>BSBN01000396.1:2977556-4181334 GCA_027924645.1 Cunninghamia lanceolata | reverse complement strand
TAATTATAGATTAGAAGAAATAGATAATGAATTAATTAAATAAATACAAATTTATTTAATTAATAGAAGAAATGAGTGATTTAAAGAAAATAGATAAATTGCTCAAGTGTGCTAGACAAATGCAGATGTGATATTTGATATTAATGATAATTAGGTCAATTTTGGGTGTCTACATTTTGCCCCTCTTTGATACAATGTTCGTTAGAACATTGTGTCAAAGAAGATATGATGATTCGCTCAATAAATAAGTTTATGCCCTAGTGTAACTGGCAGGTGATGCCCCTCGAGAGATAAGCCGAGCTAACCAGGAAGGGCTGGGTTGGCTCACAATAAGATGAAAGGCTAGAAACAAAGTTGACATGAAGAAAACAGGGGTTGGGTGGGAGAAAATGGGATGATGCAGAAGAAAATAGGCTTTGGAAAGGGGCTATAAGTAGGTCCATCAAGGGCAAATAGGCTCATTTGTGCTCATTTGTGTTTAGAAATCTAGAGCTCCCTAGAGTGTTAGTGTGTCGAGTGTTGGAGAGCGATCAGGATGGTGATTCCACACAGTGATCATCGTATCGAGTGAGTGAGGACACATGGGCGACCAGCAAGAGCAGGCATACCGGTATGTAACAAAAATTTTGCTAAATACGTGATTTTTTTTAGGCTAGAAGCATCATAAATGCACACACGTCACCAGAAGCGACTAGGTTTAGGATTAGGGATTCATGTCGCTTATAGAGGAAAGTGGGTCACTTATAGTAAATTAGGTCGCTTATAGGCACGGACTGATCGCTTAGGGTAAAATGAGGTCACTTCTGGTCGGCTAGGTTAGGTATGGAAGTGAAATGCGCATATGGTAAAAGTTGATCGCGTATAGGCAAAAAGTGGTCGCGTAGGATAATTTAGGTCACTTTTAACTAGCAGTAGCGCGCATATAGTAAATGAGTCACTTATAAGCAGAAAGTGCTCGCTTGCAGTAAAATGAATCACTTATGGGCAAAAAGGTAGCGCATGTAGAAAAGTGGGTCACTTTTAGTAAAGATAGTCAATGTGTAATAGAAAAAAGTCAATTTTTAGCACAAAAGACTGATATGGTGAGCGGAATGATGCAGGATATACTACCACCGTTATTGTCATGAGAGCCACACCCTAGGGATTTGCGATTGGTCAGAGGGTTGGATGCAGAGGAGCAGTTGTTTTTACATATCATTGGTTTAGAGCATGTCTCAAGATTAGAGCCAGTGTAGGCACATCAAGGACTAATGACATCGATGGTTGAGTGATGGAGGAGCGAGCACAGTTCATTCTTGTTGCCGACAGGAGAGGCGATGATTACACTAGATGATGTGTTCCAGATTTTGCGCATCCTGATTGATGGAGATAGGGCAGATTATGATCCTGACTTGGGTCCAGCTGCATTCAGGTGACTATTCGAGACTCCAGACATTAGGGCTGAGGGCTCAAAGATTTTGATGGTGAGGATGGAGGAGCTCTGTAATAGATTATAGTGGGTAGTGGTAGCGATTATTAGATGGCTGGTAGGAGACAGGTGGGCGAGAGGATTTCTAGTCAGATGGGGGACAGTGATGGAGGGGATATTTTCATATAGGACTAGATATGCATGGGTTGAGTGTGTATTAGGGCAACTATATCATTATCTACATGATTGTGCATATATGTTTGGAGCGAGAATGTCTGCAAGGGTTACAGTATGGCATGTATGGACATATGAGCACATTCTAGTGACGAGGCTAGATGGATGGGTGGCTAGGGTAGCAAGAGAGCCATATGCGAGGATGTATAGGGGAGCTCTTACCTATCGCCAGCACAGGGGCATAGTTTACTGGAGGCAAACATTGGATGAGGTGGATAGGTTTGTATGGAGACCATGGCTACGATGTGAGAGATGGGAGGAGGAGGATACTGAGCTTGTCTATACTAGGCAGGCTAGATACATTTTTGGTCGCGGCATATATATTATAGAGCACTATTTGCCCAAGAGGGTATTGAGGTAGTTCGGAGTACCACAGGAAGTACTAGTAGGTGATGCCATTTTTGGGAGGACTCAGCAGGAGGTTTTTAATTGGGGGCCAGAGATAGTGGTGGATACAGCTTTTGCGGAGAGAGAGGGACTATAGCTAGTGGCATGGTAGTGGAGATAGGGTCCTGTAGATCTAGGGACTTTACCAGATTATGATGCATACTGGGCTACAGCTAGGCTGACTCAGTTGACGAGGCCTTGGGAGATAGGGGAGATTAGGTTGGAGAGGCCAGTTAGGAGGAGGTGGTGACGAGCTCCACTAGTACAAGCAGTAGTAGCAACAGCTCCAGAAATTTAGTGACAGGGGCAGGCTCAAGCTCAGCCACAGGTACTTGTACAATCACAGGTACAGGTGCTAGGAGATGACAACGTTGGGATTCAACAGCTGAGGTGGAGGATTAGAGAGGAGAGGAGATGGAGGTAGCGTGCTCAGTTGTGACTGAGGAGGGTGGAGATAGATAGACATCAGGTGGTCTTGGGATTGAGGCATGCTAGAGCACAGGATCAGACTTACTCAGCACAGCTATAGTCTAGAGTGTAGGGAGGTGATGGGCAGGATGATGGTACTCTTGTGAGGGTGACAGGAGAGAAAGATGCAGCTGTGCAGCAGGTGCAGACAGTTACAGCTTAGAGAGATACAGCATTGTAGTAGATACAGGCTATTAGAGCGGAGAGAGATGCAGCTGTACAACAGGTGCAGGTGGTGAGGGTTGAGAGGGATATGGCTATACAATAGGTACAGGCTATGATAGTGGAGAGAGATAGAGCAGTAGCTGCATTGGGGACAGATGGAGCCACGATGTACCTAACTACATAATTGACACAGTCACAGGGAGAGCTGAGGAGGGCACAGGGTGAGGCTGAATATTATAGAGGCTTGTATCATGGAGCAGTGCCTACGGAGCAGAGACAACCTAGCTATAGGAGTAGGTCAGGGGCTTCATCTTCACAGAGGACATGAGGATCACCATCTATAGCTTTAGTGATGGGGCCTCCTAGAGATGGTAGACCAGGTGTAGGACCCAGTATAGGTGGATAGGGTGAGGGGGCTGCCAGTAGTCACTAGGGCTACCTTGTTATATATTATTGTACAATGATGAGGCCTATGAGCCACTTGTACATACAGTTTTGATAGCTTATGGATAGCCCATGTTGTATATATAGACACTTGTATATTGACTCATTTGATATATATATATATAGATGATGGCTTTGGTTACCTATGTGATGTTGTAATGATTATGAATGCACTTATGGTATGATATTATGCATGTTTGTATTTTATGGTCTATATGAATGTTTATGCAAATGATATGAATATGCACATGGTAATAATGGAAATGTATCTTATGCTAATGGTATTATGATGGTAATGAATGATAATGAGATTATGATAATGCAAATCTAGATGATAATAATGATAATGAGATGGACCTATGTATGCCTAACACACTTGTGTTGTAGGACAAGGAATGTGGAAAAGGAAGATGGAGGGAAAGATTGATCTTGGTTGAAGACTAAATAAACATATGATGGAATGGATAGATGGTATGACAGCTTTGACATAATTGCTCAAAAAGTAGAGAAATACAATCCTTATGTTTGATATAGCATATGGATGTTATGCACTAGGGTATAAAAGACCAAGGTGTCGAAGTATCTAATGCATAACTAGCATACTACAATCTTGTCTAAATGCATGAGGTCAAGATGTTGAACCAACACACACAAGATATGAATAGCAGCTAGTGTTCTGAGATGGACTTTGATGCTACAAGCAAAGGTTTGAGCTTATCTCCACTACACATAATGATACCTTGTTGGTTATATGTATGGAGCTAGTCTTAGCATAGAATAGTCTCAATGCATAAGAGACTGTTTAGCTTCTCAGATGCAAAAGATATTGATATGCAAGATGCTAATCCCAACACGTACAAGATACCAATAGGCATAGGAAAAGAATAAGATCATCCCATAAACACAGCATACGAAAGCAATATGACCATGCCCCATTCTGTACTTCATCGCAACATACCAAGATATGATAGATCAAGGCAGTCTTGATTAGGCATAGGAAAGGGACAAAAGATAAATCAAAAGATAAAAAAAAAAGCTAACGTCATCACGTTCTCTTACCAAATTTAAGTGCTCTTGGATGGATTAAGCTAGCACCTTGTTGAGAGGAAAGTTGCATCCTATTAAAGGCTAAAGATGTTGATAAGATGCTATAGCAAATGTTGGCTTAAGGCATGCAAACAAATAGCTTCTAGATTACCCCTGATTTGTTAAAGTGCTTGACCTTTCACTAATGTGCATAGTCTGCTTCTTGCTTCAGCTAGTCAAAGAGAAGAAGATGGAAGATGAAAGAAGATGAAAAAGGGGTGGATCATTTGTGCTTGCATACTGGATACTTCCTTCGTATTCCAGACTGCCTACATACCCTGTGTCCATGGGATCAAAGCACATTACGATAGTGATGAGACATGTTGAATATGTAGTTTTGGGCTTATTGATGATGTAAGTGATGAAAGATAGAAGAAAGGGAGATGAATGATTAAAGGATGTTTAGGAGAAAAATGAAAGATGGAAAAGGGGCTATCGTCTATACCTGAATCAGAGTGCTTCCTTCGCATCTTAGATTGCCTACATACCCTGTATCCATGGGATCAAGGCTTTGAATGATAGAGATGTGATGTAGTTCTTGCTTATTGTGTTGAGGGTTGATGTCAAAGGATCAACTTTATTACTTGGATTTTTGTGATGTTTTGGTTAGGATGTTTGTTGTGTTCTGATTGCTAAAATGATGATGAGCTAGAGCTATAGATATCCACTTCCAAATAAGGTTCAACAAGTGCCCCCAGTGTGGGATGAAGTTTAATAGGAGAGGCTGCGATGGATGTGTTCATGTGAACAGTGTGCTAAGGTGCCAAATGATATCTTAACCTCAATGAAGTCCAAACTATGAGAACTAGCATGGCAAAGGTAAGGGCGTTTATTGTGGATGAATAAGGGATAATAGCTTGCAATGTTTGGACAGGGACAATAGTGGATTATGATGTGGATTATGTAGGTAAGATAGTGGATAATGATGTTTATGGAAAGCTGTGATCAAACAAACCAAGTAAATGATGGAGACTAGTCTCTACACATAGCACCTGTTTGTCAGGTTTTCACTATGGTACTTATCCAAGGCACCTGTTCACTAGGTTTTCACCAGAGGAATTATTTATCTTGTACTATTTTTTTGTCATCCAAAGCACCACAAAGTGGTTTTCACTATTGGATGGATTTTTTTTTTTATGTTTTTTTTAATGTTTGGGATATGTTGAGACTCATGGGTAGAACTTCTTGAGATGAATGCTGTTGACTGGTTCATCCAAGGGAATACCTTCAGGTGTTGAAAGAGTGTATGCACCTGATCCATAGGCTGATGTGATGATAAAAGGACCAAGCCAATTAGATTCAAACTTGCCCTGTTTCTCATGTTGTTGTTGATTCCTTTGATTTTCCTTAAGGACAAGATCTCCAACTTGAAATCTTCGTTCTCTAATCTTTTTGTTATAGCTGTGGTGTAGATGGTTTTGATAGACTTGAAGATGATTGAGTGTTGTAAGATGTTGTTCCTCACTTGGCTATTTGCTTTCCAGTAATGTAAGTCATTGGTATTGCTTCCACCCACTGTGAAATACTCAGTGGCAGTAATAATGAACTTATGACCATTTGACAAAGTAGGATGGATTTTACCTATGAGATCAAGTCCCCATTGCGAAAAGGGCCAAGGAGTAGTGATAGGATGAAGTTCATGTGCTGGTGCATGTATTAGATCCCCATACTTCTGACATTGTAAAAATCTCTTTACAAATTGTTGTGCATCTTTCTCCATAGTTGACCAATAGTATCCAGCTCGTAGAAGTTTCTTAACAAGACCAGTCTAGCGGAATGCGATCCACAGACACCTTCATGTACTTCACATAAGGTAACTTTTGTTTCCTCAAAATCAAGACATCTAAGGAGGATACCATCAAGACTCCAGTGATATAAGGTGTCTCCTAGGATAGCATAGTGAGAAGTTCGGTGGATAAAGGTTTTTTGTTGGGTATTAGATAGTTGAAATGGTAAGGTTTGATTGCGGAGATACTCGTATATGTCCTCATACCAAGGCGAATTACAACCAATAATCTCACATATAAGCTCAGACTGCGGTACTTCAAATGCTGGGATCAGAAGCTGTTTAACTAAAAACTCACACTTATGTGCATTGGACGGCATGTCTAGAAGAGATCCAATCATAGCCATAGCATCTACTACTTCATTTTGTATCCTTGGGATTTGTTCAAAGGTGATATTGTCAAAGTACTTCTTGAAATCATCCACCATTATCTTGTATGGAAGGAGCTTTTCATCTTCTGTTTGATATTCATCTAAGACCTATTTGATAACTAATTAGGAATCACCAAAGAACTGAAACTGTTTAATAGCCCACTATACTGCCATGCATAATCCTGTGATTAAAGCTTCATATTTTGCTATGTTATAGGTACCTGGAAATGCACTTCTGTATGACTTTGGGATACAATCTCCTTGAGGGGTAACAAACAATATCCCTTCTCCTGATCCATGTTGTGTGTAAGATCCATCAAAGTATAGTTGCCACAATGTTGGTGAAGTTAGATTGAATAATTCTTCATTAGGAAACTCCAGACGTATTGGATGAATATCTGTGACAGGTGCTGTGGCTAGCTAATTAGCGATGACTTGTCCTTTTATGTCTTTTTGATCCACATATTGTATGTCAAATTCACTTAAGATCATAACCCATTTTGCTAGTCTTCCCTTGAGGATTTCTTTTGAGAGAAGATATTTGAGTGGATCAAAGTTAAATATGAGCTTTGTTGTTTGGTTCAGCATGTAATGTCATAACTTTTGGGAGGCAAACACCAATGCTAAACATGCTTTTCCATAGATGAATAGTTAAGTTCATATCCCACAAGAGTTCTGTTAATGTAGTAAATGGCTTGTTCTTTTCCTGAATCATCATGCTGAGCTAAAAGAGCACCCAATGTTGTTGTTGTTGAAGATATGTAGAGTAATAATGGTCGATCAAGTACAGGGGGTACTAACACAAGATGTGTTGCTAGATATTCCTTGATTTTGTCGAAGGCCTGTTGACATTTTTCATCCCACTTAAAAGGTTCACCCTTACGAAGAAGATATTGAAAAGGATGACACTTATCTGCTAGTTGTGAGATAAACCTACGAATGGATTGTAACCTTCCTTGTAGATTACGAAGCTGCTTCAGTTTTGATGGTGGAGGCATTTCCATGATGGATTCTACTTTGTCAGGATCCACTTCTATTCCTCATCGGGACACAATGTACCCCAACAATTTTCTAGATGTTACACCAAATACACATTTCTTGGGGTTTAGCCTGACTTGATACTTCTCTAGTCGATCAAATATTTGTGCTAACACCTATAGATGTCCTTCTCTTGTCTTGGATTTTCCTAGGATATCATCAACATAATCTTCCATGATAGTGTGGAAAAGGTCATGGAAAATGACTGTCATGGCTCATTGATAAGTAGCTCCAGCATTCTTGTGACCAAAAGGCATTACAACCCAGCAGTAGGTACCCTATGGACAAATGAATGATGTTTTGTCTTGATCTTCCTCTACTATTCTGATTTGGTTATATACTAAGAATTCGTCCATCAAGGATAGCATTTCATGTCCAACTGTGAGATCTACAATGTTATCTATGCTTGGTAGTAGGAAGTCACCTTTAGGGCATGCTTTGTTGAGATCTCTGAAATCTGTACAACAACGAACTCGTCCATCAGGTTTTGCTACCGGTACCAAATTTGAAACCCATTCTGGATAATCAATAGGCTTTATGAACTTTGCTTCTAATAGCTTTTGAATCTCTGCTTTAACCAAAAGAGCTATTTGTGGGTGCATTTTGTGCAGTTTTTGCTTAACCGGTTTTGCATTAGGAGATACTGTGAGGTGATGTACCACAAGTGATGGATCTAGATCTGGCATGTCGTCATAAGTCCATGTAAAATTTATAGCTCTTTTTATGAAGAATGCTATGAAATTTCTTCTTTCCTGCTCTGATAGTGATGCTACCAAAAATATGGTCTTCAGATTATGCTCTGTGCCTAAGTTCATTTCTTGAGATTTTTCAACTAGCACTGTTGATTTTTCATGATAATAAGTGGTGATAGGAAGATCAAATCCCCTATCCTCAAGTGCCTCAGAGAGGTTTTCACCCTCAAATATGTCTTTTATTTTTACTTTTTCACGGTCAAGAGGCGCCTTTCAGTTTTCACCTAGTGACCTATCCTTTTTTATTCTATTTATTTTACTTTTGTGACTAAAGGATTTGATGCTTCCACCAAAATATTCTAGTTTAGGGAGGTCCATCATGAAGCCTACATTGTGATCACCCAATGGAATGCCTTGTTAGTAAACCCATGAAATCGGCAATAGCTTCGTCATTTTCAAATGTGTCCAATATCGATGCCCCCTATTGGTCCCAATCAACAAGGTCAGGATATATGAGTGAAAGGGTAATGGATGAAGGGTTTCGACTAGATGAAGTGGTAGAGATCATGAAAATGGAAGTTTCTTGAAAAAGGTCAGTGATATAAAGGGAGGAGGAGTCGATGGTATCCGAATTAGAAGTCTCTCCTCCCGAAGAAGGTCCAGCTTCCATATCAGAAATACACTTAATATCTTTGGAAGGCGGTACCTCCGGCTAATAACCAAGGCCTTGCTTATTAAACTTCTTAGACACAACAATGGGTTAAATAGGTCCTTATTCCTGTGATTCTAATCCGTCATGTCCTTTGTAACCCATGTTCTTAATGATATGGAACCCATTGTTATATCTCTCCACTTCAAGTTGGACTTGGTCATTCTCATCATAGAATATCCAAGAGTTAATGTCATCTATGTCTTCATCATCAAGGAATACACCTTTGATGAACATTGTTGGTGGAGCTTTTATGACAGCTACAGATGAAGATACCTTGGATGTAGAAGGTTTTCCATGAGATTTGGGAGACAAGGGAAGAGTTCCAACACAACAAGATTCTTGCAATGTGTACTCACCTGGACCATGTTCAGTGTACTTGATACGGAGATTTGAAGTGGCTTTGCTAGAGGATGGCTTGAGTAAGGTAGATGAGTCCACATAGGATGAAGATGGATATGCCTCGGTGTTGATAGGAATACGGTTAGGACTTTGATATTTAGCTTGAAAAGCGTGACAAAACTTGAATGGATTGGGATCGGCATGGATAGTAACTTCAACACCGTTATGTGGAAACTTGAGACATTGATGGTATGTGGAAGGAATAGCTTTAAGGGCATGGATCCATGGACAAACAAGGATAATGTTATAAGGAAGGTCAATATCAAGGACTTGACAATGGGTGTCCGTAGTGACAGGACCAACTTGGATAGGCAAATGGATAATTCTTTCAGTATCTCTCTCAGCATCATCGTATGCTTTGATGGTAATGACCTTAGAAGTGTCAATGTCTTTCTCAGAATATCCCAATTGTTTTATTAATTTAAGAGAGCATATATTGAGACCATCTCCACCATCCACTAGTATTCATTTGATATAGCATTGGTTTACAAATACTTCTATGTCGAGGGTTTCGTTATGTGATGGGTTGATAGATGGTTGAAGATCTTTGTCGGAGAAGGTGAGATGGCAAGGGGCTGCAATGCTAGCTACCATAGATTGGAATTGTGTGGTATCGATATCGTTGGGCACCGAAGATTCTTGCAATGCTTTGTCGAGGATAGCTTTGTGGGCAGGGGATATGCGAAGCAATTCTAGGATGGAAATGTGGGAGGGAGTTTTGCCAAGGTGATCAAGGATATTATAGCTAGAAGACAATCGAGAAGGATTGACAGGTGCTCCTTGAATGGTAACACGGCCTCTTCTAGTAGTTACAGTGCAATCGGGTGCTTTGCCTTAGATTGTAATGGTAGAAATGCGAGCTTGGTCAATGCGGCCAATCGTCGACGAGTCATAGTTGTAATGGATAGCATTCCTAGTATGGGAGTTACTTGTCTTCTCATGAAGTGGAAGTGGATTCTTGAAAGCATCTAGGTCATAGTTTGAGGTTGGTTGATGTGTAGGTTGTGATGTAGGCGGTTTTATTTTAATTAGACCTTGATCAATGCAGTCTTGAATGACATGTTTTAAGCGCATACAACCATTTGTTTTATGTCCTTTGACTCTATGGTATTCACAATATTCATTCTCTTTATACCAAGGAGCTTTGAAGACCGGTTTGCCATTAGGTGGTGCTTTAGGTAATATGACATCTCCCGCTTTAGGTGGTGCTTTAGGTAATATTCATTCTCTTTATACCAAGGAGCTTTGAAGACCGGTTTACCATTAGGTGGTGCTTTAGGTAATATGTTTTAAGCTTACGAAAGATTACCTCCATGGGTTCCCCTAAGGGAGTAAATTGTCACTGATGTGTTGGATTCGCTCTTGGTCGATTTCGTTGAAAAGGTTGATTTTCTATGGATGCGGCTTGAATGTTAATAGGAGCTTTCATTGTTTGTATGTTCTTTGCATCCACAACACCATCATTAACGATATTTTTGTTCTTGTTCCAAAAGCGGGATTTATCATTTGAGAATTGGGGATTGTTGTCTCTGAAAATCTTAATGATTTCCTTAGCAATTAAAGCTCACTCAATGGTGGTTCCTTTGGAGATAATCTCATTAAAAGTGCTAGCACTTTGCAATTGCAATTGAAATGAAAGCTCGAGGTAAAGATTTGGGACAAAGATATCAAGCTGTTGTTTCTTGGGTATTTTCCATGATAATTTGCTAGCCATGTTGAGCCATCATTGGGTAAATGAGTAAAAAGCTTCACCATTGCGTTGTTTGTTGTTGACAAGATCATTCATGTTCACCTCATGTTCCATGTTGAAAGCGAAATGGGAGAGAAATTTGTTTGCTAATTCCTCAAAGGTCTTGATGCCCAGCGGTAAGTGAGAGAACCATTCAAGAGCTTGTCCTGCTAAACTTCAGGGAAATAGTTGCAAGAGATATGTGTCATCATGAGCGACATAGAATGCCCTAAGATAGTCATCCGGATTACCTTTCCCTTTGTATTTGGCAAATTGTCAGATTTTAAAGTGTGGTGGAAAAGGCAGCATGGGAAGTGACTTGTCAAATGGATATGGGCATATGTCTCCCAAGGAAAAAAATTTCTTGTTTTGTGCTACTACCTTGTTAACCATTTGTTCGACATCTGCTTGAGATAATATCTATTGTTGCAAAGGGGGCTGGTTGTTTGGAGGTGGAATGCAATATGGTGTATATTGTGGTTGTTGTTGTGGAATGTATGTAGGTATGACCATTTGTTGAGGTTGCGTGCTCACATTATATGTGAAAGGATTCGTATGTGACACATATGTGTTTGAGGATTGTTGTCCTTGAGACACAAGTGGTGGTTGGGTATATTGCGATGGATTAGCTCATAGATTTTGCATCACATGGGAAGTAGAGGATGGATTAATGTTGGTCGATAATTGTGGATTGAAAGTTGGATTTGTATTATGGTAAGAAATGGAAGGATTGATGGATGAGGAAGAATGGACATTTGGGTTGGTGTTTTGGACGACATGAGGATTGGTATATGTCATGTGTTGGGTAACAATAGGTAATCCTTGGGTTGCATAAGACAGATTGACAGTTTGTGAAGGATTATATGGAGGTGGAGTGGGTGATGTAAGTTGATCAACATAAGAGGTAGCGGTGCTAGGAGTAGCTTGTGATACAATAGGTGGATCAGTCATGTCAATAAGACTAACATTGGGATTATATGGTGTGTGGGATGGATTTGTGGAAATCATGGAGACCATATTAGAGGTGATAGGAATATGAGTGTGGGGTGTGGTTTCGACATGTGATGCAATAGGAGTAGGAGTTTGCAATGGCTGCGAGACTTGTATGGCTTGTGGTATTTGGATAGCTTGTGAAACTTGCAGAGTTTGTGGTATAGGGATGGCTTGTGAAATTTGAGGAGTTTGGACTTGTGAAACATGGACAACTTGTGATACTTGAGGTTGAGATACAGTCATGGTAGGAGAAGGTGTGTGTTGTGGAACATGGAAAGGTGGAATGCTCAAATTTTGTGAAAGAAAAGGAAGTACATTGGTTGGAGTTATCAATGGTTCTAGAGTGTACTCCGAGCGTGGTGGGTTTGATGGTGTAGCGGTAGGCAGTGAGGGAGATGGATTGGAAGGTGGATGCGAAGGTGTGGCTATAGTGGTTGGTCCCTTTGCAACAACAACGGGAGTGTTTGGATCATGTTTTCTAATAGTGGATATGTCAAAGTCACTTGGTAATTTGGCTCCCAAGTGGGTAAGTTGCAAGAAGTGGCAATCTGGATCAGATAAAATAAGCTTTTCAACTTGGTTCCATACATTTGTGTCTCAAAATTCAAATAAGTCCTCTTGGAATTGCTCTTCATAAGTCGATGTAAATGGGTGAGGTTGTACTTGGTGTGAAGATGATGGTCCAGCGGTGTATCCTTCGAGTACGAACATGTAAGAAGGCATACTGGTTGTGAATTGGGTTGCATCTTTAAGGGGCGCTGATCAAGATTGTTGCATTTTGGCTTCCATCTCAGCTCGCAATTTGGCTCTATATTGGCTCCTACTTTGAGGCATGATGGTTGATGTTGAAAGTTGGACTAGTTTAGCAAGGTTGAGACCCAAAAGATGATGGTTGGCTGATTGTTTGGTGTTGGTTTGTTTTTCTAGTGTGTTGTTTGCTTTGTTTGCTAATGGGTTGCTTGGTTGTTGTTGTTTGGTTGCTTGATTATTGTTGTTTGGTTGCTTGGTTGTTGTTGGATAAACTTCCCTAGAGGATAGCTCACACACTCAAGGGAAAAGTTGGTCGCTGATGTTGTTTGTTGGTATTGCTAGGCCAAGTAAAGCCAAAAGGATGATGTTTGGTTGCTGGTTTTGCTAGTTGGTTGTTGTTTTGGGATCTCAAAAGGATGGAAAGCTCAAAAGTCCAATGGATTGATATGCCCAAGATAGGAGACAATGATCAGGTGACTGTAGATGCTTAGAGGACTGTCTAAAAGTTGATGATAGAGCTAAGAAAGTCTAAAAATGCAACTGATTTGGCTGGGTTGATGCTGATTGCTGATATTTGGCCAAAAGCGATAGGTAATAGCTTAGAAGTGACTCGGAAGATGCCAAAAGTGACTACTAATAGCTCAAAAGCAATTTGGTTTTGTTATAGGTGACAGGCTACAATGTTAACCAAAGGCGACTAGGTTTGCCAGAGACGATCAGTTTTGGTTTAAAGGCTACACAGAGTTTGCCAAAAAATGATGGACTGTCGTTTAAAAGTGATCTATTTTTTGCAAAAGGCAAATTATTGTTGTTTAAAGGTGATCTAGTTTGGCTAAAGGCGAGCAGTTGCGGTTCAAAAGTGATCTGTGTTTGTTAGAGGATGTGTTTGAATGGCATTTTTGACAAGAAACTAGTGATTTCAGTCACTCACACTCACAACAATCACAAACTTGTACAACTTAGGCTAGGAAAGGACTGTATTTGTTGAGTCCCCTTGCCGTGCTTATTCAAAGTGGATAGCTTTAGGATCTTGGTAGCACCAGCTCCCCTCCACGGCACTCACTTCTCACGCATACCAAGATCCAGGCTTCCCAAGGCTTGTCCCCCCACCAAACCTTAGGATTGTCCCTGCTATCTCTACTAAGAACCATGAGAATCGGGGCAGCTTTAAAGGTCCCACCTTTTGCATCAACAAATAGAAGGATTTTGGCTACTACACAAGGTTGCTAGTAAGGGCATCCATTCAGGTGGCTACACGTACGGTGATTCACTCCATTAATGGAGGCTTCCCAACTCAAAGAGGTTACACTCTAAGGGGTTTGGGGGGAAACATTCGTTGGTGTAACACAGCGGCACCCATTGTTTGTGGCTTTTGACACAAACACTTTTCTTATATAGCAGTTCGGAAGGACTTGGCTTTAGCCTGTTACCACTTGGGTCATACCCCCTCTAAAGATAATAACAAGTTCTCATGCACCCAAGATCCATTTGATAGATAAGGGGAGAGGATACTTTTTCTATTAAATTTGGGTTACAAACATGCACAACAATCTATCTAAAAAAGATAAATTAAGCACGGAGAAAACAATCATTCTTTTTAAGCACCAAGCCCAAATATTCCTAAATTAGTGATAAAATGCAATGTCTTGGACCGATCGAAGATGCAACAGATATGTTAGTAGTTTCACAACCTCCTTTTCTTGGACAATCGATAAGATGTTGCACAAAGAAATGATTAATAACCAAGAAAACCCAACTGTGAATGATAAAACTGAAAGCGATACATAGTTACCAGAGGTGACTGACTATTGCTTAAAAGTGATCTAAATTATGTCGAAAGCGAACTGTTGCTCCTCAAAAGTGATGCTCAAAACCCAGATGTGAACTATTAATGCTCAAAGGCAACCTGTTCCTACCAGATGCGTAAAATCCCTACAAAAATTAGATATTAGCAAAAAAACCCCTAAATTGTAGGAAGCGACCCAAACAGCTGGAAGCGGCTAGTTTCAGATTAAAAGTGACGTGAATAATGACAGAAGTGACCACTGTTGGCTCATAAGCGATGCAAAAAGACTAGAAGCGGCCACTGTTGGCTTAAAAGCGATCCTGAAAATGTTGAAAGCGATAACTGATAGCTTAAAAGCAATGCAGCTGCTCTAAAGGCGACTGATTTTCACTTAAAAGTGACCGTGATTTGATGTAAGCACTCAAAAAATTTAAACTTCAAAAAAAACAACTTCAAACAGCAAAGTTAATCAAGGACGTGAGTCCCACCGGGTGTGCCAAAATGTGATAGGTAAAAATCAGGTTAATAAAATCAAGCATACACATGAAAACCTAATCCTACCACCATGAAAGAATCGAATCTAAGTGAAATCAAAAGCATGCAATTCAAGAACAAGATCACCTAGATTTGTATGATTCCTTGTTTGTGATGTGGATTACTTCTTCAACAATGAATAATTATGAAGATCAAAGCTGCCGTGATGGATGGATGATAATGATAATATGCTAGATGGATGCTAAAATGTCCAATATGCTCAAGATGATAATGTAGATGCTATATGAAAATGATGGATAGATGTAGTATGGAATGAGAGGGTGTTTATATAGACTTCAACCAAAATCAATCAACGGTAGAGATTTGGTGGCTATGTGAATGGCTAAGATGAATTGATAGTCATAGGTGAATGTGTAGGTGACAAGTGGAGGGAAGATAAGGCTCATGTGTGATTGTGTACATAAAAAGTACTACATGTGAAAGATATTAAATAAAAAATGTAGTACCACACATATTTTTAAATAAAAGAGGCACACATGTCGGCTCATGAAGATAAATGATAAGAGAAATTAATTAAATAAATAAAATTTATTTAATTAATTAGAAAGTGGGATTATGAAGGGAATTTTAATTAAATAAATAAGATTTATTTATTTAAAATAGATAGAATGAAGATAATTAAATAATTAAAGATTTGTTAATTATAGATTAGAAGAAATAGATAATGAATTAATTAAATAAATATAAATTTATTTAATTAATAGAAGAAATGAGTGATTTAAAGAAAATAGATAAATTGCTCAAGTGTGCTAGACAAATGTAGATGCGATATTTGATACTAATGATAATTAGGTCAATTTTGGGTGTCTACACAAGTGTTTGCATTACCTCAAAACCACATATCAAGATATGCAACACCAGAGAAATGCAGACCAAAATAACTGAGTGTACTACTCTGAATAGCACTGTATTTTGTTCTACCAGACTTAGGCCATTTGAAGATATACTTCAAGAACTGATCAAAAGTTGAAGCCTTGGATATAAGATCATCTGAGAGTTAAGAACATCATACCAGAACCGCAATACTTGGTCTTCAACTGTGGACCAATACCAATCCAAATACAATTTTTCTATCATTGTCTCTATACACTGCCAACACTTAGCCAAAATGCCTAAGTCTTCTTCACCGGACCAAAATCTATGTTCCATCCTTGTTCCTTTTCTCGTTGCCATCAATGACAACACTTAACTACTCAACATAGCAATGTCTCTTGCCAACAGTCTCCCCCTTTGGCATTGATGGCAACACTTAGTGAAAAATGCTTAATTGCCTTGACTACTCCCCCTTTCTATATACACTATATTTCTTCTGCCCTTGAGATGTTTGTCCATTTTTCATTGATCATCTTCTCCCCCTTTGACATCAATGGCAAAGGTGGGTGTACATGCAAAATTGTGTCAAAAAAAAGATTTTTCAAAAACTATCATATTTTGCCACATATATAATAGTACACATTTCTATTTTAATTTACATTTGAAGGTAGAATATCATTATAGATAGTCTTTATCAGAGCTATCTCTCCATTCCATCTATTTCTTGCACTTTCCAGAGTATGGATGTGGCCATTTATCAAAAAGACTAACTTTTCTGCCTTCTACACATTTGATGGTGTATTAATTGATGCTCTTGTGATTTCAAGGCTTCTTCTACCAGATTGGTCATGGAATCAATTTTTGGACTTATCAGCTCTCTTAGATGGCACAACCTTGTTTATAATAAGGAATACTGAGAGGGGGGGTGAATCAGTAATCTACAAAACCACTTCTTAACAAATTTCTTTATCCAATTTCCAGAGTTAATAATATGAAAGCAGAATAGACATAGAAATAGCAACCACAAATACATAACACATGAACACCAAGATTTTTACATGGAAAACCCAAAAAGGGAAAAACCACGATGAGTGTTAGCTCACAATATATTAATATAGCACAATATCATATTACAATAAGGCTCATTGCCTTAGGGCTCACTGCCCAGAGAAATGCTCACTACAAGAAAGGTTCACTACCTAGAGAAAGAAAGAAGAAAGAAGAATGGCTCACTACCCAGTTGAACTGCTCAGATTGCATCTACACATGCATAGTTATAGCTCCAATAGCACATAAATATTGTCTCAAAACTCTTCATGTCTGACTGCTCTATTTCACTACTCTGCTCCTACATGGAATAAGATCTCTTTTCTTCTGCTCTTTATTACTTCCACAAAATTGCTTTCCATTGTATGTCGCACATATGTATCTATCACATTCACATCACAACACACCCAACACTGAATTAGATCCTTTATATATATCCACAACACATGATATCTTCATATTAGGGCAGCCTAATAAAGTGAAGCATGCACTCATGACTTAAGTAGCTTGTCGACCAAATCATTTACAAAAACTCCCAGCGGATTCAAAAAACACTTGAATTGCATTCACATATGTCGACCTTAACTATTTAACAACTTAGGATTAAGTTCTAAACAATAGAACTTACCGCATACTATTCAAACTTATCATGTCGGCTTCTAACTCAGAATGCCACTGATTCATTTCATTTGTCAGACTACATCTTTTACTGCGGACCATAGGGCTTGCTCAAAATCATATCAAAGACTCCTTAGACATCATTAATCATAACTTCTAAACTGCAAAGCAAATTATTCTTTTGCGGCAAAATGCGGAACATCAGAACTCAAACTCTGTCATAGAGAGATACTGTCAAACTGGAAGTCGATATTGGGAAGCTTGTAGAATGTGATCTATTGAACTTCAAAGGCTATAATCCTATATTTAGGTAGACATGACATATCTTTTGGTTTCTTCAAAACCTCAAGACAAAATGTGCACTTGTGGAGGAATGCGGACCATTTAACTGTGCACTGTACACATTCCCTGTCTTACCTCTATTCATTCAGACTTAAACATCTTCTCAAATGACTTCCAGAGGAAGTCATGTCTTTAGAACTAGAATATATCATCATTAAATAGCTATGAGTCATCATACCTGAACTGCATTTAAAGGTCTTCATCTACGGAGGCATACTGATTCATTTTCTATCCCTTACTCTGAACACTATCCATAGTCAATTTGGCCTTTTGAACTTGAATCTTTTGTGCCTTGTTGCCAATCCAAGTTGATCTTCTGGAATGATGTCTTCTTGTCAAGTTGATGTATCCTCTTTGCCTTGTTGCCATCAATGACAACATTCCAATCTTTTTCATACCAGTGTCTCTTGCCAACAATCTCCCCCTTTGGCATTGATGGCAACACTTCGTGAAAAATGCTTGACTACCTTGACTGTTCCCCCTTTCTATATGCACTCTATATTTCTCCTCCCCCTAAGATGTTTTCCCATTTTTCATTGATCTTCTTCTCCCCCTTTGACATCAATGGAAAAGGTGGGTAAACAAGCAAAATTGTGTCAAAGATTCTTCAAAACTGTCATATTTTGCCGTATATATACAAATACACATTTGTATCTTAATTTACAGTTAAAGGTAGAGTATCATTATAGATAGTCTTTATCAAATCTATCTCTCCATTCCAACTATTCCTTGCACTCTCCAAAATATGGATGTGGCTATTTATCAAAAAGACTATCTTTTCTGCCTTCTCCACATCTGATGGTGTATCAACTAATGCTTGTGATTTCAGGGCTTCATCTGCCAGATTGGTCATGAAATCAATTTTTGGACTTATCAGCCCCCTTAGCTGGCACAACCTGTGTTTGATCTCTTCCCTTTTCTTCATCAAACTGCTCAATTCATTGTGAATATTTACAACCTGTGTCTCTTTGGCACTAATTGATTCAACTACCAGATTATATGTCTTAGAGATATTAAGCAGCTTGAGCTCCATGTCCTTGATTTTATTTTCTAATTCCTTTGTAACCTCTGACCAAGATAAATAAAATTTGTACAAGTCACAAGCTTCTTTTATGGCACTTTGTATAACTCTTATTCTGTGGTCTAAAGAGATTTTATCATTGATCAACATGGTTTTTAACTCAACTAATCTTTTCTCATCAAATTCTTTTCTGACCTTTGTTTCTGTAGATTTTTCAAAGGATTCAAAATGATTGTTGATTGATTTTATCATACCTTTTAGTTGATCAGTAGATGATGTCGAAGTGTCTTTCTGGTATTCAGGCATCAATTTTTCCAGTACATCAAATACTACTGCAATGAGATTATTGTCTTGCATGTGAGTTTTCATTAATTATTCATGTGCCTTTGCTTGGGCAAATTATACTAATTCAATTTTCTATTCCGAAGACAAGGAATTTAGATTTATTGATTCTTGAAGAAACTTGGGTGGATCTAGGATTTGTGCACTTTGTAGCTTTTCCAAGGGTTTTGCAATAGTGTCTCTTGCCACTTTTTCTTCACAAAATGAAACTTTCTTTCTCTTCTTTTCTTCAGTTGTGGCTTATGTAAAGGATGAGGTCCTTGTTCTTTTTCTAGGACTAGATGTTGGTCTCTCCTCTTTAGATCTCTTATCTTTCCTTTCTGGAGTGCTTGATGTCCAATCTATTAGAGTATCAATGGAATTTGATCCTCCTAATTTGGTTTTTGCCTTACTTGATTATTCAACTGATGTTTTCTCTAACTCCCCAGGTTCCAAAAACATACTGGAAGATAATTTAGAGAATGTCCCAAATTTGCCCTCTTTGGGATCATTAGGTTTGCTCAGTAGTGCATCAGCTAATTCAGTCAAGACGTCTTCTGCAACTTCATATCCTAGTGCAAGGACCCATACAGTTCTTGGTTCCATAGCTTCCATGAAGTATTTGTCTTTGTCCACCATGAATACAATATTCTTCTCATACTTTATCACTACATTTTCAGGTATCCAGAACCTACATGACATTTTCTCTTGAAAGTCTTTGAAGTATTTCCATAAGATCTTGTTCTGCTTATCTGTATTACCCAAACTCTGTAAGTGATTTCTTATTTGAGTGGCTACAGGTATGTGATCAAGCCAAACAACATTTCCTAAACCAGGTAGCTCTCTCAAAAAGTAAAAGAGTAAACATGTAATTAATGTTCCATATTTGAAAGGATGATTAGTTTCTTTTGTTCTCTTCAAGTTCTCCATTAGTTTACTCTAGAGCAATTCACAGAGGTCATAATCCGTATTGTTTTTTATCATGTCGTGATCTGTATATAGCTAATGCAGACAGAATTTTCCTTGTTGGAAAAGTATATTTTGTATCCAATAATCATTGATGCAAATCTAACAGCCAGATTCTTAATATCGTTTACTGTAAGGGAATTTTTGTCAAGTTTGGCTCCTGTCAGCTGCATTACCACATTGTTCTTCATTTTTTTAATGCCTGGAACTCTTCCGGAGGAGCTCATACTAGTTACAACCTTGATATCTTCTTTAGTTATCAGATAGGGTTCATCAAGCCATAGACATTCATCATGAATTCTTCTTAGAATAAACTTGACCCATGCATCATTTGGAATTGTGGGAAAATCCAACCAGGTGTCAAATTTCTTTTCTCCTAGAGCTTTGTATTCATTTTTCAATTCAATCTCCATGGTAGTTAGTTCATCCAAATACAGTTTTCCTAACTTCATGTGATCAAACTCTTCTAGACATATACGAATGTATGCTCTGACATCTTCCATATGCAAAACCCCATGTGGAGTAATTGAGAATGCCCCTAACAAATCATTTTCCAGTGATTTGAAAAGAAAAAAAATTTAGCATGGGGCGAGGCATTTTCCCTATCTCGATTATGTGAGGAGTAAACATTTTCCTAGAATAATTTAATTTTTGTAATAGGGTTTTCAAGTTATAAATACCTCTTTCACCAAATTAGGGTTTCCTTAATCATGTCTTGAATTGCTTGGAGAACACTGTAGTTGCTTTGAATTTTGTTTTTCCACTCCGTAGACACCTGAAAACTTAAATACAAAGTGATTTGTCCTTCGAGCGCAATCCTTTTAAATCTTTGTTTAGAAAAACCCAATCATCATAAATGTTGTTTTGAAAAAGTTGTCAAACACTTTCTCTGTTAAGCACAATTGATCAAGATTGCTCCGCAATGTGCCGCAGTGACTCATTTTCTTCCAGATTTTCTTCCATAAGATTTTTTCCTATCAGATTCCACCACACATCTTCATGCCAGATTGCAGCACTAACTATCTAGCTGGGGGTTTTGGATTTTCAACACTGCTCCCCCTAAGCCAGAGCTCCCAATTTACTTCCCAGGGGAAGTATCTGCACCAGATGATAGTGCGGATTCATCCTTGACTTCAATCACATATTTGTTGACCCAAATCTTGCCCATTTCCTTCTTGGTTTCAACCGGATCAACCTTTTCTTTTCCTTTATCATTCCTCTATTCTGATTTCCTATTTTCAGTATGGTAGTGATTTCTCTTCATATTGTTGCTTCTGCAAAGTCTTGCAGAATGTCCAAACATGTTGCAATTGTGGCACACAATGTTTCCCTATCCTTGATTCCTTCCTTTGAATGAATTCATCATTGATTTGTATTGATTAGCCATATGTCCAAATCTATTGCAAGAAAAACATCTTCCATTGAATGATTGAGTATTCCTTGAATTGTGAAAACTATTTCTTACCAGACTTCTACATTCATTTGATCTATGACCAATTTTATTGCAATTGAAACATTGACCACAGAATGATGGAACATTCTAATTTACTCTACTTCTGCATTGAGTATCTTTATGACCAAACTTTTTGCAATTAAAACAATAGCCATTGAAGGATGGATACCTTTGAGCATTTGGCTGTCTAACCAGAGGTCTTCTAGGTCTTCTTCTTTGATTCATGAATTGATTTCCTTTATTTTGCTTCATCTGAAAGTTTTCCTATCCTAATTTTGAGCTTTCTTCTCTCTCAAATCCCAAACCTTGCTTATCATCTATATATTTCTGACTATCAAGCAAAGTTCCTCAAGCTTTGCAAAGCTTATTTTAAATTTTTCTTTATATCTATTAGCTGCTTCCAGATCAAACTTTAGTAGTACTTCTTTGCCCAAATTTTCACATTCCTCTGATTTAACCTTGACAACTTGATTCAGATGCTTTTCAATTTCTTGTTTCTTTTCACCTTCCAATTGCAAACTATTTAGGATTTCATGTGTTTCATCTAATTGATCATTTAGCTCCTTACTTTTCTCCATAAACTTCTTGACTTTCTCTCTTATCTTTAGAATGCATTCATCAAGTTCTTGAACATTAACTTTTAGATCCCTGATTTCTACCTCAGATTTTTTAAGATCAATAAGGGTTGCTTCTAGTTCCTTGTTGCTTTCATAATTTCCAAATCTTCTTATTTCCATGATTACACTACCCCAGATCTTCCTTAGGCTGTTAGGCCTCTTCCAAGGAACCTTGCTCTGTTACCAATTGTTGATAATAAGGAATACTAAGAGGGGAGGGCCAATTAGTATTCCACAAAACCACTTCTTAACAAATTTATTTATCCAATTTCCAAAGTTAATAATATGAAAGCAAAATAGACATAGAAACAACAACCACAAAGACATAACACATGAACACGAAGATTTTTACATGGAAAACCCAAAAAGGGAAAAACCACGGTGAGTGTTATCTCACAATATATTAATATAGCACAATATCAGATTACAATAAGGCACACTACCCAGAGAAATGCTCACTGCAAGAAAGGCTCACTACCTAGAGAAAAAAAGAAGAAAGAAGAATGGCTCACTGCCAAGTTGAACTGCTCAGATTGCATCTACACATGCATAGTTATAGCACATAAATACTGTCTCAAAACTCTTCATGTCTGTCTGCTATGTTTCACTGCTCTACTCCTATATGGAATAAGATCTCTTTTCATCTGCTCTTTATTGCTTCCACAAAATTACTTTCCACTATATGTCGCACATATGTATCTATCACATTCACATCACAACACACCCAACACTAAATTTGATCCCTTATATATATCTGCAACACATGATATCTCCATATTAGGTCAGCGTAATAAAGTGAAGCATGCACTCATGACTTAAGTAGCTTGTCGGCCAAATCATTTACAAAAACTCCCAGCGGACTCAAACAACACTTGAATTGCATTCACATATGTCAGCATCAACTATTTAACAACTTAGAATTAAGTTCTAAATAATAGAACTTACCGCATACAATTCAAACTTATCATGTCGGCCTCTAACTCAGACTGCCACTGATTCAATTTATTTGTCAAACTACACCTTTTACTACGGACCAGAGGGCTTGCTTAAAATCATATCAAAGACTCCTCAAACATCACTAATCATACCTTCTGAACCACAAAGAAAAATATTCTTTTGCAGTAAAATGCGAACCATCAGAACTCAGACTCTGTCACAGAGCTATACTATCAAACTGGAAGCTGATATTGGGAAGCTTGTAGAATGTGATCTGTTGAACTTCAAAGGCTATAATCCTGGATGTAGGTAGACATGACATATCTTTTGGTTTCCTCAGAACCATAGGACAAAATGTGCACTTGTAGAGGAATGTGGACCATTTAACTATGCATTGTACACATTCCCTGTCTTACCTCTATTCATTTAGACTTAAACATCTTCTCCAAATGACTTCCGGGGGAAGTCATGACTTGAGCTCTGGAATATATCATCATTAAATAACTATGATTCATCATACCTAAACTGCATGTACAGGTCTTCATCTGCGTAGGCATACTGATTCACTTTTTGTCCCTTACTCTGAACATTGTCCATACTTAGTCAATTTGACCTTCCAAACTTGAATAATTTTGTGCCTTGTTGCCAATCCAAGTTGATCTTCTAGAATGATGTCTTCTTATCGAGCTGATGTATCCTCTTTGCCTTGTTGCCATCAATGACAACATTCTAGTCTTCTTCATACCAGTGTCTCTTGCCAACAAATCTATCTTTGACTTCATCTCTTTTCTTCATTAGGGTGTTCAAATCATTGTGCATATTTGCAACCTATATTTCTTTGGTACTTATTGGCTCAACTACCAGATTATATGTCTTAGAAATATTTAGCAGTTTGAGTTCAATGTCCTTGATTTTCTCTTCTAATTCTTTTGTGACTTTTGGCCAAGATAAACAAAATTTGTACAAGTCACAAGCTTCTTTTATGGCACTCTGTATACCTCTTATTATGTGGTCTAAAGAGATTTTATCATTGATCAACATGATTTTTAACTCAGCTAATCTTTTCTCATCAAACTCTTTTTTGACATTTGTTTCTGCCAATTTTTTAAAGGATTCAAAATGATTGTTGATTGGTTTTATCATGCCTTTTAGATGATCAATTGATGATAACGATGTATCTTTCTAGTATTCTGGCATCAACTTTCCTAGTACATTAGATATTGTTGTAATGAGATTATTGTCTTACATGTGTGTTTTCATCATTTCTTCATGTGCCTTTGCTTGGACAAATGATACTAATTTAAATTTATGCTCTAGAGACAGGGAATTTAGATCTATTGGTTCTTGTAGAAACTTGGGTAGATCTAGGATTTGTGCACGTTGTTGCATTTCCAAGGGTTTTACAATAGTGTCTCTTGCCACTTTTTCTTCACCAAGTAAAACTTTCTTTTTTTTCTTCTCTTCTGCTTCCTTTTCTTTCTCTACTTCAATTGTGGCTTTTGCAATGGATGGGGTCCTTATTCTTTTTCTGAGGCTAGATGTTGGTTTCTGCACTTCAGATCTCTTATCTTTTCTTTCCGGTGTGCTTGATGTCCATTCTACTGGAGCATCAATGGACTTTGATCCTCCTAATTTAGTTTTTGCCTTACTTGATTGTTCAACTGATGTTTTCTCTGACTCCCCAGGTTCCATAAACATACTGGAAGTCAATTCTAAGAATGTCCCAAATCTACCCTCTTTGGGATCATTAGGTTTGCTCAGTAGTGCATCAGCTAATTTAATCAAGACATCTTATGCAACTTCATATCCTAGTGCAAGGACCCATACAGTTCTTGGTTCCACAGCTTCCATGAAGCATTTGTCTTTGTCCACCATGAATACAATACCCTTCTCATACTTTATCACTACATTTTCAGGTATCTGGAACCTACATGGCATTTTCTCTTGAAAGTCTTTGAAGTATTTCCATAAGATTTTGTTCTACTTATCTGCATTACCCAAACTCTATAAGTGATTTCTTATTTGAGTGGCTACAGGTATGTGATCAAGCCAGACAATATTTCCCAAACTGAGTAGCTCTCTCAAGAAGTAAAAGAGTAAACATGTAATCAATGTTCCATATTTGAAAGGATGATTAGTTTCTTTTGTTCTTTTCAATTTCTCCATTAGTTCACTCTGGAGCAATTCATAGAGGTCATAGTCCATATTTTTTTATCATGTCATATGCTGTGTATATAGCTAATGCAGACATAGAATTTTCCTTGTTGGAAAAGTATATTTTGTATCCAACAATCATTGATGCAAATCTGACAGTCAAATTCTTAATATCATTTACTGTAAGGGCATTCTTATCAAATTTGGCTCCTGTTAGCTACATTACCACATTGTTCTTCATTTTCTTTATTCCTAGAACCCTTCCGAAGGAGCTCATACCGGTTACGGCTTTGATGGCTTCTTTAGTTATCTTATAGGGTTCATCAAGCCATAGAGATGTTGACCCCATTGGCAGTTGGTATAGATGTCAAACAAGCATAGAGGCAATTTGAGGTTGTTTATGGATAACTCTTGCATAGACTTCATAGTGGTTCATGATGTCTTGGTTCATATCACCTAAGTGACTCCTCCTTAATTTTATGATGTGTTGCATTTTGTTGAGGTTGATACTATGGTTGGCACTTGGTCAATGAGGCTTCATTTGTTCTAAATGTTGTAAAAAGCTACAGTCTTTGTTGGCAAGCATGATCAATTCAAAAGAGATAATGTTATTTGATGATATTAGGGCAAGGACTATATTTGACCTTTTAAGGGTATCATTTGATTAAATATTATTGATTTTGTTTTCTTCAAAATCAAGATGGACAAAGGCAATTCGAAAGTCACTTAAGTTATAACCTGACCAGTAGGTTTCAGGCATCTTTAATAGGTAAAAGGTTGGAATTTGTGTTTAAGTGTTACCAGCCCTTTTAGGGCTTACTGGGACATTTGGTGAAGGATGTATAATATGCAAAAAGTTTGTTTTATGGCTCATTTTTGTATGGTCAAACTTTGGAGAATAATGGTTCTTGACTTAGGGTTTGAACAATATTTCAGGACTTGGAGTTTCGATGAAATCATGAGGTGGATTTTGTTAGATGTGACAAAGCTCAGCTCACTATGAGTAGTAGGAAAGAATAAAGGAGCTCGATAGTTATTTTTGTCACTCGAAGCTTAAAGAGCACAACAAAACCTTGATTTGTCGATAGCTACAGGTGATATCTCTCCTTCTTGGGTGCATATTGAAGTTTTTCTTTGGTTGTGTTTAGTTTTTGGTTAGGGTTTGCAAAAGTAAACTGTTGTTGTTAATGATGATAAACTCATTCTTTGAAATGGTTAAGGGTTTCTTTTTTAACGGTAGTTTTAGAAGGTTTTACTCACATACATATGATGCTAGGGTTTCATGCCATGGGTTTGGAAACAGTTTTGAAGACTCTTTGTTTATCTTGCTTCAAATGTGATTAAAAGTTGTTAACTGCTATTGTAAAGGATTATTTTGTTATTCTTCTTGGTGCAGTGGTTATATTGAATAGTTGGAAATTTATTGAAACCCTCGTGGTTAAATTTTGTCATGGTCTCAAACAAGTGAATTTTTACATACTCAAAAACTCTCCTAAATGGGTCCATTCGACCACATAATCTTGACAGTTATTGATTCAAATGAAAACTGCTACAGACAGTTGAACTGGTTCAGTTACATGTATAAACTTGGGACTGTACTTGCAAAATCATTGAGATAGCAATAATGTGTCTTAATGCAAATTCATTCTTTAATTGATAAGTTGTATGTGCACATTTTGTGATTGCGATTCTTGAGTCTCAAATGAAATGAGATAGTCAAGATATGTTTTACAGTGAAACAGAAAAACCCTCTGTATTGTATATCTTCATTTGATCTTTGAGAAGTTGTAAGTGATCATGTTAGTGAGACATTATGATCATTGTCAGTGAGGCATTTGTAGTCAATGAGGCTTGTGTTGCCAATGAGGCATTTTGTAGCTAGTGAGGCTTGTATTGCCAGTGAGGCAATTAAATAAGTCAGTGATACATTTTGTGTAGCCAGTGAGGCATGATTTTGATTAAGCCGGTGAGGCAATTTCTGAGTGTTTTTTTTTTCCCATGAGGGTTTTCCACTCATGAAATTTATTGTGTCATGGTCTCAATTGATGTGTGATCCATTTGTCTTTCATGCTTGAACATTTAGTCTTTTTGTTGTTCTTGCTTTAATAGATTATACTGTCAGCATCATTACTTTCTATTTTTCAAGTTTGAAAAAAAAAAGTGAATGAATTATTTTTATCTACAACATTGATTCACCCCCCCTCTCAATGTTGTCTATACTCCAACAAGAGATTCATCATGAATTCTACTTAGAATAAGCTTGACCCATGCATCATTCAGAATTGCAGGAAAATCCAACCAGGTGTCAAATTTCTTTTCTTATAGAACTTTATATTCATCTTTCATCACAATATCCATAGTAGTCAGTTCATCCAAATATAGTTTTCCTAACTTCATGTGATCAT
The DNA here is from genome assembly GCA_027924645.1 of Cunninghamia lanceolata. Lineage (NCBI taxonomy): Eukaryota > Viridiplantae > Streptophyta > Pinopsida > Cupressales > Cupressaceae > Cunninghamia > Cunninghamia lanceolata. The sequence goes on along the minus strand of BSBN01000396.1, from coordinate 4,153,638 downwards.
ATTCTTCTAGACTGATATGAATGTATGATCTGATATCTTCCATATGCATAACCCCATGTGGAGTGATTGAGAATGCCCCTAATGAATCATTTTCTAGTGATTTGAAGAATTGTATCTTAAACTTGGGGCGAGAAATATTCCCTATCTCGATTACGTGAGGAGTAAACATTTTCCTAGAGTAATTTAGTTTTCACAATAGGGTTTTCAAGTTGTAAATACCTTCTTCATTGAATTAGGGTTTCCTTGATCTTGATATGAAATCCTTTGGAGAATATTGTAGTTGCTTTGAATCTTGCTTTGGTTTGCCTTAATCACTTGAGTGCATGGAATGCAAAATGACTTTTCCTTCAGATACAACTCCTTTTAACCTTCGCATGCCGAAACCTAAGTGTCATTAATGTCATCTTACAAAAGTTGTTAAGCACCTTCCTGACATCCAAAGATACTTTAGATTACTCTACAAATCTTCGTAACTGATTCTTTTCTTCTGGAACTTCCTTCAAAAGATCTGTCATATGATTCTTTTCATCATATCTTCATGCCAGATTCCAGTACTGGATGACTGGCTAGGGGATTGGAATTTTCAATACAGATCCCCGTGAGCCAGAGCTCCCAATTTACTTCCCTGAGGAAGTATCTGCACCAGAATTTTGTGCAGATCCACCCTTGGTATTGTCAACATCTTTGTTGATCCAAACCTTGCTCATTTCCTTCTTTATTTCAATCAGATCAATTTTTTCCTTTCCCTTATCAATCCTCTGCTTTTTTTTCCTTTCTACAGCATGGTATTTTCTTTTCACATTCTTGCTTCTACAAAACTTTGCAATATGTCCATACTTGTTGCAATTGCAGCACATCACATTCCTTTGTCTTTGATTCCTTCTATTGATTGGATTTGATCTGCATTGATTAGCCATATGTCCAAATCTATTGCATGCAAAACACTTTCCATTGAATGATTGACTATTCCTTGGATTGTAAGAACCATTCCTTACCAGATTTCTGCATTCATTTGATTTATGACCAATTTCTTTGCAATTGAAACATTGACCAAAGAATGATGGAACATTCTAATTTTTTCTACTCCTACATTGAGTAACTTTATGACCAAACTTATTGCAATTAAAACAATGGCCATTGAAAGATGGATACCTTTGAGCATTTGGTTGCCTAACCAGAGGTCTTCTAGGTTTTCTTCTTTGATTTCTAAACTGGTTCCCTCTATTTTTCTTTAACTCAAAGTTTACTTGACTAGATTTTAAACTTTAATTCAAATCTTCTTCTGCTTTTTCTCTTTCTATAACTTCCACTTCCAAATCTTTTAGGGTTTCATTCATTGATATCAATTGATCACTAAATTCTTTGTATTTTTCTTTGAATTTATTAACTTGTCCTTTTAACTTTGAAATGCACTCATCAGCTTCTTGTAAGTTATCCTTCAAATCCCTGACTTCTGCTTCAAACTTTTCAAGATTAATAAGAGCTGCTTCCAGTTCAACATAGTTTGAGAAATTTTCAAATCTTCTGGCTACCATGAGTGAACTCTCCCAGATCTTCCTCAAGCTGTTAAGCTTCTTCCAAGGAACCTGGCTCTGATACCAATTGTTGATAGTAAGGAATACTAAGAGGGGGGTGAATCAGTATTCCACAAAACCAATTCTTAACAAGTTTATTAATCCAATCTCCAAAATTAATAATATGAAAGCATAATAAACATAGGAGCAACCATAAAGACATAACACATGAACACTAGGATTTTTATGTGGAAAACCCTAAAAGGGAAAAACCACAGTGAGTGTTAGATCACAATATATTAATATAGCACAATATCGGATTACAAGAAGGCTCACTTCCTAGAGAAAGAAAGAAGAAGGAAGAATGGCTCACTACCAAGTTGAACTGCTCAGATTGCATCTATACATGCATGGTTGCAACTTTAATAAAGCACAGAAATACTGTCTCAAAACTCTTCATCTCTGACTTCTCTGCTTCACTCTCGCACCACACACCCCAAACACTGAACTCGATCTCTTATATATATCCACAACACTTTAAAACTTCATATTAGGTTGGCCTAATAAAGTGAAGCATGCACTCATACCTTAAGTAGCTTGTCGGCCAAATTCATTTACCAAGACTCCCAGCGGACTCAAACAACACTTGAATTGCATTCACATATGTCAGCCTCAACTATTGAACAACTTAGGATTAAGTTCTAAATAGTAGAACTTATCGCATACAATTCAAACTTATCATGTCAGCCTCTAACTCAGACTGCCATTGATTCAATTCATCTGGACCAGACTACATCTTTTACTGTCGACCACAAGTCTTGCTCAAAATCACGTCGAAGACTCCTCAGACATCACAAATCATACCTTCTAATTCATAAGGAAAAATATCCTTTAGTGGAAAAATGCAGACCATCAGAACTCAGACTCTATCACAGTCAGACTTTGTCATACAGTGTAGTGATACTCAGCAGCTTGTAGCTATCTTTTCGGTGGACTATAGAACCTAAAACTCTAGATTTAGGCACTTCATACAAGTTTTTGCAAAACCTCAAAACTGTATATCAAGATATGAAACATCAGAGAAATGTGGACCAAAATAACTGAGTGTACTGCTCTGAATAGCATTGTATTTTGTTCTACCGTACTTAGGCCATTTGAAGATATACTTCCAGTTTTGATCAAAAGTTGAAGCCTTGGATATAAGATCATCTGAGTGTTAGGAACATCATACTAGAACCACAATACGTGGTCTTCAACTGTGGACCAATACCAATCCAAATACAGTTTGTGTCACTGTCTCTGTACACTGCCAACACTTAGCCAAAATGACTAAGTCTTCTTCACCGGACCAAAATCTCTGTTCCATCCTTGTACCTTTTCTTGTTTCCATCAATGACAACACTTAACTACTCAACATAGCAATGTCTCTTGCCAACATAATCATCTTACCATTCCTAACTGCAAGAACTAAAATATTTTGGAACAATGAGTTGACAAGTCAATTTTGGACAAAGCTTTAAATGAGCATATTTTCTACAAGAAATGTGAATGATATGCTCCCAAAAAAAAGATTATGATCTCGGAGGTGAGAATTTAACCTTAATGTAGTCATGATAACTAGTCCACAAGTTGTGAACAAATGAAACAAACAAAAATTACTTAAACCTATATGCAACAGAAAGTACAAGAAATTAGTTTCAAAATGGATTCAATCAGATGCTTAAAGAAGATAACTAGTAGTTTTATACATCTATTTTATGAAGAATTTAAGTTAAGTATCAAGAAATACCTAATAATTCTCATTCAAAATAAAAATTTGAATTGACACCATAAAAGGGGCAAATTTGAAATAAGTATATATTGGGCTCAAGAAATATAGTTGCAACAACATCATATCACAACTCATAAATAGATTAGAAGCATGCATCAACACTGTAGCTAATGTGCCATTGAAAACTCAAACCAAGAGACCAAGAGAAATGAATCATAATAATAGTAGACATATATAAAATTTTGTTAACAATTGAAGTAAAAATGGGAGATAAGGAATCTTCCAACTTATCAATTTTTATAATGAACCTAGACTTTGAACATGAATGTATTAAGAATAAAAGTGGGCAATCTTTTTGGGTATAATGATGAGATACTTTTAAGATACAAGAAAAATCCTGATTCAATAGCATACATCATTTTTTAGAGGCTTGTCTAGTCTTTCTTACATTATTTTATGTTTGAAGCTACCTTATGATCCCCATGTAGTTCTTTATTTTTTTGTTGATCAATAAGAGGAGATGAGAGCCTTACCCATTATATTAATAATATCACACAAATTTTTCAGACTTGCCAAAGAGAGGATCTCTTCACAAAACAATCTAGAAAAACTAGAGCAACTATTATAGATTGAACCTGATATATAAAATGAAGTAGTTATAGGATATTAGACAAACAACCATTTGATGTTGGCCTGCCCTGATGGCATTATCATTACTAGCAAATCGGAGAAGAAAACTACCAACCAAGAGAGCACTTTCAAACCTGTTACAATCAGCAAAAGAATGATCAAAGATGAATGGCATACATGTCTAACAATTTGCATCACCTGCTCTCCCACAAGCACTGCAAGTCATGCATGCGGTGATGCGGGAAAGCCCTGCATCACCGCAGGCATGACTTGCAGTACTTGCAGGAGAGTGGGTGGTGCGACCTATTAGACATGTATGCAAATTTTGGAAGCATAGACAAGGCACGTGAACTGTTTAATAGAATGCCTCAAAGAAATGTGGTCTCATGAATTGCAATGATTGCAAGATATGCACAAAATGGATTTGTTGAAAAGGCTTTAGAAATTTTAAAGAAAACACAATTGGCTAGTGTAAAGACAAATTTCACAACCTTTCCTAGCATCCTCCCTACCTGTGTCAAAATGGGAGCTTTGGAATAGGTTATGGACATTCATCAAGACATAAAGGATAGACGATTTTTGTTAGATGTTGTAGTTGCAACTGCCTTGTTAGACATGTGTGCAAAATGTGGAAGCATAGACAAGGCACGTGAACTGTTTGACATAATGCCTCAAAGAAATGTGGTCTCATTGACTACAATGATTGATGCACAAAATGGATTTGTTGAAAAGGCTTTAGAAATTTTAAAGCAAATGCAATTGGCTGGTGTAAAGCCAAATTCCACAACCTTTGCCAGCATCCTCCCTACCTGTGTCAAAATGGGACCTTTGGAATAGGGTATGGACATCCATCAAAACATAAAGGATAGAGGAATTTTGTCAGATGTTGTAGTTGCAACTGTCATGTTAGACATGTATGCAAAATGTGGAAGCATAGACAAGGCACGTGAACTGTTTGACAGAATGCCTTAAAGAAATGTGGTCTCATGGACTACAATGATTGCAGGAAATGCACAAAATGGATTTGTTGAAAAGGCTTTAGAAATTTCAAAGAAAATGCAATTGGCTGGTGTAAAGCCAAATTCCACAACCTTTGCTAGCATCCTCCCTATCTGTGTCAAAATGGGAGCTTTGGAATAGGGTACGGACATCCATCAAAACATAAAGGATAGAGGAATTTTGTCACATGTTGTAGTTACAATTGCCCTGTTAGAAATGTATGCAAAATGTGGAAGCATAGACAAGGCACATGAACTATTTGAAAAAATGCCTCAAAGAAATGTGGTCTCATGGACTGCAATGATTGTGGGATATGCACAAAATGGATTTCTTGAAAAGGCTTTAGAAATTTTAAAGCAAATGCAATTGGATGGTGTAAAGCCAAATTCCACAACCTTTGTTAGCATCCTCCCTACTTTGGAATAGGGTATGGACATCCATCAAAACATAAAGGATAGAGGAATTTTGTCAGATATTGTAGTTGCAACTGCCTTGTTAGACATGTATGCAAAATGTGGAAGCATAGACAAGGCATGTGAACTATTTGATAGTATGCCTCAAAGAAATGTGGTCTCATGGACTGGAATGATTGCAGGATATGCACAAAATGGATTTGTTGAAAAGGCTTTAGAAATTTTAAAGCAAATGCAATTGGATGGTGTAACTTGCCAAATTCCACAACCTTTGCCAACATCCTCCCCACTTTGGAATAGGGTATGGACATCCATCAAAACATAAAGGATAGAGCAATTTTGTCAGATGTTGTAGTTGCAACTGCCCTGTTAGACATGTATACAAAATGTGGAAGCATAGACAAGGCACGTGAACTATTTGACAGAATTCCTCGAAGACATGTGGTCTCATGGACTGCAATGATTGCAGGATATGCACAAAATGGATTTTTGAAAAGGATTTATAAATTTTAAAGCAAATGTAATTGGCTGATGTAAAGCCAAATTCCACAACCTTTACCAGCATCCTCCCTTCCTATGTCAAAATGGGAGCTTTGGAATAGGGTATGGACATCCATCAAAACATAAAGGATAGAGGAATTTTGTCAGATGTTGTATTTATAATTGCCCTATTAGACATGTATGCAAAATGTGGAAGCATAGACAAGGTACATGAACTATTTGACAGAATGTATCAAAGAAATGTGGTCTCATGGACTGCAATGATTGTAGGATATGCACAAAATTGATTTGTTGAAAAGGCTTTAGAAATTTTAAAGCAAATGCAATTGGCTAGTGTAAAGCCAAATTCCACAACCTTTGCCAGCATCCTCCCTGCCTGTGTCAAAATGGGAGCTTTGGAATAGGGTATGGACATCCATCAAAAAACAATGGAAGGGGGATTTTTTCCAGATATTATAGTTGCAAATGCTCTGGTAGACATGAATGTAAAATGTGGAAGCATAGATAAGGCACAAGAACTGTTTGACAGAATGCCTCGAAGAAATGTCATCTCATGGAATGGAATGATTGCAGGATATGCACAAAATGGATTTGTTGAAAAGGCTTTAGAAATTTTAAAGCAAATGCAATTGGCTTGTGTAAAACCAAATTCCACAACCTTTGCCAACATCCTTCCTACCTGTGCCAAAATGGGAGCATTGGAACAAGGTATGGACATCCATCAAAAAGTAATGGATAAAGGAATTTTGTTAGATGTAGTTTCAACTACCCTGGTAGACATGTATACAAAATGTGGAAGCATTGACAAGGCATGTGAATTGTTTGGCAGAATGCCTCAAAGAGATGTCATCTCATGGAATGCAATGATTGCAGGATATGCACAAAATGGATTTTTTGAAAAGGCTTTAGAAACTTTCAAGCAAATGCAATTAGTAGGTGTAAAGATCAAATTTGACAACCTTTGCCATCATCCTCCCTGCCTATTTCAAAATGGGAACTTTGGAATAGGGTATGGATATCCATCATAACATAATGGAAGGGGGATTTTTGTAAGATATTATAGTTGGAAATGCTCTGGTAGACATGTATGCAAAATGTGGAAGTATAGATAAGGCACCTAAAATTGTTAGTAAGGAAAAGGTACTTAGTGACTTTCAGCATCAAGTAATTGACATCCAAAATCAGAACCATAGATTACAAGGTGAGCTAAATGTCTTCAAGGAGAGGATTTATGACCTGGAAACTGAAGTTCAAACAGCTGAACTAGAAAATGTCAAAAAAGAAAAAGAGGAAAGAGTTGCCTATGAATATAAACTTCAAAGTACTAATGCAAGAGTGGTCAGAGCAGAAATGGATCTGGCTGATAGCCTTGAAAGAATCAAATATCTTGAAAGCAGCTCTACCAAGGATATAATTATGATAGATGAGTTAAAAGTGCAAGTCATCCAATTACAGCAAGAACTAGAATCATCTAAAGATGTACACACTACACAACTTGCAGGCCTAGAAAAATCCCTAAGAAAATTACATAATCAAGTAATGAAGCTTCAAAGTGAGAATGCCATTTTGGAAAATAAAGTAAGGATGTTGAAGGAGAAAAATTGTGAATTGGAAAATATAGCTCAGAAATTCCAACAGGAAGGTATAGATAAAGAAAAAGATCTATCTACTGCATACAAACATAGACTTCAAGCTAATGAAGCAGGAGCAAGAGAAGAAGAAGAAGAACTTTCCAAATCTCTCAAATCAATTATTGAATCTAAAAATAAAAATCATAAAATGGATGAGATCATTTCTAAATAGTAGAATCAAGTAAAGGCCATTGAAGATCAAACTGTGAAAATACAAGATGAATTTTGCTTGTGTTCTATGTGCATGCAACCATGCAGGTTCAGTGGATGAGGGTTGTACATATTTCAATCAAATTAGTAACCCTTATTGTATTACACCTATAATTGATCATTATGTGTGCATGGTTGACCTTCTTATGTGTGCTGGCTATCTTGAGGACACCCTAAACTATATCATTAATATGTCATTTAAATCTGTCGTGGTTGTGTGGATGTGTTTTCTTGGTGCTTGTAGATCACATATGAATGTAGAGTTAGAAGTATTTACAGCGACCCTACTTTTTTATTTGGATCCTAAAAATGTTGCGACTTATGCACTTCTTGTCTGCCCATAAGCAAAAATACATACATTATGCCCATCCAAGGAAAATAGCTAATAACACATCTCAACTACAAAGAAGGTTAATCTAACTTTATGTGAAAACATTTGGAAAGATAGAACTTACTACCTGTAAGACTTGATTTGGGAACAAATTTAGTTAAAAAAACATCTCAACTACAGTGCAACAATCAAATCTAATGATATCTGAAAGTATTAATTTGCAGCATACATATAGATTAGACGATCACAAATATAAGTTTTAACAAAATGTCTGAAAAAATTCACAATTAGATAACTTTAGAACTTATGTACACAATCACTTTTTTCCATCTATGCCATAAAGAGGCAATTTTGATGAAATAAAAGGTCAATCATTCATTTTACTTTAGAGGGAAGAATGAATGGAATCTCTCACATGTTGATTCTGACACTGAGATGCTCAATAAAGGGACCTCACAGTATATCCCTAAAGGTCCATAGAATTACTTATTGCAACAATAAGAGTATGGCAAACTTCATCTGTCACATAACTCCCAACCTGAAAACATGAAAATTGAAGAATGTAAAATAAATTGCTTAAAACCCGTCTCATGCATTTTGACAAGATCAAATACTAAATATAAATGAACATAAGTATCAGCATCTCATTAAATGGAGAAGAATATATACTCAGCAGTGGTTGAGCTTTCTGTTGTCATGGGTTAGAAACTACTATGCCAAGATTGAAAACATTTTCTCATCAAATATTGGGCATGTGAAAGACATAACCAATTTATCGCATATTTCATCTAATACTAATAGCACACTTTAAAACCTTGAATGCATTATCTTAAAAAACACACATGAAGCTATGCTTATGATCAAATTCTTTGTTAGCATCTTACCATGATTTGGAGCCTGATACATGACTGACTATGTCCAGGGAAACTTGGTTGTGTCGTATATTGGTTTGTAGATAGGTTTGGTGTATGTAGAGGGGAAAATGCTAGTTTTACAATTATGTATTTTACATTTGAAAATCCTTTATGATCCAGGAGAATCTAAGCTTGATCAACGTATGCCATCCTATGGGTTCACCAAAAATCATGTGATAGACAATGTTGGCTTCATCATGGTTCCTGGCAATCATGGTCAAAACTGCAGAGCCTAACTCCCATTACGCAACACCAACAAACACTAATAGTGATAGCACAGTGTTTGACACTAATAGAAGAATAATGGTGGAAAATGACAAACTACGAATTTAAATTGACAAAGGACAAACTATAGCTCTTCTTGTAATCATCCATCCTATCTTTATCCTCTAAACCTAGATTAGCTATAAATATGTTATATGGCTACTCATAAAATAGATCTCTAGTTTTGTAGTTCATGTTTTTTCATTTCTTGAGGCATATATCCAACCTTCTGGATTCTATACAAAACTTGTAGGTTTATGGATTAATATATTCTATCATTACAATTATAATATGTTGCTTTAGAGGTTTCTTGTTAGCACATTCATTTTTAGCCTATTTCATGGCACTCTGATTATTGTTTAGAAAAAGAAATACTAATTCCTAAACCATTAGATCTTGACCAGAAGCAAAATAACAATGTTAAATAAACTCCTGAACTAGAAGATAGCCATACAGATTTAAAACTCATCTGTTCCAGATCATAATGAAACTTTAAAAAATAAAAATTTGGGGAAAAGATTTAATTTCAAGAGTCTTCAAAATAAATATAAGGCGAGAAAATATATAAACCCTAATCCCTAAACCATAATGCAAATCTATTATGCAAAAAGAAGAGATAAATTTTGTAGAAATGGGACGAAAGAAGGAATGAAGAGAATAAAAATACCATGGTAGCATGTCTTTTTTGGTTTGCTAATTAAAACAAGTTTCATCACTCAGCTCTGCAAAATCTTGTCACTCACAGCCTCCCCTCAAGATAATCAATAACATCCCCAAACATCGTAACTCACCTGCATTCCCACAAATAAACCCTAAGAACATTGCAGTGTTACAGTCTACCATTCTCGGCAATAGAGATTACTGATCGACCCTAGTCGAGCTTGGAGCAAACAAATCATGAACACAAGTAGAAGCTTGAAAAGCGGTATTGAATGGTGGACCAGCATCAATAGTTGTACCAACAACAAAGGGTTCAGACGAGCCCTCTTCATATTCATCGTATTTTAGTGAAATGGATTTCACTTTTGGTGCCCATCCTTTTCACTTTTGGCGCTCATTTTTTTTAAGTCTAATTTTTATTTGTTTATTTGTGTGACTAATTATTTAGTTATTTATAGTTGTGATTTTATCAGACGATAAAATTAGTCATTTATAGCTGTGTTGCAAAAAATTACTAGAATTAGTCATTTTTAGTTGTGACTAAAAGTTTTAGTCATGTAGTCATTTATTTTCCTAAATTCTACTGATGGAGACCTCCCCTAGCATTTACCCACCCACCCTGATGCGTTGGCATAATCGGTTCAGCCCCACGACGTGTGGAATGCATAATTTCACTCCTAGCACCTTTCACCAAGTTATCGGTAGCTAGCAATGCAAAACAACTGAGAAACTTAGCGCACAAAATGAGACCTCCCCTAGCATTTACCCACCCACCCCAACATGTTGACACAGTCATTTCTGTCCCATGACCTATGGAATGCAAAATTTCACTCCTAGCACCTTTCGACTTTGTCAATAGCTTACAACCTGGAATGACTAAGTCACTTGGTGCATGAAACGAGACCTCCCCTAGCATTTACCCACCCACCCTAATGTGTTGGCATAATCAGTTTGGCCCCACAACCTGTGGAATGCAAAATGTCACTCCTAGCATCTTTCGACTTTGCCTGTATCTTGTAGCTCAGAATGACTAAGACACTTGGTGCATGAAATGAGACCTCCCCTAGCATTTACCCATACACCCCAACGTGTCGATGCAGTCCGTTTGGCCCCATGACCTGTGGAATACAAAATTTCACTCCTAGCATCTTTCAACTTTGCTATTAGCTTGCAGCATGGAACAACTGAGACACTTGGCACACAAAACAAGACCTCCCCTAGCATTTACCCACCCACCTCAACGTGTTGGCACAGTCGGTTTGGCCCCATGACTTATGGAATGCAAAATTTCACTCCTAGCACCTTTTGACTTTGCCGGTAGCTTGCAATCCAGAATTATTGAGACAATTGGTACATGAAAAGAGACCTCTCCAATCATTTACCCACCCACACCAACATGTTGGTGTAGTTGGTTCAGCCCCACGACCTGTGGAATGCAAAATTTCACTCCTAGCACCTTTCCACTACATGAAACTGAAGCATTTTGCAAGAATGTGTTTGATTTCGGCATGGTCAAACAAATTGGAGTTGACCAAAACTGAGATATATTGTTGTAGATAGACCCCACGTGCACCTGTAGGTCTAAATGGAACATTCCCAACTACCATAAATTCTGAGAACTACTCTGTCAAAGTTTGGCAGTTTTTTGCTCTTAGGGATCTTAAGTGACTTTGTCGATAGCATGCTACGCTAAATGACTGGGACACTTGGCACCTAAAATGAGAACTACCCTAGCATTTACCCACCCATCCCAACACAGTGCATGGTCAATTTGGCCCCCCGATGAGTAGAGCAAAAAATATGGCACCTAGCAAGGTTGTACTGCAAGAAATTGAAGCATTTTGAAAGAATGCATTTGATTTTGACACGGTCAAATGGATTGGACTTGACCAATACTAGGAGAGGCTATTATGGATAGACCCCATGTGCACCTATAGGTCCAAATGGAACATTCCCAGCTAGCACGACTTTTGAGAACTGCTCCATCAAATTTTGGTAGTTTTTTGCTCTCAGGATCTTATGTGACTTTGTCGATAGCCCGCTGCCCTAAATGAATACAACACTTGGCGCATGAAATGAGACCTCTCCTACCATTCACCTACCTACTCTGATACATTGGCACTGTTGGTTCAGCCCCACGAGATGTGGAATGCAAAATGTCACTCCTAGCACATTTCCATTGCATGAAACTGAAGCATTTTGCAAGAATGCATTTGATTTCAGCACGGTCAAATGGATTGGAGTTGACCAAAACTGAGAGAGGTTATTATGGATGGACCCCACATGTACTTGTAGGTTTGAATGGAACATTCCTATCTGCCATGAATTCTGAGAATTGTTGTGTCACAGTTTGGTAGTTTTTTTTTCTCTTAGGGATCTTAAGTGACTTTGTTGGTAGCCTATTGCCTCGAATGACTGCGACACTTGGTACACAAAATGAGACCTCCTATAGCATTTACCCACCGACCCCAATGTGTTGGCACTATTAGTTCAACCCCATGACCTGTGAAATGCAAAATTTCACTCCTAGCATCTTTCCACTACATGAAACTAAAGCATTTTGCAAGAATGTGTTTGATTTTGACATGGTCAAACGGATTGGAGTTGACCAAAAATGAGAGAGGTTATTGTGTACGGACCCCACATGCACCTATAGGTTTGAATAAAACATTCCCAGCTACCACTAATTTTGAGAACTACTCCATCAAAGTTTGGTAGTTTTTGCTCTTAGGGATCTTAAGTGACTTTGCCAGTACCCTACTGCCTCAAATGACTAGGACACTTGGCACATGAAACGAGACCTCCCCTAGCATTTACCCACCCACCCCGACTCATTGGTGCTGTCAATTCAGCCCCACGAGCTATGGAATGCCAAATGTCACTCCTAACACCTTTCCACTACATGAAACTAAAGTATTTTGCAAGAATGCATTTGATTTTGGCAATGGTCAAATGGATTGGAGTTGACCAAAATTGAGAGAGGTTATTATGGACGGACCCCACATGCACCTGTAGGTCTAAACAAAACATTCCCATCTACCAAAAATTCTGAGAACTGCTCCATCAAGGTTTGGCAGTTTTTTGCTCTTAGGGATCTTAAGTGACTTTGTTAGTAGCCTGTTGCCCCGAATGACTAGGACACATGGCGCACAAAAAAAGACCTACCCTGACATTTACCCTCCCACCTTGATGTATTTGCATTGTTGGTTCGGCCCCACGAGCTGTGGAATGCAAAATGTCACTCCTAGAACCTTTCCACTACATGAAACTGAAGCATTTTGGAACAATACGTTCCTTGCCACCATAGGCAAATGAAATTGATTTTGAGGTAGGTATTTGTATGTGGACCTAACATCCACCTATACATGCAAAGAAGATGTTCCTAGGTGTCACGATTTGACGGAACAGCCGGTCCAAATTTTGACACCTTTTCTATCTTAAGGCTCTTCGGAGATTGTCTCCATCCAACGTAGCCAAGAACAACCAAGAGGCTTCCCCACCAAAAGACACCTCCCCTAGCATTTACCCACCTGCCTAAATGTGTTGGCACCATTTTTTTGGCCCTAGAAGATGTTGAATGTAAAAATTCAGTCCTAATACATTTCTAGTAGATGAAATTTCAATACTATAAAGGTGTTCTCACTTGATCAATTAGCTATAAATGTGTTGTAGGACATCAATTAAGGTTGCCCTTACCACTGCTATCAATTGTTAGCACCAAATGTGAGGAATCAAATGAGGGTTTGTCATTAGAACTCATGGTAACATCATTAAACTCATTAGAACTCATTATGAAATAGTTGATAGGGATTGCATGCAGAAGATATCAATTAAATGCAAATAAAGATTAAACAGAGGAATGAAAATACATAGAGATAATAACAATGAGAGACAAGTTTTAACATGGTTCACCCAAACCCGGGCTACATTCACCAACAGAGAGTCTAATATTATTATCTAGTAAATCAAACCGATTACAACCAGCAATCCTTGCAACTCAATACCGCTGCAAAATGCTACAATACATCAATGAAAACCCTAACCCTTAGCCACTTTTATCAATCCTTATGTCGGTTACAAAATAGGGTTTTTTTATGTTAGCCAATAGAAAAAATAAATCCCAACACCTTTATCAAATAATAAAATTTGTTTTAGGTTTCGGGGGCACTGCCCTCGAGCCCCCGCAGGGCACTACCCCTCAACCCCACCTTGTATCGCAACAAGGAGCGCGCCAGGGGTGCTGCCCCTAGACCCTGTCTTGGGGGTGTTTCCCCCAAACCCCTGCAAGGGGCATTGCCCCTTGACCCCGTTAAATAATTTAGGGGGAAACTGTGTTGATAAAAGTGGGGTAAATTTAACCTCCAATTTTGATTAGGCTCCATATAACATCAATACTAACTAAAGGACATATCATTATGAAATGATCATGAAAACCTACCTTATTGTCATTCCAAAGGCAACTTCATAAGGATTATGCCTACCTCCATCATACTCAAATCTTGCATGCAAATTAGCTAAAATGAGTACACCAATGTACTCTATAATGAAACAAAGCTAATCAACCAGGACCAAGGAGCACATATAAGAAGGTAAGATATGTGTCAAAAATATAGAAGGTGAAATGAGGATAGCAAAGAAAAATAGCATACCTTACTGTCATTCCACTAATTGAATCTAATGAACCATCTGAGTCTGCTCTACTCTTTATTGTGTCAAGTATTTCCTCATGGTCAGACTCACGAATCTTCCACAAGGTCTTGTTCAATGGTCTACCCCCATATTTGATCAAATGAATATTTCATGCCACAACAAGGTTAGAATAATGAATAATCTTCCTATGTGTCTCAAAGTCCTCAAACAACCACACATCAAACTTCTTCACTGGGTACCTTCTAAGCTATGTTCCAGTAACAACCATTGATCCTATAGGGTACTCGATGTTTTCTCCATCTATAATAGGGGCATCTAATTTATTTTTCTCCTCAACATGTGTTGGGTAGAATTTAACAAAGATTAGACAAACAAAAAGCAAGATCAAGATTCAACCAAAACTCAAGAAATCGGACCCAAAAAGATCTAAAATAAAAAGCATGCAAAACATAACAGTTTCACCTAGGATTTGGGGATTCCTTGTTTGAAATCTAGGTTGCTCACAATCTGCAGCATGACGACGATAGAAAGACGATTTGATGGGATTGAGATTGATAGAGGAAAATAGGTAGGTGATGATGGATGATGGGGAATAATTTCAGCAGAGTAACGTTGCATGCAAGATTCATCCATGCGAATGGCATGAAAATTGATCAATTTATAGGCAAGATATGAGCGAAATGAGGGATAAAATTTCCCATTTTGCATGTGATGGTGAAAATGGAAAGTTGCTTGTGCAAATTGGGAGAGAGGATAGAAGGTGGGTGAGTTCACTCAAGAGATAATTAGAAAGTGAGAAATGAGTTGAGTGATGAGTGGAGATGAAAATGGAAGGAGGAAGAGATGAGTTGATTGATTAGTTAAGATAGAAATGGAAGGTGGACAAAATCATAATTAAATAATTTAATTATTTAATTATTTAATTTATGATGCATGTGAGGATAAATATGATAAATTAAATAAAATAAAAAGATTTATTTTATTTAATTTAAGAGGAAAGGGAAATTAAATAAATAAATAAAATTTATTTATTTAATAATGCTAGGGGATGGGATAAATTAAATAAATGTTATATTTATTTAATTTATTAGAGGAAGATGTTAGGTTAGGTGATGATATGGGGTGCCTAGGGCAAAAATGCTATCAGATGCCTAACTAATGTAACGTTGTGACAAGTGGACATTTTTGGGTGTCTACATTTTGCCCCTCTTTGAGATGATGTTTGAGATGATGAGATTTGTGTCGAGTTACATCATTTCAAAGAAGCTAAGGTATGGATAGAAGAAAAAGATGATGAAGGAAAGATAGGATGAGGATGTCCCCTCGAGAGGATAGGGGGGTTAGAAGAACACGGGTAGGCTCTTGAAATGAAATGGATTGGTCAAGGAAGAAGGATAAGGAAATGGATAGAAGAAAGGATGATGTGTTATGCTGCAATGAAAGTGAGAAACCATATGTTTGATATAGCGCGAGACATTATGCACTAGGGTATAAGGACCAAGGTGACGATGTGTCTCATGCCCCAGTGTAATACAACCATTATCTAGATACAAGATATGAATATTAGCTGGGAAGATATAGATGCAAATGCAAGATAAAAAAGATAACACACACAAGCAAGAAAGCAAGCATGCACAAATGATACAAAAACAAACAAGGTATTGCCCCTGTCAAGTTGTAAACCACTGATTGATTGTTGATTGATTGATTGATGATAGTGTTGTCATGGCGGGGAACGATATATCCCTAGATCAACACAAGGATGATTGATGATTGATTGATTGATTGACGATTGATTGGGTTTACAACAAGGCTAGGATCAAGACCAAGGATGCTATTGGATAATTTGACAAGCTTGATTGACTTGGTTGGTATGGATTAAGGACAACTTGCATTTCAGTTTATTGGATGGAATGATGGGAAGAAGCAATAGATTGATGATTTGAGGAAGTGATTGAAGAATTGTTTGATGAAGATTGATGATAGAAGAAGATGAAAGAGAAGAAAGAGGAATATCACCTGTGCCTGAATCTGGGCACTTCCTTCATATTCTAGACTACCTACATACCCTGTATCCACGGGATCAAGGCACATAATGATAGAGATGGGATGTAATTCTGATTTTGTTTTATTGATGATGTGAGAGATAGATGAAAGTTGATGGATTGATTTGATTTTTGTTGATTGATTGGATTGATTGGGATTTGAGATTGATGATAGAAGAAATGATAGAGAGATGAAGATGATGATGAATGAAGATGGATTGATGTGATCTTTATTAATTTGATTGGATTGATTGATTGATTGATAAATGATGCTAATGTGATTTGCTTTGATTTAATTTTGATGATGTTATTGGATTGATGTGATTTGATGATTGGATGGTTTAATTGTTCATTTGATTTGATTGTTGATTTAATTTGTTGATTGGATTTTGATGTGATGGATTGATTGATAGATTTGATTTGATTTGATGGATGATTTGATTTGATAGGTTTGATTGGATTTGTTTTGATGGATTGATGATGATTTGAATTGATTGGAAGAATTAGATTTGGTGATCGAATGATTTGATTGATTTTGATGATTGATTGATTGGATGAATTAGAATGATTGGATTGGATGATTTGATTGGCTCAGAAGAAATGATTTGATTGGATTGGGTGGTTTGTCTTAGAAGAATTGATTGATTTGATGTAATATATTTGATTTGTTTGAGTGATATGATGTGATTGATGTGATTTGATAATTGGATTGATTTGGAAGAAGTGATTTGATGGATGGGTTAATAATTTGATTGATGGTTTGATTGCTTGGATTTTTGTTTTGTTGGTTATTTGATTTTTTTTGTATTTTTGGGGAAAAAAAATTGTATTTTTTTAAGGACTTTTTTTTTTGGATTTTTTCAGGGCTTTATATGATTTTTTTTTGGATTTTTTTAGGACAATTTACGATTTTTTTGGATTTTTTTCAGGGCTTTTTATAATTTTTTGGATTTTTTTAGGACTTTTTATGATTTTTTGGATTTTTTAGGACTTTTTATGATTTTTTGGATTTTTTCAGGTCATTTTACGATTTTTTTGGTTTTTTGATATGTTGAATGTCAATGGATTTACAACTTTGGTAGCCTTTGTGCGAAATGCCAATGACAAGGGAGAAAACCAAGTCTAGGTACCAAGATGGAGGTAGGTAGGATTAGGATGAATGGATAAAAGGATGGGTGGTAAGGGATGGAAAGGAAGACTCATGATAAATGATTGGATAAGAGGATAGGTGACATCAGATGTATGCATAAGAGAGCTAGGATGTGATCTCAAAGACTATGGCATAGGAAATAATATGCCCCATTCTAGGTGGTAGATTTAGGATTTTTCATGACAAGGCTCATTGTAAGACAGGATAGTGATAGGATTAGGCTTCTAACAATGGGATGATTATAGGATGATAGGATGAATTAGTTTGGAAAGGATGGAGTACATCA
The DNA here is from genome assembly GCA_027924645.1 of Cunninghamia lanceolata. Lineage (NCBI taxonomy): Eukaryota > Viridiplantae > Streptophyta > Pinopsida > Cupressales > Cupressaceae > Cunninghamia > Cunninghamia lanceolata. The sequence goes on along the minus strand of BSBN01000396.1, from coordinate 4,135,669 downwards.
AGAAATAATCAAAGCATGTTTTAACATTTTGCCCCCAATCTTTTATCAAGATCAAAAGGAAGAAGGGTGGATTAATGGATGCAATGGGATAGGTTTATGTATGCGGATGGATAAGGATGGTAAGATAGGATATGGTAAGACATATTGAAAATGATATGGCAGATGAGACAAGGTGCCCCCAAGTGTAGGTGACATAGAAGATCAGACTTACACATGACGCCTATTTGCAAGGTTTTCATCATGGTACTTATCCAAGGCACCTATTTGCCAGGTTTTCACCATTGGGCGAAGGGATTTCTCTTTACTTTTTTTTTGTTTTTTTTTTTTTTTGACTTTTTGATAGGATAGGAGGACTCTAGTGTCTGGTTCCATGAAAGGTGATAGTCCTGCTAGAAGGATGTCTTCGCATGGACCATTTCAAGTGTGCTCATAGATGTTGGTAGGGGATTTCATGAAAGATAGATTAGGTAGATAGCGGATTATGAAAGGTGCGATAGTGGATTATGATGTGGATTATGCAGGGAAGGTAATGGATTATGGGTCATGTAGGACTTATGGATGGAGAGCTTATGCAAAAGCATGGACCATAGGAAGGTGATGTGGAAGATATGTAGGATAATAAGTGAAAGGTGGGGAGATGGAGGTATGTGGAAGTGTTGCGGGATGGAAAGGAATCATGACCAACGGCTACACACACCGTGATAAACGTTGAAGCTTTTGATGGGAAGGTGGTGTTGGAAGCAATGGTGTTGTTTGCTTAGGAGATGGATGATGTAAGCATTTGGGGACCCACATGGGCTTAGTATTTTTATGATTTTTGCTTTTCATGTGGGATGGAGGATTTTGCTACTGTTGGATGGAATGGATGGAAGGAGATGGTTGGGATTCACGAGAGGTGGATGCCTCATTTAACTTGATGTCTTGTTGCTTAGGGACCCATACCCTTTTATTTTTTTACTTTTCTTATGGAGGTATGGGTTGGGATATATGCAGCTTTTGTGCAGCTTTTGAGGTAATTGCTTGTTGCTTGGGGACCCACACCTTTTTCATTTTTTCTTGGAGGTGTGTGGGTGTATGCAACTTTGGGGATGGATTTTTCTTTGATTCTTTGCATTCGTGCCCAAAAGCATTAGGATTTGTAGGATATTTTACTTTAAGAGTAGAAGCATCCAAATTTTTGCTTTTGAATCCCATGGGGTGGATGGAAGTGGGGTTGGTGGAAGCTTCTTGTTTAGACAATATGTGCATTTGTTGGCCATGATTGGGATTTTTAGAGGATTTATGGATGGATAGATAAGGTGTTGGAAGTAGTGGAGGTAGATTTGATGGAGGGATGTTAGGAGTTGGAAGAAGCAGAGGAAACGTGGATGGTGGGAGGTGTATGGTCACATGCTTTTGACATTTATAAGATGATGGAGGTGGAATGGCAACGTATGTTTTGGTATATGATAGGATGTGTGATGGAAAGTGGTGGACTTAGGATGTGTCGAAGTGGTACTAACATCGTTAGATTGTTGACCTTGGGGTGTGTATCCAAGGCCAAATGAGCATGGAGGGACTTTGACATGGGTTAGCTCCAAAATACCTTGTTCAAGAAAGCCTAAGCCTTTACCTTGATAGTTCATGTTTTGGAGGATGCGATCGACAATGGGACTAGGTGTAGATGGAACACTAGACATGAGTTCCTTATTGGATGGAGAAAGTGAAGTGGAAGACAAAGGCTATTGTGTTCCTAGGGAGGAACATTCATGAATTAGGGTGGACAGACTAATAGGACATGATGGTGGAGTTACGATAGGGTCAATAGTGGATGTGGAAGGATTGTTAGGATCTTGCTTGTGTTCATGCAGATCCAAGGTGACAGTTTGATCTTCTATGCTTATGTGGGAGGCACATGTCTCATCATTAGAAGTGGAAGTTGTCTCATTAGGGTTAGATGGATGATGGATAGAAGCAATTCGAATATCTTGATCAGGGATGGATATGGGATTGCGGATAAGATCAAGGTGCTCATGGATAGCTTCTTCATAGATAATTTCATCTTGATCATGGAAGAGGTAAATGTTATGAATGGGGTGAATAGGAAGGATTTGATCTTGATTTGAATGAAGGCTTGATGTTTCCACATGCTTGAGATTATGTTCTTGATATACCTCTTGGTTTTGGATGGAAGTGGACGTGGGTGGCTCTTGGATGAGTTTGATAGGTTCTTGATATTCATCCATAAGGGAGTATAATGAACCTTGATCTTGGCTTATGATGGGAGGCTCTTGAATAGGCTCGATAACTTGTGGTTTGGGGTTATAAGGCTAGACATAGCATTTGGAAGCTCTTTAATAGGCTCATGAATGAGTGTTAGACATGGGGATGGTCTATTCTGTGCTAATAGCCAATGGATCACATCCTTTGCTAGGGTATGGGTAAATGGACAATATAGGGGATGAACAATAATGGTAGATGGAGTGATAGGCTTAGGAGTAGGATTTGGATTGGATAGAGGGATAATGAAGTTAGATGGATTGGGATTTGGATTGGATAAAGGGATAATGTGCTTGGATGGATTGGAAATAGGATTGGATGGAGAGATAGTAGGGCTAGATGGGTTAGATGGTTGGTGGGTCAATAGACTAGGAATGGGATCACATGATGGTGTCAAAATAGGACTAGTAGGCTCATGTGTTGGCATGTGATCGGATGGTGACTCATAGGATGCATCATCTAGGTTGATATCTCCCTCGTCAAAGGCTATTAAATTTTTCTCCAAAGATTGACTTAAGGACATGTGATTTATGTACAAGGGTCCACTTGGAGTAGAAGTAGGTGACACATAGGTGTCTCCTTCGTCAAATGATATTAAGTCTTGTTCCAAGAGTGGACTTGAGGATGTGTGGTTTATGTAAAAAGGGTTGCTTAGACTTGAGTCAAAGGTTATTAGATCTTGTTGAATAGGTTGACTTAAGTCTATTAGGTCATGTTGCAAAAGTGGACTTGGGCTCATTTGATTTATGTACAAAAGACCACTTGGACTTGCATGTTCATGTTGTGGGGGCCATTGATAGTCTCATGAATGGGTTTGGTGAAGAGATGAAATGATAGGATGTGTAGGTGAAAAATCGTGGGGTATGGGTTGTTGTGAATAACGGTAGACATTGGAAGAAGTGGGGTATGGTGATGTGGCATTGATTTGAAAAGGTGTAGGATTGGGTGATGTGGAATTGTTATGGTATGTGGATGGATTAGAGTGGTGTGAAACGGAAGGGGATGCCACATAGGAATGAAGAGGAATTGGTTGGTGTTGAATGGATAAGGGATGATGATGTACTTGTCAGGTCTGTGACTGGCAAATGGCTATGAGGTGTTGGATTTGTGATATGAGGTGTTGCATTTGTGGGGATTGGCTTGCTTGAAGTTGTTGGATTATGTTATGGATAGATTCAATCATTTGTTGGCTTTTAGGTGATTGGCTTGTTTGCACTTGGTGAAGTATGTGAATGATCTCTTGTGCCAGGTACTCTAATGTTGACATGATGGAAGATGTTGATTGGATTAGAGAGAGGATGATGTAGAATTATGGGGTTAGATGACTCAGGTTGATTAGGATGATAGGGTGATTTGATTGGTGGTTGATTTTGACTTGGTCTGATTGGTTGCTCTAATTTTGATGGATAAGATTGATTGATTAGGGAGATTGATTGATTGATGAAAAGATTGATCAAGGGATAGATTGGCCAAGACCAAAAGGGGTTGATTAGTTGATGTTGTTTGGTTTGACTACTATTAGATAGCTCACTAGGATGATTTGATGACTGTAAATGATCAGGTTTTGTTGTGGTAAGTTGACTGAATAAGATTTTGACCAGGAGGATAATTTGAAGGCTATGAAAAACCAAAGGTGATGTTTTGTGCTTAAGAGGCGATCAACAGTGATGCAAAGGCGACTAGGGATGAACCAAAGGCAATTTGCTGCAATTCATAGGCGATGACTACTAAACAAAAGGCGACTGGGGATAGTGCATAGGAAATTTGCTACAAGTAATAAGCGATGAGATGTTGTGCCTGGGCGACTGGAAATAAACCATAGGTGACTAAGAATAATGCATAGGCTAGCTACTGAGGTTGAAAGGTGACTTCGTAGAGATCAAAGGCAGATTTTGCAGGAAAGCAGGCTAACCAAAGGCAATTTCATAATGACCAAAGGTGACCTAAGGATGCTCATAAGTGAATGGTTGCTAATCAAAAGCGATTGTGTGAAGGCCAAAGGCAATTTTTAGAGGTTCAGATGTGACTGTGTATTGACCAGAAGCAGTTTTCTATTGTTCAAAAGTGATTTTGCATGGTTATCAGACATATTTTATTGCAGATTTTGATTTTTAGGTAGGTTTTGGTGAATTTGGGAGAGAAGACACATTGGCACACACTCATACACAATCCATGCTCAAACATTACATCCTAGGTTAGGCAAGGACAATACCTGTTGGTTTCCCACTTGGTTTCCCAATCGTGCCTACTTATGGTGTATAGCTCTAGGAACTTGGGGCACGGGCTCCCCCTTACAATGCACTCACTTCTCAAGCACACCAAGTTCCAAGTCCCCAAGGCTCACAAACCTTGAGATACTTTTCTATCTTTGCCATAAGCTATGAAAATGTGGGACGGCTATCAGAATTTCCTCCTATACCAACAGATAGGGATTTTTGGCTACTAAAACATAGTTTTTAGTTTAGATTTCCATTCGGTGGCTACACGTGTGGTGATTCACTTTGTTAAGGAGGCTTCCTAGCCTACCGAGGTTACGCTCGGTAGGGTTTTGGGGGAAACTTTCATCGGTGTAGCGCAACAGCACCCATTTCTTGCGACTTTCGACGCAAACACATTATTTATCAAGTGGATTGGAATGGTCTGGCTTTGACCTATTTCCGCCTGGATTGTCCCCTTCTCACAATGGGAAGGTAGGCCCACCTAGAGATAGCAACACGTTCTCTTACACCCCAGATCCATTGGTTAGGTAGGGGGAGAGGATACTTGTATTGCTAAATCGGGTGACAATCATTCAATTCAAGCAAGCCAAAAAAGAGAAAATAGGCACGATGAAAATAGATTGTTCATTTTATCCCCAAATCAATATGTGAAATTTGTGGGTTCATTTTAAGATACCAAACTTACGTGTGCCTATTTTAGTATAAAAGCTTGTTTGGAAACTTGGACTGATCAGATTAGCATGTTTTTAATCACCAGTCTTCAACAAACGAGAGCAACAAACTTCATGAAGAAACCATTAGATTCTAAAAAAGCTTACTCTATAGAATAGCAACCAGAAGTGTACATAAAAAACCAGATGCGATTTCAATCTTACCACAGGCAGTCACCTTATGTTCATGTGTGATTCTCTGCTTACCAGAAGCGACTTTCTGCAGGGCAAAGGCAATTTTTTGTTTACCATATGTGGATGTGACCTATAAGTGCTAGGAAAAGACAAAGCAAAAAGATAAACAAAGATCAAGTCATCATGAATAAGAGTGGTTAAGCTCAAAAGAGAAGATTATATGCCAGATCTAAGCCTGCATGTCATAAAAACAGAGGAAAAGCACCCTAAGATGAGATCAAATCTAAGATGACCATAAATTCCATGTCAAAATAGCTTGCATGACATCATGAAGATAAGGGTTAGAAAATACATCATCTTGCAACCCTAATCTAAAAAACCCAGATGATCAAACTTTCAAAAAACCCAAAAAAGCAAGCTAAAACTAACTTAACCAGAGGCGATCCCCTTTAAACCACAGGCAATTTTTTGGAATCCATAGGTGATCTAATTTCAACCACAAGGGATTTGTTGCATGCCAGAGGTGACAGGGAATCTTACAGAAGCAATTTCCTGTACTTCAAAGGAGAGCCTCTGTCGACCAAGTGTGCATCCATACTCCTGAACTTCACAGAAAATAGCAATTTTAGCAAAATGAAATTAAAATTAACCGGACAAGTGCATCCCACCAAGCGTGCCATTTTGTGTTGGGTAGAATTTAACAAAGATCAAAAAAACAAAAAGCAAGATCAAGATTCAATCCAAACTCAAGAAATCGAACCCAAAAAGATCTAAAATAAAAAGCATGCAAAACATAACAATTTCACCTAGGGTTTGGAGATTCCTTGTTTGAAATGTAGGTTGCTCACAATCTGCAGCATGACGACAATAAAATAACAATTTGATGGGATTGAGATTGATAGAGGAAAATAGGTAGATGATGATGGATTATGGGGAATAATTTTGGCAGAGTAACGTTGCATGCAAGATTCATCCATGTGAATTTGGCATGAAAATTGGTCAATTTATAGGCAAGATATGAGAGAAAGGAGGGATAAAATTTCCCATTTTGCATGTGATGGTGAAAATGGAAAGTTGCTTGTGCAACTTGGAGAGAGGATGGAAGGTGGGTGAGTTCACTCAAGAGATAATTAGAAAGTGAGAGAAATGAGTTGAGTGATGAGTGGAGATGAAAATGGAAGGTGGAAGAGATGAGTTGATTGATTAGTTAAGATAGAAATGGAAGGTGGGCAAAATCATAATTAAATAATTAAATTATTTAATTTATGATGCATGTGAGGATAAATATGATAAATTAAATAAAATAAAAAAATTTATTTTATTTAATTTAAGAAGAAAGGGAAATTAAATAAATAAATAAAATTTATTTATTTAATAATGCTAGGGGATGGGATAAATTAAATAAATGATATATTTATTTAATGTATTAGAGGAAGATGTTAGGTTAGGTGACGATATGGGGTGCCTGGGGCAAAAATGCTATCAGATGCCTAACTGATGTAACGTTGCGACAAGTGGACATTTTTGGGTATCTACACAACACAATGACACAAATAATAATCTATTCCTTCTTCATTGTCTCCAGCTGCAATAGCTACATAAACATGTCCTACATTGATATGTGCATTCAGTTCAATGAATATAGTCAACAATACAAAAAAACTACAAAATAAGATGAAATATTGAATTTTATTAAATTTGAATACTAATAATACATGGTTGAACTAGATATGAAACATGGTCAAAGTTAACTGATGATTCAGTCTGTGTGAGTTGTAGTTTTATTGAGAGTCAATATGTGTCAATCAAGCTTAGGCTTCTTGTAGACCATTCATTGACCCACTCCTTTGACTCACAATCATACCAAGCTTGATCTATACATGAAGAACAAAAGCATACCATCCGTTGTTTATGAACACTCCATGAACCTGCATTAGAGCTTCTAAAAGAGTGTAGCTCACTCGATCTTGTTAATGTACAACAATCCTCATATTTTGCAATGTTAGTATCGTCAACCAACCAAAAATATCTACGAACTATAGACTTACCTTCATTACCTAGACCCATTGTAGTGTTACACCATTCAACAATAGATCTCGCATCTATCAACTTTGCATTGTCTTTGTACTTCAACTCTTATCATGCTAATGCTCTTTTGATATATACTCCTACACCATCATGCTCCCCCTTTCCATGCCCAACCTCACAAAAATTCCACATATGTTGAACACCATTCATCCTATGCATCCTACTCAACCAATAGAACATCTACGAGTTCTTGAATTGTGATGCAGAATTATCTGACCATATGATATGTTGATCGAATGATATGCTCCTACTATCCAAATCTAAGTAGAACATCTGAAAGTAGCCTTGCATGAACTCTGTAGAATGTGTGTGATCATCACTGATATAAAAATGAACTCCCTCAAGATCTTCCTATCATCCTCTGTATTGTCATCTGCATGAATTAATACTATATGCACAAATATAACATGTATGTAGAGTTGTAATACTATGATTACACCTCATTTTGTGGTTGTAGTGAGTAGTTCTCTACAAATTCAACAATTGAAATGATGGTATCAAGTGGAAACGTGTCCTTGCATAACTTGAATTGCAATTCCAACCTTCAATCTCTATGGGTATGCCTTGCATACATGTAAACTATATTCTCTTAGAAAATAGAGATAAACTGATACAATAGAATCTTTTCAATGACTAATTCACACCTCTTTGCTTCTTTACCATCTTTTAGACTATATGCCACTATCTTATATTTGCAAAAACTTACTAGTTCATTCCCAATTGCATGTGTGTTCTCCATATGTTTACAAATTGGCAAATGTTGCAACCCACCACAATGGTGACATGTGTCATCCAAGCATAAGTTCTTGTAGAATAATTGACCATCCACTCTTTGGCATAATATGCTCGATATGAAATCTCTTCAAGATCTAGGTGGACACTTTACATTACACTCCTGAAAAACATCATTAGTATGCAAATTTATACATATATATATCTATAAACATTATAATGATTAGAAAATTCAATATGTACTCTACAACAACAAGTTGTGCGTGTGTGATTTATTTTGACACAAAAAGGCTTTACCATTTCAAAATACCTTTGACTAATTTTTATTTGAGGATACATCTCTTGAAATTTCTTGAAAAAATATGTTTTGAGTCACATCCAAAAAATGCTTTGGATGTAGCTCATAGTTTCAATAACCAATTCTCCTTCTTACAACATCTCTTGCATTAGGAGATACCCTTGTGTTATTTTTCCAGCATTCTTCAATGAGGGATCTAAAGGCTTCAACAACAACTTTATCTTTTCATGGGAGTCTCCCAAAGAATGCCCACAATTCATTGGTATTTGGATCGTCAACTCTTTCATGCCTTCCAATGGCTCTCATTAGAGTTTTTCTACTCGTTTTCAATGCTTCACTTGTCTTTCTAATGAGGTGAGCTTTCTTTGATTGTTGGATTACTATTTTCGACCTAATGACACGTCTTGTGACATTACTATCCTTGGTACATGAGGTGGAACCCATACTCTCATATGCACTCATTAGATTCTTTACAATTAATTTTTCACTTGAAGCATTTGATGTTCTTAGGCCAAGAATCTTCATAGTGGGCCTGAATTTTAGATTTCTCATCAAATCAACAAATAGTTAACATCTTCCAGTTTTATTTAAGTTCTCAAAGAATGATTTCTATATCTTATTGGCATATATTTGGCAAGTACACTTGGGAATCTTATCCTACATGGGCTTCAAAACATTCTCATCGATATCAATTAGAAACTTAGGCTTTCTATGCAAAATTCTAGGAGGCATTTTCAATGGTAAAGTTGACTCAGTATTAGGAATTTCTTCAATATTTACTTGAGATGGGATAGATGGTGTACCTTCCATTGGAGATGGAAAAGATGAAAATTCTTGAAGTTGAGATGGAGAATATGGTGTACCTTCAACTTGACATGTGAATGATGGCATGCCTCCAACTTGAGAAGAGAATGAAGATGTACCTCCAACTTGAGACGAGAATGAAGATGTACCTTCAACTTGACCTGTGGAAGATGGAGTGGGTCTAATCTAAGAAGAGAAGGATGGTGTACCTTCATCTTGACTAGTGAAAGTTGGAGTGCCTCCAACTTCAAGATTCAATTTCCTCATTGAATGAAGGTTTTGCATTCGTTACCTTTGTGTCGTCAATTCCATCTCTCTTAGCTTGATTAGGTGATTCATGTTCCTTTTGAATTGGTGGCATGTCTTCTTCTATGGTTGACAATTTCCTACTTTTGTGAAGTCACCTCATTCTTTCTCTTTTCCTTTCATTCTCAGCTTCACGCTCTTCTGGAGTTAGAGTCTTTGCTCATTTCCTCGGCATGATGTTGATTTCTATATGCATCATGAATAACACATAGATAAATTAGTCCATCTTGGTACAATAGAGTAAAGTAATCTCATATAGGAATCTCAAAATATAATCATATAATTAAAGTGAATAAATGATTATAAATCTAAAAATTTATAGTTTCCTAGGGTGGTCCAACCCAAAACATAAAGATCTCACACATGTCATATACTAGCAATCTTTTACAAATGAATATTCTTTGAAATCTTAGAGATTCTTGAAACTTTGGGAGCCTTCTTTTCTCACATAATGATGTCTTGAATCTAGTGAGTACCACAACTCTTCCCCCTTGAAACTTAGGGTCCATTCATATGGAAAAAAAGAAGACTTTTTGTTGTTGCTATAGTCTCAGGATTGCTATATCTTTATGTGCCTTTGATAGGGATAATGGAGGTTTTGAACATCTAATCTAGTTACCATAACTTCTTTATGATTTCTCACCATCATTTCACTTCACAACCATGTTGAACAACCTAGCATGATACTCATGGCTTCATTAGGCAAAGATCAACTCTTGATACTAACCCTTGATAAAGACAATTACTACTACTGCTACAAATGTCTCTTCTTTTGTATCCTTCATCATAGTGACCACTTAACAAATACATAAAAGTATTAACATGATTGGTAAGTATATGCAACCCTTTGTTGGCAGGATTGTAGGTAGTGGGGAAATCCTTAATAGCCCTGACATGTTAACAATGATTGAGTTGATTAACCAAGTACTTATTACACTTACCCTTGTTATTGGTGCCTTTGATGCTTCATAAAGCATAGTTAACCCTATAATCTGCAATAAGAGGCTAGTGACAACTTGATGAAACTGTGACAGTCTAGGCTTTGATCATGACAATGACTTAGGGTAGCTTATACTAACTGTGGAAGAGTTCTTAGCTTTTTGAAAACTGTGAACTTTCTATCCACTATGATGGATTTAACATGTAATATCCATAGACCTCAATACCCCATACTCTAGAATGGCTTAAAGAGAAGTGATATGTAAAATTTGCATGATCACCGTAAGAACCTCATATACAATAGTCTACCCTTGTTTATATCTCCAAAAGATATTCATGTTGTCTTCACTACTCACACCTCGGGTGTATGTTTTAACAATGTTTGAAATGGTGGGGAGGCTTATGTTGTATCCTTCACATGTTGAAATGATCCTTCCTGTTCTCCCTAAAGGTTAGTCATAAACAATGGGAATAACATCATGACTTCAATTGCTAACAATGGTTGCCAAATACTCCATTTAGGATCCTTATGATAGGTAGCATCCAAACATGGAGTCATTACCAAGCACCATATGCAGTTTATGACAATACTTGTAGTGTGGATTATGCCTTTGAACAATACCCTCAAGATATCTTATTACTACTCTTCCCTAATCATCTTCTTTAAGACTATTCAGATATGACTATTTCAATGTCTAGGGTAGTTTTTGGAATGTGGAAGTCCCACCAATACATGATATACCTCTAGCAGTGTGTAGAATAGTGAAAACTATCCTGATAAACCCAAGGGTCTGGTTACTATCCCAAGCAGACACAAATATATCATGTGATCTACTACCCCATCTATTGGAGGGTCTAGGTGGGTGGCCTTGATCAATCTTCTCTCTAAAACAAGATGTGCTTTCTTATGGAGATATTAAGGCTCAAGAGCTTCCAAAATCACATGAAAACTAGTCCTTTATGACTGTTGATATTTCAAGGACCTTATAGACCCCCTTACCAAACCTATTTGACAAGATAGGATCTCAAAACCCAATCCAATTTACTACAATTACTCTTGGAGTACATACAGATCACAAAAGGACTAAATGCATTATAATGCATGGAAGCTTCATGATTGTCCTAGTGAACCTCATCAATGCCTTGACTATACTAAGATAGTAGGTGACATTATGACACATTTGGTGTTAGGAATTACATTCAAAAGATATAAATTAAATGCAAATAAAGATTAAATAGAGGAGTGAAAAATACATAGAAATAATAACAACGAGAGACAAGTTTTAACGTGGTTCACCCAAACTCGAGCTACATCCACCAATAGAGAGTCCAATATTATTATCCAACAAATCAAACCGATTACAACCAACAATCCTTGCAACTCAATACCGCTGCAAAATGCTACAATACAATGTCCCTAGAAACCCTAAACCTTAGGCATTTTTATCAAGACTTATGTCAGTTACAAAATAGGGTTTTTTATGTCAGCCAATAGAAAAATAACTCTTGACGCCTTTATAAAATAATAAAATCCATTTGAGGTTTCGGGGGCAATGCCCCTGAGCCCCCGCGGGGGCGCTGCCCCTCAACCCTGCCCTGTATCGCGACAAAGAGTGTACCAGGAGCGCTGCCCCTTGATCCCGTCTTGGGGGCACTACTCCCAAACCCCTGTTAAATAATTTGGGGGGAAACCGCACCGATAAAAATGGAGAAAATTTAACCTCTGAATCTAATTAGGCTCCATATAACAACAATCTCCCACTTGGAGACTGATCAGACTCCACAACATATCATCTCCCACTTGGAGACTGATCAAACTCCACAACATATCATCTCCCACTTGGAGACTGATCATAACACCACTGACCCTATAGCTCCCACTGGAAATAAGCACCCTGGACCCTGTTGTTCTGATTTTTTGTTTTCAGTCTTGAAGACCAACTGAAGTTGAAGAGGAGCTCATCTTCTCCCGTGTCACTGCCTTTGTAAACATATCCAATGGATTTTCATCTGTATGTATCTTTTCTAGCCTTAACTGTCCATCATCCAACACCGATCGAATGAAGTGATACCTCAACTGTATGAGTTTGGTCTTTGAATGCAAGGCAAAATTCTTTGCAAGATGTATGGCACTCTGGCTGTCCATAAACAAATAACTGTTAGAATGTTGTTTGCCCAATTCTTCCATGAACGATTGCAGCCATATCATCTCCTTGCTTGCCTTTGTTGCGGCTACATACTCTGCCTCCATGGTGGATAAAGCAACCACCTTTTGCAACCATGAGATCCAACTCACTATTGTCCCACCTATAGTAAAGACACAACTTGTAGTACTTCACCTGGTATCAATATCCCCTACCAAATCTGAGTCTATATAGCCTGCTAAAATAGTATTAGTGCCCCCAAAACATAAGTGTTTATTGGATGTACCTCTCAAATATCTAAGAATCCATTTTACTGCATTCCAATGCTCCAATCCAGGATGACTCATATACCTTCTTACGACTCCTACATCATGTGCAATATCTGGTCTCATGCATACCATGGCATACATTAAACTTCATACAGCTGAAGCATATGGTATCTTAGACATTTTGTCTTCCTCCTCTTGTGTCTTTGGACACATCTCCTTAGTCAATTTCAAATGACTAGTCAAAGATGTGCTAACAACTTTTGCATTCTCCATATGGAATCTCTGCAACACCTTTTCAACATAATCAGCCTAAGATAGAGTCAATTTTCTATTCTTCCTATCTCTGCAAATTTTCATATCAAGGATTTATTTTGTTGCCCCCAAATCCTTCATAGCAAATGATTGTGCTAACTACTATTTTAACTCACTTATGTGATCCATGTTAGACCCTGCTACAAGCCTGTCATCAACATATAAACATAAAATAATGTAGTTGTCATTATCCAACCTCTTAAAATAAACACAATGATCATAATTACACCGGCTTTAGCCTTGCTCAGCCATAAAACTATCAAATTTTAAATACCATTGCCGACGTGTTTGTTTTAAGCCATACAAACTCTTCTTCAATCTACACACCAATTTATCCTTACCTTCAACCTCAAATCCTTGGGATTGTTCCATATATATCTCCTCTTCCAAATCATTATGGAGAAAGATAGTTTTCACATCTAGTTGTTCCAAATGCAAATCTTCAGCAGCCACAATACTTAAAACAGTACGAATAGAAGTCATCTTAACAACCGGAGAAAAAATCTCATCAAAATCAATACCTTTTTTCTATACAAATCCTTTTACAACTAACCTAGCTTTAAATCTTTTCTTACCTCCATCTTCCTCTTTCAGCCTATAAACCCATTTGTTTGGTAAATCTTTTTTACCTGCAGACAACTTACATAATGCCCAAGTCTGATTTTTCATCAAGGAGTCCATTTCTTCTTTCATTGCAAGCTCCCACTGAACCTTTGTATCCACCTACATAGCTTCATCATACCCTTTCGATTCACTAGCATCTGTTAACAAAATAGAATACAAAGAGGGAGAAAACCTTTTAGGAGGTCTACTTAGCCTTGTTGACCGTCTAACATTCACTGGATTTTGTGCTATTTCTTGTTGTTGTTGCGGAGCATGAGGAACCACTGGAACATCACTATCTGGAGTATCATCCAACACCACATAATCCTTTTCTTACTTCTCATACTACTGCAAATGATCTTTCTACAACACCTTCTCATTGAATACAACATCCCTTCTTCTCACAATTTTCAAATTTTCAACATCCTAAAGCCTATGACCAAATTCATTAATGCCATATCCAACGAAGATACACCTTTTTGATTTTGTATCCAGCTTGGTTCTATTTTTAGAATCTACATGTGCAAATGCTTCACATCTGAAGGTTTTGAGAAAAGAATAACTCACCTTCTTACCTGTCCATGCTTCCTCTGGAATACCACAACCCAAAGGAACTGAAGGACCTCTATTAATTAAATATACAGAGGTGTTGACAGCCTCTACCCACATGTTTAAAGGCAGCCCAGCATGTAATCTCATGGTCCTTGCACACTCCATTATTGTCATATTCATGCATTCAGCCACTCCATTCTCCTGTGGAGTCCCTAGAACCATTTTCTGCCTACGAATTCCATTAAAGGAACAATAATCCTTAAATTCTTTTCTACAATACTCACCACAATTATTAGATCTCAGACATTTTAATCTTTTACCTGTCTCATTCTCAACCAAGCTTCTTCATTTCTTAAATGTTTCAAATACATCAGATTTATGCGTAAGGAAATAAATTCACACCTTCCTAGTTGCATCATCTATAAATGTAACATAATACCGAGAGCCACTGAGAGAAGATACCTGAGCTAGTCCCCATATATCTATATGCACAATAATGCAGAGGCATCCACACTAAAACCTTGACATACAGCATGCATGTCTACAACCCTTTATCATCATCATCATATTTCCCTTAACACTGTCAGCATCATCATATTTTCTCTGCCGACCGATATCCTCCTGCAGACAAACCTTCATCCTTTCGCCTGTCAGCAGCATCATCATATTCAGCTATCAGCAGCATCATCACATTCGGCAAGCGCAAACATCCTCCTGACGTTCACTGTTCACCTTACCGCCAACCTCTACCTTCAGCATCATGATGTTCAACATCATGTTCATCAGCAGGATATAAAATATCCAGTTCCTCCCATATATCCTGATGATGACAACCTCATGCACCTTTCCTTCGATGCTTACGTCACCCCGATATCCTGATGACGATTATCCTGATGACGATGACGTCACATGCAGTTCCTTCAATATCCTGCTGTCGGCCAAACTTAACATTATCGGCCCGCGATGGTTTTATCAACCCGATCTTCTACCTTATGCCAATACGCTCCTCCTCGGCAACACCTGATGATGATCACCCCAATGCACATTCACTTTATGCAATCAACTGCATCATGCTCACCTCCATCTACTCGGATGACGCCCGAAGTAACTGCAGGATATACACAGAAATATCCTGATGATGCCGTTGTAACAAATTTTCCAAACTTAGCGAATTTCGATCCGTCGAACCTCCTGAGGTGACCCGATCCGCTTCCTGGACAACTTTCCAGACTCTAACAACCAGCACGACCTAGCACATACCCATGCTAGGGTTCTCAACACCTCTTGATGGTGATCCTGCAAACATACATGCAAACAAACACAAAATGCAGACTAGATCCTAAACTACTGTACACAGCCATTCCACCGATTCGACGAATCAACCGGTGGAATGGATCAGCGAATCCATGTAACCACCAAAACAGCAACTCGATTACACAATGGAATCCAACTAGAGAATTGACAAAAATAGGATCTCTTTATTGATAAAAGATGCAAGTACAATATTCAATCTCTCACACAGCACAATCTAACTCCTTTTCTCAATGTCTAAAACCAACCGATCCTCATGCATAAATAGGATTTCCTGCGAGTACTACCACTCGATTCCCAGCGGCTGGGAGCTTCCAAGCAGCTGGGAGGATCCAACCGAACATACAGCATAACAACTGTCCTAACAACCTACCTAAAAATAGTAAAGTAGGGTCAACATGACCTTATTACATGCATTGGTCTTATAAGACCTTCTTGGAAACATTAACCAGACCTATAACAAACTAATTGCCTCATGGAGGCCAGCTGTCAGGTAGGTGCTCCTGCACCACACAAGCTCCAACTTTTCATCTTTCTTTTGCTTCCTATCCTTGAGAAAACTGACTCTCTTTTGTTTTCCATACACAAAACTTTCATAGAAATCCATATTAATACATTTCAAACCTAGTAAAACTTTCTTAGAATGAAGTACCTTCATACCTTTTTCACTCATATGCCCAAGTCTGTTATGCCACAGTGTTGTCTCAAAACTTGCAGCAACTGATTTAGTCTCTTCCTGCGAACCCACAGCAACTGTTCCTAAACCTATTTGTTTTTTTCCTTGCAACAGCTAAAGTAGAAGAAACATTATGAACTGTACAAAGATATAAGTTGCCTACTTTCACACCTTTTTCTACTATTAAGGCACCTCTTGAAACCTTCCAATTTTTATCAGTAAATGTAATAATGCAACCTTCATCAGCTAGCTGCCCTGCTGAAATTAAATTCCTACTCAGCCTTGGAACGTGCCTTACCTCTTGTAGTAGACAATCTGACAGGGTTTGTTATCTCCCAAATAAACTAACCTAAAATCCACTTGGACATAATCAAGAAAATAACTTCTATGGGGTGTAGTATGAAATGAGGCCCCTAAATCTAAAACCCATGAATCGTCAGTATTATCTAGGGAAAGAATCAAAGCATCATCTTTAGATTTATTACTTACCACATTTTCCTCCTTATTGCCTTCTTGTTTGTCTCCTTCTTTATTCTTCTGGGACCAGCAATCTTTCTTCAGATGACCTAGTTTTCCACAGTACCAGCAATCCTTCTATCCTCTAGATTGGGACCTCTTGTCCTTTGATTTTCCTTGTGACTTCCCATGACCTCTAGAACCTTTTCCTCTCTCCTTTGATCTGCCCCTGCTTTCTGCATTCAAAACACTACCTGATGTGGACCCTCCTGAGCTTTTCCATCGCATTTCCTCACTAAGGATAACACCAACAACATCATCAAATTTTAAAGTATTTGAACCAAAGACAGAGTTACTTAGAGCCATTACCAAGCTATTCCAGCTTTTTGGCAAAGAACATAATATCAAGAGAGCCCTCACCTCTTCATCAAAACTTATTTTTATAGAAGTTAACTAACTGATAATTGTATTAAACTCATTTAAATGATCTGTCACAGATCCACCTTTAATCATTTTCAGATTAAACAAATGCTTCATGAGAAATACCTTATTTGAGGCTGAGGCTTTTTCATACAATTTAGCCAAAGCTTTCATCAAACCATCTGTTGTCTTTGCTTCTGTTATATTGAATGTCATAGATGGTGCCAGGCATAACCAAATGGTTCCTAGTGCCTTTCTATCCAGAAGATTCCAATCATTCCTTCCAACGGCCTTCATAAATCCTTCTGATAGAGATAATCCTCCATCTGCATCTTCCATAACTGATAGTTTTGCCCATTGAATTTATCTACCTTCAATTTACCCTCGTCCACCATTGCTCCCACTCAACCATGAGACTCCCACTCAAGTGTGAGACCTTCCTACAGATGATAATTGAACACAATCCGCTCTGATACTACTTGTTAGGAATTGCATGCAGAAGATATCAATTAAATGCAAATAAAGATTAAACAAAGGAATGAAAAATACACAAAAATAATAACAGTGAGAGACAAGTTTTAACATGGTTCACCCAAACTCGGGCTACATCCACCAATAGAGAGTCCAATATTATTATCCAACAAATCAAACCGATTACAACCAGCAATCCTTGCAACTCAATACTGTTGCAAAATGCTACAATACAATTTCCTCGTAAACCCTAACCCTTAGCCATTTTTATCAAGACTTATGTCGGTTACAAAAAGGGTTTTTTTTATGTCAACCAATAGAAAAATAATTTCCAACACCTTTATAAAATAATAAAAGTCATTTGAGGTTTCTGGGGAAGTGCTCCCGAGCCCCCATGGGGGCACTGCTCCTCGACCTCACCCTATACCACGACAGGGAGCATTCCAGGGATGCTGCCCCTGGACCCCGCAAGGGGTGCTACCCCCAAACCCCTGTTAAATAATTTGGGGGGAAACCATGCCGATAAAAGTGGGGAAAATTTAACCTCTGAGTCTGATTAGGCTCTATATAACAACATTTGGGTCACAACTTGAGGTTCTATAATAGTCCCATATTCAAGATGATTGTGCTATGTATAAGGGAACATGTGTAGATCATATGTATATTTCTAGACTGTCATAGTCTTGGAAAACTTAAGACACTTATGTTATCCTCCTCCACCCTAAAACTTCATAATGTAGCTCAGGATCCAGGAGCTTTATTGAGGTACTAGATCAAGTAGTGTGAATAATTAACACAAGACAACAAAACAAATGATTATTGCTTCCTTTTGTTAAGGGTTTCGGGGCCCCTTCAAAACATGTTTGACCACTTTCATCAAAAACAAATGATTCTTTATTCATATGCAATAGAAGGATTACAATAGGAGTACAATTAGTGTTACACATGCATTGGCCTCATCCTTACAACATTTCAAGATTCAGATCAAACAGATCTTGCAATCTGGAGAAATCTTCTGGAATCTCCCCTCAAAGTATGAAATCCATGTGTTTATAGATCCCTGAGGTAGCCACTAACTTCATTACATGCACATGACACGTGTCAGATCCTTATTCACTCTAGAACTAGCCATACAGATGCTTAAAACTGAATATGTCACTTTTTGTGTGTTTTGCAGGGATATTGTGTGTCACTAGATGTGGGTTTTTGGGTCATGACCGGATAAAGTGGGAATCCGAGCCTCACTGGACAAAGAGGGGTTTTCACACCTCATAGGATATCAGAGAAAGAGGGCATTAAGGGCATGATAGGACAAGCAGGAGAATCAACCTTCACTAGATAAAGCAGGAGATTTGGGCTTCACAGGATATTGTCATGTGTCCGGTTAATTTAGCTCAAAGCAGCAAAGCAAAAAAAATTATCATCACCAGACTTGTGAGGTTTTCAGAGTTCACCAGATATATTCGGTGTAGTGCGATTTCAGCGCAAAACACCCTCTGACAGACTTCGAGCAGAAAGCAGATAAAACAAGGCTCACCAGAGGAGGTGGGGGATTGAGGCATCACCGGATATATATGTGTTACAGAGATGTTCTAGTGATAGGTGGCCCAAACTGCTTAGTGGGAAAAATGAAGGTCACAGGATATGCAGGCAAATCAAGCATCTTGTGACATGCAGATCTGATGACAGCCAAAAACTCTGTCGAGGCATAACTTCTTCAATTTTTAGTGGATTTTCACCAAATTTGAAATGCAGATACCCATTTGGGCCTTCTTCAATCTATCAAGTCATCACTTGGCCAAAATCTTTATGAAAATTCTTTGGAAATTGATCAATCAACACCTATAGCAACTCCTAGAGTAAAACAAACAACAAGAAGGTAAAGCATATCTTTTTGGTTGATGAGGATTGCACATGAACCCGGATGCTCATGCATCAGACACGTCGGGTAACTAAAATGTTCCATGAGTTAAAAAACTCATGAACATTTTGGCAAGTTTGGAACCGGAATCCCAAACCTAACCAATTCTGCAGCACTCAGCTATTTAGCTTCATCTACAGCTCGGTTCTTCCATCAGACTAGATACTCCATATAGTCCTTTCCTCTAGTCTTCTTAGCCACTCGGGAGTCAATCACCTTATCCACTTCTTCCATCTTCTTTTCAGGCAACTGATCTATCCACCCTTGTGCATCAGGTGAATGTGAATGTGTACCCCTTGTAAACTTAGCTCTCCTTCATGGAACTTATATAGATCAGCAACATTGAAAATAGGTGATATGTCTATTCCTGCTCATAACTCGATCTCATAGGCATCAAGGATGAGAACTTCCTCGACACCTTGCACGGACCTATGTTCTTGAATTTCAACTTATTATATGTTCCCTATGGAAACCTTTCTTTCCTCAAATGTGCCAAAACTAAGTCTCCTACCTAGAATTCTTGTTCCCTCCTATGCACATTAGCATACTCCTTGTACTTACTGGCACTTTTCTCCAACTGTCCCTTCACCTCCTTGTGAACCTCATGAAGGTATTTTATAAAATCATCTGCTATAGCACTCTTCCTATTCAAATCTGCATTGTCTCGGAGCTCATCAACACCTCTTGGGTTGTACCCATAAACTATTTGGAAGGGGCTTCTTCCTGCACTCCTATTCACTGATTATTGTAAGCAAGTTTTGCTTGTGCCAAGATAAGATCCCATTGATGTGGTTTTTCTCCCACCAAACACCTCAATAAGTTTTCCAAACTTCTATTCATAACCTCTGTTTGTCCATCAGTCTCTAGATGATAGGCTGAACTGAATCCTAATTTGGTGTCCATTCTCTTCCATAAAGTAGGCCAAAAATGGCCAAAACTTCATGTCCCTATTGGAAACTATGCTCTTAGGCAGTCCATGTAGCCTGACTACCTCTTTGAAAAACAATGTAGCTATGTGGGATGCATCACTAGTCTTCTAACATGGTATGAAATGAACCATCTTCAAAAATCTATCACTAGTAGAATTTTGGCAAATAAATGACTACGTGACTAAAACTTTTAGTCACAACAACTAAAGATGACTAAATTCTACTCATTTTTTTGCCACACAACTATAAATGACTAAATAAATGACTAATTTGATCATCATAAGTGACTAATTTGATCGTCGGGTAAAAAACACAACTAAATAATTAGTCACACAAATATAAATTAGACAATATGATATTAGAGTGGATAATTTAAAAAATATTTGGAATTGAGGGAGTGGATTGTATTATAATATAATATAATAATAATATATTATATTACAATACAATATTATATAATATTATATTATTATATAATACATATTATTATTATTAATATTATATTATTATATAATATATATATTATTATATAATATATATATTATTATATAACATATATATTACCAATTGACGGCAATTAATGATTACAATGACTAAATAAATGACTACCATGACTAAATAAATGATTAGTTAACAATAATCAATGACTAAATTAAGGACTAAATATACTACCAAATTGAATAAAAATGACTAAATATACTACCAATTGACGGCAATTAATGATTATAATGACTAAATAAATGACTAGTTAACAACAATCAATGACTAAATTAATGACTAAATAAACTACCAAATTGATCAATCAAAACAACCAATAAATGACTAAAAATGGTTTAGTCATAAATTTGGTCGTGTTATAAATGACTGGCAATAAACTACTAATGGTCACGTGACCAAGCTTAGTCATTTATATGCAATTTTTAGTAGTTTTTTTAGTAATATATTGCTCTTTTTGTACTAGTGTATCCACAACAACAAAAATGGAATCATGACCTCTCTGTGTCCAAGGCAGACCCAAAACAAAATCCATACTTATATGCTCCCATGGTCTATCAAGTATAGGCAATGGCTGATATAGTCATGTATTCTATCGTGCTCCTTTAGCATGTTGGCAAATCTTACAGCCTTGTACCAGTTTCTTCACATTTGCACTCATCCCAGGGCAAAAATAACTTTCATTCAGCTGTGCCACTATCTTATCTACCCCAAAATATCCACTCAAGCCTCCACTATGCTCTTCTCTAATTAGGTTCTCTCTCATTGAACCTCTAGGTATACACAATTTCTATCCTTTGAACAACAAGCCATCTTGGATAAAATATTCCAACCAAGGCATCCTATCTCCCTCCATTGAACTTTTACTAACTATCCATGCTTCCTTAAAATTAGGATCATCCGGATACAAATCCTTCATTGCATCAAAGCCAACAACATTGACTCTTAACTCATTCATTAATAAACATCTTCTGCTAAGTGCATCTGCTACCCAGTTTGACTTACCACTCTGATGTTTCAAGACAAAACAATAATTTTGCAAGAACTCCACCCATTTCATATGTCTCTGGTTTAACTTATCTTGACTATTGATGTACTGCAAGGCATGATGATCGGTATACAACACAAACTCATTTGATAGCAAATAATATCTCCACTTCTTTAAGGCCTGCACTATAGCATAGAATACTTGGTCATAAACTGAGTATTTCCTCTTTACTTCATTGAGTTTCTCATTGAAGTAGGCAATGGGTCTACCATCTTGACTTAACACTCCCCAAATTGCACTACCACTAGCATCACAATCTACTTGAAAAACTTTGCCAAAGTCTGGCAATGCCAACACTGGTTGTTCTGTTACCTTCTTCAACAACTGAAAACTCTTTTCTATTGCAGTTGTCCATTGGAACTCTTTCCTAACACCCTTCATTGTTTTGGTGATTGGTGCACACATTCCACTAAAATTTCTTATGAACTTCCTATAGAAGCTTGCCAAGCCATGAAAACTTTTGGCCTACATGTTTCTAGGTGAAGGCCAATCCAGTATTGCCTTAACCTTCTCAGGGCCCATCTTCAACCCCTCTTCAAACACTACAAAACCCAAATATACTAGTTCCTTCTACATAAAACTGCACTTATCCATGTTCACCAACAACTTCTCTTCTTTTAACCTCTGCAAGACTGCCCTAAGATGCAGCAGATGCTCCTTTGTTTTACTAAAAATCAAAATGTCATCCAAATAAACTATGACAAATTTTCCAAGGAACGGCTTTATTATCTTATTCATCAATCTCATAAAGGTGTTGGGTGCATTGGTCAACCCAAATGGCATCACTAACCACTCATACAGTCGATCCTTGGTTTTGAATGTAGTCTTCCATTCATTCCCTTCTCTAATTCTGATTTGGTGGTATCCACTCTTCAAATCAATCTTGTTGAAGTACTTTGCTCCACTCAAGAAATCCATCAAATCATCCATACAAGGCAATGGAAACATGTACTTAATGGTTAACTTGTTTATAGCCCTTGAATCAATGCACATCCTCCATTTCTCATCTTTCTTAGGTGCCAGTACTGCAGCTATAGCACAGGGACTGAGGCCTTTCCTAATCAGTCCCTTATCCAACAACTCTTGCACTTGTCTATTCACATCTTCATTTTCCATAGGTATCATCCTATATGGTGCATTGTTTGGTAAGCTTGCTCCCGGTATCAAATCCATGCAGTGACTTATGCTTCTTGTTGGAGGTAATCCATTAGGTAAGTCCTTCATTAGTATGTCATCGAACTCACTTAGAATTTTTTGGACCACTGTGGGAACTTCTTCCCCTCTCTCTGTTGTCATACTTTCTGCAACATGAGGTAGGAAGGCATAACAGACCTTCTCCTTTCTGATTTCCCTTAGGAATTATTTTCCACTCACTAGACAAACCCTATTGCTTCTCTCAACATCCTCATCCTTATCCTTCAAAGGATTCAACACATACTCAACCCCATCTTTCTTGACTTTAATGCAATTACTCTTGCCATCATGAATGGCATGTCTGTCATATTGCCAAGGTCTACCCAACAGAAGGTGGCATGCATCCTATTATCCTCAAAATCAGCTGCGTTCGATTTTGTAGGATGACCCCCACGAAACTAGCCCGTTTTGTAGCCTACGACTCTAAGTATGCAAATCGAGGTGAATCATTTTATCCTCATGCATAGTCCTCTAGATTCTAAGAATCTATTCAAATATCTTCTCAAATCAGTTTCTCAGAATTTGCACAAGTTTTCAAACTTGGGCTTTGGTAGTTTTAGAGTTAGAAAAAATTATGTTTTACATGCACAGGGAGTGATTTTTGCCGTTGGTGCATGTCTGTCATTTTTTTCCTTATATGCAAGGGTGGTGAAAATCACCGCCCGTGCAGGTGTCTTTTGTCCCTCATGTTAGGGCAGTGAAAAGTACCACCCGAACATATGTTAGTTCATGTCAAGTGAATTTAATGTATTTTGAGTTTGGTATTTAAAAGATATTTTTATTATATTTCTGATTTTATTTTCATTATCAACTTCTATTTGCTCCCTACCCTATGTATTCTTCATGCCATTACTTGAAGGTCTCTCATGAGTGAAGATAGATTTTGCGTGCGGATCTAAGATTGTTCTCCCTCCATCATTTACAGGGTTTTTGTTTTGATTTAGTTGACATCTTTGTGTTCGTTTTGACCATCTGAGCAGTTGGTGATTTTTGCCATACTTTTCATTGTGTTCATACTTGTGTTTTTGTGTATATACTTGTGTTTTTCCCTACATGTGGGGGTGGCAAATTTTGCCGCCCATACACATTCCCCAAATCGTTACCATATGCATGAGTGGTGATTTTCACCACTAATGCATATGGTGTTTTATACCAAGTGCATGGGTTGTGAAAATCACTGCCCATGCCTTCATTTTTTGTGTGTTCCCCAAAGTGTAAGGGCAGAAAATATTGCCACCCCTACATGAAGTTCTTCAATGTAAGTTACCAAATGCACAAGCAACGGAATATACCGCTCTTACACCATCTTTACTACCAATATGCAAAAGCGGTTATTTTGAACACCATTTCATCCCTTTTGCAAACCAACCTACCTACATGCAGAGGTGGCTATTGTGGCCGCCCTTATACCTAAATCAGATCTCCTACCTACAGGAGCGGTCAAATGACCGCCCGTGCATGTCTTCCTCTAAAATTTCCTAACACTGGAAAATTCTTGAAAATGATGCCTTTGGGCTGCTTTCGCTTGATTTCTTGACTTGCGCGCGCTCTAGCCCTTTTAAGCTTGTCCCTATGAACATGGTCAACATTATGCAGTTTTCCCAAAATATCAATTTTTCCCCTAACTGCAAGATCATGGCTTTTCTGCAGTTTCTGCAAGCAATAGCTGTTGCCAACACCAATTTCAGTGATTCCTTCAAAAGTCGATGTCCGAGCCATCTCCGTCCAAAGCTAAGACAATGATGTGACACCTTTGCATAGGCTTGAAGAGTTCCCATGTACCCTCACAGTTGAAAATCACAAGTTTCTTCCTGCAGAAGAGATGGTCAATGCCTTCGAAAAGATGATCTAGAAGAACTTTGAAGATGAAGCATTTTCAATTGCTTCAATGGATAATCTCCAAGATTATCAATCAACCCTTGATAATTTGAAACACAATCTTGGGAAGCATGAAAAGGCGATAAAGGTGGTGAAAGATACAATCGTCATATCTCATGTTGTTTCAGATAATACAGTTGGACCGAACATTTATGAGATGGAAGTAGTAAAGGCCATGATCACAATTTTCTGAAGAAGAATGATAGTGGTAGCTGATGTTCTTTTTTTTCAGTTCCTTAGTTTATTTTTCCTAGTTTTTGTATATGTAATTTGTAATCAGTTTTGGACATATCCATATGTATTTTTCTAAAATGTAATTACATGTGGAACAAAGGAAGTCCTAAGTCAAAAAGGACTCTTTTGTTGAATAAGTCAAAGTAGTTAGACTTTTTCCTAGATTAGCTCAAGTCCTCTCACTATAAATAAAGAGGGCCTCTATTGTAATTTTTATCTTTAATCTTATGCAATGAAGTGCTGCCCAAGTTGATACTCAACTTTGAGACTTTGTGTTCAAATTGTATGATCAATTCCAATCAATAAAGAAGGCAAATTTTGATATCAAACTTTGTGTTGAATCAAATTGTATGAGTGAGGATGTACATATGGCATTTTTGTTGATTTCTCTTGTTGATTGATTGGAGAAAATGGTGCTTGGTTATTACGATTGGAGGACGTTCAAGATAAGTTATATAAACTTTGTGTTATATTATTTCCTTGAATATATGTGTGTTGAAAGCGTTTCTCGGTGGAGGATTATAAAGACTTTGAGCTTGTAGTTGTTCACTTTGTATATGAATCGTGTTGAGAATTTGTAGATTTTGTGCTATAATTTTCAATTCCATTCATGTGAATCAGTGGTATTGTTAGTTGACAGACTTTGTGCTCCAACTGGTGATATGGTTACTTTTAAAATCTTTCTAGGGATAATTTGAAGACTTTGTGCTTGAGATTATTCACTTGGTTCGTGAATCTTTTTGTGAAGTGAGTTGGGAGACTTTGTGCTTCAACTTACATCATTGGTTACTATAAAACTCTCATTGAAAGCGGCAAAAAGACTTTGTGCTTCCGCGTGCCCTCCGGTCTCTTATCACATATGTATACTGGTACTCTTTGATTATTCACATGTTAATCAAAAATATTGGTGATTACTGTTTAGGTTAATATTAGAAGTGTAGAAGCATTATTGAATATTACTGTGAAACATTGTAAACATCTTTTCTGAAAGAAGAGAAAAGGATGAATGTAACACACCCCCTAAATGGTTAGAGATAGTGTAAATATTGTTAGCTTAAAGTAGTGTAATTTTGTTTCAATAAACAGTAAGAAGGGAGCCTCCTCTTGCTGAGAGGAGAGATTTATCTCATCACATTGTGGTTGATATAACCATTTTGCCGTCAGTGAGTTGATGACAAAATATTCACCCAACAATTTTTGGCAACTCTACTGGGGATCGAACGCGCAACCAAGAGCGTCATGCTTTTGGTTGAAGTACACCAGTCTCATCTTTTATAATATATTTTTGTTATATCTTCTCTAAAGTTTTATCAAGGAGTATGGCTACCTCAGGTCCATGGGGAAATGCATTTGGTCCTTTAAATTTGACTCAACCTCTACATGAACTACCTCAGGGTTGCCACAAGAACTTTCCCAAGTTCTATGGGGATGGTAAACAACATTTGGATGAGCACGTTGCAGCATTCTACATTGCATGTGGTGTTCTCAGAGTTGAGTATGAAGATGTTTCTATGAGACTATTTGTAGAAACATTCCAAGGTGTTGCAGCTGATTAGTTCTATCACCTGGCACTAGCAGAAGATGCTTATGCATTGTTCGCCCAACTTACTCAAATGAAAAAGGACCCGCATGAGCCCATGCATGAGTTCATGGCAAAGTTCAATAAGCTAAAGAACAGGATCCCAACTATTGCTTAACCCACAGATGAGAACCTAAAATGCTTCTTCATCAATTCACAATTGTCGGAAGTAAGTTTTCTTTTACAAAGAGCAACACCAGCTAATCTTGCAATTGCTCAAAGTTTGGCAGTTGAAGTGGAGGATGATTTGATCTTGGTGGGAAAGTTGAAGAAGGATTCTATTCTAGGCCTAATGAGCAGCCCCCTTTGTCTTTACCTTCTATACACACCACGGATCCTATGGTGCAAAAGTTGGCTGATGGGCTGTTAGCTCTGAAAAAACAAATGTCGTAGAGTTTGTCCATTCCCCCTCTACAAGGACATTCCAAGGAGGTCATTCCCAAATACTTTGAATTACCAAGGCAATGCTTCAAGTGATCAGAATCAAAATAGGTTTCCTCCACAACAAGAAAAACTTGCTTTGGAAGCACCACCTGTGAATTCAGCAATCTTCTATTATGAATCAGAGCAAGACAATCTTCTTCAATCAGAATATGATCAAGGAGAAGATGATGCTAATCTTTTCACAAAAGTTGAAGAGCAATTAGCTGGTGACTCTACCATCGGGTTCTTGAACTTGGAAGATGAGATGGGGCAAGAAGAAGTTACTTTTGGTGAATCCTATGATGTTCTCACATGGTCACAGAATCAATCAAATCATAAAGAAGTGGCTGGTGACAAACAAGTAAGTACATCAGATACTCTTACTTTATCATCTGTTCCTAAGACCAGTACCCCCAATGTAAAACCTCAAGATGAGAGTTCTCCATCTTCTATAGCAAGCCCATATCAGCTTGTTGATATCGCAGATCATGCTGAGGAGACAAAGATTCAAGTGTCGAAGGTAAGAATAACTGTTAAGGGTATTATGTAGAAGGTTCATCCTGAAAGGGAGGCCAAGTACACAATGACAAAGTCTAAGGATCCAAAAGCTCAGATTCTCTTTGAGTTTTTAGATATAGATACTTACTTCTTGATCTCTAATGAAGATCCTAAGTTATTGGATAGTGTTTCAAATGAAGGTCTAGAAACAGATGGATCATTCTCTTCAAGCGAAGGGATTTTGCAACTGAAAGGAAATAAAATTTCCAAAGGATTGGTTTCTCTGGAGAAACTTTTTGATAAGCATGATTGCTTTGTCAAACGGCGATGACAGTTGGAACCGAATTCATCAGCAAGAGTGGGACAATTCAATCTGGATGCGGAAGAAGATCCCAGAATGTCAAACACTGGGAAATAATACTCATTCAATAGTACAAAAAAAAAGAGAAGGGGATGGAACATTTTTCTGCTGCCTCACAGTAGACATCATCTGAAGCTTTTCTTAAAGTGAAGCGACAGATAAGTTCGTGTATTTTTTTTATAGTTTTTGTGTCTTTTTATTTTGTCTTTTTATGCTTTTGGTGTCTTTTTGTGTCGCCTGACTCTATAGCCCAATGGAATGGAAGAAGGCACTTAGAGACTGGAGTTCTTCTCCCTTTGATAATTTCAAAGAACGATCAAAGGAAGCTCCCCAATTAGAGCCAGCTGTTTTCCTCAAAATCGGCTGCGTTCGATTTTGTAGGATGACCCCCATGAAACTAGTCTGTTTTGTAGCCTAGGACTCTAAGTACGTAAATTGAGGTGAATCATTTCATCCTCGTGTGTAGTCCTCTAGCTCCTAATAATCTATTCAAATATCTTCTCAAATCAGTTTCTCAAAATTTGCGCAAGTTTTCAAACTTGGGTTTTGGTAGTTTTAAAGGAGTTAGAAAAAAAATTGTTTTACATGCACGGGCAATGATTTTTGCCGCCGGTGCATGTCTGTCATTTTTTTCCTTATATGCAAGGGCAGTTAAAATCATTGCCCGTGTAGGTGGCTTTTGTCCCTCATGTTAGGGCGACGAAAAGTGTCGCCCGAACATATGTTAGTTCATGTCAAGTGAATTTAATGTATTTTGAGTTTGGTATTTAAAAGATCTTTTTATTATATTTTGGATTTTATTTTCATTATCATCTTCTATTTGCTCCCTACCCTCTATATTCTTCACATCGTTACTCAAAGGTCTCTCATGAGTGAAGACAAATTTTGCACGCAAATCTGAGATTGTTCTCCCTCCATCATTTATAGGGTTTTTGTTTTGATTAGGTTGACATCTTTGTGTTCATTTTGACCATCTGAGCAATCAGTGATTTTCGTCGTGCTTTTCGTTGTGTTCATACTTGTGTTTTTATGTATATACTTGTGTTTTGCCCTACGTGTAGGGGCGACAAATTTTGCCGCCCATACACGTTCCCCAAATCATTACCATATGCATGAGCAGTGATCTTCACCGCCAATGCATATGGTGTTTTATACCAAGTGCATGGGCGGTGAAAATCGCCGCCCATGCCTTCATTTTTTGTGTGTTCCCTAAGTGTAAGGGCGGCAAATATTGCCGCCCCTACATGAAGTTCTTTAATGTAAGTTACCAAATGCACAAGCGGCAGAATATACCGCTCTTACACCAACTTTACTACCAATATGCAAAAGCGGTTATTTTGACTGCCATTTCATCCCTTCTGCAAACCAACCTACCTACATGCAGACATGGCTATTTTGGCTACCCTTACACCTAAATCAGATCTCCTACTTGCATGAGCGGTCAAAATGACTGCCCGTGCATGTCTTCCGCTAAAATTTCCTAACACTAGGAAATTCTTGAAAATGATGCCTTTGGCCTGCTTTCACCTGATTTCTTGACTTGCGCGCACTCTAGCCCTTTTAAGCTCATCCCTATGAACATGGTCAACATTACACAGTTTTCCCAAAATACTAATTTTTCCCCTAACTACGAGATCATGACTTTTCTACAGTTTATGTAAGCAACAGTTGTAGCCAACACTAGTTTCAGTGATTCCTTCAAAATTTGATGTTTGAGCCATCTCCGTCCAAAGCTAAGACAATGATGTGACACCTTTGCATAGGCTTGAAGAGTTCCCATGTACCCTCACAGCTGAAAATTACAAGTTTCTTCCTGTAGAAGAGATGGTCAATGCCTTTGAAAAGATGATCTAGAAGAACTTTGAAGATGAAGCATTTTCAATTGCTTCAATGGATAATCTCCAAGATTATCAATCAACCCTTGATAATTGAAACACAATCTTGGGAAGCATGAAAAGGCGATAAAGGTGGTGAAAGATACAATCGTCAAATCTCATGTTGTTTCAGACAATACAGCTGGACCGGACATTTATGAGATGGAAGTAGTAAAGGCCATGTATCACAATTTTCTGAAGAAGAATGATAGTGGCAGCTAATATTCTTTTTTTAAGTGCCTTAGTTTATTTTTCCTAATTTTTGTATATGTAATTTGTAATCAGTTTTGGACATATCCATATGTATTTTTCTAAAATGTAATTACATATGGAACAAAGGAAGTCCTAAGTCAAAAAGGACTCTTTTGTTGAATAAGTCAAAGTAGTTAGACTCTTTCCTAGATTAGCTCAAGGCCTCTCGCTATAAATAAAGAGGGCCTCTATTGTAATTTTTATCTTTAATCTTATGCAACGAAGTGCTGCCCAATTTGATACTCAACTTTGAGACTTTGTGTTCAAATTGTATGATCAATTCCAATCAATAAAGAAGGCAAATTTTGATAGCAAACTTTGTGTTGAATCAAATTTGTATGAGTGAGGATGTACATATGGCATTTTTGTTGATTTCTCTTGTTGATTGATTGGAGAAAGTGGTGTTTGGTTATTACGATTGGAGGACATTTAAGATAAGTTGTATAAACTTTGTGTTATATTATTTCCTTGAATATATGTGTGTTGAAAGTGTTTCTCAGTGGAGGATTATAAAGACTTTGAGCTTGTAGTTGTTCACTTTGTATATGAATCGTGTTGAGAATTTGTAGACTTTGTGCTATAATTTTTAATTCCATTCGTGTGAATCAGTGGTATTGTTAGTTGATAGACTTTGTGCTCCAACTGGTGATATGGTTACTTTTAAAATCTTTCTGGGGATAATTTGAAGACTTTGTGCTTGAGAGTATTCACTTGGTTCGTGAATCTTTTTGTGAAGTGAGTTGAGAGACTTTGTGCTTCAACTTACGTCATTGGCTACTATAAAACTCTCATTGAAGGCAGTGAAAAGACTTTGTGCTTCTGTGTGCCCTCTGGTCTCTTATCACATATGTATACTAGTACTCTTTGATTATTCACATGTTAATCAAGAATATTGGTGATTACTGTTTAGGTTAATATTAGAAGTGTAGAAGCATTATTGAATATTACCGTTAAACATTGTAAACATCTTTTTTAAAAGAAGAGAAAAGGATGAATGTAACACACCCCCTACATGGTTAGAGCTAGTGTAAATAATGTTAGCTTAAAGTAGTGTAATTTTGTTTCAATAAATAGTAAGGGAGCCTCCCCTTGCTGAGAGGAGAGATTTATCTCATCACACTATGGTTGATATAACCATTTCGTCGTTAGTGAGTTGACAAAAAAATATTCACCCAACACATCCATTGGCATAACATCACACATTATCCCATCTTTATAATTTCCAATATGAAATTTGACAAGGCATTGTTCACTTACCAATAATTGATGTCCCTTTTGCAGCTAAGAGACTTTGTAAGGAGTGGGGTGTTTCAACCATTTCAGATTTAACTTCACCATTTCTTCTGACACTAAATTGTCAGTACTGCCACTGTCCACAATGACCTTGCAGCATTTCCCTCTAGACTTACATCTAGTTCTAAATAGATTTCTTCATTGTTTTGGTTCCTCTCGTACCTTCTCTGGTGTTAGAAGAACTTTCCTCATCATCAAGGATTATCCATCCTTGGCTTCTTCTCCAAACTTCAGTGAGGTCGCACTAGCCACACTCTCCTCCTTAGTTTGTACTATATGGACTCTAGTCTCTTTTCCCTTGCCATTGCTTTGTTGTACTTGAGCAAATTCAAATGCCCTATGTCTATCCTATCTACACTGGAAACATGTTCCACTGAACCATCTTCCTCTTCCAAAATTTCCTCTACCTCGAGGGTAATCACCCCTTCCTCTACCTCCTTGGGTATTGGCATGAGAAGTACTTGTTTCTCCTTGCTTATCCTGAGATCCACATCCAGGATTTGACTGCCCTCTTCCTCTAGAGCTATTCTACCTTCTAGAGATCTTTTCTTCTACCTTCAATGCAAATTGATAGGCTTCCTCTATGCTCATAATTTTGACCATGCTAATTTCATCTTGGATCAAATAATGCAACCCATTTAAACATCCCTGGAGATCTTCTCGGCATCATCTTCAATGTGACCATCCCTGATGTTCAATCTGTAAAACTCTTCAGTATAGTCTTGCACACTTTTCTCCCTTTTATTGAGGTTTTGCAACATCTTGAACATGGTGATCTGATGATCAGTAAGCAAAAAATTTGCCTTCAACTTGGTTAACATCCTCTCCCAGGTCTTAATCTTTTCCTTCCATTTTCTTTGTCTCTCAACTTGCACATGATCCCACCATATATAGAGATGCATTTCCTTTCAACTTTGAAGCCACAAGTTTTACCCTCTTATGATCTCCAATGGATTCCAACTTGAAATACTTTTCCATCTCTGAAATCCAGTCTATCAACTCATTTAGTTTTAGACTACCATTAGAACTAGGTAACTCAACACAAGGTTTACTGGCAATCTTTGTCATTGCACTCAGAAACCTCCTCTCATATCCATCTTCTCCTTCTGCTTCCTCTTCACTGACCTCTTCCTCATTATCACTCACATTTGCTACGGGTACTCCTTTGTGTTATGTTCTCTTCATAGCATCCAGCCTAGCTATGATGCCTCCCAGCATCTATACCAATGCTACATCTCCAACTCTTGGAGTAGCTGCTGTCCTTCCTCTTGCTCAGTGTGCCATGTCTACAGATCCTCTGTAGTTACAGGTTTCTTCTTCACTCAGCCTACAACAATCTCCTTAGTATCCCTTATGCAGTAATCCCGCGGCCTTAAGGAATGCAAAACATGGCTCTGATACCACTTAATGCAGCTCAGGATCCAGGAGCTTTGTCGACCTACCAGATCAAGCAGCGAGAATGATTAACACAAGACAACAAAACAAACTATTCTTTATATATATGCAATAGAAGGATTACAACAGGAGTATAATTGGTGTTACACATGCATTAGCCTCAGTCTTACAACATTTCAAGATTCAGATCAAATAATTCTTGCAATCTGGAGAAATCATCTGGAAACTCCAAAAATGTACTACAAATTGTCAACCAAGGAGAATCTCCCCTCAAAGTACAAAATTCACGTATTTATAGACCCCTGAGGTGGCCACTAACTTCATTACATGCACATGACATGTGTCAGATCCTTATATTTGCTCCAGAACTGGTCGTACATATGGTTAAAACTGAATATGTCGCTTTCTGTGCATTTTGTAGGGATATCGTGTGTCACCAGATGCGGGATTTTGGGTCATGACTGGATAAAGTGGGGATTTGAGCCTCACCAAACAAAGTGGGGTTTTTGCACCTCATAGGATATCAGAGAAAGTGGGCATTAAGGGCATGACAAGACAATTGGGTGAATCAGCCTTCACTGGATAAAGCGAGAGATTTGGGCTTCATAGAATATTGTCCTGTGTTCAGTTAATTTAGCACAAAGCAAAAAAAAAATGACCATCACCAGACATGCAAGGTTTTTAGAGTTCACCGGATATATCTAGTGTACTGCGATTTCAGCGCAAAACACCCTCTGACGGACTTTGAGTGGAAAGCGGGTAAAACAAGGCTCACCGAAGGAGGCGCAGGATTGAGCCATCACCGGATATATCTGATGCAGAGATGTTCTAGTGCCATGTGGCCCAAACAGCTTAGCGGACAAAATGAAGGTCATAGGATATGTAGGGAAATCAAGCATCTCGTGACATGTAGATCTGGTGACAGGCAAAAACTCTGCCGAGGCATAACTTCTTCATTTTTTAGCGAATTTTCACCAAATTTGAAATGCAGATACCCATTTGGGAATTCTTCAAGATCAAGTCATCAATTGGCCAAAATCTTTAGGAAAAATCTCTGAAAATTGATCAATCAACACCTGCAGCAATTCCCGCAGTGAAACAAACAACAAGAAGGTAAAGCAAATCTTTTTGGTTAATGAGGGTTGCACGTGTACCCGAATGCTCTTACATCACCTCATCACCCTCATGGAGATTTAGGTACATCTCAAAGGATTAGTTATATTATCATGCAAGGACGCTCTACTCAAGACTCTCCCAACGGCATCATACCCCCCTTGACTGTACTATAGTACATGCACCCACCAATATCAATACTCTATCTTCCTTAACTATCTAATAACACCTTGACAAGTCACTATCTATTCAAGACAACCTCATTGTGATTATAATTTTCCTAACAACTATGTCAATGGCATGTATGGTTATATTTTAGTTGATGACAATCTTCCCTACCATATGAGTATCCTTTCAAGACCACCTAGATATGTTTATATAGTATCATGGATATCTTTTTGCATGGATTTGAGATTAATTGACTTATCATTTAGTCTTGTTTATTGTGGTATAATTTAGTTTTAGGCTGATATGATAGTTCTTCCAAGTGAGTATGCTCAAGTGATAATCTTTAGCTTCATTTTAGCATGATGATAATTTTGTAAGTATGTACAGTTGGTGTTGTCATTGATGTCAACATGTTAGCTTGGTGTTGTCATTAGTGTCAACTAGTTGAGCAGAGATGAGGTTGCTACAATGGTATGAGTTGTTTGGTTGAGTTGCTTTGTTGAAGATGATTTGTTTGCTTTGAAGAGGTGTTGAAGATGTTAAGAATATGTTTCTGTTGGTTGGTTTCTAAGTGATTTTGAGAAAATTTGATTAATAAAGGAAACAGTGTATTGAAGTGGTAGTTTGGCTTACAGAGTAGTGTTCTGGTTTTGCTCCACATTTCCTCTATGTTGAAGATCTGTCTTTGAGGTTTGGATATGTTGTTAAGAGACGTTATATTCTAAATTTGGTGCCCTGGTTCATTGTGCAAAGGAAGTTGTGTTCATCAGTGTGTGGATTGTGTTTCTGAGGATTGCAAAGGTATTTGGGAGAAATGTCTTTGCTCCGCATTTCTCTGCAAAGTAGTTTTAGGTCTTGCAGCTCTGGAAATATGCTTATATGGTTTATATCTTTCTTCTATTGAAGTTGTTCATGGTCTGGTGCTTTGGAAGTTGATTTCTAGAGATGCAATGCATGACAGAGATAGCTAAGCATACTAGATAAACAAGATAAGGTTTTGGGGTAGGTGAAAGTTGTTGCAGAGGAATTTGTTGGATTTTAGGATGTTTTAGGATGTTCATGGAATACTCTAGATTATGTTAAATCTTGGTTTGTGGTCCACAATGTTGTATTTTGTCTTGAGGAAGCGTGTACTTAAAAGATCATTATGTTAACATTGATTTGGCCGACCTTGGGTGGTTACACTAATTGCGGAGTTGCTTCGGTGATTGTGAAAGCTTGAACTGGCATGCTTGGATGAATTTAGGTTTGAGCTAAGATGTGTTGTGTTCTGCCTTCATTCCTTTCCACTGCGAGAATCTTTAAGTCTAGACCTAATTTGAATTTTCTGGGTTAAGGTGATTTGTCGACCTTGGAGAATGTTTTCAAGGTTGATGACGGTATAAATAAGTGTCAAGGAATAGTGAAAGAGGATGCACACAATGAAGGTGATGTGAATAATAGTGTGGTTGAATGTGTGGTGTAGTACAAGCTTTCATGTGTTAGAATACTGGATACAGTGCGCAGAAGGTGTCTACAATTCTTTAGTGTGATTGTGAAGGTGTTGATGGTGTTGTAGTGGAATTCCCTATTACATTGAGATAGTTTTCTACTTGTAACAATCTTCTCTATTGTGGCAGTGAGCCTTGGTAGTGAGCCTTTCTTTTGGGTAGTGAGCCCTTTGACAGTGAGCCTTTGGCAGTGAGCCTTCTGGTAGTGAGCCTATTATTTTTTGGTGTTGATACTACATTATATTGTGAGCTAATCCTCACCATGGTTTTTTCCTTCTTGGTTTTTCCACGTAAATCTGGTGTTCTCTTGTGTTTGTTGTTGAGTTGATTCAGTTTCTATTATTTGCTTTCATGCTTAATCATCATAACAGTTTAAGGGTTAATTGAATTGATGTGGATCTAAATGTGTTTGAGGGTTTTGGAATTATAAGTTACAACTAAATCACCCCCCCCCTTCTCATTTGTCTTGTGCATTCAATAGATAATTCATTGACTAACATGGTTTCACTTAGTATCCTTCTAATTGTTTAGGTTAGTGTTTGAATCAAGATAATAGCAAAATGTGATTGTACATCTACTCCACAATGAAAGTGTTTCCATGGCCTTGCTCTAGTTTAGGATTATCCTTGAATCTTGATAAGACTCCCTTCATAAATATATACCAATATATCTTGATGATTTCCTTCCCATGGTGATATGGCTTGTTGTCATAGATTGTTATCTCAAATAAATATAAATTTTCACTTGCTCAAGATAATTTAACTTGTCAAAATGATAATCCTCTCACTTCCCTCATGATTGTCCTATAACATGATATTTCATGCTTTAACATAATCATAAAGTGAAGTAAACGAATACATTTAAAGGAAATACCTTAGATAAATCGAGATTCGAGTTGCCCAATCCTCAAAAATTTGGCTTCAAAATCCTCAAAAATTTGATCTTTTTGGCAATTTCCTTCATATTCAATGTTGAATTCTATATAACTCTAATATGATTAGTGAAAATTAAGAAAAAACAAACATATATCATCAAATTCAATCTAAATACATGAAAATTAACATTGAAACAATATGAAACATGAAACTATTAGTTTAAACAATCAAATTCTATCTAAAAATATGCACTTTACTTCTACACTGAAAAACCAAAAAAAGGCAGTGGATTAAGAAAACAATAATTGTCAAAATGTCAATTGGTTAAAAAAATGTTTTGTCGTCCAATTGTTCATGAAAAGCAAGGAATAATAGAGAATATGGGACTAAAACACAGATCCCACATGCTTTTTGTCCATTTTTTTGGTTCACCAAAACGTGCTCGCGTTATAACGCAAGCGTGTTTTGTCAAGCATGGAAAGTTTAAGTGCTTTCATGAATCAAAAGTCTTAAGTGTTGTCATGCATGGAAACTTATAAGTGTTTAAGTGCATGGAAAGTGGGGAGGGAGGTATAGAGGTGAGAGAGAGGGTAGGAGGTATAGAGGGGAGGGAGAGGGTAGGAGGTAAAGAGGGGAGAGACAGATATCTGAGCTTGAGAGACAGGACATGAGTTAAAGAGGGGAGGGAGAGAGAAAAATATAGAGAGACTTCTTTTGACATGCAACCCTAAATTCAAGCAACCCTAAATCCCTAAACTCTAAATAATTCCCCTGAACCCTAAACTCAAGCAAAACAACCCTAAACCTCTATCTCTCTATCTCTATCGTCCCTCTACCTCTCAATCTCTCTCCCTATGTCTCTGGCCATGTACCTCACTCTATATCTCCCTATCTCTCCCCTTTATCTCCTCCATACCTCCCTATCAATCCTCTCTCTCTAAACCCCAAACCCTATACCTCTAAACCTTAATCCCTAACCCCTAAACCATGAACCCTAAACCCTAAATAATGCCCCTAAACCCTAAACCCTAAACCCCTAAACCCTAAACCTCTAACTCCTTAGATCTCTCCCCTATCTCCCTATCTCTATCATCCCTCTACCTCTCAATATCTCTCCCTATGTCTCTGGCCATGTCCCTCACTCTCTATCTCCCTATCTCTCCCCTAGGTCTCCTCTATATCTCCCTATCAGTCCTCTCTATCCCTATCTAAACCCTAAACCCTAAACCTCTAAACCTTAACCCCTAACCCCTAAACCATAACCCCTAAATAATGCCCCTAAACCCTAACCCCTAAACCCTAAACCCTAAACCTGAGCAACCCCAAACCTCTATCTCCCTATATCTCTCCCCTATCTCCCTATCTATACCATTCCTCTACCTCTCAATCTCTCTCCTTATGTCTCTGAACATGTCCCTCACTCTCTATCTCCCTATCTCTCCCCTTTGTGTCCTCTATCTCTCCCAATCTCTATCGGTTCCCTCTCTCTATCTCTCTCTAAACCCTAAACCTTAAACCCCTAAATCCTAAACCCTAAACCTGAGAAACCCTAAACCCCTAAACCCTAAATCATTCCCATAAACCCTAACCACTAAACCCCCCTCTCTCTCCAAACCCCTAAACCCTAAACCTGAGAAACCATAAACCTCTATATCCCTATCTCTATCATCCCTCTACCTCTCAATCTCTCTCCCTATCTCTCTAGGCATCTTGCTCACTCTCTATCTCCCTATCTCTCCCCTTTGTCTCCTCTATCTCTCTCTATCTATATCCTCTCTCTACCTATCTATCTATCCATCTCTCCC
Source organism: Cunninghamia lanceolata (assembly GCA_027924645.1). Classification (NCBI taxonomy): domain Eukaryota; kingdom Viridiplantae; phylum Streptophyta; class Pinopsida; order Cupressales; family Cupressaceae; genus Cunninghamia; species Cunninghamia lanceolata. Next base: position 4,097,140 of record BSBN01000396.1, on the reverse strand, counting down.
TATCTCTTGCCTCTCTCTCCCCTATCATTCCTCTATCTCCCTATCTCTCCCCTCTATCTCTCCCTCTCCCTTATCAATGAAGGAAATAGAAATGAGAAAAATTGGACTCTCTTTTTATCTCTCTTCCTATCTCCCCTCTCTCTCCCCTCCATCTCCACCCTCTCTCCCTCTTCCTCCATCTCCCTCTCCCTTATCGACAAAGCAAATGGAAACACGAAAACTAGGACATGCAAAGAGAGATGAGGATATAAATTGGGAACATGAAATGGAAACAAGATAAAACGAAAGTTCCATGAATGGGAAGAATGATGAGAGGAGAGGTGTAAAATAGTAAAATAGGGAAATTTTGGTGGGATCTAAAGGGAAATTGAAAAGGAAAAGGAAAACTAGGAAAGCTAGGAAAAGGAAAACTAGGAGGTAGATAGGTGAGAGAGAGAGAGAGGCAAGAAGTAGAGAGTGAGAGAGAGGGTAGGAGGTAAAGAGGTGAGAGAGCTCGATGAGGGGAGGGAGAGACCTAGAGGGAAGGGAAAGAGAGAATAATAGAGAGGGGTAAGGAGGGAGGGAGAGATAATTTTATTTCACCATAACGCACTCGCATTATGCTTTGCTTTGGTAATTTCCAAGCCTTCGGCTTGGATTTTCCTTAGGCTTCCAAACCAAAGGCTTGGACTATGTTTTGGACATCCAAAGATGTGTTTTTCTAGATTGTAACAAAATTACATAATCTGGAGTGTGCTCCCCATCAGGTTTACACATGTTTCAATGACAAGTCAAAAAAATACCACCATAATCTTAAGCTCTCTCTTAGCTTTCTAACCATATAATTTTTTTCACGTTTGAGTATGTTAAGGATTTCATCTTTAATTTATTTTATTAGTGTATCCATTTTTTGTCAAAAACTAGTGTGTGATATTTTTGACTTTTTTAACTGTTCATCAAAATTTCAAATAAATTACATTTTTAGAAACTAGACTCTATTCTACATGTATTTTTTTAAAAAAATTGGATTTTTGATTAGTTTTCAAAAAATTTAGGGGGGGGAGCATGCTCAATTTTCTATTTTTTAGGATGTGTCCACTTCGAAAATTAGTAAAAAATCAATTATTCATAAAACAATTATCAGAAAAATCAGGGATAAACTACATGGTGTTAGCTAATTTCTCACCAAAGAGATTTTTGAAATACTAAAAAAATATAACATTTTAGGGGGAGCACACCAGATGCTATGTTATGTTTTTTTAAAAAAAATAGGACCAATTTGTGTGCTCCCCCTTTTTGAACCCCTTAATCTTAACTATTTTTTAAAAAAATCAATAGTTTAGAAACTAGATTTAGAGAACTACGACTCTTATTTTTGTTGTATCTTCAAATTTTGAGTGTAACTATCTTCAATTTCTCATCCAACATCAGTCTTTCCTAATTTTAGAAAAAAAGTGGCATCTTAAGACCCCCTTTTGGTTCCCCATCTTTGTGCACTTACCCTTATTAAAAATTTTAATCCTCCCATTATTGAAAAACAACTATATCTTTCCCTTACCAACAATCCACTTCATATTGTTTTCACTAAGGAAAACTTCTCCTCCATTGTAAGCTTTGTATAATGAAAAGCACTTCTTGAGGGGAGTCATATGGTAGGAATAACCTGAATTAATGAGCCAAGAATAATCACTAATAGTGTTAGAAAAAATAAATAATACATCATTATCACCATCATTAAATAGATTTCTATAGAGGAGTTGGGTTTTCTTTTTGTTCCTACATTCCTTCTTCATGTGCCCTCTCTTCCCATAATTCCAGCATTTTAGTCTAGTCTTCCCTAGGGTTTTGAATCATCCTTTTGATTTCAATTTATCTTTCAATTTCTTCCCATCCCCTTTACACCCACATTTGTCCTTGGGCCTTCCCCAAACATGCAAGGCATCCTTAAAACCATCTTCCATAGATTTCCTTCTCATTTCCTCTAAAAACAAAGTAGCAATGAATTCATCCATCTTTGGCTCTGCACCACTACCATTGATAGAAACAACTAGATTTTCCCAAGATTTGGGTAAAGAACAAAGCAGTAAGATACATTTATCTTTTTCCTCGAGCTTGACATCTACAAAAGCTAGCTAAGTCAAAATCAAATAAAAAGCATTTAAATGTTCTACAATAGAGTCATCATCCTTAATTTTCAAGGAATATAAACATCTTTTAAGATATAATTTATTAGACAAAATTTTAGTTAGATAAATATCACCTATCCTCTTCCACAAATTAAATGCAATGGTCTCCTCTAAGACATTCAAGATGATGGAATCTACAAGACACAACCAAATGGTTCCTCATGCCTTCTTTTCCAATTCCAATCTTCATTAGACATTTTATCAGGCCATTTCTTTTGCAACAGCTATATACTAATCTCTTTCCTCCAAGAGATTTTCCATCTTCAACTTCTACATCTCACACACAGTGCCATTGAACTTGTCAATCTCTGAATGAGAGGTAGAGGCCATGGTTTTTAGATCCTTCACAAATATACAAAACCACTCAAATAAAAATCTCTCACTATATCTAAAAAAACCTTCAACACTTCTAGAAGGGCATCCCCTCTGATCAAAACCAAGACTCTGATACCAAATGTTGTTAAAACAAGGTAAACTACTACAATGAAAACTCTTCAAATTTTATGAAAATATGATTTTTATGTGTGCAAGATTGGATTACCCGTTAAAACATTATGTAGTCCAAGCATAAATCACAAATAGAAATTAACAAACCATGAGAATAAAACACATAACACTAGATGTACATGGAGAAACCTTTGTGAGATAAACACTACCATCAAAGACAGGCTAAAAAATGTATTAATAGTCAACAAAAAAAGTACATATGCAACTCTCTTCTCTCTTCATTTTGACAGTATTCTAGCAGCACTTGTGTACGTATAAATAACATTTATAAAACTACTACCCCAAGGCACCGATACATAGAGCAATTAGAAACAAGAAACCATTAGAGGTTTATAAAACAAGAGGTAAATACTATGGGACCAAATTAGGTGCTCAAATCCACCTCATGCAAAAATCCAATGCCCCATCCACATAAGAAACCTCTCAAAATAGCAAATGTAACTCTCAATAAGGTAGTAATAGTAAATGTAACTCCTCCAAAATAGGCATCATAATGGACATCTTTGACTTGTAACTCTTGATGACTCACATCTCCAAGTTTAGTGCCCCATAATGGAGATAACAACTCATGTGGGTCCCATCTACAACTCACAAGATGCTCCATAACTCCTCCCATGCCTAAGATAGGAAAACATGCCAAAAATAACTTTGTAACTTCCACCGTCAACTCGACCTCCTTCATGAATGCTATTACAACTAATATTCTAAGTCAATGAGAAAATAATAATAAAATAATCTCTCATCCATGTAAGGGGGCATCCAAGTACACTCTCCAATATGTTTGGAGACATCACATACAATTTACATTAGGATTGCGATTAAATATCACACTATCCTAACATATGAGGTGTAGATAATTACGAAAATAATTTGACATCAACAATTATTAGCACACTTGGTGGGACATAATTTCACTTTTTTTTTGAGATTTTGGTGGAGATCTCAGTTTATTTTTCTTTGTAAATCATAATCTTCATCCACCTAGCAACTCTATAGGGAAAAGAGAGCTTAAAAGTCTATGAGAGAAAGACCAATTGTTACTACATCTATTTTGAGAGTAAATCCTCAAGTTCTTGCTAACCCTTTAGACTTAACTTCTAATTTAAGAAGACCACAACCTCAACCTAGCCTCAAGCTATTCTAGCAATCCTTTCATTTATATATCTAAATAAACCACAAGTTCCTCCTATAAATCAACCTCATATTAGAGCTATGGTAACCTAAGGACAAAGGAATTGATCTTTTGTCACATTGAATAATTACAATCCACTAATAGCTCATGTAGCCCCTAATGTATGGCATGATATTATAGCATCTATATTGAAGTATTTACCCTTTTATATAGGGAGAAATTATATAACACCTCATCACAGATCTAGGATATTGCAAATTTATGTGTTGTTCATGAGGTTTCTCATCAAGATGTAGAGCTATCATATTGTTAGCAATGGCATTCAAAGGAAATGCTCTTGACTAGTACAAAATGCTATTTAAAATTGCAATCAATTAGGAGCAACTTTGCATAATTAGTTCAAAGAAAAAAAGATAATCTCTCTTTGGTGAAGTAGTTTAAAACAATCAAGAGTCCCCATGGATTCAGTCATTGATTTTAATACAAGATTCAACAAGGGATGGAATAGGATTCCTTACCAGGAGGTAACATCTCTTCCTACTATGTATTTCTTATATTTTCTCAAAAAAATTAACCTTGAGATTGCTAGTATGATTCACTTAAGGGGAGGAAATACACTTCCAACTACATATGATATTGCAATAACAACTAAAAATAGCCTCATTTATGTTGGAAAACTAGATCCTAGGCTAGCTATGCCCCTATTCCTAGACATAAATCTAATCCCTCAAGTCCTTATGCATATGCGAATTCTAGTTAGAGCTCCTATTTTAGAAATTCCTAATTCATAGGAATCTAGAAAGATATATGAAGTTAAAAGTATGCTAAGAAATGTGTCAAATGAACTAATTCCTATCAAAAGGCAACACGCTACTCCTCCTCCCAAGCCTTTGTATCAAAAATCAAGGGCATAGGACTAATACTATACTAATAGGTACCAACATCAAGGTCAATACCAAAATTAGGCTCAATACTAGAATCAACCCCAAAACTCTTAGATCATTCCTATTAATATGACTTTATAATAAATTCTAAATAGTCCTACTAGAGACCTAGTCCATGTTCAAAATAACTTTGTAGAACACCAAAGAATGTGGTGTTTCCCATGTTCTATGCCTCATGGTCCTATTATTTATCCAAGAGGTAACCCTCAATGGGAATTAATGATTCTAAATGTAACCTTCAATGCCCAAATGTAGGGAGTTTCAATTGAATCAGAACAAATAACTCCTAACCAAGCTTTAGTATCCTAGAATGAATGTGAAACATGTATTCTTAATGAAGTAGCATCTAATTTTGGAATTCCACTAGTGCAATATGATTTTTTGACTAGATCTAAGAAAAGAGCCATAAATGAGTAGATCAAGTAGGTCCCAGTGAGAAAAATATATCGATTGTTGCAAAATAGAGCCTACCTACTATTGTTAAGAAAAAAAAAACATAAAATTGTTCCAAAAAAATTTAGTCTGGGGTTACCTATCCTTTGGTTTTAAATCCAAGAGCTTAGTGGATCCCTAATGTTACTTAAAAGAAACAACCGACAACTACACCATTCAATGTAGTGGAGCAAATGATGAAGGCCACAACTAATGTATCACTTTGAGAGATTTTGCCTATTCTATAACAAATGAATCTACTAAAAGAGGCTCTAAAATAGAAAGATGGAGGAAACAAGCATAAAAATCAAGCTACTGAAACATGGAAGACTACTCAAGAAAAAATAGACTACAATTCTAAAAATTTCTATTACAGAGGTAAGTCCTAGGACTAAAACCCTACCATTTTGCATTACCTTAATGGTTGGTGAAACTATTGCATAATCATATGATATATTTAGAGACCAACACTTTTATAATGACTAAAAGAGTTTTTGACACATTAGGATTATTATATGAACCCATAGTAGATGGTAATCCTATCAAAACATTTCGGATTATAAAGGATTTACCTATCATTCCCTATGCTTGTCCCAATATATAACTATAACTCAAGATATAGTCATGATAGAAATACCTACCATGTTTAGCCTATGCCTATCCAAAGAATTCATGACTAAGATTGGAGGATAATTATCTTTAAATTGACCTCGTATGATCCTTAAGATCGGATGCGTCACTAAAATTAAAATCCTTATTGAACCTATATCCATCTATCATGTTGGATATGAATCATTAGTTGATTCTAAATCTAACCATGACAAGATTTCTAAAGAAGAAAAATCTACTCTAGATATATCTATTAATGAAAATTAGTTAGTCATGCAAGATGATCAATTAGATTAGTTGACAAAAGAAAAATGGCATGTCATGATCCTTATGACACTTTTGAATCCACTAGCATGGGCACTTATAAGATCCATGATGAAAATCCCTTCATACCTAAATTACCAAAGAAGGTGAACATCATAAAGGGTTGTGTAAGTTATTCCTTGATGGTGCCAAATGTATGAATCATGTTAGAGCAGGTATTTGTATAAACTATCCTAATGGAGATATTTTTTTTCATTCCTACATATTACAGTTCAACTGCACAAACAATATGGATAATATGAAGCACTTGTTCATGGGCTCAACTTTATGAAAGAAAGGGAATTAAACAGCTACAAGTCTTTGGTGATATAGAACTTATAATCAAACAAGTGAGATCACAATGCAAAACCAAGAGTCCTTTGATGAGATATTATAAATATAGGGTATGGGACTTAATATAAAACTTTGAAGCCATTAGTTTCAAATTATCCCCAGATAACAAAATTCTAAAGAAGACTGCATGGCTATTATTGGTTCATAATTTGATCTTGTTGGGGATATTCCTACAAATGAAAACCATGTCAAGATGGTCATGATATTATTTGTGATAGTATTTGATAGCGATGAGTAGATAGCTCATTTTATATAGCAACTAGTAGAGTTTGCTAATAAACTTGCACCTTAGATCCAAGAAACTCATTGGCAAGTATTTAATAGTGATGAGTAAATTGTTTGTTTTATACAACAACCCATAGATTTTGCTGATGAACTTGAATCTCAAATCCAAGAAGCTTATGGAAACCAAATTCTCCAATTGAAATATAATAATCTACCTAAAGATCCAATCACGTTGCACTTAAAATTATGTTCAGTTCCAAATGATCAATATAGAGATAAAAAAGAAACTTATAAGGGTCACTATAAGGATGTAGAGGTATTTCTAAGAAAAGCTATTAAACTAACAAAAAATTGTATAGCTCAAGAAAAATTAAATTCCTTATTCATTTTTGTAAAAAAGTATGATAATTAATGGCCTAGAATTATGATAAATTGAATGGTTAAAACAAATATATAATTTAGCATATTATAGAGCTATCGCTTAATACTAAACCCATAAGAAAGAAGTAAATGTTTGTAAATCCAAAATTAAGCCTTTGATGAATCCAAAGTTAATCCTTTGATGAGACAAGAGTTGGTAGAACTCATGGATTCAAATATTATTTATCCCATCAAACTCTCTACCCAAGTCTCCAACCTAGTTCTAGTCAAGAATTTAAGAATAGAGACATAAGGTTATGTGTGAATTTTACCTATTTGAATAAGGCATCTTTAGAGTGATCTTTTACCTTCAATGGATTAGATTTTGCAAATAATTGCAGTATCTAATAGGTTTTCTATGCTTGATGAATTTTTAGGATATAACCAAGTTTGGGTTGCAAAGGAAGAAGATCAATACAAGAATACATTTGCAAAAAACTGGGGAACATTTGCTTACCAAAAATGCCTTTTAGTTTATCAAATGTTGGAAAAACATTTTAGAAAACAATAAGCATTGCTTTCAAGGATCTTATCAATGCAGTCATTCTTATTTGTTTGTATGATTTGACTATTTTTTCAAAAAACAAGGAAGATCATTTTATGCATTTAGAAAAGGTGATCTAAAGATGTCAAGAATTTGGGATTTCCCTAAATCCTAAGACATGCATATTGATTGTTCTCCAATGCAAACTTTTGGGATATTTAGTCTCTAGGGAAGGTATTGCAATTGACCCTAGTAGAGTGAAATCAATCCTTGAAATCTCCCTTCCTCAACATAAAAAGGCTCAACAATCCTTTCTTGGTAAAATTTCTTTTGTGAGGATTTAACTTATTTCAAATTTTGTGGGACTAGTAAAACACATTATATTAATGCTTAAAAAAGATCAAGCTTTCAAGTGGACAACAAAAAGTAAGGAAGCATCAGAGTTAATAAGAAAGGTAGTAGTTGAAGCTCTTGTTTTAGTTAATCCTATTTTTTATAAAGACTTTATCCTTTATGTTTATGCAAGCAAGTTCAACATTGTTGGCATTCTTACACAAAGGGGATAAGCAATCTCAAGGAACATCTAATAGCATTCTTTAGTCTTAAGGATTATGAAATCAATTATAATTTTATTGAAAATGAAACTTATGTATTGGTAAAAGTGTTAGAGCATAATGTTTATTTAGGGTCCACATTTATTTATAAGTTATCCTGATAATATTAATGAAGCTCTATTTAATACAACGTTTATCCTTAATTTATGGCATATATGGCCATTGGGGTTTAATTTTTTAATTAATAATTTAAATATAATATTTTTTATTGAATATACTTAGGTTAGGTACCTAGGAGCTATAAAAAGAGCATTAAGGTTCAAATTCTGGCAATGTGAAGCTCACAAGATCCACCCATAAACCACAAATCATCCCGTCATCCCTTCCCAAAGCATACATGAACAAACTAGAATAATTAAAACCATGCCTTCTATATTTATATATAAGATTTTTACATGGACATTCTAGATTGTCCATAGCTATAGCAAGACCCCTACTACAAAAAAAGAAGATTGCTCAACCAGTTTTTCAAAATTGAGTATTCTAACCCCCATTTGACTCAAATTATGAAGCACACTAGAAGATATAACCCATAGACTTGTCCTTCACTTGTGTACAACATAGACTAACTTATAGACACCGTACCTGCCAAATATAAAGATTATATTGCAACCCAAGGCTTGTTGAGATGGTTAGCATTTGGCATTTTCCACCTTCAATTCAACAAGGGACTTAACATGCAAAACATCTCCTAACATAGATAGGCACCTAAATAAATTACCCTGATTCTTCATGATAGTGTGGAGGTGTTCCACCATATAGTCCATATTGACCTCCACTTAATCCTTGATACCCTTAGAATCTTCATATGACAAATAAATGCTAGCCACCAAAGATAACATAGTAGGACTAGAGAGATTGTGCAATGTCAAAGATATTCCTTCTACCATTGGATTGATTATGGCCTATAATCATCTTCAACATAGCCTCACAGATCACTACATAGTCATCCCCATCAACCTCCTTTGCTAGACCCCAAAGCTATAGCATCCATACATGCATATTAGAATTTGTCAATTCCCTTGTGGAATTTGAAAAGCACTCAGACACCTTGCTAGTGCTCAATCTGCCAGTGCCCATAATCGCTTTAGTTTTAGTCTCAACTTCCTCCTCTAGAGCCTCTTAACACCACCAACCTTTCATCCACCAATGTCTAATCCAAATGCCATAATAATGCCTTTTCCAGTTCTTAGAATTAAAGCACAAATTCCTTCAAGGGTCACTTGCATAGGATTAAAAACAAATTCGTCATAAGCACATCTACCTCACATGCCTCCAACCATCCTTCATAAAAGTTGAAGTGTGAGAAATCCTATCAAATCTTCCTCAATATTGTAACAATGATGGTGTTGATATGATATGAGCTCATTTAATACTTTGTCACCCACCTTTGTTGTCCTATACTACCCAGTTGCATCATGATATAACAAGAAAAGTTATAGCCATCCAATCTCATTATTAGGTATAGTTTAAGTATAATATTACTTTATTAATATGTGTAGCATGCAATATTGTTTCTGTTTTATTTCATTATATTATAGTCAATGACTAACATGGCTAAACCTAACGATATTAAATAAGTGCCTACTTTAAGCTATGCTAATCTTCACTACAATGATAAAGAAATTATATTGTAGAAAAATAGAGGTTGCAGACATTTAATTTGTAGTTTGGAAGAGTCAGTTGTCCATGTTCGTGGCCTAAATGTGTATGTCAACCACAAACTTCTTAATTTATGTGTTCTACTAATTGGCATTTTGGTTTGTATTCAATATACATTAATGCTACTATTTTTATGTCTATAACTATCATACATTTAATGTGATCTTATGTGGAAATCAATGGCTTAGTAGCTTGAGAAAGCGTCTTCTTCTGTATTATCCTTCAATTTAAGAGATTCAAACCGTACCTACAACATTCTCCATAAATATTAAATCTCAGTGCTTCGTATACATGGCTCCCTCTAATTATGGTGTCTTGTAGCTGCAAAGACTAGATCTCAGTTTTAGATCTTTCCACACTCCAAAGTAAAATGAATCTCTATGTAGTTATTACCTTTAATAACCACTGCCAAGTGTTTGTGGATGAAGGCTGCAATGACATCTATTATTAATTTATAGCTGGATTGTGGTCATAAAAATGAAGACAATCGATTCAAAAGGTCACATTGCATTCAATAATTGTGAAGAGGGGGCATGAACAGTCAATTAAGTTTGTTGTTTTATGTTTATGTCTGTTCAGTTATGTTTAATGGCATTTCAAACAACAAATATCTAAGGTGCAGATTCATTCACAGTGAGTTTAGAGTGCATTTCAGAGAGTATGGAGTGCACACACGTTGTCTCCTACAACAGCTTCTTTTGCCTTTTTTTAACAATTCTATTGTAGTGTAACGTGTAGATTTATTCCATCGAACCTATAGTGCAAACATGTCATCCTGTACAACAGCTATTTGAGTCTGTTATTCATTCCAGTGAGCAGAAACGTGCACATACACCATTATTTGAGCCTCTTTAGGACATTTTAAAGTGGAATGTTATTGCTTTTTTATCAAAACTGTGAGGAGGGGGGTCAATTTTTAAAGAGCTTAAAGGGAATGAGTTTATGATGCCAACTAAAAATTCCCTCCACTAGAGTGGCTTTAAATAGGTTGAGCTTAAACAATCAGTAGTTTATGGTGGAAGAGGGTCCCACACATAAACAACTTGACTACAACACATCAATTATAAATAGTGTAGTTACTATAGGTGTAAAACGTAGATCAATCAAATGAATAATATAAGACCCAAACATCAACAGAATAGTGAAAACAAGAAAGATTCAATAAAACAAAACAATGAACAATACAGTGCAAACCTTTCCCGTTTCGAAACTTCTGTTGTTCGCCTATCACAATCGTCCTTTTGCTGGTAAGTAGGCCCTCAGAGAGTGCACTCTTTTAGCTGTTTGTAGGAAGTCGATGGTACATGGCTGTTGTGATATGCAATGAAGATGAGCTTCAAAGCAAGTATGTGATCTCAAGCTTGCAAATGGTAAGAGGGTGCCAAAGGCGCGCTGGTGATATTTCTGTAGAGTAACAATATAGATAGCTTGGATGATTAGAATGGAGGGATGAAACTTCATTTATAGACTTGGAAGAATGGGAATCAACGGTTGAGAGGAGATATGAAGATCAACGGCTCAGAATGGTTGAGGAATGTGCAACCAGTAGAAATGTGACAAGTGTCCCAGCTCCATCATGAAAGAGGGGATATAACAAAATTGATTGGAGAGTTAACTCCATTGACTGGTCAGTTAACAAACTTGATTGATTAGTTAGAAGAGTGGATTATGGAACTGACTGAATTGATTGAGGGATTGACTCAATTGACAGGTTAGTTAACACTTTTGATTGATTAGTTAACTAACCTCTGATTTGAGAAGAAATAGGCCATGTGGGTGAGAGAAAAATAGGTAATTAAATATTAAATATATTTAATTACATGCGCAACCTGATGAGCTGGACAAGGTGAGGTAGATTTTTGGAATTTAGAATTTAGGATAGAGGAATTTGGTTTAATTAAATAATTAGGATTATTTAATTATGTGAGATACTTAGAAGAATTTAGGGAATTTTAATTAAATAAATTAATTTTATTTAATTATGGAATAGTGAACCGATTAAATAAATTTAGAATATTTATTTAATTGGTAGAAGAATAGAATATTTATTTAGGATAATTCGTGTCATTTTTAGACATATACATTTTGCCCCTCTTTGATGCAATGCAGTTTACAGCGTTGCTTCAAAGAAGTCAATAGTCTAATAGTGATACATGCCCCAGTTTGCCCCTGGTACAAGTTTAATGACGATAGGATGCCCCCTTAGAAGATTGGACGGGAAAAGGGCGAAAGAATCGGAGACGGACAATTTCACGAAGACGAAGGGGTTAGGATAAGTTGGAGGAAAAGGGACGCGGTTCAGGGAAACGGGAAGAAAACTGGAGGAAAAACAGGCGCGAGAAGTAGTCACAGTCATCACCTAGCCAGAATTAGGGTTTGGAGGCTATAAATAGGAGCTGGGTCCACAAGAATAGTCATTTGTACACTTGTTTGATCTAGATTGGAGAGAGAGAGCTTAGAGCAAACTTGGAGCAGCATGGCAACCAGAGCAGCAGACATTCCATGCGAGGAGCATTGATTTGAGCGAGTCCGTCGATTCGGCGGCCAGCAGAGGCAAGACCCCCGGTATATGCTTCAAAAAATTTCTCCTAGGGTCGATTTAGGGCGTCATAAATGCATGTAGAGAATAGGTCTAACATATGCACCGAAATGCAGAACGGCGCATATGCTGCGTGAAGCGGTGCTTTTGTCATTTAGCGGCGCATATGCCGATTTCGGCAGCGCATACGTTAAAATGGCGCATATGTGCATTGTAGCTGCGCTTCTGTAGTTAGGCGGCGCATGTGTATTTAGGCAGCGCATATGTTGAATGTAGCGGTGCATACGTAAAGCCGCGCATATGCCGAATGTAGCAGCGCTTCCATGATATTGCGGCGCATATGCCGAATGTTCTAGCGCACGTGTTGAATCTGCGCATATGTGCATTGTAGCTGCGCATCTGCGTTTAGGCGGCGCATATGCTGATTTTAGCGGCGCATATATCAAAAAACGACGCTTTTATAAAGAAACGGTGCTTTTACCACCTGTAGTGGCACATTTGCTTTGGATAGCAAATTACTTAGCCAAATTGATTCGATTAGCATCCTGTTTGATGTGGGAATCGATGAGCTACCTCCAAGATTGCAGGAATCTAGTCAAGAGATGTAGTGTGCTGTTTTGATCAATTTGAAATGCTAAGTTTAGTTGATATAGTTCAGTAGGTATGTTGAGTATGGTACATGCCGTTTGAGACTGACGCGTTGCCTTGCTTGCTTGCAGGAGGACATTCGAGACACACTGCAGTCGAGGGAGATGTTTCCCATGCCCCTATTACAGAGGTACATGCTGACAGAGACAGACAGAGTGGCGCTTGGTGCCATGGGTTTAGATTATGTTTGCTTCATGCCCGAGGTGCGGGCAAACTGGGGATTGCTGACAGCTGCTGTGGAGAGATTCCACAGGGAGGATGGGACCTTCCACTTTCCTACTGGAGAGATGACTGTGACACTAGAGGACGTCTACCGGATAATGCACTTACCTGTGGTGGGTGAGTTAGTAGAGTACGACGCACAGCGGGATGCAGGACTTGCCGAGTGCAGGCGAGTGTTTGATGATCCCGAGTTGGTTGGGCAGGTCATCCCGTGGCACGATATACACGATTGTTATGACTACTTCTCGGGGATTGTGGCTGGATTGATCGGGGGCGTTGTATGCCCCGATAGGAGATCGCATGGGTTCCCCCTTGGATGGGGCAGGATCATGGAGCGGATGCTAACTGAGGGCACCTGGTATGCATGGGGAGTCTGCGTACTGGCCCATTTGTACCACGACATGCACCAGGTGGTGTACCACCACAGCACGAGTCTATCAACTGGGGTATTACTGCTACAGTTTTGGCTGTGGGAGCACATAGCGGTGACTAGGCCGACATGTGTCTTCCCAAGGCAGCAAGGAGAGCCATACAGTTATGGCTATGCAGGAGTGATTTCCCAGCACAGGCTGGGGAAGTTAGAGTACTAGAGGCACACCTTGGATGGAGTAGATGTGGTCGTCTGGCGACCATATCTGGATTGCGAGCCCTGGGATGACGAGGGAGACGAGCTGCCGTACTGCTTTCAGACCAGGTGGCTAATAGGCCGGACACAGCATATCCTAGAGAGACAGATGGTGGGCAGGGTGCTGAGACAGTTTGGGAGGAGACAGGGTATGCCACAGGGACAGGCATTGTTCGCACGGACACATGCAGAGAGGGTCCGATGGGGGCCGATGGCTTCGTATGAGGAGGCCCTGGCAGAGTTCCGGTAGATGCCTTATGTGGCATGGGATATGAGGAGAGAGATAGCAGACGCAGGGGTGACACAGGAGTATGAGGATTGGATGACTGCACATCCGTTCCTGAGATATTCAGGACCCGGCATGCTGGTGCCTCGTATTGATGAGGCAGACTCCGAGGAGGAGGGAGAGGTTGGCCCAGGTCAGAGAGGAGTGAGAGGAGGATGAGGAGGACGGGGTGGTAGAGCCAGAGAGAGGCCGAGACAGCAGAGGAGGATAGGTTAGGCTGAGCAGGCAATGCCAGGACAGGTAGAGGCACAGCAGCAGATACCTCAGCAGGCGTAGATGCCGCCACCCCAGTAGGTACCACAACAGCAGGTGCCCCAGCCACAGGGGCCAGGACAGGCAGAGGCAGCACAGGGGCCAGTACAGGGAGATGTGCATGAGAGGACTATAGCCAGCCTGAGGGGACAGGTGCGAGAGCTACAGGCATAGCTGAGGAGGGTCGAGAGGAGGCGAGAGACGGATGCAGCAGTGATCACTTGGTTAACTCACGAGAGAGATATGGCAGATGCACGGGTACATATTATCCGTGTAGAGCGGGACACAGCTGTGGCCGCCATGGGGACAGATGCAGCAAGCTCTTTTTTGGTCAGGCAGGTGCAGCAGGCACAGGTACAGGTAGGCCAGTTGCAGACGCAGTTGGTACAGGTACAGACAAAGCTTGCCAGAGCACAGTCACAGGCTCAGTACTACCGAGGTTTATACCATGGTGCCGTGGCATCGAGTTAGAGGGCGGGGAGCTTCAGGAGTCAATCTGGGGTGACTCATAGAGCAGGTCCATCACAGTCAGGGGCATCCGTGATGGGTCCCCAGTAGTCAAGAGCTGGCAGTGGTGGCCCACAGTAGCAGGGATAGACTCAGACCAGATTTTGTACATTTTGGGACATGTATTACCATCCATTTGGATGTATATTGTATATGACACTTTGATTCAGAGAGAGAGAGATGGTGATATCGTACATTTGGACCTCGTATATGATAGTATATATGATGATGCAACTTTGGATCTATTGCATATGTTATGAGATGATGGTTTACTTCTATTGTATGATGTGATGCATGCGTAGACTTAGATGGGCTACATGAGTTCTATATGAGATGCTTTTTGATATGATGCTATATGATGTCTATATGATTTAATGCTTAGAATGTATGCATATGTAATATGATGTCTATGTGATGATGCAGCTTTGTATGTGATGCTATGGGATGGTTACATGATCGAATGTTTCAAATGAATGCAAATGTAATATGATTTCTATGTGATGATGCAGTATAGTATATGATGCACGTGGCTATGCTTTTGATTTTCTGTGTTTTTAAGATGTGATGTGATGCTGATGTATAGATGACCTAATGCATTGGGTGATGTATTCCACTGACTTAATCATGTTCATGACTAACCCTACATATGATATGATATGCTTCTATATGCTTTGTTTTTGTGATGTCCAAATGTACTCTATCGACACGAGAATGACATGATAGATAGAAGAATGGTTGTGATAGAATGACTTAGAAACGTCATTTGATATTGTTGCTCTGCATAGTTTGGGTAATGAGGATGGTATGGGATATGGATGCATGGATGTGTGTATGGATATAGGATGGATGTTTTACTTTTTAGAGTGCTTTATTTCATCATTGGGCATTTTGTTTTTTGGTACATTTTCTGAAATGTTGTAAGTGAATACAAGCATCTAGGTATAATTGAACCGAGATGACCTGAGTACCGCTTACATGGATTTTGATTTAGCAAGTTAATACAAGCATCTAGTCAAAATTGAATCTAGATGACCTGAGTACTGCTTGCATTTCAACAAACAAGGATTGCCCCCATTCATGTTATACCGCTGATGTCCTCGATGATCTTTTGCTGACCATGTCCTTAGACAAGGGTTCACATTACTGAAGTTTAATCCACAAATAGCAAACAAAGAAAGTAATCATGCCCCCATCATAGCGTCTCTAGCTTTTGGCATCCTTGAGTAGCATAGAAAGACATGATAACAAAAATCAAGACTCTGTAACTTAACCCTAGTTCCAATTCACAAAAACATTCTTGCCATTAGATGTGTGTATTTCTTGTTGTAGGGTGAATAACATCGTTTAGAAGACCTTGGGTATTTGCCCTGCGTTGGATAGGTTAAGATGCTCATAGTCAAGATTTATGCTTGAGGCGCGGGTTCTGCTTGCATTTGCTTGCTTGGTGAGAAGTTTGCACAATCCTTATTGGTGGGACGGACCCTAAGGGACTGACCTAGTGCCTCGGGGGCTCATTGTTAAATGGCCTTGCCTACGTGACGACGCAGAGGCAACGTAGTTCGGGGTAAACCCTAATGGACCATGGGTGGACTAGAAGAAAGACGACAAGAATGAAGATAAGAAGGGGGACGAACGGGACCATGGGAGAAATGGAAGAAAAGGAAGCCTCGGGGGCGCATTAGAATAATGGCCTTGCCTACGTGATGGTGCAGAGGCAACGTAGTTCATAGACTTGGACTATGGACACCGACGAGAGACACTCTGCTAGGCTCACATTGAGGAGACGGTACGGGACAAAGCCTTGGTTGACAAGGCCACAAGGAGAGGATCAAGCCATGATAGGTAACTGTCAAGTGTCGATTGTGGGATAGATATGGATCAAATGGGAAATGAGCAAAGGAAGAATGGACTCAGGGTGATTGGATTCCCAAAGATGGAGAAGGTGGATTTATCACAAGTAACACATGTTTACCAGGTTTTCATTACTTGCTTTTATTTGCACGGGAAGCTAGAAAGTAACATGACACCTGTTTGCCAGGTTTTCATCATGATACCTATCCAAGGCACCTGTTTGCCAGGTTTTCACCAAAGGATGATTTTTTTTTGCATGCTTTCTATTTTTTTCTGATTTTTTTGTATTTTCTCTTTTCAACTTGATTTTTTTTTTTTTGTGATTGTTGATTTTATTGTGCCCCCTTGAATTGGGGTTCTCCTAGGTATAGAATCGGCGAAGGTGCATGCTATTGATTGGATCATCAAAAAACTCACCCTCTAATGTCACCAACTGATATGCCCCTGATCCATAAGCAGCTACAATCACATAGGGCCCAAGCTAGTTAGGTTCGAACTTACCTTTCTTTTCTCTGTCTTGTTGATTGCAAGGGTTTTCTCTGAGGACGAGGTCTCCAACCTTAAAGCATCTCGGGTGAACCTTGTGGTTATAGCTTCTTGACATCATCTGTTGATATGCTTTGAGATGATCAAAGGCTTTCTGGCGCCTTTCTTCTAGCAATTCTAGTTCTTGTAACCTAGAGACTCTGTATTCTTCGTCTGATATGAGACCTTTCAACGACACCCTGAGGGATGGTAGTTTGACCTCAATGGGGAGGATGGCTTCTAAACCATAGACAAGGGCATAGGGTGTAGCACCTGTGGGAGTGCATATACTGGTTCTGTAGGCCCACAGAGCGGGATTGAGTTGGACATGCCAATCATGGCCAGCATCGTTGACAGTCTTCTTTAGGATTTTTAGAATGGTTTTATTCGATGCCTCAGCTTGGCCGTTACCTTGGGGGTAGTATGGAGTGGAGAAACGATGTTAGATTTTGAAACGCTCATAGAGCTCTTGGACATCCTGATTTTTGAATGGTCTTCCGTTATCCGTGATAATAGATGAAGGAATACCATATCTGCAGATAATGTAATTGAGAATAAAAGAGGAAATTTGTTTACCTGTGATAGTGGTTAGGGGAACGGCCTCAATCCACTTTGTGAAATACTCAGTGGCGGTTATGATGAATTTGTGGCCATTGGAAGAGGGTGGATGAATCTTTCCCACAAGGTCAAGTCCCCACTGGCAAAAGGGCCAGGGTGTCGTTAAAGGTCTCAACTCTTGAGCAGGTGCATGGATCAGGTTCCCGTGTATTTGGCACTGTTTGCACTTTTTGACGAACTGATATGAATCCATTTCCATGTTTGGCTAGTAATAGCCCAAATGCATGAGTTTCTTGGCTAAGGAGGGACTGCTGGAGTGTGTTCCGCAGATCCCTTCGTGTACGTCTCGCAAGGTAGTTATGGATTCTTCTTGCTCTAAACAACGGAGTAAAGTACCATCCAGACCACGTTGGTAAAGGGTATTGGCTATAATGGTGTAACGAGAGGTTTGTCGTATGAAAGTTCGCTTTTGGTTGGAAGAGAGGTTAGGTGGGAGAAAGTTGTCCTTGAGGTAAGTGTAAGTCTTACCGTACCAAGGTGAATCAGATCCGACTAGAAGGCATATGGAATGGGTCTCAAGGAGATCATAAGCTGGTTGCCGTATAGTTTCCACTAGGAACTCATACCGTGACTCATGTTCAGGTATTTCTAGAAGAGAGGCGATGGTGGCCATTGCATCTGCTGCTTTGTTCTTGATTCTGGGTATTTGCTCAAAGGAGATGGTCCCAAAGTGTTCTTTGAAGTCGTCGACCATTCTTTTGTAGGGGATGAGCTTTTCATCTTTGGTTTGATACTCATCGTTGACCTAATTGATGATAAGCTGAGAATCACCGTAGACATGTAGTTCTTGGATTTTCCACTCAGTTGCCATCTTAAGACCAATTACCAAGGCTTCATACTCCACTATGTTATTGGTGCATGGAAATAACAAACAGTAAGACTTTGGAATTGTGTCACCTTGGGGAGTTATGAACAAGATACCTGCCCCCGATCCATGGTTTGTGTAAGACCCGTCGAAGTAGAGTTTCCAAGAAGATGTTGATATGGTGAATAAGGACTCATCGGGAAACTCAAACTGCATGGGCTTGTTGTCTTGTAACGGTGCATCGGCGAGTTGGTCAGCTATGATTTCTCCTTTGATGGCTTTTCTATCCACATATTCGATGTCATACTCACTGAGAAGCATTACCCACTTTGCTAGGCGACCTGTGAGAGCAGCTTTGCTGAGAAGATATTTCAATGGGTCTATTTTTGCAATGAGCTTAACTGGATGTGCAAGCATGTAATGCCGGAGCTTTTGTGAAGCAAAAACTACCACGAGACATGATCTTTCTACTTGTGAGTATTGCAACTCATAGCCCACTAAGGTTCGACTGATGTAGTATACCGCTCTTTCTTTGTTCTCGTAATCCTGTTGTGCTAGAAGTGCCCCCAGAGCAGTAGGTGTAGCAGATATGTAGAGAATTAGAGGCTTTCCTTGGATCGGAGGCATGAGAATGGGTGGATTCATAAGGTACTCCTTCAGCTTGTTGAATGCCTCTTCACATCGCTCATCCCACCTAAATGGAATGTTCTTATGTAGGAGATGGTTGAAAGGGTGGCACTTGTCTGCCAACTATGATATGAATCTGCGGATGGCCTGTAGCTTGCCCTGTAAGGATCTCAACTGAGTTAGAGTCTTGGGTGGTGGCATGTCCATTATAGCTTTGACCTTGGCTGGGTCTACCTCTATTCCATTTGCCGACACGATGAAGCCTAGCAGCTTGCCTGCAGTTACCCCAAACACACATTTCTTTGGGTTCAGCTTGACTTGGAATTGGTCCAACCGTCGAAAGACTTTTTCTAGGACATCCAGGTGTGAGTCCCTTGTGAGAGACTTTGCTAGGATATCGTCGACATAGTCTTCCATAGTGACATGCATCATGTCATGAAATATAGTAGTCATGGCTCGTTGATATGTACCACCTGCATTTTTCAGCCCAAATGGCATGACATTCCAGCAAAAGGTACCCCATGGGCAAGTGAAAGTTGTCTTGTGTTGGTCCTCTGGTGCTATTTTGATTTGATTATACCCTGAGAATCTGTCCATGAGTGATAGCATTGTATGTCCTGCAGTGAGGTCGACTATGATATCGATGTTTGGCAATGGAAAGTCATCCTTGCGGCATGCTTTGTTTAAGTCTCGAAAATCATTGCATAGTCAAACTTGGCCATCTAGTTTAGAAACTGGCACAATATTAGATATCTATTCTGGGTAATCTATGGCTCTAATGAACCCCACATCTAGCAATTTCTTGAGTTCTTCTTTGACCAAAAGGGCTATGTGAGGATGCATCTTTCGCAGCTTCTGCTTTACTGGTTTCACTCCTGGATCCAATGGCAGGTGATGTAGAATCAAGTTTGGGTCTAGACCTAGCATGTCTGCATACGACCAAGCAAAGCTGCCTCTCTTCTTCTTAAAGAACGGTACAAACCTGGTTTTCTCTAGCGGTGTAAGAGATTTGGCAAAGTGGATAATCTTGGGCTGCTCTTCTATTCCAATATTCACAGGCTCTGTTGGTTCCACAACAATCTGCGACCTTTCCTGATACATATCACTAGGGAGAGTGTCAAGCATTCCATCGTCAGGTGCCACAGTTGGGTTTTCACCTTCGGATGCGTCCTTTCTTTTTACTATTTTATGATCTGACACTGCCGCAAGGCAGTTTTCACTGTTAGATCCATTTTTGATCTTGATATTTTTGCGACTGGAAGTAAGCCATAGTATTTAGTTCAATAGCAAAACCAGCCTTATGATCTCCCTTGGGTAAGTGGTCCCTAAGTTCCATATAATCGATGTAGGCATCGTTGTTTTGGAACATATCTAGTTGGGGAGTTCCTTGCAGGTCCCAGTCAATAAGCTCAGGGTGCAAGAGGGGAAGGGAGTCGGATGATAGACCTGATTCATTGATGGTGTGAATGGAAATGTTAGGAGCATTGGCGGGGGTGGTGTTTTGGGTGGTACTTTCCTCCAAGTTGTTTATTGTAATAGAATTTAAACTTTCTTCGAAAGCCATAATCTCAGGGATGGGCAAATCAGACTCCAGTGGTCTGTCCCGTTGCGTTTGTCCCCCATGGTAAGGGCTAAGAGTTTGGATTGTGTCAACCTCTTTGTCATCGTAGGAGTGCTCAGTTAGCTCGTCCCACTCATACTCATTTGAATCCTCTGAATCTGTGTCGCTGTCCACTTGGAGTGTTTGGATTGTTTCCACAAGGCAATCATTTTCCTTGGCTTTACCCTTGCCTTTGTATCCTAGGCCACTTGTGTTTCTAGCCGAAGAGGATGAAGAAGGTTGTATAGGTTCAATGATTCTTTCTTTTCTGAGGCCTATGGGGCCTTGTCCTTCGTACCCCATCCTGTGCAAAATAGTCTCACCCCGCCCATAGAGTTCTGTAGGGAGTCTAGGCGGCTCTTGGGGTGTGTTTTCTTCTTCAGCATAAAGCCATTGCAGGAGATCTCGCTCCTCTGTTTCATCAGATAAGGTCCCCCATTTTACAAAGGGATTTGTGAGAGCTATAGGAGGAGTAGATGGCTTTGGAAAATGCACGGGTGGATGCTTGGGTTGGCCAAAAGAGCGAGGAGACAAAGGCATTTTGGCAAGGTTGAGGCTGTGCTCAATGGAGTATTCCCCCGTGCCACTTTCTTTTATGGTAATTTTCAGTGGTTTGGGTCTTGAGGAGGAAGCTTCAGTGGTATGGTCCTGTTACGGGGTAGGGGAAATGTAGGCTCTATTGTTAGGTATGACACATTCAGGTTTTGCACGGAAAGAATTGCAGTGTTGGTAGGGGTCAGGGTCTCCATGAATGGTGACTTGCTTGCCATTGTGCGGGAACTTAATGCATTGATGATAGGTGGAGGGGACAGCCTTCATGGCGTGGATCCACGGTCACCCTAGTAGGATATTATAAGCAAGCTCTCAGTCAAGGACTTGGCACACCACATCTTTGATTACCGGTCCCACTTGAATGGGTAGGACAACCGTTCCCTTTGTGGTTCTTTCTTCCTCGTCATAGGCTTTGATTGTAATTTTCCACCTTGGATCAACTGCCTGTTCGAAGAACCCCAGTGCAAGGACTAGCTTCAATGTGCAAATATTTAAACCGGCACCCCCATCAATGAGAACCCTCTTGATGCGGTGCTTGTGTATGAATGCGACAATGTGTAGAGGGGTGTTGTGGGGTTGAGATACAGAAAGGTCATCTTGCTCAGTAAATGATATGGAAGTGGAGGATGTCAGATTGCCTACCATGGTCTGAAACTTCTCTTGGGCCAGGTTAGTGGGGACATTGGTTTCCACTAAGGCTTTCTCAAGAATCTCCTTATGAGAAGGAGATAGACGCAATAGCTCCAATATAGAAATGTGAGCTGGAGTTTTCTGTAACTGGTCGATGGCATTGTACTGACGGGAGTTGGACGGAGATGGTGACGACCTTGGAGGGGCGGTATTGATCATGACTTTACCACTGCGGGTAATTATACTACAACCAGTTCTGTTAGGTCCTGGTTGTTGGTTGGGGGAGATGACATTGACCTTCAGAATATGCTCAGAAATGCAGTTAATGGTGTACTCAAATGGAACGCTTGCATAGTTAGCATTACTCGTCCCGCTGTTCTGATTTGGCCAGTTGTGATTGTTGTCGTTATTGGTATTGCCATTGTAGTTGTTTCCGTTGTGGCCGTTGTTGTTGTTGTGGCCATTGTTGTGATTGTTGTTATACGGCCTGTTGTGATTCAGAAGCGGATCCCAGTAGGCCACATGGGATTCATTGGAGGTATGCTGTTGTGTCCCTCCCTGGTTCTGATCTAGCACATCTTGTATGACATTCTTGAGGCAGATGCAATTGTTAGTTGTGTGCCCCCTTCCTCTATGATAATCACAATAGTCTGTGTCCTTCCAGTAGGGAGGTTTGACTATGGGTTCGTAATCACTTGTTGGCGGTAGAGAAATTTCATTGTTAGCCAACAACTTCCTTAGGGCAGACTCTTGAGACTCACCCAACGGTGTGAATTTTCTCCTTGGATTTGAATTGAACCAAGGTCTAGGCTCCCGAGAGGGTGGTTTGTTGAGTGCACCATTGTTTGTTTCTCCCTTAAGAGTGAATATGGGTTGTTGTTTAGGGGCTGTCACCTTGGCGTCAACTACTCCATCGTTGACCACATTCTTGTTCTTGGTCCAAAACTTTGATTTATCTGTTGTATAATTGGAAGGGGGTGTGTCCTTGTAGAGCTTGAGAGTTCCTTTAGTGATCATAGCTTTTTCAATGAATAGGCCCATTTCAATGACTTTGGAGAATGATGTAGGGCATTGTATCTGAATCTGATAGCTAAGATCAGTGTTTAGGTTGTGGACAAACATTTCCAATAGCTGCTTCTCAGGCATATCGTAAGAACACTAACTAGCTAGTTGTCGCCATCATTGTAAGAAGGTGGTGAATGACTCACCACTCTTTTGTTTGGTGTTGCATAGATCTAGCATAGATACCTCATGTTCTATGTTGTAAGAGAAGTGCGTTATAAATTTATTGACAAGTTCATCAAAAGTTTTGATTCCTGGTGGGAGACGCGAGAACCACTCCATAGCTTAACCACCTAAAGATCGTGGGAATAGTCTCATCAAGTAGGTCTCGTTGTGAGCTACTTCTAAACATGCTACAGTGAATTCCCTGATATGATCTCTAGGGTCCCCCTTCCCTTTATATTTGTCAAATTTCAGAACTCCGAACTGAAAGGGGAATGGTTTCATGACCAAATTTTTGTCAAAGGGGTACGGTGCTATATCTTCCAAGGAGTAGTTCTTGGAACTTGTACCGGTCTTAAGGTTGGATATTTCTAGCTTTAGACTTTCGATTTGTTGTCTCACGTCCTCCATAGGAGCATTTTGATCTATGGGTTGCTTTCCTCTATCATTTGCATGGGGGACCGTGTCATTTGTGCCCCTCTCATGATCATCACATCTTCTCTCATGATTATTGTCTACATTTTCCATGATGGAGTTTATGTCAAAGTCTGTGGGGAGTTTGATTCCAAGACGAGCAAGATGATGGAAGTATTTATGGGGGTCTTCAAGGAGCATCTTCTCTATGAGGCGTTGGAATTTTCTATCTTGCATGTGCACCACTATTTCTTCATGAGAAATCTCTTCGTCACCATCACATGGTGGGAGAAGGTGATTGGATGAGTCGGCCATTTCTATTTGCTTGTTGTACTGGGATCGAGTAAGAACCATGCAAGGTGACGCGGGATGGAGGGGACTGGGACTAGAAATTCTGGCAAGGTGCTGACTAAGACTGTTATGAATGGGATATCTAGGACAAGACTTGGACAAAGAATTTTCTCGCTCAATGACTTCAAGTAAGATGGTTGACACAAGACGCTAGCCACTAGCAAGGGTAGTCGATACCAGTCTTACTGTGTAGGGCTTAGTCGTTCAACAAGACTACTAGCAAAGGTATTGTGACCTACTAGGCTTATGTGAATTCACTAATGAAACGAAGAAGGACCTATGTCGAACCGGTATGGGATAGACTGACTTTGGGACAAGAGGGGTTTGGACAGAAAGTGAATGGGACGAATGACGAAAGAGAGAGACTTGGGTGAAACGGATGAGGACTGACTGCAAGGTTGAATCTGATCTCAGTGAGTGAAACTAGGCTGAAATGGGTGCTCTAATCAGGTGAAAATATTTTCTCAAAAATAGGGCAAGTGCTCACTGTCGTATATGCGCCGAAACAAATGTGCAGCAGGAATGAACAAATGTGCCGTAAGTCTCAGTATATGCGCAGCTCTGGCGAATATAAATGCGCAGCAACAGTGCATATATGCGCTGCAACAGTGTGTATATGCGCAGCAAGTCGTTACACAAGCGCAATAAGTCGCTACAAATGCGCAGCAGAAAGGAGTATATGCGCAGCTCTGATATTTTGGCAAAATTTTTGGATTTTTCCCCTTTTTTTGGTATTTTTTGGCTAGAAAAGGTCTTCCTGATCTGATATTATGAATTAACAACAAGAAAACACAGCAAGCACAAAGAATATTTTGTAGTTTCTTATTGTTTTTGTAGTTTTTTTTTTACTCTATTTTGGACTAACTGAACAAAAAGCAAGCACAAAAAATCCTAGGTGAGAAATGGATTATAAGGGATTTGGGCCACTAGAACAAGAGGTATTTAATTCGGGCAACCGTTCAAGTGGTTACACGTGCGGTGGCACTTCTCTCCGTTATGGAGTCTTCCAGCCTCAAAGGGTTGCGCCTGAGAGGGTTTTGGGGGAGGTTGGCCGTCGGTGTAACATAATAGCACTTGTTGCAGGAAGTTTTCACCTCAAGCACAATT
Source organism: Cunninghamia lanceolata (assembly GCA_027924645.1). Taxonomy (NCBI): domain Eukaryota; kingdom Viridiplantae; phylum Streptophyta; class Pinopsida; order Cupressales; family Cupressaceae; genus Cunninghamia; species Cunninghamia lanceolata. The sequence continues at coordinate 4,071,906 of BSBN01000396.1, read as the reverse complement.
TATTTTAAGTGGCTTGGTAGGGCTTGGCGTTAGCCTATTACCACTCAAGGTCGTTCCCACTTGGACAAGCGTGCATCCAAGGGCAGGCCCCTCCTAAAGGTTAAACAAATAGAATGACAAGTCTGGCACTCTGATCACCCAGAAGAGGGGAGAGCATAAACCTATTGTCATTCGCCAAGCACAAAATACACTGATTAATCCAACCTAGTTAAAAGTGAAAAACTAAATGGGCTAATCTACTCAAGCACAGAACTTTGAAGTGATTTTAGCAAGATAGCATTGGTTGAGTTTTAACCCCAGAAAGCAATGGTGAGTTCAGTTTTAAATCCGTCTAGCACGAGATAGTTAACTTTGAAGTTTTGGTCTCACGATATAGCAATAGTTCATTTTAACCTCAAGATCAATGGTGAGTTCAGTTTTAAACCGCGTAGCACGAGATAGTTAACTTTGAAGTTTTGGTCTCACGATATAGCAATGGTTCATTTTAACCTCAAGATCATTGATGAATTCAATTTTAATCTTAGATAGCAATAACTTGGAAGGTGTTGCAATGCAAGCAAGAAATAATCCAGTTACTTTCTCCCTAATTAGAGCTAGATGAGGATTTGAAGGATCATCAATTTTACTATCCCTTAGAAAATGAAATGTGAACTATTTAGATGCAACTACATGGAACTAAACCTGAACCTATCCTGCAAAACAGCTCCAGCAAACACCTGCGAAAAGGTTAGCATTAGCAAATTCCCCTAGAAAAGTACTAAAACCTCAGTATATTATAGAAGCGCAGCTTCAGTGATTAGATGCGCAGAAATAATCAACAGAAGCGCAGCAACTATGAATGCGCCGTAACATTAAACATATGCGCTGTGAAAAAGAATAAATGCGCAGTAGTAATGAATGCGCCGTAACAGTGTTCAAAAGCGCAGCACAAATGAACAGATGCTCGATAAAAATAGAAGCGTCGTGACAGTGTGCAAAAGCACAGTAAGAACACACAGAAGCGCAGCAACTATGAATGCGCCGTAACAGTACGCAAAAGCACCGCTAAAAAGCACAGATGCGCAGAAATGACAGAAGCGCTGTAATAGTCAGTATATGCGCCGTAGAAATGTTTAAATGCACCGAAGTAGCCTATGCGTGATTTTGCGTGAACTGTACGGAACCTGTCTTCAAAAAAGCTCATATTTTGATGAGATAAAGGGGCAAGGGCCCCACGGTGGGCGCCAAAAATGTAGGTGTAAAACGTAGATCAATCAAATGAATAATATAAGACCCAAACATCAACAGAATAGTGAAAACAAAAAAGATTCAATAAAACGAAACAATGAACAATATAGTGCAAACCTTTCCCGTTTCAAAACTTCTGTTGTTCGCCTATCACAATCGTCCTTTTGCTGGTCAGTAGGCCCTCAGAGAGTGCACTCTTTTAGCTATTTGTAGGAAGTCGATGGTAAATGGCTGTTGTGATATGCAATGAAGATGAGCTTCAAAGCAAGTATGTGATCTCAAGCTTGCAAATGGTAAGAGGGTGCCAAAGGCGTGCTGGTGATATTTCTGCAGAGTAACAATATAGATAGCTTGGATGATTAGAATGGAGGGATGAAGCTTCATTTATAGACTTGGAAGAATGGGAATCAACGGTTGAGAGGAGATATGAAGATCAACGGCTGAGGATGGTTGAGGAATGTGCAACCAATAGAAATGTGACAAGTGTCCCAGCTCCATCATGAAAGAGGGGATATGACAAAATTGATTGGAGAGTTAACTCCATTGACTGGTCAGTTAACAAACTTGATTGATCAGTTAGAAGAGTGGATTATGGAACTGACTGAATTGATTGAGGGATTGACTCAATTGACAGGTTAGTTAACACTTTTGATTGATTAGTTAACTAACCTCTGATTTGAGAAGAAATAGGCCATGTGGGTGAGAGAAAAATAGGTAATTAAATATTAAATATATTTAATTACATGTGCAACCTGATGAGGTGGACAAGGTGAGGTGGAAAAGGTGAGGTGTAAAGATGAGGTGGATTTTTGGAATTTAGAACTTAGGATAGAGGAATTTGGTTTAATTAAATAATTAGGATTATTTAATTATGTGAGATACTTAGAAGAATTTAGGGAATTTTAATTAAATAAATTGATTTTATTTAATTATGGAATGGTGAACCGATTAAATAAATTTAGAATATTTATTTAATTGGTAGAAGAATAGAATAAATATTTAGAATATTTATTTAGGATGATTCGTGTCATTTTTAGACGTATACAGTTACTATCTAATTTGATGCTAATATATTAATGGCATCCCGTTAGTTATTAATTAACAAAGTTGAGATATCAAAAGGGGATGCTACTAAAACCTGTTCAATAGTTTATAGTTTAGTGGGGTGCCTTAATTTTTTTAGAGATTGTTATCAAAATTTCCTCTATAGCAACTTGAGCCAAGCTTTTTTAAAGTTTTCGATTGTTAGGCCCTTTGTATTTAGGAGTTAATTTGTTTTAATGGTAGATTGAATATGATATTTTATTCCTAATTTAATTTTGTAAGGCAACTTTGAATAGATAATCTTATAAGGGATAAAAGTGCAAACCCTATATTACTATAGCACTTGTTTTGATCTATTTGATTTCAAATTATCATCACATAGATAAGTGCACCATTGCTAGCTCACTGAGAGTTATTTAGATTCACATTCATTAATTATTGATGAAATTATAATAGATATTACTTATACATAAACTATAATATATGTGGATAATTCTTTGATAGTATGTGTCCGTCCTTGATATTAAGGGAACAATCCTCTATAGAATGTTCGTCCAAGATTATATTGGGTAATGATGTGTAAATATTTTTTACAAGAGTGACTATAATTCCAATGCTTTACATATGTATAAACTATCTATTTTGTTCTACCCACTATTGTTTAAGTTTTGGTCTATAAATCATGACTTGCTTAGTACCTAAGTTTACATCTCTCTCTTCATGAATATTTTATGTAAACATGGCAGTACATTTGCACTATTTGTCACCAATTAGTAATTGTTTTTTGAAACACATAGAAGCTATTATCTATGGGATATCAAGGGTCATTTAGGTCATGTTGCCCTTGTGTGACAACTCTATTATGATGTATGTTTATTGATTCAGTACTAAGTGTATTAAAACTTTTTCTCTTGTATTGTTGCATCAACGACTACTTCAAAGAAATTTGTAGAGAATGATCCCTCGAGCATGAATTTTTGTTTGCTCTTAAAAATCTACAAGGAATTTTAAATGACCTAAGTGTTTCATTCATAAATGAACATCCTTTTTTCTTAAAAGTTTGGTAGACATGGAGCTACTGAGTCAAAGGTGGCATATCCCAATATGTGGGATATCATTCCATGTTAATATCTCCGCTATTGACATGCACGATTAATCTTGTAGGCAAATTCATCAAATAGAAAATGCTTCAATAGTACAATTTGCTTGTTTTGCAAAGTTTGTTTAGTAAAAATACTTGCAAATAAGAATTTGGTAGTTATGGAGGTAAATTGGTCATATAAATTCTAAAACTTAAAGAATTTTTTCATTCTTTAAACTTATGTTGTAGATAATTGTGGTATTATTTTGATATTATGGTCTTTAAAGTATAGTTCTATTGATGATTATCATTAGCAAATTATGCACTTTCTCTTATGCTTATCCTAATAGATTTGCAAGTTTTGCATAACAATGTGTAAAGTATTGGGGATGTTTATAATCATTCTCATTATAGATACATTTTTTTCCTTAAGAACCTATAAAAAAGAAAGAAACTTGGTCCAACTTCTTTCAAGTGTATCTTTGTAGGATATGGAGGAAGAACGAAAGGCTTAAGGCTCTGTGACCCTTTAAAAAGGGATGTTATATTGAATATAAATGTTTATATAGTTGAAAAACCTTTGTCCTCCATCCAACCTATTGAAACCTGTGAAAAATCTTATGTTTCTAAAGAAAATAATCAAGCTCATTCTAATGAATTGAAGGGAAGGGAATCTATGGATAATCCTCAACCCAAAAGATCCAAGTGGCTTCAAATCCTAATTCAAGAAGCCAACATAGAGGATCATTCCTCGTCTAAAATTTTTAGGAGTCAACATACATATCATGCCCCAATTAATTTCTATAAAAGTGAACCTCAAATTTTTTAAGAAGCTAATAGAGATAAGAAGTGGAAGTCCATGCAATGTAATTAGAGTATGATGCCCTAATTAAAAACAATACTTGGGATATTGTACCTCCACCTTAAAAATAATTGTAGTTGATTGTCATTGGCTATATAAAGTTAAAGACAACTCCAATGGTGAAATTGAGAAATATTATTGAAATAACAAGGTAAGCAACACAATAGAAATATTAACAATGTCATGATTTAATCCAATTATAATGTGATTAAGCCAATAAACTTTATCAATGAAAACAATGGAGAAGTAATATAACAAATCAACATACTCATAAAATCCAAACCATAACACTAGATATATGTGGAGAAATCCATGTGAGAAAAAATTGCTACCCAAAGACATCCAAACATGTATTAATCGCAATCAAATGTGTACACCAATACAATCACTTACCCCTTTGACAATAGTTTGGAAGAATAAGAGTAGATAAAAAAGAACTATCCCATGCCCCCAATATATAGAAAAGTAAAAAGCAAGACCCATCAAGTGGTATCCAAAACCATGAGCCGTGAAAAAATCTAATGCCCCTATGGTCATGGTCAAGCATCCTATAATTTAGTAACTCCTCTCACACCCCTTACACTCTCTCACCCTAATTAAATGCCATGGATTATGTCATAATAGTCAAATTGAACAAGATCCCAATCTTAGGTGCTCAATGAGAGCATTCATTGCTTGTGTCATAACCACCAAATTGAGAATATGCTCTTTAAATCCCAATTTTGACCTTTTCAATGTAACCTCCATATTTAATACCTTACATAATATCTCAAGTATATCAAAGAGAAAATAATAAATAAATGATGTCCCCACCCAGAAATGGGCATTCCATTCAGCCCCTCTCTAACATGTTTGGAGATCATACACTATTTATCATCTACATAATTAAATACAATTTATTAAGACTTAGGATTGCAAAATAAATGGTGTTCCCCTTATCCTAACATTCTCCCACTTGAAATTTGCATTACAAGACATAAAAGGAAACTAAAAATAAATATGTTTTATAGAGCATGCTATGCAATGAAATAACATGCACTAGAGAAGAATATAATAGGAAATATACTACAAATACTTGATAATAATAAGCCACTTCAGGGTCATCCCACAATAATGGGTTACACTTTTTGGCCAAACTTGACATTGAAATCAACATTTTGAGCTAAATCTTCACTTTCTGACACCTATAGCCGCTAAACCATTAGGAATTTGAAGATGATGTGAACTAGTGATTTGTGAGATTTTGTTTGTAGATTCTAAATATATATATTTTTAAAAAAAAATTAGAGTTAAATTGTAATATTTTTTTGCATGTCCTTTGATAACTAGTTTTTAATAGTTAACAACATTTTTTTCAAGTGATGTGTATTCTGTAGCACATGACTTTTTTTCTACAAAGGATAAAATTCTGATTCTTTTGAATTTAGATTGGTAACACCGATATATAGGGCATGCATTTGGTGTCATAATGTTTTGTTGATTTTTTTTTTAATTAAGTTTTGAAGTCAAACCAATTATAATTTAGACATAGGCATATTCCGTAAAACATAACTTTTTCTGTATGTATCAAAATTCAACTTTTTTTTGGGTGAAACAAGGACATCAATACTTAGGGCATAGATATTTTTCAAAAAAAAAATTCACTAATTCACTAATTCTCCATGTGTGTAGAACAAAGAATTTGATGTTCGGTGAAAAACCTACATTCACGAGAAATAAAAAATAAATATAATAATCAAATTAAATATATTTAAAATTATACTTTTTGGGAAGCTTATAATAAGGACTACATACTTACAAAACATAAATTTTAAACGAATTCATTTGATCCCCCAAAAGGTAAATCAAAAGTGGTTTTTTATCAGTATTTTGATAGGTGTAGAGGAGACTCCATTATAGGTATGGTTTAAAACTAGCAAGGTTCTACCCAAGGGGGTTTGATTAAACCCTCTTCAATTAAAATCCTTTAAATGGAACCTTTAAAGGCTTAAATCGTTATATTTTCTAAAAATATATGATTTTGGCAAAAATCAAGATGTCCCAGAAAGTGTAACCCATTATTGTGGTAGCACCCTTGAACGAGGGGCCTACCTCCAACATTCTTCAATAAGAACACAATACACAATATGATGATAATTACTATATAACATACTTATGACATGGATACATGGATACCACCCAATATGACCTAACTACCTATATATGACTATAATAATGATTATATAACTTAATTAAGAGTTAAGGTAGCCACAAGCTAACTACTCATAACCCTATGCACACTATAGGATTAAGGGTGTAGCATATCCCCCCTTCACACAAGTGTTGTCCTTGACATTGATCAATTGTGGGTGTTTCTACATAAAATCTTCATCTTCCTATTTGACAACTTTGACTAGAAAATACTTCTATTTAATGAGGTATTTTGTGATTGTCCTAGTCTTCAAATTCTTTGTGCATGTATAGAAAATTCACTTAGACTCCAAGATGGGTCTTCCCTTTAGATTTAGCTCATGTAGCATTGTCTGTGTTAGAATTTTGCATTGATATGATTGCCTCTTTATTTTTTTTGTGCCTTTGCCTTGTTCTCCTTGAGACTACCTCTTATTGGTGTTGAATGTGTTCTTCCATTTCTCTAACCTTTTGGTGTACCTTCAAATAAGAAACCTAAAGGATGGTAGATGGTACCCTGGCATCAATTGAATGAATTGATCAAGATCTTCTTCAGGAGACAATCATTTTTGAATTTCTCTAATTAGTGATAATGCATGGCAATATGTTATTGGCTTGGGTTATTCTTCTTCTTCTCCCCCTCCTCCTCCTCCTCCTCCTCCTCCTCCTCCTCCCCCTTCTTCTTTTGCTTCTTCTTTTGCATCTCCTTCTCCTTCTTTATCTTCTTCTTCTTTTTCTTCCCCTCCTCCTCCTCTATCTCCTTCTCCTTCTCCTTCTTCTTCTACATGCATAGCCTTCATTGGTAATAGGTTCTAATATCCCATATGAGTGCTAGCCATTGAATTACTTGGGTGGCAACCCATCTTCAAATCTAAAGCAATTCTAAAAGCATCATGTCCCTTGGAAGAAACATCTTCTTCCCAAATCTCATGATGTGAAACCACTCCTTTAGATTCCATATAACTCACAAGGGACTTAATTATCTTCAACAATGCACTGATTTCTCCTCTCATCTCCATCCTTAATGTTAAAATATGATGTTGAACCTTGATGTTTTCTTCCACTATAGATTTAATATCTTTAATATCAATGGGATCAATCTCCTCAATTACTATATCATCCTTGTTTCAAAATTTTACAAGTGTGACAAGATTTTTTGCCTCTTGTGGTAGGCCCCACCATGAGGAGAAAAATAATTTTGCAATAAATAACACAAAAATATCCAAATGATCTAAAAATTTTGCTATAACTTACTTGGGCCTAAATCTCACCTTTCAGAAAAATCTCCAAGAAATTTGTTAATTTACAAGCCTGAGAGCAAATTTGGTGGAAAAACTAATTTCACAATAACTTCCTCAAATTTTCTCCAAATGACCTCAAATATGGACTATAGTAGCCTCAATATGTCCTTGAGAAACCCTCTAGAAATTAGAAAAAAAAAATCATTGATTTGCATCCTTGGGAAAGAATTTGGTGGAAACCCTAATTTTGTAATAACTCCTTCAAATCTACTCTAAATGACCTTAACTATAAATTGTAGCAACTTTAATATGACCTTGAAAAACCATCCAAAAATTAGGAAAAAAAATTCCAAATTGAGAGAGATATGTGCTTCACAATTTGACCTCTTGAGTAAAAAAAAACACCTTGATTCCTACCCTCCGAGTGCCAAGATCATGCTCTAATACCACAAGTCATAATGAAATAACTTGCACAAAATAAGAATATAATAGGAAATATGTTGCAAATACTTGATAATAACAAGCCACTTCGATAGGGCTACCTCCAATAGTCTTCAATAATAACACAGTACACAATATGATGATAATAACTAATCTCTACCTCTTATATATATAATCTTTATGCCATGGATTCCACCCATGCTTATTTAACTACCTATATATGACTATAATAATGATTATATAACTTACTTAAGAGTTAAGGTAGCCACAAGATGACTACTCATAACCCTACGTACACTATACGATTAAGGGCATAGCATGGTACATTGGGTTCTTTGCCAAATAGATGGCACTTTGACTGTCACAAATCTAGTTTTAACTTGTCTACACTCAAAGCCAATACCTGAACACAATCTTTGTGACCACATTGCCTCTTTATAAACATGTGTCGTAGCTATGTACTTTGCTTCTATAGTGGATAATGTGTAAAGACTACTTTGATAAACAAATAACCAATTTGAAATAAAATTAAACAATTGAATACTTAATATTCTAAACATAAACCGTTGATACACCTCACAAGGATGCTAAAAGAAAATTTTTAATTAAAAAAAAACTTTCATTTATTTACATTATTTCTAGAAAACAAATAATGTTTCATCCAGGTAGATATCAAAGATTTGTAACCATTTAAGGACTGTCCTTTACAATGAATAAGGCCTTGATGTATAGGCTACATTACATAGCTTCAACAATTTACAATTATTGTCTGCATAGTAGGATCAGAAGTAATTATCATAAATATCTAAGAGAGAGGGAGAGAGCATCATTATGATGATTTTCCACCCATCCAGGAAGCAATAAGCTTCCCTAGCCTTACTCCCAAACTAGAGAAAGCCCGACCCTTCACGAAGGGTCTAGCAATTTGAAACTGACAAGCGCGATGGAATCCAGTGCAGCATGATAACCCTAATATTCCAACATTCACATATATCTAATGCTTTTACAAGAAAACATATATTTAATGCATATGGTCATATATTGTGATATGGCAGAGAGATAAGTCAATTAAGTACAAATACTTAAATTTGATTATTAAAATTTTTGGCCAAAGCATCTTTATCTATATCGTACTAATGGCATGTAGGCTAGAAAAATTAATGTACCTTTCTTTCTAAGTCCATATTCAACACCTATCCACCCTCTCCCAAATAGGATGAAAATTTACCCATTTAATAATGCCTTATTCACTAGGCTATAAAATAAAATAACAAAAACATAGTGTGAACCTTAATTTAAACCCCTTATCGGGTCATCATTATTATTATTATTATTATTATATTATTATTATATATATTCAATATTATCTCATCAAATAGACACATTACCTAGAAATCCAATTAATTTTTCTTCCAAAGATATTAAAAATAACAAGGTGCATTAATTGAAGCAAAATAAGATGTTTGTAAGTTTAATAACAAACAAGGTTATTCATACGCATTTTTAACCAATAGAAATACTAGATATAATATGTTTCTAGAAAGAGTTATTCTATACTCCACAAGAATACAAGATCAAAACAAAACTAATACTCTAAAACCGCATAACTCCACATCAGTCATAGAAGCTAGAAAATTAAGTCCAATCTATTCCTGAATCACTCTCTGAATTTATAGAAATAATTGAATTTGTTTAGTTTGTGTCAATGACAAGAAAATACTGATCTAATAAAAGATCCCATCTCTTATAAATGAGATTGCCATTGCTTTAGTGAATATGTATGCAGACTCTAGAACCACTCTACTTAAATATCATCCACTTCAAGGATCAAGCAGTCAATAGCAATTTTACATCTCCTTCACAACAAAAAGTAGTAAATATTTGTCTTATTCTTATTGGTAAAAATTGATCTTTAACTATAGAAAGGAATGATATTTAAGGCACAAAATAGCTAAAGTTGCATCTGCCCTAATGGTTGCTTAAGTGGAGGAGGAATTGACAGAGTGTAAAGAGATTTATCTCATGGAATGCAATGTTTTATAAGATACACACAAAGGATTGTTAAAATGGCTTAAGAAACTTTCACACAAAAGATGCTAGCAGGTGTAAAACCAAATTCAACTTCCTAAGCCCGCATCCTTCCTTCCTGTTGGAATAGGTTATGAAGATCCATCAAGCGTAAAGGTTAGAGGAATTCCATCAGATGTTGTGGTTGCAACTATAGTGGTAGACATGCATGCTAAATGTGGAAGCATAGTAAAGTACATGATCTATTTGACAGAGTGTCGTCCCAGGGTAGCTATGATTACAGAATATGTATAAATATATATAAACCTAAGATGCATGATCTGTTTGGTTGAATGCCTCATTGAGATGCTATCTCATGGAATGCAATGATTGCAAGATATGCACAAAAAGGATTTGATAGAGAGTTCTTGGAAACTTATAAGCAAAAAAATAATAGGTGGTTGTAAGGACGACTCCACAACCTTTAACAACATCCTCCCTACTACGCACACTTGATACTTTAGTTGTGTGTATGAACATCCATCAAATTATAATGAATGAAATTTTTGCCAAATGCAGTAGGTACAAGTGCCCTAGTAGACATGCACGCAAACTGCGGCAGCATAGACAAGCACATGAGCTATTTCAAGACTATCTAGAAAGATTGTGGTCTCATAGGGCCACGATCTCAAGATACACACAATGAATGAATGAATGATTTAAAGGATCGTAGAAACCTTTAAACAAATTCAACTGGCTGTTTAAAGTCAAAATATTGACAACTTATGAGTGAAGGTTGTTTTTAAACATCATTCACTTCAACAGTCAAAAGTCAATTTTGGCCAATAAAAATAGGCCAAATATTTACAACTTTTTGTCATAAATGAGGTGTAAAATTGTTATTGATTGTTTGACCATTGAAGTGGATGATGTTTAAGTTATGAAGATCCATCAAAACATAAAGGATAAAGGAATACCATTACATGTTATTGGTAGGTGTGAAATTCCAATTATATATATATATAACTAATTGCAAATTCTTTTTCAAGAATATTTCAAACACCCAAAACTCAATAACTTATCAACAATTATCAAACATAGTGCTTAAATGATGACAGAAGTAACCACTTACCTGAATAAAAATATGCCTCTTCAAATTGAATCTCACAGACTAGCCAACATAGTAGGTATTTTCTTCTAGTATGCTATGCCTTCCCAAAAAGCATCTATATTTTTCGTTGTTGTTTTCCTTCACTACCAGGGCCTAAATTTGATGGTCGACCTTGTCTATCAAGCAATTTTGTTATGATAGTTATCTATTCAAAGGTGCCCTTAAAATACTATGACATACCTTAGTATAAGTAAAATTATATATAAGCTAAATATATGTGTCATTACAATTCTATATAAATTTTGACAGTCTATCCAAAATCTCTCCTTTCATATGATACAATATTTTTAAAATTTTGATTGTATTTTATGGTAAAAATCTCTAAATACGACCATATGACCATCAAATTTAGGCCTTGTTCCCCACTAGATTTTTTTTCAAAATTGGAATTCTGTCCATGATAGTTTTTCCTCCAGAAAGTGCCTCTAATTTCTCTCCTTGTTCCTATTTTAAAGCCTCCAATTCAGCCTCCAATTCCTTTCTAAAATCTTGCTAGCTCACATTCCCAAATCTAAAATGGTAAAAACAATTAATATCATTACTCCTCCTCCACTCACTCTTACAATTTCTAAAATTAACCCCCACCCCCCCTAAATTCCCAAATAAGTTAGACAACTCATCAACTAATTTTCCAATTAAATTAAATGGAATAAAATACTTATTGATATTTGCTTGAGCACAAAAATATTTATATCTATATAATAAATTAAAAAATTTAATTATCATCATATATTTATCAAAAGAATTAATTATCTTCTACAAGTCTAATCTAAGATAATGAGAGAGTGTCAGATTGTTCTTGTGGCACTCATGGAAACAACAACAAAGTAGTTAGTCGTTATCAATGATAATTGTAAATCTAAAAATAATAATCAAACATTATCATACCAATTTTCCAATCACATAATGCATAAATATTTGCAATCACAATGATTTAAAATAGTCAACTATTGTACCGAAACATAGCATAATGTCTATTGCCATATTATAACAAAATAATTAAATACTTGAAACTATCAAATAATTAAGTCTTAATAGATGGGATGTGACACAATGCAATTATAGGTCGTTATTCATCCAACTAATAGCTCATCTAAACAAAGTAAACACATAACTGCTTGTGGACCTCCTGTTATCCAGATCACTAGCCCAATCTAAATTAACAAATCCTATATATCAAAAAACTTTCCCACATCATTAACTTCCCATTATAGCATATACAATAATTAGAAGTCCTTTGCAAATATTTGAAAACCCTTTTTACACAAGTCTAATGGTCTTTCCTAGAGTTAGACATAAACCTGCTAATAAATCCCATTGCTTGGGTAATGTTTGGTCTTGTACATACTATAGCATACATTAGGCTACCTCCAACACTAGCATATGGAACATTAAAGTTTTGGGGGTGTATTGCATGTACATTAGACTACACTATATCCTAGACCTATAGGAAAGGCATTTGTAAGTCTAGGAAGGCATTAGATAAGACCTAGACCAATAGGCTACATACTTGTAGGACCTACAAACTATATATTGTTGTATCTCTCCTCTACATTCCTCTTCCACTTAAAAAGCATTGTAAAAAGGTTCCAAGTCTTGTGGAGATTATATGGAGGTACTTTTAAAGAAAGTCTCCCCATGTTGAGAGGAGCATGTGTAAACGAGAACCTAGTAGGGGTTGTTTTGAGGGGGCCTAAGCTTAGACCTCTTTTTTAGCAAGATTCTAAGAAGGTTAAATTATGACAAGAAGTTTATCATGTATTTTGGAATGTATGATGTTCATCTTGGCATATATTTTATCCCTATGGAATGCTCATCAAAGAAGTCTTGCAAATAAAATAAATTCTAGATGAAATTCTTTTATGGAATGCAAAATTAAGCTCCTTCAAAATATTGCATTACTATAGGGAATAAAATAGGGCAATAGATAAATTAGCCAATCAAGGTGCCTTTAAACCCTATTTTTCATTATTAGGAAGTATAGATAAAAATATTGGTAATCCCTAAATGAGATTATCAAGGAGGAGTGCAAATAATAATCATTTAAGTGGCATGGGTTGTGAGAATGTTTTAAAGTAGCTGGTGATGACTTCATATATTGATTACTTCTCCTTGCACGTATAACTCTTCATATAGTTTATGGATTGTGTAAGCTCCATTATGAGCTCTTTGGGCACTTGTTTTTGGCAATGTTGATAAGTTATTTTTATGGGTGAAGTCAGAGAGTCTAGGGTTTGAGTGTATTATATGGGTTGTTGTTGGTAGTTGTGTATCAATGGAGAGTAATTCAAAGGCTCTAGACTTGTCAAGGCATAGTCTAGTAATAGATAGTAGGATGAGGAACATCTTCTATCATAATTCTTCTATTAATTTAAGAATTATGAAGGCCATATTAGGGCATGATGGTTTAGCATCTATATTATTTTGCATAGATCTCAGGTTATAATAATTGTAGACTTCAAAGAGAATCTAAAGGATATGGTAAAGAATGTGGAGCATAGAGATAATATTTTGGATTTTTTAGTACCAAATTTGATAAAGATGAAGGGAGAAATGTAGGAGATATATTAGGAGTGGGAAGAGTTAAACATTAAAAGGATAAAGTAAAAATGGAGGGAGATGAGGTGGAGTATTGGTTGTAGAGGATGTATACAAATATGAAGGAGTTGAGGATTAAAGGGGATATTCTAGGGAAATATCTACATGATATGAACATGGCACGTTCAAGTGAAATATGGTTGTTTCAATGCACACAATCACTTTAGAAATAACAAGTGGGTATAGGATGTTGTATCTAGAGCATGGACTATTGACTAGGCTTGAACAAAGGGATTCAATAGTACATGGATTGATATTTCATGGTCTAATTAAGGTGACAAAGTAGTCAGTTGATACTAAAGTGGAACTGGTTCCTATGTTTAGTTTAGTAGTATATAATAGAGCATATGAGCATTGACATTTTAGTCATTTGGGAGGTGTTGCAAGGCATGGAGATCATAAAAATGTTCATTGACTTACTTCTATTCAAGTTGTTCTATGTGACTATTTTTTGGCTTTTTTATTAGGTTGAAAACAAAGGTTTTGAAAGGGCTCTATAACCTTTTACAAAGATACAAATTGGAAGTATTAAGACCAAAAGAAAACATGTTAAACCAAGCCTTAAAAACAACAAAGTCCAGACAAAGAGAAAAATAAAATTCGGCCTAAGATCAATAAAATGTTAGCCAAAACACATCAATCTTCCCATCTTAGTACTCGAAAATAGTGGATTGAAGGGACATTAATAAAAATAATGGAATGCTCATAAGCCTATTATGACAAAAGTGCTTGAGAAAACAAAAATGGTAAGAGAAGAGCTTCTTTTATCTAGCTTCCAATGTGATGTATTTCATAATAGGCAAACATACCTCATCCCACATGGAGGAGGAAGGGAGGTACGCATAATCTCATCTTGGACACAATGAATGTGCTTGTTACCCTCATAGAAAACATGAAGCTCTTCATTTTTTCTCCTTAGATTCTTAAAGAATTTCAGACCAACGATAGGCATTCCCGTCATAGCACCAATAATATCCTCTTGAAATTTGGTGACACCTCTCATAAAGAGAACCCTATCATGCAAAACCCTGGAAAAGTTAATTGAGAGGCTAGAATCACTATTGTTATGTAGAAAATTTCATGCCCTTGCAATTTCACACTATGTTTGACAACCACCTTAGCGCTTGCATCTTCTTTTTGCATTAAAGGCTAAGATTTGCTTCATTCTAGTTCCTTTCTCTTAACTTTCATTAAATTTTGTTTGATGCTTTGCTTGTCACATTGTCCTAAGGTGTTCTTTGTAACCAGGAACTTAAATCACCTAGACTTGAGTGCTAGTGATGATGAGACTATTATGTAATGCCCTTTCAAGGCACATAACATCTCCTTGCATGTTATTTTGAGGATTCCTTCCTTTTGGTGAGGATTCTTGGGATTTTGAATGGATTCATTCTAAAGCTCTCACAATCTCTCATGCTCTACTCTACAACTTTGAGAAACTCTTGGTGAATTCAATCTCCATAACAACTACATAGATTTTTGCACTCCCTTGTGGTTTGATATCATCTTCAATAGCTCTTGGAAGTTTTGGTTTGCTTGGTGCTTATTGGGAAAGCTCTCTCCTGTTGGGGTTTGAAGCTGTGTACTATTTTTGAGCTCTTGAGAGTTTGCAGCCTTCTCTTGATTCAAATTGGTAAGATTGTTTCATTGTGTTGTTCAATGCTTTTTATTTAAATCTTCTTTACATAATATTGTTATTGGCATGGTGTAGACCACCATTTTTCTTGAGTTATTGGGTGTATACCACCATTGCATTTTCTATTGCATTGGCTGCATGTTTAAAGATTTCCTCCCCGTAGACTAGGGAAGTAAATCTCTTTAGTTTATTTGTTTTGTTGTTGCTCTCAATTCCTAGATGCACATAGGATAGGAGCACACACATTTTCTTGCTTTCCAAACATTTATTTCAATTCGTTGCTCGTGGAGGTAGAAATACCAAAACCAAGGCATGATTGGGGCAAGCTCGTTAGCAACACAACCATTTTTCTATGTCCTTTTGCAGATATTCCTGGAGTGAAGGATTTTCAACCGCACGGAGGTTTCATTGGCCTTCTTCTTTTCCTTGTCATTTCATTTTTCTTCATTTCCATAGATTAATTACATTATTTTGGTATTTTATGTTACTTGGAGATTGATGGGTGTTTTCCTTGGTTGTCCTTGTGTTGTGTAGGTGTCCTGGGTCTATACAGACCTAAGGCTTTTTATTTTTGCAACATTTAGGACATTAGCACTTAGCGTGCAGATGTCACCATGGTGCACTGTCATCCAGGGCAATGAGCTCCCTTTCTCGATGATAAGTTCCTCTTCTGGTCTCTTTTCTACTAAGTTGCATCTATTTTCTTTAAATTACTCCTATATATGTCTTTTTCCAACATTTATGTTTTTCT
This sequence comes from Cunninghamia lanceolata, assembly GCA_027924645.1. Lineage (NCBI taxonomy): Eukaryota > Viridiplantae > Streptophyta > Pinopsida > Cupressales > Cupressaceae > Cunninghamia > Cunninghamia lanceolata. The sequence continues at coordinate 4,055,678 of BSBN01000396.1, read as the reverse complement.
TCCCTTCGTTGTCAAGCATCTAGTCTAGTTGTTTGCTTTGATTGGAATGCATAGTGATTCTATTAAGACCTAGAGTAGGTTTTATACATCTAAATGTTCACTAGATAGCAGAACCCGAGTGTAGCATGAGTGAAGAACTCCATTATTGAAGACATTTGATTAAGGTCCTACACTACAACTACCCTTGATCTTCTTGATATAGCAATTCAAATCCCCTACTTTAGGATGTTCCAGATAGTCGCATTATTTTTAATGCATCACAAGAGGATAGTTCAAGGTGAAGATAGTCACCACCCATGGTAAGAGAAAGAAAATGAGATTTGAGATTACTAGGGAGAACCAGATAACAAGGATGAGAAATAAAGAAAGTAACAAGCCACAAAGATAAGCAAGAAGAAATAAAAGAGGTAGGGAGATGGCAGGTGAAATGATGAAGTTCAGAAGGGCTAAATCAACATACACATGAAAGTAATTGAGGATATGGATGAATGGAAGCATGACATTCAAAAACACTTCCTATACTAATATTCAAAGGAGTGTTTTGTGAAAAATTAAAATCTTTACAATTATAGAAAAGAGAAACACATATAAAAACCATATAACAATATACAATAACACATGTGTACATGGGGAAAACCCTTTCGAGAGAAAAAACCCACACTCCAAAGAAGCCCAATATATTATTTAGTAAACAATATGGTTTCAATACACTTGTAGAGCAAGCCTTTACAAGAGTATCACCAACATATAAATATGGAGTAATTTTAGTAGCATTACAGTACTTGCAAAACACCATACAACACTCCAACCCCAAGCACCCAATCTGTAGAAGATACAATATAAGAAACCATCAAATAGAAACCCAAAACCATGAGCAACTACCACCCCACAAATGCGGCACCCAAATTGGGTTAAAATTCCAACACCCCATATCCATGAAGAATCAAATCCACTAAAAATAGTAGATTTCTTACAACTATCATATGCCATCATATAACTCATTCCTCAAATAGGGCGTTCCATTTTTTTCTCCGTAGTCTCCTCCAAAGATTCTCTTTTGATTTGGTCAAGATTCCAATGTTACTCCCCTATTTTTATGCTCTTATGCATCCTAAGTGTCCATCATAAGATCTGTCATACAATTTGTCATAAGATATTCCATATTATAACCTCTTACACACCTTCAAGATATATGACACATGACAAATGATGCCAACACAAAATGTGTCATCTTATTTCCCAATATGAGGCTAAAATAATAAATAAATATGAATAATAAATCAATATGAACATTAGAAATTCAAGGTTGAGATACATTTTTCCAACATTCTCTCACTTGTCAAACACCTTGCAAGAGCACAAGGTAAACTTACCAACATTGAAATCTAACTAATAGGGAATATGAGACCCGTAGATTCACTGCACCACCTAAACTTCTCTATGCTCATTGGCTTTGTCAAAGAATCTACGACATTCATTAAAGTATCAACCTTCTCTAGCATCATCTCCCATCCTTTATAACATCACAAAAAAAATGGTACGAGACATCAATGTGCTTCGTCCTTGCACGAAAGGTTGGGTTCTTTACTAGACATATGGAACTCTGACTATCACAAAGAACTATAATACGTATTGGATCTAGCCCCACATATGAACACAATCTCTTAAGCCAAATGGATTCCTTGAAAGCATGAGTAGTTGTCATGTACTCTACTTGTGTAGTGGACAAAGCAACCACAGCCTGAGCTACTTACTTATCCATTTGATAGCACCACAAGACATAGTGAAAACATATCTACTGTGGATCTCCTACTAGCAACATCTCCAACCCAATCAAAATCCACAAAATCCAATAATACACACTCAATGTTAGGCCCTTGTAGTATTACCATATCAACAGCAAATGGAATGCTCGGAAGGACCTCACAAATACCTGAAGACTCTCTTCACTACGTCCTAATGCTCTTGTCTACGATCATCCATGTATCGGCTAAGGACTCCCACTACATGGGAAATGTCTAGTCTTGTGTAGATCATAGCATACATCAAACTCCCAGCTGCACTAACATAAGGTACTCTAGCCATATTCTCCACCACACTAGGAAAAGTTAGACAGTACATAATCGATAACTTAGTCCCCATTTGAATAGGAACACATAATGGTCTACAAGTTGACATGTTGAATCTCTCCAACACTAAGTTCACATACTTACTCTAACCTAGCCTAAGTTTTTTGTTAGCTCTATCTCTTTTGATCTCCATCCCTAAGATGTACCTAGCTACCCCTAAGTCTTTCGTCTCAAATTGTGCTAAAAGATGAGACTTCAATTCATAAATCAAACCTTTCCCATTATGAAAAACAACATATCATTAATAAATAGTGCAATAATAAGAAAATGATCACTATCCATCTTGTAATAGATGCAATGATCTTATTTGAATCTCAAAAATCCCAAACCCAATACAAAATAATCAAACTTTTAGTCCACATAGATAGGTGATTGATTAAGACCATACAAAATTTTCTTCAACTTACAATCCAAATTGTATTTACCTTTTTCAATGCAGCGTTATGGCTGTGACATAACTTCCTCCAAATCACCATGAAGGAAAGTTGTCCTTATATCCATCTGCTCAACTCAAAATCAAATGCTACTCTAATATATAATAGAAACCAAATGGATGTCAACTTAGCAATTGGGGAAAAAATCTTATCATAATCAAGTCCCTCAACCTGGGAATATCCCTTCACAACCAATCTCACCTTGTACTTCTCAACATTGTCATTTGAACCAATTTTCTTCTTGAACACCTATTTTCATCCAATGGGTTTCTATCCATCAGGAAAAGGTACCAGGTACCAAGTGTCATTTTTCTTCAAAGCAATCATCTCTTCATCCATGACCACTTTCTAGGATTTTACATCATTCATACCCATAGCCTCCTTTATAGTCCTAGGCTCACCAATGTTCGTAATCACAGCAAAAATCATCTCTAATTAGGAGTATACCTATCTAGCTACTTTCTATGCCAAGTGGACCTCCTCATAGGTTGAGGTGGAGATTATATCTCTTCTTTTGAATTCTTTAAACTATCTAAGCTCTCCTCTTCTTTAGGTCCTTTGTGGGCTTGAGTTTCAAATTTCTTAATCTTTGGGGTTAGTTGAACCACTTCTTTCTTTTATGGTTGCAATATAGTAGAATAAGGCTTAACTTCTCTAAAGATAAAACTTTTCCTATACAAAACTCTCTCGGCCATAGGATCCCAAAGCTTGTGCCCTTTCACACCAATGCCAAGCTGACGAAGATACAATTTATAGCATTATTCTCAAACTTTAACCTCTTCTCCCTAGGCACATGAGCATATGCTTCATAACCAAAGACTCTAAGATGTCTCAATGCGGGATTTTTGCCTAACCACACCTCCATTGGTGTCTTCTCAACAAGAGCTAATGTAGGAGACCTATTAACTAGGTAATAAGCCATAGCAACTGCTTCTTCCCAAAAAATTTGATCCAAGTCAACCCACACTAGGCATACTCCTAGCCCTCTCCATCAACAGGTACTCGCAAGAAGTTGGGTCCACATAGAGGGGAACTCGCGGGGCAAAAAACAAAATCCCGACAGAAACGTGTATCCATTTTAAAAGAAATAGAAACAGGTGCCCAAGCCTAAACGGGTACCCATTTTTATATAGGTATTTGAATTTGCAAAAAAACCATGCACACTTTTTTTTTCCACACAAAAGGAATGGGTACCCATTTTAAAACGGGTACCCATTCATAATGGGTACCCGCATTAGAACAGGTACCCATTCCTAAAAGCATAGGCTCGGGAAAGGCATGGTAAGTCAACCCCTTGCCTTGGACCTACAAGTACAAGTTCATGTTCAGATCAAGAGAAAAAACCAACTTTACCAATATGGCTAATGATTTTTTTTTTCCAAATTTTTTTACAAAATTAAAACCCATTACATATGACGATGTGTAGTTTTCAAATATGTAATTTTTTTTATTTGACTTGTTTTTCTATTTATTAATTAATTTATGAGAAATCTGGTCCAAAAACTTGAAATGACAGGTGTTTGTATTTTTTTAATAACTTTTAAGTTTTAAAGTTTTTCAAAAAAAAAATTATATGTTATCAATCTAGACATCATTCTCTACACAATAAAAAAAAAATATTTTATGATTAGTTTTGCTCAAATTATGTTGGCTGTACACGAGGGGTTTTCAAAATCAACAATTAGGGCCAATAAAAAATAATATACTTGGAAAAAAATTATAAAAAATATTCTCATCAAACTTCATTGTACTACACATCTTTCCCCAAAAGGATTTAGAAAAATACTTTTATTTAGGTCAAATTATGTTGGTCGTACACATGCATGGTATGGTAAAAAAAAGTGACTTTTAAATAGTGGTTTTTAGACATGCCTATTGAAAATTATTTTGTATCATCTGGGTATTAAAATAAATTACATATTTAGAAACTAGACTCTGAGTACTACATTTCATATTACTAACATTTTTTGAGATTCAATCTTTAAGTGCTTCAAAGTTTAAAGTCAAATGTGACAAATTCTAAAAATTAGGGAAAACAATTCCACTTTTTGGCCAAAAAGTGGACCCAACTTCTTGCACTGACCCCAACGTCCTATTCATTCTTTCTACAACTCCATTCTATTGAGTGGTGTACAGAGTTGTGTTATGTCTTTCTATTCCATGATACTTATATAACCTGTCAAAGTCTACGGAACAAAACTCACCATCATTATCAGTCCTCAAATTCTTAATTTTTTTACCAGTTTAATTTTTAACAAAAGCATTAAACTCTTTAAACTAACTAAAGACTTTAGAATTACTCCTAAGGAAATATAGCCATGTACTTCTACTATAGTCATCAATGAAAGATACATAATAAATCAATTTTAAAATTGAAGGAACATTAACAAGACCAAAAACATCAAAATGTACCAAGTCCAATATCCCAGAAGATTTATGAGAACTAGAATAAAATTGAACCTGATTTTATTTTCTATATATGCAATATTCACAAAAATGAACTAAAGATTACAATCATTCAAGCCCTCTGTAGACATTAAAAATTGCCCTAGAATCTTTCTTTCAAATTAAATAAATAGTTATATTTATTTAATTATCATCGTCTTACTTTCCTCCAAATTAAATAAATATTTATATTTATTTAATTATTTATCTTTTAATTTTCCCTCCAAATTAAATAAATAATTAAATTTATTTAATTTTCTTATCTTAATCTTTCCTCCAAATTAAATAAATAATTAAATTTATTTAATTATCCTTATCTTAATTTTTCCTCCAAATTAAATAAATAATTAAATTTATTTAATTATCCTTATCTTAATCTTTTCTCCAATTTAAATAAATATTTATATTTATTTAATTTTAATTATCCAACTTTTCATTCTATAATTAAATAAATATTTATTATTTATCTAATTAGTCATGCCATAGATTAATTAAAATCTATTTTAATTAATTAAATGTACTTATCATATTCATCTATCCCTCTTCTCTTGCTCCTTTTTAGCAACTCTATCTTCCACCTCCTCTTCGTAATGGAAACTTCCTTTAATCTCCATCACTTAACTTCAAATTATCTTCTATTGAATAATGAAAACTTTCCCCAACTTCTCTTCCACCAAAAATCTATATAAACCCTCCATTTTGTTTTTTTTTCCTCTAACAATTCTAAGAATGCAACAAAACTATACCTAAATTTTCATATGAATTGTGCAAAAAAAAAATCTAAGAGCAAGCTTCTTCATGCAAGTCATTTCTCCCAAGGCAAAAGAGAGGAGAACAATGGATTTTATTATGAATGAAATCTGTTTTAGGCTTTTGTGATAATTTTTAGTTATTTTGATTTCATTTTATTAACTCTATTGTTGTGGTTTGATAATTTTCATAGTTAAATTTACACTACAAAAAACAAAAAAAACCCTACCCACCCGATCCACCCTACTGTCGCCCTACCCCCGCTCCACGCCTATTATCCCTCCACCGAATCCTCATCCTAAGCCTACAATGCCATCCAGCATTATTATACATCCATTATATTGTCCATCTACCCATACACTCATGAAGGATGTGATCCAATGGCTATTAGCAAGGAATAAACTATCTCCATGTCATCAAAAACCTCTCCAAGAGCCTATCAAAGAGCCTTCAAACATCATGTCCATTCCTTCAACCACATCATGTGTCCCACAACCCATCAAGCCTATTGAAGAGTCTCCTACCATGAGTCTAAGTCAAGATCCATCAGACCCTCATGTTTTTGAGCATCTACAGCCTATTAAACATATCCATGAGTCTTCCACTCCCATTGAAGAAAACCAAGAGCTATGTCAAGTGTATAATCTGAAGCATGTGGAAACATCAACCATGTATCTAAATCAAGATCAAAGCACCTCCATCCAACCCATCCATAATCTATATCTTTTCTATGATCAAGATAGTATCCATGATCAAGTTCCTAACCATGAGCAAGTGATCGAAGTTCAACCCATCCACAACCTTTATATTTTCTATGATCAAGATATTGTCCATGATCATGCCTATACATGAGCAAATTGATCCTATCCATCATCCCACAACTATCCATGAACAAGCTATCCACACTACTATCCATCCTCCACCTAGCCCTATCTATGATCCAACAACATCCACTTCCCTTGATGAGACACCTAGTCCCCAAGCAAACATAGATAATCAAACAAATAACTTGGATCCTATTATACTAAACCTTAATGAGCATAATGTTGAGCAAGATCCAAGCATTCCAACTCATCCATTTGTTGATCTCACACCATCTCCTATTGATCCCATTCCAAATCCATCTCCCATTGATCTTCTATCATCCCTTATCAACCGCATCCCAAATCCATCATCCTATCCCCTTGGTCCCACTACCTTCATCCGTGGTGGTTCTCTCATAGGAGAGAAACAAACTCTATCCACCACGCATTCTTCTCCATCTAATAATGGACTCGTGTCTTGTTTCCAAAACAACAAACATCCCATTGTACATTGCATGCTCCAAAACATGAATTATCAATGCCAAGGCTTAGGCCTTCTTGACCAAGGTATATTGAAGCCCATCCATGTCCAGATCCATTCACACATACATGGTCTGGGATAGACACCTCAATACAAACAATCTACATATGTTGGTACCACCTTCACCTCTCCTAAATCCACTTCTTTTAATTACAAACCTAGTGCACCTCATCACACATTCACATCATATGTTGCTATCCCTCCTCCATCGTCATACCATTTGCAAAATCATGTGACCATACATCTCCCTCCATCCACTCTTCCTCCACTCCTTCCAACTCCTAATATTCCTATCCTTAATCCCTTCATCCACAAGTTCCTTAATGCCTCCATCCACAAATCTTGTTCCCTTAAATCCCCTAACATTCCTAACCAGGATCAACCAATGCACACATCACCTAAACATGAAGCTATCACAAAACCCATGAGATTCAAAAATACAAATCTAGATGCCTCCTTACATAAAGTAAAAATCCTACAAAATCCTCAAAATTATCATGCCAAAGGGCATCAATACACAAGGGTAAGTGCAAGACAATGAGTTCACTTTTTGGCCAAAAAGTGGAAGTGTTTTTCCTATTTTTCAAATTTTGTCGTACTTGAAGTGACAATTTGAAGCTCTTGCACATAAAATATTAAGATGATTTAATAATAAGAAATGTAGGTTTTTGTTTCTAGTTTTCAAATATGTAATTTTTTCGAATACCCAGATGATGCAAGTTAGTTTTTTATTGGATGTACAAAAAATAGATTTTTAAAAGTCCACTATTTTTTGCAAAAGCATGCATGTGTACGGACAACATAATTTGACCTAAATTAATGTATTTTTCCAATTCCTTTTGTGGAAAGATTCTCAGGATGTTGAATTTTGGTCAGGATATTTTTTTGTAATTTTTTGATAAATATTTTTTTTTTAATTAATTTTTTAATGGCTCTAATTAGTGTTTTTTAAAACCCCTTGTGTATGGCCAACATAATTTGAGCTAAACTAATCAATTCACTAAAAAAAAATTATCATGTAGAGAATGATGTCTGGTTTTGTCAGACATAATTTTTTTTTCAAGAAACTTTCAAAATCAAAAGTTATTAAAAAACTAGTAACCTGTGTTATTTCAAGTTTATAGTTAGTTTGTTTGGAAAATAAATAATAAATACAAAATTGTGTTCAATAGCAAAAAAAAAATTACATATTTGAAAACTAGACTTTGAGATCTATAATGGGTTTGAATTTCGTTAAAATATTTTGAAAAAAAAATCATCAGCCATAGTGGTGAAACTAGTTTTTTCTCTTGTTGTTTTCATGGCCTCCTAGTTGCAGGTCCAAAGCTAAGGCTTGAGTTTCCAAACCTAAAACCAATGCAAATTGGCGGGTTTGAAATTTTATTTTTTTAGAAATGGGTACCCGTTTTAAAAATAATGAGTACCCGTTTCTAAAAAATACAAAAATTAGCAATATGCATGTTTTAAAAAAAAAACCCGTTTCAAAACGAGTACCCATTTTCAAAAAGTTTTTTTTTTTGTTTTTATATGCATATGGCTATTTTTTTAATTTTTTTAAAAATGGGTACCCATTTTGCTTCGGGTGCTCGATCCTAAATGGGTACCTGTTTCTTTCAAAACGGGTACCCATTCCAAGCGGCATTTTTCATCCGCGGGAGACTTCCACGAAATGTATACTCATCTTTGTGCTTTCACCCACAAATCAAAATAAAAAATCGAAAAGGCTACAAATGCCCACACCCCCAAAAGCAAAAACAAAAATAGTGTGGGTCCCTAAGCAAAAAGAAATCAATCCAAATGAAGCATCCAAATCCCACTATATCACAAATCCTAAATCCCAAAAATCCCACAAATCCTGCTCCCCATCTAAAATTTGTAAAAATCCTAAGTCCATTTGGGTCCCTAAGTACTCAAATCAAAAAAATAACAAATCCCCATTACTCCCAGCACCCCCTCCCAATCACAAGCTTCAAAATCTAAAATGGTGTGTGCAACCGTTGGTCTTGGTTCCTTTCCATTCCACAACTTTCCCACATACCTCCATCTCCCCATATTTCATCCACTATCCCACATATTTCACCCATCATATCCCTATGGTCCATGCTTTTGCATAATCCCTCCATACATAATCCACATCATAATTTGCTATCCCCCAACCATCCTTGCATAAACCTATCATAATCCACCATCTCTCATCCATACATAATTCACATCATAATCCACTCCATGTCCATCTCATCCAATCACCTACCAACATCCATGCGCGTAATAACACTTGACATGTTCTATGGGACACTATCACCTCCTCTTGGAAACAGATGCTTGAGTCCCCATCCTCCATCCAAATCTCTCTTTCCCACCATCCGCCCATCCCATCCAAATAGTAATCAAATTTTTAAAAAAGAAATAGTAAAGAAAAATCATTCATCCAATGGTGAAAACTTGGCAAACAAACACCTTAGATAAGTACCATGATGAAAACCTGGCAAACAGGCGTCATGTGTAGGTTGATTATCTATACACATTACACTTGGGGGCATGTTGTCTCATCTACCCATCCTATCATTCCTTCTACCTATCCTTCCTATCATATCTTCCTTATCCATTATATCTGCATAATTATCCCCTTGATCCAATCCATCCTCCCTTCCTCCTTTTGATCTTGATACAGATAGGGGCAAAATGTTGAAACATGCTTTGGACATCCTTGATATACCTCATCCTTTCCAACCAATCCAATCCATCCCATCGTCATAAGCTTTGTTATGTAAAATCCTAAGTATTATACCTATAATGGGGCATGTTATTCCTATGCAACATAGTCTTTGGTGATCACATCCTAAGCACCTCATCCATTCCATCCACTGTTGCCTATCCTTTTATCCATCCATCTAGTATGAGTCGTCCATCCCATTTACTATCTCCCATCCTTTTATCCATTCATCCAATCACATCTCCATCCTTTGCATCTAGACTTGGTTCTCTCTTTTCATTGGTATCTCGTATCTAGGCTATCCAAATTGTTATCCAATGTCATCCCAAAACAATTCAAAATCCAAAAAACATCAAAACATTACAAAAAAATCCAAAAACATCAAAACATTTCAAAAAAACTCCAAAAAAATCATAACATCCAAAAATCCAAAAACATCAAAACATTTACAAAATCTTTAAAAAAATCATAATATCCAAAATCCAAAAAAATCATAACATCCAAAAATCCAAAAAAAAATTACAACATTCCAAAAATTCAAGCAATAAATCCAAAGGCACATAATCTTTAATCCATACCAAGCCAATCGAGTAATCTAGACAATCCTCCAAAAGTATACTTTGGTTTTGTTCCAACCTTGTTGTCAAACCAATCAATCAATCATTTATCCAATCATCATCAATGGGATATATCATTCCTGCATCCTTGTGTTGTTCTAGGGATATATCTTCCCCACAATGACAACATTATCCTCAACCAATCCAATCAATCCTTGATCAATCAAACACTGGTTTACAACTTGAAAAGGGCATTATCTTGTTTGTTTTTGATTCATTTGTGCATGCTTTCTTGCTTGCTTGTGTGTGTTATCATATATGTGTCTTTTATCTTGATTTATCTTAAGCTCTCATTTTTGTGAGGACTCAAAATCTCTAGGATCAACGGCCTAGAAAGTGGCGAATAGTAGAATGGGGCATTGTCAGTCCTTTTCATTTGATGTGTTTGTGGAGTGTTTCTATGGCATCACTGGGACAACAAATATTCCTTGTATGTGTGGAATTTAATTCTAACATTATCTAATAGTATATGCACCTACAAGATCAAACTCATCTAAGGGCATCAGGACTATCGTGGTTAGAATGACAATTCTTCACATGTTCCAACAAGGTTCACTATCTTAGTATACATGGGAATATTCCTTCTTTGTTTGCAGAGTCGTCAGTCCATACAATGGATACCAAAGCTACTATGGTTCATCATACCTAGTATGCATATATCCATCTTACAAAATAAATGCTCCATGATAAAAATCAGCACAAAATTGCAAGCACTATCCATGCGTGTCCATCTCTATCCATCTATCTCTCCATTTTGTGACATTAATACACATTCACTATCTTATCACCATCTTTCACCATACTAACTTTCTTCTTATTCCTCATATTTTATTTTCTTCTTCCTTCACCTTTATCCCATCTTTCTTCTTCCTTTCGTGAGTTTCTCCTTCACAATTTCATTCTTCTGTCTAAACTCTCGAGGGGGCATCCTTCATTCATCTCTTCATTTCACTAGGGCATCATCATCCCTAATCCTATCATCTTCTTCTATCCAACCAAGTACTATATTTTATCTTTCTTTGAAACGATGTTGCTTCGCAACACCATCTCAAAGAGGGGCAAAATGTAGACACTAAAAAATGACCTAGAATCTTTCTTTCAAATTAAATAAATAGTTATATTTATTTAATTATCATTGTCTTTCTTGTCTCCAAATTAAATAAATATTTATATTTACTTAATTATTTATCTTTTAGTTTTTCCTCCAAATTAAATAAATAATTAAAATTATTTAATTATCCTTCTCTTAATCTTTCCTCCAAATTAAATAAATAATTAAATTTATTTAATTATCCTTATCTTAATCTTTCCTCCAAATTAAATAAATAATTAAATTTATTTAATTATCCTTATCTTAATCTTTCCTCCAAATTAAATTTATTTAATTATCCTTATCTTAATCTTTTCTTCAAATTAAATAAATATTTATATTTATTTAATTTTAATTATCCAACTTTTCATTCTATAATTAAATAAATATTTATTATTTATTTAATTATTCATGCCACAAATTAATTAAAATCTATTTTAATTAATTAAATGTACTTACCATATTCATCTATCCCTCTTCTCTTTCTCCTTTTTAGCAACTCTATCTTCCACCTACTCTTCGTAATGGAAACTTATTTTAATCTCCATCACTTAATCTGAGAGCAAGCTTCTACACGTAAGCCATTTCTCCCAAGGCAAAAGAGAGGAGAACAATGGAGTTTTATTATGAATGAAATTTGTTTTAGGCTTTTGTGATAATTTTTAGTTATTTTGATTTCATTTTATTAACTCTATTGTTGTGGTTGTTTGATAATTTTCATAGTTAAATTTACAGCTACACCCTCAATAAGGTTTTTATTTTTCATGTTATGTAGACCCTGCTCACATATGTGACCCATCCTCTGGTGCCACAATATTGTTTTCTTTGCTAGTAGCTTTGACTGGACAAAGCATAAGCACGCTTAGGTACCTAGAAAACATGACCATTAGAAGTTGATGCAACACTTCTCTTTATTATTGGTTCTAATGGTGAAGGTGAAGATTCTACAAATTTATTCACTATCAAAACAAAAGAACTATTGCATTGAATTGTGCATGCATCCAACTAAAACATAGAGCCAATATGAACACCCTTAGCAAGCACCATAGCTCCTCTAACCATCTTACACTCTCCATTCAAGAAAACAACCTACACACCCACATTATTCAATTTACTTACAAAAAGTAGGTTTCATGCCAAACCAAGGATATGCAGAACGTCATTGATCCCCTTTAGTCATCCATCAGAGAATCATATTAGGGCTCTTCCACAGCTAACAATCTTTAGGTCAGAATCATATCCAAGATACACCTTCCTACCATGTCATATTCTTTATATTTTATAAACCAACCCCAATGTGAGGTGATGTGAAAAAATGTATCAGAGTCTATCAACCACGCACCTTTTGATGCATGTGTAGCCAAGGCCATGACAAAGTCATCGCCATCATCCTAGGAGGATTTTTGGGACTCATCATTAGAATCATTGTTTTTCTTTTTCTTCTTCTCTTCCTTACATTCTTTTATGAAATGTCCAAGCTTTCCATAGTTCCAACATTTAGCCTTGGACTTACCAGAAGATTTAGATATCCCATAGGATTTAGATCTTGACTTATCTTGCTTCTTGACCTTCTTCTTGCCTTTTTTTAATCTTCTATGAATAACTAGGGCCTTCTTGGCTGATTCAAAAGTCGTTCTTCACATCTCTTCAAAAAGCAATGATGCAACCACCTCATCCATCTTTAACTTGGTGGTAGTGCTCCCAATGGACATAACAAGGTGGTCCCATGAATATACAAAAGAACACAACAAAGTCATACAATGATCCCCCTCCTTTTTTACTCCAATGGAGTTCAACTGAGTAATTATCATATTGAAGGCATTCATATGATTAGCTATGGATCCATCATTCTCCATTATGAGAGTATACGACTTTTTTCTTAGAAAGAGTTTGTGCTTCATTGATATCATCATATTTGAATGGAGAAGATAACATCCTTGATTATGCTTCATTGGATTTTAAATTTCAAATTCATTTTACAACTAAAATCTTGGATCTCAATCAATGCCAACAATCCCTAGTGTGTCCTGAAGAATCTGTGCCCTTATCGATGCATCTTGAAAGGATAAGTTGTAATTCTAACAACGTGCCAAATTGAGAGGGTCGTCCCTATCTTGATGTATGAGTTAACTCATTGATATTCAATTAAATTTCACATTACTCCATTCTATATGCATTTATGAAGAATCTGTGCCCTTATCGATGCATCTTGAAAGGATAAGTTGTAATTCTAACAACGTGCCAAATTGAGAGGGTCGTCCCTATCTTGATGTATGAGTTAACTCATTGATATTCAATTAAATTTCACATTACTCCATTCTATATGCATTTATAGCATTGATGTTTATGTTCTAGAGCTAAGTTGCTTAGTTTGACTACCCTTCACTGGGTTCTCAAACATTCCCACTAGCGTTGTTTTGAAGAATAATTGAGTGTGTTCCTATTCACACATGATATTTTATTGCAAATAATTGTGTGAATCCATGTTCACAATAAAAATATGTAGTAAAGGCCCATCCATTCCATTGCAAAATAAATATAATTTTTATTTGATCGAACGAGGCAGAAGATACCTCTGAGTATTGAAAAAAAAAAACAATGACATGGCTAATGGCTAGTGGCAATTGGATTGGAAAACGCTGAAGAATGCATGCATGTATGTGGTGGATAGAAAACAAAGAAGCGAAAGAACTAAAAAATTAGACAAGAATTTTAAATATAACAGCAAACGAAACAACCCCAAAAATCGAAAATCGAAAATCGAAACTCGAAACGGTAAATGAAAGTGGAGGTGCGGGGAATCGAACCCCGTGCCTCTCGCATGCGAAGCGAGCGCTCTACCATATGAGCTACACCCCCAATGTGACAAGATCTGAAAACTTTAAAATAAAGTGTTGTTTACCTTCCCCTTCCAAATATTAGTTCTCTTACATGTAACTTAAGATTTCATGTCCTTGCCAGATAAATTATTTCGTTGCAGTGCTACGCTCCAACTTACCCTAGAATTAACCTTGCTCGAGTTCGCATCTAAATATTAGGGTATTGTTCTAGTAGAAATTATGCATGTTTATTTTCATGCAACAAAATGGTAATTATAGTAAATTATATTTTAGAATTAACCTTGCTCGCATCCAAATATTAGGGTATTGTTCTAGTAGAAATTATGCATGTTTATTTTCATGCAACAAAATGGTAATTATAGTAAATTATATTTTGTTTTACAAGTATAAGTTTAAGTGTGTGGTTGACTGCGTATCCAAGATCAACTCTACTTATAAAATGTTACACCAACAAGTGGGGCCTCTTTAGGCATGGCCAAGGGTTATAGGCGCTTGCATTGTGGATTGAGCACTAGTGTGTGGTAAATTGGGTCGCTAGTGTTAAGTTGCTTCGGGTCATTAGGCCACTAATTCCTCTTGTTTAAAAAAAAAGTTGGTGGTATAATGTTTTGAAGCACAATGGAGACTATATTAGTGTAGAGGAGAATAATACATACTTCACACTTTACTCTCTTTAGTGTTGTTGTTAATGTGTCATTTTTTATATTTATTTTAGAGATTCTAATGCACAAGCTAATTGAGCCAACCTTGTGTCATAATTTTACCTCCAAAGCTAACCCGTATTTTACTCATTTCCTCACCTTGGTTGGAATCACAATTGCAATCACGTCCTCTAGATGAATTCACCGGCATGTTCTTGTCCACCTTATTCAAAACTTAGTTTCACTTTTCCCAAGCTGACCCAATTCAAAAATCCAATAGTTTATTGTTAGCTTACACATGAAAACTTTCAAATAAACACCTAGGATTAGAGATTTAAAGCCCAGCTCTTAGGGTATTTAAGGAGAATCACATAACATCATTAAACATTCATTCAAAATATTTAGAGCATTTTAAGAGCATTCAAATAAGAGCAAACCTACTAGCAAAAAGCAATCATTGTATCACACATCCTACATTTTAGCACTCGAATTGTTCTCATAAACATTATGAACAACAAACAAGGGGCTTGACTGAGGCTCAAGAAAGTTTAGCACTTCAATGCTTGAATAGTAATTGAAAGGAAGTAGAGGTGCAAAGTACGCTTCCTACACTAATCTATGAGAGGAGGTATGTGCAAAAATGAAATTAATCATACACTTGCAAGGAAATAAACACAAAAGTAATAAACCATAACATGGTTATCTACATGGGAAAACCCTTTCAGAAGAAAAACCCCACACTCTAAAACAACTGAATGTATTATTCAATAATCAACAACTACAATACACTTGCAAAGTCTAAGTTTTTACAAGAGTATCACCAACAAGAGATGTGGAGCAATTCTAATAGCATAATAATACCTTCAAAACTCACTATGAAACCTCCATCTCAAGCACCCAATAAATAGGAGAAACAATCCACAAAACTATCAAATGGTAATTAGGAAACCATAATCTAAAACCACCCAAAATGTGGTGCCCAAATCCTTAGTCAAAAGCCAACGCCCAAAATCCCAAGATGAGTCCACAAGCTAAACATAGCATATTCCTTACAATTGTCATATGCTCGTCATAATCCACTCACCAACTTGGACACTTCATTTTGTCTCCATTATCTTTGTTCAAAGATGCTTTATGATGTATCATAACATGAATCATAAGTTGGTCAACAAATGTAACTCCCTCTTACAACACTCTTATGTGTCATAGGTGCCCTTACATTTTTGATGTGGGAGGCCCAACTTTTGGAGGCCATAACTTTTGATTCGAGAAGCCAATTGAACCCATTTTTTTAATTGAAGATCTCAGAGATTCATGTCACCGTAACTAGTTTGCTCTGGTTAAGACTTGTTTTAACTTTTTCGAGGTCAAAGTCAACCTCAAGAGCCCTAAAAATTGCATTTTTATGTTTTATAACCCAAAAATTACATTTTCTTATTCTTAACATTAGGATGCAAGATCGAGACACCTTTCTTAACATTCTCCCACTTGTCAAACACCTTGTAGAGGCAAAGTGAATACCAATAATAACAACTATTTGTTAGGGGTCGAGAGGCAGGCCCATAGACTTACTACACGACCTAAACTTCTTTGTGCTAATTGGATTCATCAATGCATCTCTAATATTTTATAAAGTGTCAACTTTCTCTAGCATCACCCTCCCATCCTCTACCATATCACAAAAAAATGGTACTGGACATTTGTGTACTTTGTCCTTGCATGAAAGGTCAAGTTCTTTTCCATACATATGGCACTCTGACTGTCACAAAGAACTCTGATAGCTCCCTAACTCAACTCCACATTTGAACAAATCTCTTAAGCCAAATGGCCTCCTTACAAGCATGAGTAGCTACCATGTACTCAACCTTTGAAGTGGACAAAACGACAAAGCCTACCATCTACTAATCCAACTAATAGCACCACCAGATAAACAAAAAACATATCCATTGATGGATCTTTGGCCATTGACATCACTTGCCCAATCTAAATCCACAAATTCATGAATATCCAATAAGTGCTAGTCCCTTGTAGAATCACGGTGATAATAAATAGATTGCTTGAAGGGACCCCACAAATATCTATAGACCCTCTTAACTGCATCCCAATGATCTCGTCCAAGATTAGCCATGAATCAACTAAGGGTTCTACCACTGCTTACGCAATGTCAAGTTTTGTATAGACCATCGCATACATCAAACTCCCAACAACACTAACATAACCTGTGCTTGAGCCATGTCCATTTCACTAGGTGTAGATGCACACTGCTCTACAAATAACTTAGTCCTCACTGAAATAAGAACACTCAATTGTTTACAATTGACATGTTGAGTCTAGATCCAACGTAGAGTTCACATAATTACTCTAGCCCAACCAAAGCATTATTTTTCTTTATCTCTTCTCATCTCCATACCCAAGATACACTTGGAAACCACCATGTCCTTGTCAAATTATGTTAAAATCTATGACTTAAAATCACAAATCACATTCTTACTATTACCAGAAAACAACATATCATCTACATACAATGTGATAACAAGGAAACGATCACCATCTAGTTTATAATAAACACAATGATTTGATTTAGATCTCAAAAACTTCTCAATCCCAACAAAAATAAATCATTTTTTGGTACTAATCCTAGGAGACTATTTGGGACCATACAAAGATTTTTTTAATCTACAAGCCAAAGTTTCTTTACCTCTCTCCATGTAGTGATCAAGTCATGCCATGTAGATCTCTTCCTCCAAGTCACCATGCAGGAACATTATTTTCACATCCTTATATTCTATCTCTAAATTAAAATATGTTGCTACAGACAACAAGAACCTAATAGATGCTAGCTTAGCTATTGGGCAAAAAATATCACCAAAGCCTATCCCCTCAACCTAGGAATATGCTTTCACAACCAATATTGTCTTGTACTTTTTAATACTGCCATCCGAATAGATCTTCTTTTTGAATAGCCATCTACATCCAGTAGAATTTCTTCATTTTGGCAATGACATCGAGTCCCAATTTTCATTCTTCTCCAATGGAACCATCTCCTTGTTCATAGCCACTCTTTAGGACTCAAATCACCCATATGCATCTCCTCCTTCACAATTCTAGGCTTGTTGGTATTAGTAATCAAAGAGAAATACATCTCCAATCAAGAGGAGTATACCTATAGGGTGGTTGTCTTTGCTAAGTGGACCTCCTCAAGAGTTGAGGTGGAGGTTCTACCTCCTCTTCAAAACTATTTAAATTATTTGAGCTTTATTGTTCAAGTCCTTCACAAGATTCTAATTTAACCTTCTCGATCTTTGGGGTTAGTTGAACCACATATTTATTTCCATCCTCTCCTAGCTACAACAATGTGGAAGAAGGCTTAATCTCTCTAAAGATAGCACTTTTGCTAGATACAAAATAATCTTGGCCACAGGGTCCCAAAGCATGTACCTTTCACACTAACACCATAGACGATGAAGATACATTTCACTACCTTATTTTCCAACTTTGACCACTTCTCCCTAGGCACATGTGCATATGCATCACAACCAAAAAATCAAAGATGTTATAATTAGTGATTGTTTATTGTTCAAGAATCCATACAGGTCTTGTCAATAAGAGTTAATGTAGGAGACATGTTAATCAAGTAGCAAGCTATAGCAACTACTTACTAGAACTTATGTTCCAAGTCAGTTCCACTAAGCATACTCTTATCCCTCTCCATCAATATATTTCTTATTCTCTTTGCAACTCCATTTTGTTGAGGGCTATATGGAGTTGTCTTATGTCTCCCAATCCCATGCTCTTTACAAAATATGGAAAAATCTAAGGAACAAAAGTCACTGCCATTGTCAGTCCTTAAAACATTAATCTTCCTACTAGTCTAATTTTCACAAGAGTCTTAAACTCCTTAAACCAAATGAATACTTTAATTTTAATTCTAAGTAAATACACCCATGTCCTAGAAAAAACATCTATAAAAGATAAATAGTACACAGACTTAGAAATCAAAGGCACATTAACATGACAAATAAATCCAAATGAATCAAGTCTAGCACCCTAGGAGATTTGTGAGAACTAGAATAAAACTAAACATGATTATGTTTTCCATATACATAATGTTCATAAAAATCAAATTCAAGAGTACAATCATTCATCCTCTCAACAAGATTTTTATTATTTAGGTTCCGTAGACCCTTCTCACCAATATGGCCCATTCTTTGGTGTCATAATATTTTCTTCTTTGTGGGTATCTTTCTCTATGAAACAAGAGCTTTCTTAGGTACCTAGAAAGCACGACCATCGGAACTAGAAACACTACTCCTCTTTATTGTTGGTTTCAATGTTGAAAGTATAGATTTTGAATATCTCTTCACTATAAGAATATAAGAAATATTGCATTGAACAGTGCCTACATCCAGCTGAAACAGAGTGCCTACATGAACACCCTTAGGGAGCACCATAGCACCTCACACCATCTTACACCCTCCACTAGAGAAAATAATCTACACACCTACATCATTAAGTTTTCTAACTTATAACACATTTTGTCCCAAACCAAGGATGTGTAGCACACCATTGATCGCCTTCACTCATCCATTTGGGAATCAAATATAAACTCTACCATGACCAACTATGCTCAAATGAGAGTTGTTACCAAGGTACACCTTATCGTCATTATATTCTTCATACTTTGAAAACCACTTTGATGGGAGGTCATATGGAAGGAAGCTCCAAAGTCTATCAACTATGCACCTTCCAATTCATGAGTTATCAAGGCCACAACAAAGGCATTTTCATCGTCTTAGGAAGATTTTTTGGACTCATCATCTGAATCATTTTTTCTTTTTCTTCTTCTACTCTTTTTAGTCTCTTCAATAGTGCTTCATCTTTCTATAATTCTAAAACTTAGCCTTAGACTAATAATACCTACAAACCCTACAATTCTAGTAGCATGATCATAATACCTACAATTTTGGTGGCATGACAATACAGGTACAAAATTCACTATGAAACCTCCATCTCAAGCACCTAGTAAATAGAAGAAGTAATAAATGAAAACATCTAATGGTAATTAGGAAACTATGAGCTAAAACCACCCAAAATGTGGCACCTAAATCCCTAGTCAAAATCCAACGCCTAAATCCCAAGATGAGTCCACAGGCTAAAAATAGCATCTTCCTTACACTTATCATGTAAGCTTGTCATATCCACTCACCAACTTGGGTGCTCCATATTGGTTCCATTATCTTTATTCAAATATACCTTATGATGTGTCATAACATGCATCATAAGTTGGTCAACAAGTGTAACTCCCCCTTACAACTCTCTAAGGTGTTAGAGATGCCCTTATATTTCTAGTGTGGGAAACCCAACTTTTAGAGGCCATAACTTTCAATCCATGAAGCTAATTTAGCCCCCTTTTTTTAATTGAAGATCTTGAAGAGATCCAGGTCACCATAACGTACTTTCTTTGGTTAAAGCTTGTTTTAATAGTGTTTGGGGCCAAAATTGACATCTAGAGCCCTAAAATTGTATTTTTGTGTTCTATAGCCCAATTTTTTTTGTTCTTAAGATGAATATGGAAGGTTGAGACACCTTTCCTAACATCAATCTCCCAAAGGAGTTCTTTAATACCATCTTAACCTCAATTTAGTTGTCACATCAAAGGAGAAGGATTGTAGAATAGATGTGTAATGGAGATAGGATCATAGTAGGGAGGACACAATCACAAGAGGGGAAGTTAGAATCCCACCAATGATCATGTCCAACTACAACATAAGGATCACATACATATCTGCTTCACAAGTAGCACTTCAGATATGGGTTTCTATAATCAAGAATCAATTTGATAGTGCGTCTATAGTTTGATATCATGTCGCATTCATGACCATTGTCATCAAAGGGCTAAGTAAATCCCTAAATTCTCATTTAGTTTAATATTTACTTTGTCGTGTTAGTGACTCACCTCAATTATATTAATATAGGGCCTAAATTAAATATTAATTAGCCTTCTATCCTTAGATATAATATAAAAATATTTGAAGAGATCTCTTTTTATCTCTTCATTTAGTGAACATGAATCATTAAATTGATCTTGTTTTCTTTTGGGTTTGTCCTTTTTATATTTTTTCATATATAAGACTTTTGATTTTTTATTTTTCATTAGATCTAAACATTATTTTGCTTTCATTATTTTATCTTTTCAGATAATTTTGGTTGTATCCCAAGATCTCAACCAATATCTCACCTTTCAATTTGAAGGAGCCTTCGATTGGACCCCGCACTGGCTACAAACCAAACTAATGTGCATCTTCTTGAAAATATGAACACATTAGTTTATCTTAACAAAGAGGAATATTGTGATCATGATGCCATCTTGTAACCATGGATAAGAGGGATATTGCTTATACTACTCAAATGCTTAGGGAGGAGTTTGTTCACATTGATAATAATATTAAAAAACATATTATGTTATATTTTTTGGAAAGCTAATTCTTAGGGCTGCATAGACATAAAATCTTGTTTTCATGTGATTTTATTTGACCAATGTGTGCATGACATGAAATTGATTGTTTTGACCTCTAAATTGTAACATGTGGATAGAAGAAGAAAAGACTATCATTGGGGCACCACATAAATGAGTTTGATCTAAGGGGCTTAAATCAAACCTACTTAGATCAAAGCCCCTTAAGTCAAACCCATAGTATAATTCTATAAAATCACAAACTTGCTACCTCATTTGCACTTGCACCAAAATTGCAATTACATTTGAAACCAAAGCAATGGGAAACAAAGGGAATAGATGAAATAAAACCCAATGTTCATATCCCATAGAAAAGTAAATTGAATTAAATATATAAAGAAATGTAAGATATCAAAGGTATGTCTCTAAATTTTGTACTTGATAGTTTAGTTATTTTATGTAATCGCATTATTATATTAGAAAAATAAATATAGTTCATTATTTATGTAAATTAGATTGAATCTTTAATTAATTTGTAGCATATATAAAATTATATGCCACAATTTAATTAAAAAATTAATTTGTTTTACATAAATAATTAATTATATAATTTTATATTATAGCATTTTTAATTATTATTTAGCCAATTAATTTAAAAATTATATATATTTTAAAGATATATTCTAACAAACATGTGGTCACTGATATATGGTTTTTTTTCTTAATCCCCCTCTCTTCTTAAGCCCCCTCTATAGTTCTCTAAACACAACATTTAACAAGATTATGCTCTCATATCTTGGGAATTAATGACTCAAAGATATATTTGAGGGCTAGAGAGGTTGGAGTGATAAGGAGACCACATAAAAAATTTCCTATAGTTATTTTTGCTTGACATTCTTCTCTCTTCTTCTTCTAGACTTTTACCCTGATGATTTTTCTCTAGCCACTTCATTCTTCTAGTGATCTGTTATTTTTTCTAAGCTTGATTCCCTTTAAAGGATCTAGTGAAGTGAGAGGGCTTAAACTCCAACACCCATGCCTCAGATAGACTTGAGACCCTCTAGTACCATGTCTCTAGGTGCCACTCTACTCACACATATTACAAGGTATATTATAAGGGTTGATATATTGAGAGGTTTAGTATAATGAGAGAATTTCTCTTCTACACCACCACCATTCCACATGTCCCTTTGGGTATATAGGGAGGTTCATAGTACATTGAGTAGCTTAGTTTACCATAAATATAGGTATACCAAAAGATGGAAGTGATAAGTTGGAGTAATAAGGGTTTCTTCTAGGAGTGATAAGGAAACATATTTAAATTTCTAATTTATATGCTTAGGGTTTAGATTTAAGGTTCAAAGTTTAGTGTTTCTAATGAAGGGTTTATAATATAGGGTTTGAAGTTTATAGTTTAAGGTTTAAGGGTTTATAGTTTATCATATACGATATTAGGGATGATAGTTTAGGGTTCAAGATTTAGGGTTTTAAGATTTAAATTTTAGAGTTCAAAGTAAATGTTTTAGGGTTTAGGGAACTTCTAATTTAGTGTTTATAGTTTTTTATTTATAGAGTTTGGGCTTTAAGATTCAAGGTTCAAGATTTATGAAATTTACATCTACTTATAATTTATAATTTAAGATTTGAGGTTTAGAGTTTACTATTTAGGATTTGGAGTTTCTAGGGTTTATGGTTTATGGTCTATAATGTGTGGTTTAGGGTTTAGGGAAATTGATATTCACCTATTAAAGGTTTATAGTAAAACCATTTATGGTTTAGAGTTTATGGTTCACTTACTATTTACAATTAAGGACCTTTATAGTTGAACTTCGATATTTAAGTAATGATAAATTATAGTTTGTTGGTTTCTTGGGTTTATGGTCTATGGTGTATACATGGTTTACTAAATCTACATTTTAGGATTTAATTAGTTTAACTTATTTACAAATTATGGTTTATAGTTGAAGGTTTAGGGTTTAGCATTCACAGTTAAGGGTTCAAGGTTTAGGTTTTAAAGATTTGGGTTTGGGATTCAAGGTTTGGGGTGTAGGGGTTTAAGATTCACAAATTTTAGGCTTCAAAGTATGTGTTTTATGGTTTTTCAGGTTTATGATATATAATTTGGGGTTTACAATTTATCATAGTTATAAAGCTTGGGCTTTACAGTTCAAGTTTTATGGTGTAGAATTTATAATTTGTGGTTTAAGATTTGGGATTGAGAGTACAACTTGCAGTTTATGGTTTGGAGTTTCCAAATTTTATGCCTTGTAGTATTTGGTTTAAGGTATATTGTTTAGGATTCAAGGTTTATTGAACTTATGGTAAACATGGTTTACCTAATTTATAGTAAATAGGGCATAAATTTTGGTGTTTAGTGTTTATGATCTATGGTTTAGGGTGTGGGGTTTATAGAACTTAGTGTTTATGGTTTAAGGTTTATAATTGAAGCCTAGATTTATGATTTAGAATTTAGGGTTTAGGATTTATCTAGTTTATGGTATATGGTTTACATAGTCTATGTTTTAGGGTTTATAGTTTAACTTATTTATAATTTAGAGTGTACTAATTGAAGGTTTACAATTGACTTACTTGATAGGGTTTAGGGTTCATAGTAAAGCATTCCAAATTTATGATTCAATTTTTACATTTAATAGATTTTGGGTTTACGATTAATGATTTAGGCTTTAGAGTTTGGGTTGCAAGGTTTAAAGGTTTAGGTTTATTATACTAACTAAATTAATTATTAAGTTTTGTTGTTCAATATTTAATAATTCTATATATTGGCATTGCAACTATATTATTTTAATGGATGTAGATATTGGATGGGAGGCCCACCCTAAAGTTGATATAATTGGAGAGGAGGCCTAAGTTCAAGTGAATATTAGAGAGGAGGCCAAAATTGAAGTGAATACTAGAGAGGGGGCCCAAATTAAAGTGAATAGTAGAGAGGAAGCCCATCCTCAAGTTAATATTGAAGAGGAGACCCAAGCACCTCAAATTGATATCAAAGAGGAGGTCCAAGCTCAATTTTATATTATAGAGGAGGTCCAAGTTCCTTAAGTTGATATTGGAGAGGAATCCCAAGTTTGTCAAGTTGATATTGGAGAGGAGGACCAAGGTGATATAAATATTATCAAAGAGGGTGACCAACCTCTTATCTCCAGTGATTCAAATGCTAACCTTATTGAAGAGGTTAGGAAAATATTGAAGGCAAAGAAGGAATTGGAATATTCAAGATAGTTTAACATTGAAAAATTAGAGCCTACGCACAACAAGAATAGATGCCTAGGGGATCAATCAATAGATGATCTTGAAAGATATATGATGACTATTTTATTAGTTATAATGTGATTGGTTAAGCCCAATTGTTAGCTTGACTTCTTTCTTGTGATGAAATGAAGGAGCCCTTAGAAATAGTGGGTGTAGATTTCACAAGCACAAGGAGAAAAGATGTAGAAAAAAATGTTGTGGGAAACATGAAAAGAGGTTTGTCTTCAGTTGGTAAAAGATCCCATTCTACCAATAAAATCATTTTAAGGAGAGTGATGCTAACTTCAAGAGTAAGTATAGACACGTCTATAAAACATTAGATTATTTTTATTTTTAAATTTATCTAGTGTGAGTACGAAGACCATAATTAGATATGAAAAAAAGAGGATGATTTAGGATGATAACATTGTAGATAGAAATTAGGCATTAATGTGTAGAGCTTGTTGGTTTGACAAAATTGAGGATCATGTAACGAGGTTGGTTTGTGATTATTGGAATGAAAATGCTTTCCCTTCATCAAATGTCAGAGATGTTCTCAAATATAGGATTGGGAAGAATGAGTATGCAAAATGTGCAAAACATTGGCTAGATATAACTCAGCATGAGATGTATGTTAAATTTTGTGTTGATAATTCTTGTGTGAAGATTGGGCAACAAATGTTTGAGCAAGGCCTTGGTATGTGAAGCTAAACAAAGTTCTTGAAACTTGTTGTTGTCATCACCACATTGAATTTGCTAATTATTATCGGTTGTTCTAAAAGCTTAGAGAAGAAATTGATGGTGTTGAAAATGCACCTCCTAAATGGGTTAGTGAATTCATGGCCTCCATTATGTGTGACAAATTTGAGGATAAGATAGATGATATGATTAAATGCATAAAAGGACTTTGTGAAAAATGTGGCAATTTGGCAAAAAAATCATTAAGAAATGAAGACACTGACATGATTAAGATAGTTAATTGCAAGAGATACAAGTACATCAAGTATGAAACTAAATCTAGTAAAGGAACCATAAGATGAGATTATGTAGAAGAGTAACTACGTGTTTGAACATTTATAGAAAGTTTCTAAAAATTGTTAGTCCCATACATACAACATAGTTATTATGAAAAGTGACAAGCAAATCCATTTAAGACACTAAAGGATATTTTTCCTCCTAGAAGAATCTTATCAGTGGTTGAATTTGCAAAAGATTACTCATTTGTACATCAAAAGGAGATTCAAACACAATATTATCATACAAAGTAGGTGCTATGCCCTTAATCCTAAAGTGCACATAGGGTTATGAGTAGTCGGCTTGTGGCTATCTTAATTCTTAATTAAGTTATATGATTATTATTATAGTCTTATTTAGATAATTAAGTCATCATAGGGGTTATATTTAGGTATCTAAGTTGGCTTGGGTGGCATCTAAGGAAATTAGGCTATATATAAGAGCTAGTGGTTAGTTTATGATCATCATATTGCAAATTGTGTTCTTCTCGGAGACTTTTTGGAGGTTTACCCCCCTCGAAGTGGCTTATTATTCTCAAGTATTATCAATTATTTGTAGCATATTTCCTATTATATTCTCTCTTGTAAAATTTATTTCATTATAAGTGGTATTAGAGCATGATCTTGGCATCGCAAAGGCAAGAAATAAGGCAATTTTTTATTTTGGAGGTCAAATTGGGAAGCACACATCTCTCATTTTGGAAAAAAAATTCCTAATTTTTAGAGGGTTGATCAAGAGCATCTTATAACCCTAAGTGAATTTTATTCTTGATTTTGGCAATTTGTGGTTGTTCTACATGTTAGTGTGAAAATAGCTTTTACCTATCTAGATTGACTAGGTCCTACTCACACTATGCTTAAATCTCCACTTAGGGACTTTTAAAGTTTTGTCTCATCTCATGTGGTTGATACATGTGTCCTCACTTTCTGAGACAACTAATGCATGCATAATTGCCACTTGCTCAAACACGTCATTTGAGCTAGATAAGTGTTGCACCTTTGGAGAGGTAGTCAGTCGTTGTGTGCTACCTTCCTACCTCCACTACCTTGCCTATATATGCAAGGCTTCTTTATACATTTTACTTAACTCTTTGATAATATCATTTGGCTTTATTTTTGTGCTCATAGCTTATGGAAATATATCCTGGTTCTTGATTTATGATCTTGGCAATCTCAACATGATATCAGAGCTGTGCTGGAAAAACCCTTCACTTTTTGAGTGAATCTTGCACCTAGCTTAGTCAAGAGTTCCTCGTACAGATAAATAGACCTCACCATTGAGTTTGAAAGACCCAAGATAGTTAAAAAAGCCTACCACTTCATCAAATTTTGATATAGGTAATTTTTTGCAAAAAACAATTAGCCCCCAACTCCTCTACCGTGTGACAATATGGTTGTATGAAATTGTACGGATTTTTTTCGAGTTGAAAAGGCAATTTTTTTTTGCAAATCTAAAATTTTCAAGTCTTTGTTCATAATTGGATGAATTTTTGAAGAAACTAGTCGATTTTCCATTATAAAAATATTGGATCGTTGTCATTATAGGGTTTTGTGGTTCCACTCTAGTTTCTGGGGTCGATCTAGTGCAAATCTCATACCATTCTGGTTATTAGTCACGACCATTTTTTGTGTGGTCATTGGTTGACTTCATCTCTATGGTGGCCTTTAGGGTTTGCAAACTCAAGGGTCTCCATCGACCTTCCATTCACCATTCATACAAGCCAGGGCTTCAAAGACTACAGGTCGATGCTGAAATCTAGGTCAAAAAATTCCTCAAAGCCGCCATCTACACTAGCATTTCAGGTCGCGGTTTCATATTGAGGTCTATGATTCATGGTCGTAGGTTTTTATTTTGTGGTTTACTCCTGCCTGGTTACCATCCATAGTCACGGTGAGGTCAAGATCTTTGGTTAGCTGGTCATTGTTTGCAAACTGATCAAAGTCTTTTGCCATAAGCTCTCGGTCTACTCTCAAGAAAAAAGTGGCCACGAAATTCTTCACAATCCAGTTGTAGGTGGTTTCCTCACTTAGTTTTGAGGTCACTGGTTGCAAACATCCTTATTCGCAATGATCACAAACTCTAATGGTCAGAAACCGCCATTATATGTTACAACTGATGTTATTTGTTAATAGTTTTTTGTGTTAGCATGTTATGTGATCATATGTAACATTCATATTCCTTGTATCATTTTTTGTTACATATTTTGTAACTGCAGTTAGTATTAAGTTTTGTTGTTAAGGTAACATTTAATGTTATAATATTTGTAACAACATCATATATTGTAACTGTAGAGTTAAAACTCTACATTTTGTAGCATTGATTAATAGCAATCGTATTGTTTTACTTTCAGTCTATTTGAGTTGCAAATATTGCTCGTGCATGGAATGCGCCAAGTTTCAGCATGGTAGGATTTTGAGGAAACAAAGAGACAATGCTTTCTTAAAGCCACGCGAAGAAGACACGTGGCAAGATGTTCGAGAGGTAATAAGATCAATGTCTTCTTCTTAGTTTGCAGTACTCATGGGTCATGCAGGATGTGCCACGTATTTTGGGCCCATATTTCCCCTTAATATTTTATATAATTTCTAAGTTGCAGCAGAGAGCGCCAAGTGTCGCTACCACGGGGCCTAAGGGAGAAACTTTTGGGGCAATGAAAAGATACGCCAGTGTGCCACATGTCCTTTGTTGCAAATATGTGGAGTATGTCACATGTCCCTTTTCTTTAATAAGTTTTGAGAAGTGTCAAAGTATAATATGGTGGGCCCCAGGATATTATGAGTATAGTTTCTAAGTGAAGCGGATAGTGCCAGGTGTCACGACCGCGAGTGTTTGAGGAGTAAGAAACAAAAGAAACTTTTAAACACGTGCCAGCCTACTGCGTGTCCCAGTTTTGGAACTCTCAGGTGTTGCCACGTGTTTTGATCGAAGTCAAAAGTAAGAGGAGGTCAGATGCGCCAAGTGTCAGTATGGTGCACGTTCTCACTATGTTATAAAGGAAACTAAGCCTAATAAGCGTAGGAGACCCATGTAGCAACTTTAGAGTTTCTATGAAGCTTGCGGAGGAGGCCATATGTCCCAACAGAACTGGTAGTTATTGGACTGCATTTTCAGTGCTAGTCAGCCAATCAGAGCGCGAGGATGATACAGAAGCAGATTCAAGAAGATTTCCTATGCACGATCAATTCCAGTTTAGTTGCAGGTAGTTAAGAATGTTAACAGCCAGAGGTGCCTTGAGCCCCATTTTTCTTCTATAAATTGGGGAATTTTGTAACTGATAGATATAGAAAAATACAGAGAGATATTGTGGTGACTGGGATATATCATTTTTTGCCTTCACAGTTGTTTCAATAAGAAAGCGTCTAGATCTGTGCATGTTTCTGTGCCTCATGTATTTTTGCCAAATCCATTAATGAAAGAAGCTTCTGTTCTGTGTTATTCGGTGATATTTTCTGTGTCTTTATTGTAATTTCTCTAAGTTTAGCCTCTGGTTTTAAATCTATTCATAATCTATCTATATTGATCATGCTCATTGCTTTTTAATATAGCTAAGATCATAAATATTTTGTCACTGTGTTGATTGTTGAAACACATATAAGTTCGGCTCATCGCCTTAGCAGTTTAGTTTCATATTGTATCTGTAATCTTGTTTTTCTGTCCTTTCCCAAAACCCCATTAAAAAAAGGAAGAGCCAGCTTCTATAAAATCTAGAGGTTGCTTCAAGAGTCGATCCCACATTCTTGAAGCTTCCCATGTTGGTGCTAGAACCTACGCAATTTTACACATCAACAGTTTTTGGCACGCCCAGTGGGACCTTTCTTGATTCTTGATCAAGATCGTATGAACCAAAGAGCAGGAAGGAGTCAAAGTTGTGGACCAACCATCAAAGCCCAATCAGTTGCTAATCTAGGAATCTTGTTGCCACCTTTATCAGCCACTCTGAGAAGAAGGGTAAATCAATCATCTAGAGTACCAGGAATAGTTATGGTAGTACCTACTCCATCATGGAGCTTTGCAGATTGGAACAATAGCGGCCCTCTTATTCTCCCAATGTCACCAGATACCTGGGATCCAATTCCTACTAATGCTTTGAAAGTATTACCCAGGTTTTTGGGAGAAGATTCCAAGACTCCAGGAGAACACCTCCAAGATGTGTCAGATGTGTGTGTTGTGCATGTCATCACAGAACAAAACGTCGCTATCAGATTATTGGTAACTTCTTTCAAAGGGAAGGCTCTAGATTGGTACAGGTCCTTGGCCTCAAATTTAATATCTACTTGGGATCTGTTGGTGCCTGAATTCACTGTCAGTTAATTTAGCAATTTTCATGCAGGCACCATCCCAAAAAATCCAAAAAGTTCTAAGTTTTGGCAACCCTTCAGTGTTTTGTAGCATCCGCATCTTCTTTCCTGAGGAAGGGGTCATCATGTTTTCTCCATCGGCATGGGTTCGTTTTTGTGTCTTCGACATTTCGATTTGAACTTGAACCCTTTTTCTCTAAGTTTAATGGTTCAGCGGTTCATGGTTCATTTTTCTTCTAATGGGTCATATTATGCATTTGCCTTGCGCAAATCTTGCATCGTTGAACCTCCCGCTTGAACCCTCTTCTTAACGATTCAGAGGTTCAATGGTTCGAAGCTTTGTTGCCAATGGAGTAGTGTTTTGGAGGTTTGAACCTCGTCGGTGAAACTTCTTTTTGAGTGCTCTGATTATGGTTGAACCTCAGCGTTGAACCTCGCCTTTGAACCATCGGGTTGAACCGGTTCAGCGGTTCAACGGTTCAAGGGCTTTGGTTCCATTTTTCACTAAGTAAATCCTTTGCTCATCTTTTTGATCCAATTGACATGTTGAACCTCGGTGTTGAACCTTTGTGTTGAACCGGTTCATCGGTTCAACGGGTTCATCGGGTTGGTCATACTGATAAGAATTTTGGAGGGTCACTGCCAACACTTTGGCTATCGGCGAAGTATTTTCTTGGGTTGCCGATATGTAATGTTTGGCCGATGCGATGTCATCGGCGTGGGTCTCACCGACAAGGGATTTGAATAGGCATTGGGGTGATCAGCATCATCGGAAAAGCAGTTTTGTGTTGGGCCGACAATGGTTGTCTGGCCGAAGAGGGAAGCAATGCCATCGGTGAGAATTGGTCTATCGGCTGGGGAGACTTTGATTGCTCCGACGGTGTAAGTCACACCGATGGAGGAAGCCTTCGGCGTAACATTTGCTGTCGGATGGACTGAGGAAGGTTGGCCCGATGGTTCATCTCTGGCCGATGGAGGGGAATGTAGTGTAGCGGTCGACGAGATGAATGAGATCGGCAGGAGTTTTTTGGGGTTGGCCGATGGCTTGGGTTTTGGCGATGGGCTTTTGGAGAAGGCTTGTGCGTCGAACGCGGCAAAAGGTGCTCGACAACTATTATGCTCGCGGCCATGTTTTTAAAGTATTGGAGGAGTCTCCGCGGCACTAATGTGGGATTAAGTTCCCTGCACATTTGAAACTTCATTAAAGTGCGTTTTGGCGGGAACTTCTATTTGAACGTAGCGACAGTTTCCAAGTAGGCCGCGGGTGGTTGAGCCATCAATGGCGATTGTAGCAGGGGTATGGGTGATGGTACACATGATCAGGCTACTCGATTTATGAGTGAAGACTTCCAGATGGCAGCGCAAGGCTCGAGGCCTCCCTTGTCTGCTGCATTGATGACTTCTGAGCGCCATTCCTTTGTGGAGTCTGTATCTGGCAGATTTTTGAATTTTGACCATGTAATTAATGCTGAGTACACTTCCCTCTGGCTGTTTTTAAGCAGGAAGTGTTACTCATTTTAGGGGTTGGATGTTTTTGGGCTTTCAGCTCTGACTCTGAACATAAGATGTTCACATTTTGAAAGGCATTTTTTGCTACAGACTCGGTCCTTAGTCTGGTGCACTAATCTATCTTGGCTTGTAAATGATGATTTTCTCTGTGATGACCTTCTATGCAGATTGATTTTAAATGAAAAACACCTGTGTGTGTATTGTTTCTGATTGTCTCCTGTATGTCATTGGTTTTCCTTTCAAACAAGGTTGTCAAGGGCTTCTAAGTTTTTCAGTATATGCATACTGTGTGTCTGATTTATTGCGTCTGCTCAAGGAGTGGTTAAATAGGCTTTTGATCAGATACAAAGGGAAATAGATTGCATCATAGGATCTATTAAGTATGATCATTGGTAATACTCTTTCTTGGACATGTTGCTGTTAGGCAGCAGCATTATTCTCAGGTCCTCTGGATATGAATTTATGTTGTCATGGGGAGACATTTACATTCTTAGATATGACTCTGCTGCCCAGATAAGGCACTGGTTTGGGAATCTGTCTGTTCAATGGGTCTAGGAAAGTCCCATCCCTCCAAACACCATTTCAAACCATTTCATCCTTCCACTTGTTAGTTGTAGGAGTAGGATTAGGATCCCTGCATGCTCTCATACCCAACCAGACATCATGTCCAAGAATGTTGCCAACCTTGTGATTTGTTACACAAATCTTGGTCCTTACATGAGAGTATTCTGCCTGTTGCTGTCAAGTTATATCTTTATGTCATTGAGCTAGTCAAGGTCATACTTTTATCAAATAGGGACACCCCCCTTGGTGCGGCAAAACCAAAAGTGAAGGGGAGGAGCTCACGTAACCTCCTATATTCAGTTGGCTGAATCTGCCTGTGCATTAGAACTGGCAAAACCTAATGCTGATTCAGAAGAAAAACCAACAGGATCAACTTGGAGATGCTTTCTTTGCAAGATTCAATGAAAAAGGCGATAGATCATCTATGTTACAGCAACTGATCACCATAAAGACGACACCCCAAGAAGCCATAACAGATTTCAACACTAGGTTCCAAAAGACCTGGGATAGAATCCTTGCCACAGCCAGGCCATCAACAGGTATGGCAATTGTATTTTATCTTAAGGATTTCAATTCTGATATCTCAGTCATGATCCAGTCTTTAGGAGGGCAGACCTTACTAGCGGCATATGAATTAGTCGTAAGAGCTGAAAATCACCTCATAGACGCTGGGAAACTACCCCCAAGACCTCCTATGCCTATGTTTCTAGAGATTTCTATGCCCCTGCCACAAGAAACTACTAATACTCCATCAGTTCCTGTGTCTATGTACACCTTCCCAACACCTCAACAACCCACTACATCAACACTTCCTGCCCCTCCATCTGAAATGGGTGATGTCAAGAATATTCTTAGAACCTTTTCAAATGAGATTATTAACCTCAAGAGATAGCAGACTTCTTATCCGAAACCTCCTTACCAGGGATTCCAAGGTAATAGGCCTCCATACCAGCCGAACCAATACCATGGAACACAAAAGCCAAATTATCCCCAACCTTCAAACTAGCTAGTTACAGTACCCACATCATTACAAGTTGTCCCAACTAATTCAAGTAGAGAGATGGTTCCTGGACAAAATAACATAGCAGAAGACTCCAATGCTTGGTGTTTCCCTTGCAACAATGCACATATGCCTAGAGATTTCCCTAGAGGCAACTTACAGAAGAGGGTAGCAGAGCAAAGAAGAATTGAGGGTTAAGTTGTTGTGCCTTCAAGGCCCTTTCCTTACCAATCACCTGGTGTTCAAAATGCAACAATGGTAGCACAAATGCAAGAGATGTCAATAGAATAAGAAGGGGAAATTGCCCCAGAGCATGCACTGTTTTCATGGATAGAAGATGAAGAGTCAGTATTTCTAAATGAGGCATCTACTTCCAAGAAACCCCTCATTCAATCTGATTACTACACTAGGTCAAAGAGAAGAATGGTGGAACAACCTGAAACTAACTCGTATGAAATGACTAAGGATCCTCCATTCCAAAGTCAATACATCCCTATTTCAAGGCAAGAAGTACCTATGGGTGCTCTGAATCAAGGAATCTCTAACCTGGAGATAGAAAGAGCAAGGTATCCTTACTATCCTAAAACACAAACATTGGGGCCCATGAATGTGGTGGAATAGTTAAAGAAAACCCTTGCACATGTGTCAATATGGGATATGATGGCTATCCCTGAACAGAAGATGCTATTACAAGAAGCATTGCAGACTCAGGCAGATCCCAAAGTTGTTAATACCAAAGAAAGAGGTATGAACAAAGGGAGAACCCAAAACAAAGATACCCCACCTCTGCAGACTGCCGCTCTGTTAAATGCTACGCCAGAGGTAAGCAAGTCTAAGCTGAATCCATTTTATTTAACCTTAATAGTGGGAAAGAAACTATTGCACAACTCAATGATAAACTCGGGAGCTAGTACTACAATCATGCCAAAGCAAGTAGTTGATGCTTTAAAAATAGAATATGAGCCACTAGCTAAAGGGGTTATGCAATTAGATGGAAAGTTTGTCCAAACCATAGGAATGATCAAACAATTCCCATTACAATTGTATACTTGTCCAAATATAACTGTCTTGCAAGATGTGGTGATCATTGACATCCCCCCTATCTTCGGACTATGCCTATCTAGAGATTTCACTGCTAAAATAGGAGGGTACATGTCACTTGATTGGTCACATTTGATCTTGAGAACTAAATAGGGAACAAAGATGAAGGTGATATCTTAGCCCCTATCTAAAGAACATATCACCGAGGAACCAACTCTAAGAATTGAAGCATCTCATGATATGATGAATGGGGAGGATAGAGCTTTTATTGAAGAAGTGGGCGAATGGAGTGAATATGATCAAAATGAAGAAGAGAACAATCAGCTGATGTCCATGATGCAGAGTGACCCTTATGGTAATTATGATTCCACTAGTTTGGTGACTTATGTAATCTTTGAGGAAGGTCAAGAAATACCAAATATAATGAGTCAAGAGATATCTGAAAAGGGGGATTCTAATAAGGACTTTGAGGTCTGGACCTTAAACTTTGATGGAGCTAGGAGCAAGAATGGTGCAGGAGCAGGTATCTGTCTCACTTCTCCAAATGGTGAGAAAATTCTTAGGGCCATACGCTTCCAATTTGCTTGTACAAATAATGATGTTGAATATGAGTCTTTGGTACATGGTCTTATGTTGGCCATGAAGAAAGGGATAAAGAATCTAATAGTCAAAGGTGATTCAGAGCTGGTTGTTAAAAAAATCAAAGAGAAAGATGTGGCAAAGAATGTGAGAATAAGATCTTATCGCCACAAGATTTGGGATCCGATTGATGGCTTTGATGCTTTTAACATAGAAGTTGTACCTAGAGTTCAAAATACTAAAGTAGATAGAATGGCACAAATTGGCTCTCAGCTTGACCTAACAAGTGACTTGCTTATCAATAATGAAGCAGTGAAAGTCATTATTAGACTAGCAATCCCTGATAATGTTCAAAATTGGCAAGTTTTTGACAATGACCTTCAGGTACTTCTGTTTCTATAGCAGTCTGGAGAATTTGCTGACCAGTTGCAGCCTAAGATTGAGGAAGCATATGGTGACCAGATTATCCAATTAAAATCTAATAATCTTCTAAGGGCGTTAATAACATTGGAGAACCTATTTGACCTAGATGCTGCGAACCTAGATAAGAGGAAGTTTAAGGCAAGCAAAGAAGATTATTCTGAAATTCATGTCAGCAAAGGAAGTTGAAAGTAGGTAATGCCACTACTCAGGAGGAAAGAGATAAGTTAATTTATTTATGCAACAAATATGATAGAGTGATTGCATGGACCTATGATGACCTTCATGGTTATAATAGAGACATCATCCAACATACCATAGAGCTTGTTGAAGGATCAAAGCCTGTTCGCCAGAAACAAAGACCAGTGAATCCTAGAATTGAACCTTTAATGGTGGATGAGTTACAAAAGCTTCTTGAGTCTAAGATTATTTTCCCGATCAAACATTCAACCTAGGTATCTAATCTAGTGCCAGTGAGAAAGAAAAATGGGGACATTAGGCTCTACATAGACTTCAGAGACTTAAATAAAGCTTCATTAAAATATCATTATCCTCTGCCATCCATGGAGCAGATCTTACAAACAGTGGCTGGATCAGAAAGATTTTCCTTGCTTGATAGTTTTTCAGGATAGAATCAGATCTGGTTGGCAGATGAAGACCAACACAAGATAGCATTCACAACAAAGTGGGGAACTTTTCAATATGCCAAAATGTCGTTTGGTCTCTCAAACACTGGTGCCACTTTTCAGCGCGCTATAGTATAGCATTTAAGGGGCTCATAAATAAGATCATTTTGATTTATGTAGATGATCTCACTATATTTACAAAGAATGCCAAAGATCACTTTGAACATTTAGAAGCTATTTTTCAGAGGTGTCAAGAGTTTGGGATTTCTTTAAATCCTAAGAAGTGTGTTTTTATTGTACCTCAAGGGAAACTTTTAGGGCATATTGTTTCAAAGGATGGAATCTCTATTGATCCATAGAGGGTCAAAGCTATACTGGACTTATCCTTACCAGTCAATAAAAAGGAAGTTCAGTCTTTCTTGGGTAAGATTAATTTTGTCAGTAGATTCATATCTGATTTCGCAGGGCTAGTTAGGCCCATTACCTTGATGTTGAAGAAGGATTTAATCTTTAAATGGACAACTGAGGGAAGGCAAGATTTTGAATAAATCAAGAAGGCTATCTCAACTACCCCAGCACTGTGAAATCCTAATTTCTCTAAACACTTCGTAATGTACGTATATGGAGGGGAACATAGTATTGCAACTGTTCTAACTTAGAAAGATGACAAAGAAGAGGGAGAGCATCCAATTGCATTCTTCTCCAAGACACTAAGGGAGTATGAATCTAGGTATAATTTTGTTGAAAATCAAGCTTATGCCATAGTTAAAGCTCTTAAGAAATTCAGGCACCTAGTAACGGGAAACAAAATCTTGATATTAGTAGCTCACTCAAGTGTTAGGGAATATATTATGGAAGGTGAAATTACATAAAAGAGGGCTAACTGGATAACCAAGATCTTTGAATATGATGTAGAGGTAAGGCCTACCAAATTGGTTAGAGGAGAGGACTCTGCCAATATATTGCCCAAGACACAGAGACGTCAATGTTGAAAGAAATAGAGGACGAAATAGTATTGAAACTTCAAGAGTTTGACCAAGACTCTTGGGTTAATGGTAGGATACGGTTCATGAGGACTGGTATTTTCCCTAGTGTGCTCTCCCTTGATAAAAGAAGGTACTATAGACAACAAGGAAGTCATTTTGTGCTAATTGATCATATTTTGTTTAAAAGTAATTTTAATGGGATCCTACTAAGACATGTTGAAAAGGATGAAGCTCAAAAGATACTACATGAACTCCATCATGGAGCCTCAGGGGGACATTATTTGTAGATTGTCATCAGATGGTCAAGCAGTGTCAGGCTTGTCAATTCTATGCTAGAAGAAGAAGAAATGTAGATTTCCCTTTGATTCCCATAATAGTAGATGAACCCTTTGCACAATGGGGTTTAGATTTCATAGGAATGATCGACCCAATCTCAAGTATGGGGTACAAATGGATACTCACTACAACTGATTATTTTACAAGATGGAGTGAATCAGTGCCACTTAAGGAAGCCACTGAGAAGGTAATTCTAGAGTTTCTTGAAGGAATAACTACTAGTTTTGGTCCTCCACGCACTATTATATCTGATAATGCTAAGGAATTTTTAGGTACCAAACTGTCAGAGTTTGCTTTAAAGAATGGGATATATTTGAAGACTTCATCTAATTATTATCTGCAAGGTAATAGCTTGGCAGAATCTACAAATAAGAACTTGATTAGACTCATCAAAAGAATGGGGATCTATCATCAGAGAGATTGGAACAAGTCTCTCAATTCAGCACTATGGGCAGACAGAATTATGCCAAAGCAAGTGACTAAAATATCCCCATATCAACTGGTCTATGACAAGAATGCAGTTATGTCATTGAACATAGAAATCCTTGCTTTGCAGTTGATCAAACAATTGGAGATAGAGGAAAATGGCCCAATGCATGTGAAGCTCGTTGAATTACTGGAAGTTCAAGAAAAAAGAGAAGTGGCACATGAATCTTTGATGAGGCATCAGCATACCATAAAGAATTGGTTCGATAGAAAGACTTCTGAACCAAATTTTGAAGTTGGGTCCTTGGTTTTGAAATGGGATGAGAGAGTTGCTAAACCAAGTTGACATAGCAAGTTTGACTCACTATGGACTAGCCCTTTTAAGATTCGCACCTGCAAGCAACAGAATGCATTTGAGCTGAAAAATATGGAAGGAGAACTCGAAGAGATTCCCGTTAATGAGATCTTCTTGAAAGACTTCACATAATTTCAAAACCTAACCCTGTATCATAGTTAATTAGGTGTCTTTAGTTTACTTTCCTTCCTTTGTCTTGCTTTTCCCGCTTTCTTTTTAAATAAGTGTTCCAGGAACATGTGTTCGCAACGCATTAACTCTTATAGTTAGCAATTACATACTTCCCAAAGTCATTAGGCAGTTCTCGTACCTCAATAAGGATAGCTAATCATTTCAAAAGATCATCGCCTTTAATGTTGATTTGACACACAGTCCTATGCAGATTTGGAATGATGCACTAGTAGTCATTTTAGCATGTCTATTAATGACATTAATTAGATGTGATGGGTCATTTAATAAATTAATTAAATGTCTCCCCTGATCCAAGTATTAAGCATCTCAAATAGTTGCAGTCACTATTTCTTATTCCAAAATCCTTTGAATTCCCATTGTCTGTGTCAAGAAGTTTCAACTTCTATCATCAGTTCTAGCTATAGTTTGAGTTCATTTGTAGTTTCTAAAGCTTCTGAAGAGATACAGAGATGGCAGAGGGGTAGTCGCTGTAAGAGGGTCTGTTCGATTTGCCTGAGAAATGGAAGGGTAGTAAAGCTTATGCATCTGCCAAAGCACAACCAAGAATCAACTATCTGAGGACCAGAGCCTTAGAGAAGAGGGTTAATGTCGACCCTAAGTAGGTGAAGGATTATGCAGATGGCATCTTTGACACCCAGATGACCAAAAACCTGAAGAATTTGAGAGAGGGGGCACACATGAGATGTCTCCGATGAGCAGAAAAGGGAGAGTCTGAAACGTTTGGCATGAGGATTTGGACCTCCCAATTGGCTCAATTCTTGGTCCCTGTTGTTCAACCCTATCCCAAATTGATTCAGAAGTGTGCAGAGCTTTTTGACCCACAAAATTCAATGATTCAGCACAAAAGATTTATGCTCCAGATAAACCCCAAGGCAATTCAGGACATGTTGGCCCTGTATCATGACCGAAACGCCACTTTCACTACCATACCCAAGCTACAAAATATATGGAATGGGGTTCACAATAAGGTCAGGTTTCTAAATACTGAATTGCATTTCGATGAAGACAACGCCCAATTGCCCCCACTGCCCACCACCCGCGTTAGTTTCAATGCTGATGTGTAGGATGGCCTATCTATGTTGTCTTTCATTTTCAGTCAGAATGATGATGCAAATGTAAATGAGTGGCAATTGGCAGCCATCTTTAGGCTCAAAACAGTGGGTAAGTCTGCCGAATACAGGTTTGACTTCTCAGAGCATATCTCCCAGGCTATTATTGAGTAGCTGTCCAAATTTTCTCAGGAACAAACTTTCAGGTATTCAGCCTATCTTTTCCACTTAATTTTGTATCAAATTATCATCTCTTCCAACAGTATATGCATCTTGTTGCCTCAAAATAAGCTGCGTTCATTTTGTAGGATGACCCCTACAAAACTTGTCTGTTTCGTAGACTATAACTCTAAGCACATTTTTCGAGGCAAATTTTGCCCTCATACGTGATCTTCTAACCCTTGGGAATCATTTCGAGCATCTCCTCATTTTGGTTCTTTAAAGTTTTCAAAATTTGAATAAGTGAGCAAACTCGCTAAATCGGTAAGTTTGATTGTAAAGGAGTTAGAATATTTTAAGTGTAACTTGTTTGAGCGGTCATTTTTGCCACCATTACCTGATTTTAACCTTTTTCTGTTTTACATACAGGAGTGGCATTTTTTGCCGCTCATGCATGTTTATGTTGTTTTAAAGCTCTAGATGCAAGGGCGGCGAAAATCACCGCCCGTGCATATTATTCTTGTTATGTGTTTGAACGGTAAAATCTATCGCCTGTGCATATCTCGCACATCTCGAGTTTACCCAAGTGCATTAAATGCACTCCATGTGAGTGTTTCTAAAAGACATTTATATGTTTTTAAATTGCTTTTTAGTTTTCATTTTAATTCTTACATATCTCTGCTACTTGCATTGGCCCATTTAAAACCCTAGTAATCGTCTTTGGCATTTTTGGTGCGTGATTTTTGGATCTAGGGCTTTTCACGAAGATCAACTTGTGTTCATTATCATCAGGTAAGTTTTCCCTATGTGTTTTTTCGTTTCATAATTCTCTTTTCCCTAAATCATTTTTAGCTTTAATGTAGCATTGTTAGTCGGATTGTTTCCTGTTGTTTCCATGTTTTCTTTTACTCTTAAATGTCTTTTTCATTTAGGGGTTTTATTTAGTTTTTGCCTATAGTTTTTATGCGTTTGTTTTACTGTGTTTTTGTTTAGTGGAGAAAAGGGTAGCATGGCAGTTTTCACCATCCAATATAGAAACCCTAGTTTTTGTTGTATCAGACACGTCTGTTTAAAATGGTGATTTTCATCATTTCTCATCAACTTGGAGTTCTTTCCTTAAGATTCGTAAGGGCGGTGATTTTCACTGCCCCTGCGAGTTTGTTTACCCCTATGTGTCGGCAGTAGAATTTGGTGCTGATGCGTTTGTGTTTATGCAAGTCATGTGCAGGGGCAGTGAAATTTGCCACCCTTGCCTTTATTTTAGTGGAAGCAATACCAGATGTAAGGGTGGGGTAAGTTGCCGCCCCTACATGAAATTTATTAAACCTTCAAATGCTTAAGCGGAAAAATTTTCCGCTCTGATACAAACCAAGTTTATCCTTCCCCTACAAAGGCGGTAAAAATCACCGCTTGTGCACTTTGCACTGCCAATATTTTATCTTACATCCAAGGGCGGCAAAAATTGCCGCCCGTGCACTCACTCTCTAGAATTTGTCTTTGGGGAATTTTCTGAATTGCTATCCTGAGCCCGCTTTCATCCATTTTTTTGACTTGCTTGCTTTTTAGCCCTTTCAAGCTCATTCCTGTGATCATGATCATCAACATGCAATTTCCCAAATTACCATTTTTCCCCTAACTACAAGATCATGACTTTTTGTTACAGTTTCTTCGGTAAACTGTTGAGGTCTTTAATTCATCCGAAGGAGCCTTCTTTTCAAATGACTGACCCATCTCCAAATAAATTAAAAGTGATGAAGTACAAGTATCAGGGTGTTTTTCATGTCACATCAGTCAAGTCCAATGTGGATGAGATAAGGGACACTAAAATTGGTCATGTGGATATGACCAAATTTGTGGAAAGAACAAAGTTAGATAAACCCAGTCCTTATATGCAAAAGATTATCAAAAGCAATATTCATCTGGTGGCTTCATTCCCTGTTGCTGCACACAATACAGAGTTTGTTCTCCAAGTTTCTCATTTCTACAATAAAGACAACATGATAGTGGTAGATGCCCACGGCAATGTGATCATGAGGCTTGATGCAAAATTTATAGATAAGGTGTTCATGTGTCCGAGAGCAGAAGATGTTACAGAGTTGGACTTCTCAATTGCTCGGGGAGAATATGATAAAGATGTAGAAAAGGCGAAAAGGGTGATAAATACTAAATGGCTCAAGACTGCTAGACCAAATTTGTCTAGATGGCTCAGGAGTTTTCCCAGGAGCGGCTTTGTGGAGGAAGTAAGTGATCTAATAACTCTTCTTAGTAGAGTTAGAGGTCTAGCTTCATCTTCAACTTTCCATGAATGGATGTACCCATACATCAAGATCATACTTCAAGGTAAGAAGAATATATTCTGGGGAGAACATATTAGTAATGCTCTTCATGAGCAGCTAATTAAGGTATCAACTACCTTCAAGTTCTATTGGACTTCATACCTGGTATATATAGCAGCTTCAATGAGGAACTTCCCAAGTTTAACATCTGACGGAGACAGGAAGGTTGTACCAGTTTATCAGTATTATCCTCAACTCACTTTGAAAGGCTCAATTTATCATTTCAAAAGGGTAAATGATGCCTTCTTTATTGTTTTCTTGTGCCTCTTTGACCCTATTGGTTATTTTTCTGGATCGGCAGAGGGTTTGCCAGTTCCTATGCATGAGCATATCCGGCCAACAGAAACAGGAGGTTGTGTGAGTTGCCTCCCCTTCACTTCTGGTTCTGCTGCACCAAGGGGGGTGTCCCTATTTGATAAAGATGTAACATTTACTCTCCAAATGACAGAAAGATTTAACTTTGTAATAATAGGCAGAATACTCTCATGTGTGGACCAAGATTTGTGTGATAAATCACAAGGTTGGCAACGTTCTTGGACATATTTGTCTGGTCAGGTATGAGAGTATGCAGCGGTTCCTAATCCTACTCCTACAACTAACAGGTGGAAGTTATGAAAAGGTGGATATGATGATTTAGATGCAAGACAAGGGGTTGTGGATCATAACTACTTCACAAGATCAGACCAGTGCCTATCTCAGGGCAAGGAGTCAAATAGACATATACATAAGAATGGCTTGCAACTAGCATTCAAGTTTCAAGGGGTTAGGACTGATGCTTGCCTTACAAACATCACCCAAGGATAAGTATTTGACTGTCCATACTTACAGATATCCCAGCTGACATACACTCTTCTCCATACCTTAACCTAAAACAATTTAATCCTCTCCTTGAAAGGAAGTTAGAGATCAAGCATGTGATATAGCAAAACTATATCCTAGAATCTGAGAAACCCTTAGCAACCAGATTCAAAAGAAGAAAATGCATACAACAAGTGGAGACAGACAGCAAAACACATGCAAGAAGCATTTTTCATATAAAATTGACACTGAAACTGAACATGTGTGCAAGATACATCACAGATGCAATACATAAACTCCAAAATGAGATAGAACAGCAAGGAAATGCTCTGTATTTCGTTATCTTTCCCCCCAAATTGCCCAAGTCTTCAACCACTAAAAATGAGTAACACAGTCCTCCTTATACAACAAGGAAGTGTACTCAACACATTAATTACAAGGCAAATCAAAAATTTGCCAGATACAATGCATCCTCAAATTGGCGCTCAAAACATTTAATGTTGCAGAGAGGAAAAGAAGGAGAAGTAGGTGGAATCAAAATCTGCACAGCTTGCCTGAAGATTTTCTGCATAAATTTGGTAGGTGATTTGTCCCTTCGACCCAACATCCTCTGTAATTCACCATTAATTGTTCACCAACCCGTGGCCTGAGAATACAGCAACCCACGTGCATACAATGAAAAACCTTCACATGAAGTTTTAAAACATGGCCGTCGATCCACCTCTCCTCCGCCGAGATCTATGGTTCCAAATCAAAAGAACAAACAGCCAGCCAATCGGAACGTGCCACGTCAGATGTTTCCTTGCCATCGTTGACCCTACATTTTGCCTTTGTCGCCCAGAGCACATACATTCGTCTTCGTATATGTAAGAGCATATACAACCGCCCTCTTTTGCCTTTTAAAACCACTTGTATATGCAGGATGCATATACACACAACAGCTAATATGCAAGGCGGACCCCAAATGTTTTTTGTAGTAGCTTGAAATCTCCATCGAGTCCGGAATGCATATCCCTTCAA
The DNA here is from genome assembly GCA_027924645.1 of Cunninghamia lanceolata. Classification (NCBI taxonomy): domain Eukaryota; kingdom Viridiplantae; phylum Streptophyta; class Pinopsida; order Cupressales; family Cupressaceae; genus Cunninghamia; species Cunninghamia lanceolata. Next base: position 4,012,264 of record BSBN01000396.1, on the reverse strand, counting down.
TGCACCTGCTGCTTTGTACATGCAAAAACATATACAAGCGCCTTATATACAAGTTGGACCTCAAATTTTATAGAGCGATTTGAGAATCGGTTCAAATCCGGCTTGTATGCCCTCCACTGCACATTGGCTTGTATATCAGCAAATACAAGCACTTTATACAACCCATAGACCTAAAATATTTATTCACTACATTTTATTCCTCCATCGTGTCTGGGTTGTATGTCCTTTTGCTTGCATATCTTAATGTATAACACAATGTACAAACCCTTTGATACATCTGCAGAATCTGTGACAGAATATTCCAGGAATGCACCTAAACGCAAATATACATTCACTCCTGCACATACAAACAAGGAATCTTCACAGAATATGCGATGAATGCATATTTCCCTTGTATGTCGAACATCTACAATTCCACTTGCATACACCCGCGGGCCCCACCGAATGCACCTTTGTTGCACTGTTCACTTTGCATGTCATGGGCCTTACCAATTGCATCTTTTTTGCTTTGTATGTAGCGAAATATACAAGGCCCATCATATAATTCGCTTATATCTTGGAGATACAAAGACCTTTGCATGTCTATGGACCCCGCCGCATGTATCTCCCCCTCGCCACTGTAGCAAATTCATATTTGCACCTTTGTATGTTTTTCAATGCACCTCCACATGCAACCCGATATACAAAGTGGGAATATTCCCAGGAATCTGTGAAAGATTCCCCCTTTGTATATGCATCATTTCAAGCCCGATATGCATGTAAAATGCATACAACTCACTTTTTCAAAGGCCGATTAGGATTTTTGACCTGCCAATGCATATTCGACCTGCACGTATATACAAAAACCCTTGTATATACAAAGACACCTACATCTTAACTTGATTTTATGCATTTTTTACAACTGCAGAGGCCGAAAGTGTTAGAATTTTTTGGACTTTTGGGAAGGAGCCTGGCTTAAAACCCTAAACATAAATGATTACTAACATAGGCTCCGTCTGGGGACGCATGCCTCTTGCAGGCATGGCGAGAACCTCAGAATCTCTGGTTTCGCAGATTGGGCCTTATTCATTTGGCAACAGAGTCTATCATACCAACCTGCATCACAAATTATATTTTGAAGATTATTTTGGCGGCCCTGGGCAGCCAAAAATGAAGAACCATAACTTTATCCTGTCAAATGCCTGATTCCAAACTGGATAACCCCAACCACAGCTGAAAACATTAAAACAATCTGCCCGTAAGCTGATTTGATCAATTACATGCTTCACCATTTCTGAAAACTTGCCACTGTCAGTACTGCCTCTGTCACTCTGCACCTTACAACCAGACATATAACCATACACATTATAATATTCTTCAGCATTAGGTAACATATGTATGTTATGATCCTCAAGCAGTATAACCTCATATTGCATTTGGCAATATTCATTATCTACCTGGCTGTTGCATATAACCAAACACATATCCAGCTGATCCAAAAACTGAAAACACTCAGAAAATATGAGACCCCCAATGTAATTCATATCACCTATTGACATTGAAAGAAAAACCTGATCCACATAGCTATCATTGCACATGTCTGAACCAACTGATACTGAGCATTCATTATCCACAGTTTGCAAGTCAGTATTATCATTTTCAAACAGAGGGTTAGTTCTGCACCACTGAAAGCCATGACTCACAAAATCAAATGCATCCACAAGCTCATCATAAAGGGGATTCATGCTCGTTGCAAAGGTCTCTATTTCTTCTTCATGACAATTCATTTATTTTTCATCATTATCAGACCTAGAGTCATAAGAAGAACAAACCTGATCCATGAATTGATCATGGATATCATCTTTATCATCTTTAATCTCTGATTGCCCCACAGATAAGATTTCTGTTGCTTCAATACAGTCTGAAGTTGAACAATCTACATCATTTTCCAACCCTCTAGTGCTTCCTGATGAAACTGATATTGACTCTTGATCCATATGATCACTACTTTGCACAACTGGATCATTTAAACATGAATGCTCTTTGTTTAGGACTGGAATGCAAATATTATTTGAAAAATTATTATTATCAACTTCATTTGCTGGGCAAATCAGGACATCCCCCTCTATAACAGAAACATCATTAACTTGGAATGATGCAAAAATTGGGACAGCAGGGGTGTTAGTACTTTGACATTCATCTTCAACATTTAGATTATATCCCTCATTAACATTTGGGACTATAGGGCAGCAAAATTTTTTAGAGAAATACCCTTTTTGAATCCCATACCTCCAATTATTTTCAATGTCAATTGCAAACTAATCTGCCTAATGCAATGTGGTGGGCTCTTTATCTCTCAATCTATAGCTCATTTTCCTATCAAATGCTCCCAAATAGACAACTTGGCACAATGCATCATTAGGTCTCATGCATTCTGGAATTCTATTCAATGTCCTCATAAATCTGAGGTTAAAGGCTGGAATCAACTCATCCTCTTCAATATGGATATACATAAAATCACTAATAACTACATAATCAGAAATTCTTTCACCATATTGATCTAGAAATGTAGATTTAAAATCATGCCAAGAGCTGACAGAGTAAGCTGGAAGATAGGAGAACCAGTCCCTTGCATCTTTATCTAGAGATTGAACAAATAATCTCATAACTACATCTTCATGGTCAATCTCAAAATCATCTACAACATTTATAAACGGCTGCAAGTGTCTCTCAGCTGATTCATCCTTCACACCATTGAATTTGGGTAAATACTTTCTGATTTTAGATGGAAAAGCATTAGGGTAGCCACAAATGCCATCAAAATTTATGGGCTTATATCTGTAAGGCTGAAACTTCTTTTATTACATGGTTGGGACTGATTATTATACATGGTTGCATTTGACACCTCACAAGGATGCAGGGGCTGATAATTATACATCATTATGCGTTTTTGCAACCCTCTTTTCAACTCAGATTTTCTATAAATAATGACTTTAGGCCCTTAAAATTCAGACTGTTGTTTCAACTTTCCTAAAGTCCTCCAAATGAGTCTTTTAAACAATGTTGCATACTTCTTTTGATATGCAAACTAGGTTCTCATGAAAGTATGCAATCAAGTCACCAATATTTCCCTTTTTAACCAGTGCTATTTCACCAAATAGGGAACTTTTAAAACTTATACAAATACCTAGATATGTTGCAGCAACCGCAAATTTAACACCTCTAGTGTCCTCTTATCAGGTTCTTTCTTATGCAAAGGCGCCACCTCCTTAGCAAAGGAATGAGCTTCAAACAGGCTGAAGCTGAAAATTGATTTCTTTCTTTCTGGGTTCTCCCACAGTAGAGTCACACATACAACTTTTTCCTTTGCTGCAACAAAGCACCTCCAGGTCTGATTTTTCAATCTTTTAGACTCAAACTTTCATGGTTATGACATTGTCTCCCCAACGGAGTCGTCAATTCTGTTGGTTATTTTTCCAGATCGGCAGAGGGTTTGCCAGTTCCTATGCACGAGCAGATCCAGCCAACAGAAATGGGAGGTTGCATGAGCTGCCTCCCCTTCACTTTTGGTTCTGCCGCAGCAAGGGGGGTGTCCCTATTTGATAAAGATGTAACATTTACTCTCCAAATTACAGAAAGATTTAACTTTCTAATAACAGGCAGAATACTCTCATGTGTGGACCAAGATTTGTGTGATAAATCACAAGGTTGGCAACGTTCTTGGACATATCTGTCTGGTCAAGTATGAGAGTATGCAGGGGTTCCTAATCCTACTCCTACAACTAATAGGTGGAAGTTATGAAAAGGTGGATATGATGATTTGGATGCAAGACAAGGGGTTGTGGATCATAACTACTTCACAAGATCAGACCAGTGCCTATCTCAGGGCAAGGAGTCAAATAGACATATACATAAGAATGGCTTGCAACTAGCATTCAAGTTTCAAGGGGTTAGGACTGATGCTTGCCTTACAAACATCACCCAAGGATAAGTATTTGATTGTCCATACTTACAGATATCCCAGCTGACATACACTCTTCTTCATACCTTAACCTAAAACAATTTAATCCTCTCCTTGAAAGGAAGTTAGAGATCAAGCATGTGATACAGCAAAACTATATCCTAGAATCTGAGAAACCCTTAGCAACCAGATTCAAAAGAAGAAAATGCATACAACAAGTGGAGACAGACAGCAAAACACATGCAAGAAGCATTTTTCATATAAAATTGACACTGAAACTGAACATGTGTGCAAGATACATCACAGATGCCATAGATAAATTCCAAAATGAGATAGAACAGCAAGGAAATGCTCTGTATTTCGTTATCTTTCCCCCAAAATTGCCCAAGTCTTCAACCACTATAAATGAGTAACACAGTCCTCCTTATACAACAAGGAAGTGTACTCAACACATTAATTACAAGGCAAATCAAAAATTTGCCAGATACAATGCATCCTCAAATTGGCGCTCAAAACATTTAATGCTACAGAGAGGAAAAGAAGGAGAAGTAGGTGGAATCAGAATCTACACAGCTTGCCTGAAGATTTTCTACATAAATTTGGTAGGTGATTTGTCCCTTCGACCCAACGTCCTCTGCAATTCGCCATTAATTGTTCACCAACCCACGGCCTGAGAATGCAGCAACCCACGTGCATACAATGAAAAACCTTCATGGCCGTCGATCCACCTCTCCTCTGCTGAGATCTGCGGTTCCAAATTGAAAGAACAAGCAGCCAGCCAATCGAAACGTGCCACGTCAGATGTTTCCTTGCCATCGCTGACCCTACATTTTGCCTTTGTCACCCAGAGCACATACAACCGCCCTCTTTAGCCTTTTAAAACCACTTGTATATGTAGGATGCATATACACACAACAGCTAATATGCAAGGTGGACCCCAAATGTTTTTTGCAGCAACTTGAAATCTCCATCGGGTCTGGAATGCATATCCCTTCAATGCACCTACTGCTTTGTACATGCAAAAATATATACAAGTGCCTTATATACAAGTTAGACCTCAAATTTTATAGAGCGATTTGAGAATCAGTTCAAATCCGACTTGTATGCCCTCCACTGCACATCAGCTTGTATATCAACATATACAAGCACTTTATACAACCCATGGACCTGAAATATTTATTCATTGCATTTTATTCCTCCATCGGGTCAGGGTTGTATGTCCTTTTTCTTGCATATCTTAATGTATAACACAATGTACAAACCCTTTGATACATCTGTGGAATTTGCTATAGAATATTCCAGGAATGCACCTAAACGCAAATATACATTCACTCCTACACATACAAACAGGGAATCTTCAGAGAATATGCAATGAATGCATATTTCCCTTGTATGTCGAACATCTACAATTCCACTTGCATACACCCGCAGGCCCCACCGAATGCACCTTCACTGCACTGTTCACTTTGCATGTCGCGGGCCTTACCAATTGCATCTTTTCTACTTTGTATGTTGCGGAATATACAAGGCCCATCATATAATTCACTTATATCTTGGAGATACAAAGACCTTTGCATGTTTGTGGACCCCACCGCATGTATCTCCCCCTCGCCACTGTAACAAATGCATATTTGCACCTTTGTATGTTTTTCAATGCACCTCCACATGCAACCCAATATACAAAGCGGGAATATTCCCAGGAATCTGCGAAAGATGCCCCCTTTGTATATGCATCATTTCAAGCCCGATATGCATGTAAAATGCATACAACTCACTTTTTCAAAGGCCGATTGGGATTTTTGACCTGCCAATGCATATTCGACCTGCACGTATATACAAAAACCCTTGTATATACAAAGACACCTACATCTTAACTTGATTGTATGCATTTTTTACAACTGCAGAGGCCGAAAGTGTTAGAATTTTTTGGACTTTTGGGAAGGAGCCTGGCTTAAAACCCTAAACATAAATGATTACTAACAGACCCCCAGTTGGAGTAGAAGAGAATTTCAGATGAAACCTAGGTAGTGGTGAATGGTTTTGGTTGCTTGTTTCTTCAGTTCTCAACTTTCACATATCTAAGAGTTGGCTATTTTCAAGGTTATCCTTACATGTTACCTAAGTTCTCTTCTGACTGAATTGTTTTGATGGAGTTGTGTTGGCAAATGATTGTCTTTCATAACAAACAAATGCAGTTAAAGAAGATAGGATTCAGGTTTCCTATTGAGATTGGTATGTACTCTATTACAACTACTGCTAAAGCCAAGGCAATGGAAATTGAAATGCAAATGGTTACTATGAAACAATTCAAAAGGAGACCTAAATTTGATTATCAGGGAGTGAAGGATAAGATCAGGAGAAAAACTTAGTTTCACGAACTGATGATAGAGGATATTTGGGTTGATTTGAGAATAGAAGAGGATATTAGGAAGCTAGATTACAGCAGGTTGTGTTTAAGCCAAATAGAATATTTGGGCTTGGTTGATATTCCAGAAGGTATAGTGGACAACGAAGATGTTGTTAATCCTAGATATGTCAATGAACAAATTGCAACTTCTCCCTTGCATGCTATGCAGTGGTTAAAAAAGGAGTTAACTTCTTTGAGAAAGAGGTTTGAACTTGTTCTGGCTAATACCAATATGTGGCTGCAAAGCAAGGGTATACCCTTGAAGGACTTCATAATTGGTTCTGAAGAGGAGGCTTTACAACAAACAGGAAAAAGGGCTGAGTTGAGAACTAAGAATAGAAGTGATATTCCCAGTACATCCAAGGCTCCCAAGCCTAAGATTAAATTTGTGTCAGAAGGGAATAAGGCCAAAGTGACAGAGGATGAGTCTGTTGCTAAGGAAATGGAAGTTAAAGAATAGGGTGTTGAAGAACCAACTACAGAGGAGATGGATATTGAGGATAAGTCTTCAGTAGAGAGAGAAAATGAATAGGAGAAAGAAGAAGAAGATGGTCAGGAGAATCTACAGGACACAGCCATGTCTCCACAAAGAAATATGTCACAAGACACTGAAGTCCCCTCTCCTAAACCTAATGTATCTATTTTAGTTTCTTTGCCAAATCCTCCTATAACTCCAATTTTGCCCATTGATATTCAGTCATCCGAGTCTCCGTCATCCTCAAGAACATTTTTTTATAATCCTAATGTGACCTTTGATAATGTTCTTTGTTCCTCAGGATCTCACCCTCTTATGACATAGGTAACTTCACAATTTTTGGACAGTTTGTATTGGGTACTGAGCAAGTTGCCAATGTGGATGTACTAGGTGTAGTGTTTACAAATACTCCTCCCATCGTCACTACCATGAGTGTGAGCACACTTCCTTCTGCACCAGCAATGGGGTCTGACCCGAATGTTAGTACATTAGTGCTTCCTCCATGGCTTTCAGCATATACACCTAAAAGGAAGAAGCAATCCATCTCCCCAGATGACTTTGACTTTGGAAAGCTAATGCCAGTAAAAGCCAAGACACAAAAGAAACCCAAGACTCTTTCTCGGCTTCTAGAAGACAAGGGTCATAAATATGTGGAAATTGCACATCTGCCATCAGATGCAACTATGGAAAATTTGAGAATAAGTGACTATCCTATTTCTAGGATTGAACTTGGGAAGATTACTCATGAAAGTGCCAAAGTTGATGTCCAGCCTACACTCAATTCCTTACTTCTGAAATTTAATCATGAGAAGGAGATGAAAGAGCAATACAAAGCAATGATGGAACAGTTGGCTACAATGGTGAGAAGAATTACTCTGACATCTGAGTAAATCACACCAGAGGTAACCAGAGGTGAGAAGACTCATGTGAAAGGGAGAGATGTTGAAGAATACCTTGATAAAATGCAGGAACAAGGATTGTCTCTTCTTGTCATTATAGTCGAGAAGACAAACAAGATGGAAAAGATTAGAGTTGAGTTGGATGACTTAGTGGATACTATTTCTCAAGACATTGAGTATCTAGATGAAAGCCTAGAGAAGTGGATTGAAATGACAAAGCTGAAAATAAGAACTCTGATATCATTCGGTATTGTTTCAAATTATGAGTCTTATGTGGAAATGAAAGAGTCATTAAGTTATTGGAGTAGTGTTCTAAAAGAGTTGATCAAGGACTTGGAGAGTGCTAAGGAAATCAGTGAAGAAAGTGATGTTAGTCTTTTGCACAAGCTGGAGGAGCTCCCATGCAAGCTGACATCTGAGGATCATCATTTTCTCCTTGCTGATGAGATGATTCAAGAGTTCAAGAATATGTTTCGAAGCAAGTTTGAAGACAAATTCTTCTCAGCTGCCTCTTTAGACAATATTTTGGATTATTAGTTAACACTAGATAATTTGAAATCAAAGTTGACTAGTCACGACAAGGCAACCAGAGCTCGAGTAATTTTCAAGAACACTGTTGGTCCTGATAGCTGTGGGTTGCAAGCAGCATTCACTATGTATGACGCTCATCTGAAGAAGAATGGAGATGCAAGTTGATGCAAAGTGTCATGACTTAGTTTATTTTCTATATTTTCATATGTACTTTTCATTTGTTTTTGAACATTTTTACATGTACTTTTCTCATATGTAATTACATGTAAAAACATAGGAAGTCCCAAGTCAATAAAGACTCCTATTTTTGGATAAGTCAAAGTAGTTAGGTTTTTCCTAAATTTTCTCAAGGCCTCTCCCAATAAATAAAGAGGGCCTCTGTTGTAATTATCATCTTTTGTCTATTGAAGCGAAGCGCTACCACTTTGAAGAGAAATTTGAGACTTTGAGGTTATTTTGTAAATTAGTTTTCAAGCAATATCAAGAAGCAAGTTGGCATCCAATCTTTGTCTTGGAGCAAGTTTGTAATGTTATAGAATTGTTCTTATGTCCTTTCTATTACATTATCTTGTATGAATGTTTGAATTGTGAGCATGGAAATCAAGCGTTCAGAGGGTGATTCAAATTCGATTTTGTAGACTTTGTGCTGCTATATCATATTTGAAATTTGTGTTAATGTTTGTGAACGAGAAGTGACTTGAAGACTTTGTGCTACAAGTTGTTATATTCAATTCACTTATATCATCTTGGAGAAGAGTGGAGACTTTGGGCTGCATTTAACTTTAAATAGTTCTATTTGCAATTAGTTAGTGAGGTGACAGAAGACTTTGTGTTTCTATGGTTTTGTGATAGTTAGTAAGTTTTTTAATATCAGTTTCACTGAAATTATCATTTTGAAGTAAGAACATCTATTCTGAAAAAAGAGAATAGGATGAAATGGAATCACCACGAAAATAGTGTTTAATGTAAATAAGCTTTATAAATTGTTTGTTTGTGATAGTTAGAGCAAATAGAGGGAACCTCCCCTTGTTGAGAGGAGAGACTCTATCTCATCATAGCTGTGGTGATATAACCACTTTGTTGTTAGTGAGTTAATGGAAAAATATTCACCCAATAGTTTTTTGGCAACTCTACTGGGGACTTACGCACAACTTAGAGCCTCACGGTTTGAGTTGAAGCATTCCAGCCTCATTGCTTGAAATTAGTTTGTTCAAGTTTTTACCTTTGTTAAGTACTTTACATTCTAGCAAACTCAAGGTATACAAGAAGTAAAGAGCTCAAGGAATTATTGATCCTGTGTTTGAGTTAATGCAACAAAGTAATTTTGGTCTTTTGCCTTCGATACCAAGACTTTAGCGTACAAGGAGTTTCCCTCCTACCAACGCCAGGTCTCCCATACTAGGTGAAGCTTCTAGTGCAAATACTAATAGAGTATTATCCACTCAGTTTCATCAAAGTTTTGTTATTCCACCTTTCAACCGACTTACTATGGTAGCTCAAGGTCCTTGGGGTATTTCTTTTGGACCCCTAAATTTGATGCCACCTTTGCATGAACTAACTCGTGGTTCTAGAAAGAATTTCCCAAAATTCTATGTTGATGGAAAAGTTCACCCTAATGAACACATTGCAGATTTTTACATAGCTTGTGGCGTGCTAGGGGTGGAGCACGAAGATGTATTAGTGAGACTTTTTGTAGAAACACTACAAGGTGTAGCTGCAGATTGGTTCTACCATCTCCAATCCCAAAGCATCATGGGATGGAACATACTCCGAACCAAGTTTGAAGCTAGGATTAAGCCTGTGAAAGATGCACATGCCTTGCTAGCTCAGCTAACACAAATGAAGAAAGAACCGCAAGAGCCCATGCGGGAATTCATTGCCAAGTTCAACAAATTAACAAATCAGATTTTGGCAACCACTCAACCAACGGCGGAGAATCTGAAATGCTTCTTCATCAACACTCAGCTTCCTGAGGTAAGTTTTTTGTTAAGGCGTGCTAATCCCACTGATCTTGCTATAGCACAAAGTTTGGCTACCGAAGTTGAAGATGATCTTATCCTTGCGGGCAAGGTAAGAAGGGATTCAAACCAAAGTAGAGGGCAGCCCTCTACTGCCATACCTTCCACAAGCACCACAAATCCTATGGTGTAGAAGTTAGCCAATGAGTTGCTAGCTTTGAAAAAGCAAATGTCCTAGAATATGTCCACTCCTTACTGGGACATACCAAGGACTTTCCCTAATACTTCATATCAAGGCAATGCCGCGAGAAACCAATGGCAGAATAGGCTTCCACCAACACAGGGGAAGCTTTCCATTGAAGCATCACTGGTCAACTCAGCAGTTGGCTACTATGAAGCTAAACATGATAACTCTTTCCAATCTGACTTGGATCAGGAAAACACTGCCAACCTCTTTATGGAAGGAGGAGAGGAATTGGTTGGTGACTCTACTATTGGGTTCTTGAACTATCAAGATGAAGCAGAAAGAGAAGAAGATGTATATGGTAGAGTGTATGTTGTTTTCACCAGATCTCAAAATCAGTCAAATCAGCAAGTGGCTGATAAATGAAAATCAAGAGAAGATCCTCAACCTGTAATTTCAACTGCCAAACGAGGAACTCCATTGCCTTTTCAATCAAGGGATCCATCTATCAATAAACAAGTAAGTTCTTCTAACAATCCTACTTCTTCTGCTGCTATTCCTCAGACCAGTACTTCCCCAATTAAACCCTAGAATGAAGGATTTCCTGCCTCTGTGTCTAATTCATTTCATCTTTTTTACATAATTGACCATGCTAGGAAAACTAAAATCCAGATGTCTAAGGTAGAATATTTGCAAGCTAACCCTTATCAATTTGAAAGGTTAGCCAAATTTGTTAAGAATAAGACTGTCTTTATAGGGCAAGATACTTCTAAAACTGCTCATGACTCCTCAAAGAATAGGTCTGCCCAGAACAACCTAGTTACCACTCCTCTTATTGCTCCAAGGAAAATTGAACCCTTTTGTGTTTCTCTATTAGTTAATGGTCATAAATTGAGTAATTGTATCATAGACTCGGGAGCTTCTGAAAATGTCATGCCTACCAAGGTGGCGGATGCTCTCAGACTGACTTTGACAAAGACCTTTGGAAGGTGCTTTCAATGGAAAATAAACAAGTGCCTTTGCTAGGCCACATTAAGAATGCACAATTTGCATTCATAGCTTTTCTGGAGAAAAGAAGAAGGATGAGTGTTCTAGTTGCAGATGTCCCAGCTTCATATGGTATTTTACTGGGATGAAACTTCTACAAGGATGTAGGAGGAAAGCTTAACATGGATTTATCCAAAGCAAGGATACTTGTCAAAGGTGTCATACATAAATTGCTTCCTGAAAAGGAAGCAAAGTATATTGTTACTCAATCTGATGACCCAAAAGCTCAAATTTTATTTGAGTCTTCAGGATTGGGTAATTATTTTCGGGTGATCCCACAATACTGGGTTACAATTGCATTGACGAAGGAAAATTGCCCGTGCACCAAAAAAATGTTTTGGAGGGGTTTGGTCGAACAGGGGTATTCGAACAAACTCAAAAATAGGTTCGATCAAACCCACCCATTCGAATGAACCCACTTTATGTCGGGCTTTTTTTTAATAAAATAGGGGGTTCGATCGAACCCCCTTTAATATTATTATTTTAATGAAAGGGGGTTCGATCAAACCCCTTTTAATGTTATTTCAAATTTTTAATGTTATTTTTAGAGGGTTCTAATTAAAGGGGGTTTGATCGAACCCCCTTTCACTCAAACCCCTCTCTATGGGTTCATTCGAACCACGTTCGATCGAACCCCCTTATTTTGCCCTTACCCCTCTCCAACTGTAATTTTATGCAGATTTTTGGGTTTCAAGGCCTAGGTTGAGGATCAAAATGGAATCAACTTGACAAATCCATCTGGAGTATTATAGTCCTCGAAATGAGCTTTCTATCAAGTATAATTTTAATATATTTTGGTTTTATTATACATTTTTTTTAGTTTAATTAAACATAGGTTTTTCACCGAAAATCAAGCTCTTTGTTCTGCACATATGGAAAAATAGTATGTTACCAACAAAAAATTATAAAAAATATCTATCCTCTTGGTATTCATGTCCTTGATCCAACAGAAGAAAAAAAAAATTGAATTCCAATACATACAAAAAAAGTTATGCTTTACATAGTACACCTATGTCTAAATTGTAATTGGTTTGACTTCAAAAGTTAATTAGAAGAAAAATATTCAACAAAACATTATGCAACCAAATGCATCCTCTAGATATCATAGTTAGAAATCTAAATTCGAAAAAAAATAGAATTTTATCCTTCAAAGAAAAAAGTTATGTTTTACACAGTACACATCACTCTTTAAAAATGGTGTTTACTGTTAAAAACTAGTTATTGAAAGAGATGGAAAAATAAATGCAATTTAATTTCAAAACATTTTAAAAAACTATATTTAGAATCTACAAACAAAATGTGACAAATCACTAGTTTACATCATCTCCAAATTCCTCATGGTTTAGCAACTATAGGTGTCTGAAAGTGAAGATTTTTTCCAAAATGTTCATTTCAATGTCAACTTTGGCTAAAAAGTGTAACCCGTTATTGTGGGATCACCCTTCCTAACTATAGAATATACTTCTAGATTGTCAGATGATAGTTCAGATGAAAGTATGGTGATGGAGGATTCTTCTTCTTCTTCGGGTGAAGAGTCTGCTGATCACAGAGATGTTGAACCAGAAAGTTTAAATGATATTTGGACTCTGGAGTTTGACGGTAGTTGTTCTTCCACCAGATCCGGGGCTGGAGTAGTCCTAATATCTCCTCAAGGGGATATTTTTCCTTTTTCATATAAACTACAGTTTGATAATACCAACAATACTGTTGAATATGAGTCTTTGTTACTCAGGATGGAAGTGGCTTGTACAAAGGGCATCAGAAATCTTCATGCACAAGGTGATGTGAAGTTGATTGTTTGTCAGGTAAGAAATCTATACCAGATGAAAAAATGAAAGGTTGAAGCATTACCAAAATCGGGTATGGGAGTGCATTGATAACTTTGATGCATTTGATATTGCTATTGTTCCTAGAGAATACAATGACAGGGCTGATTCATTGGCTGTATCAGCTACCCTTATGGTCCCACATAAAGATTTTAAGGGTGATAAGTATACCATTGAATTGGTCTTCCGGCCAGGTGTACCTGATAATGCTGACCATTGGCAGGTTTTCAATGGTGATGATCAGATCATAGCTTTCCTAGAGAAAACATATAGCTTTGATGAACTATACTTTGAGGGGAGTGATTCTCCACCTCGAGAGTATGTTTCTGAAGTAAACTTAAAAACTGGTGAAGAGTTTCTTCAATTGAAAGGAAACAAAATTTTGAAAGGTTTAGTTTCCCTTGAAAAGCTGTTTGATAAACATGATCTTTATATCAAACAAAAGCAGCAACTTGGTTCAAGTTCGTCAATGGAATTTGAACAAGTGAACCTGAATGCATAAGCGGATCCTAAGATGGTTAATATTGGGAAATGAAGCACTGATGATGAAAAGTTCAAGTTCACAACACTTCTACGCCATTATATCGATGTGCTTGCATATTCATATGATGAATTGAAGTCTATCAGACCACAAGAGATCCAACATGAGATTCCTCTCAAGGTGGGATCATTGCCTCACAAGCAGAAGCAGAAGCAGTACAATCCAAAAATATTAGCTACAATCCTTTCTGAAATTAAAAAAATGTTGAATGCTAGGATAATTTTCCCTATCCATCATTCCACTTGGATTGCAAATATTGTTCCTGTAAGGAAGGAGAATAGAGAAATCCGTATTTGTGTAGATTTTAGAAATCTAAATCAATCTTCCTTGAAAGATACCTACACTCTGCCCATAATGGATCAAGTGTTACAAACTGTAACTGGTTCAGAGATGTTGTCTATGTTGGATGGTTTTTCAGGCTACAATCAAGTAGAGGTCAGTGAAGTGGATCAGTATAAAACCGCTTTCACAACTCCATGGAGCACTTTTGCATATCACAGGATGCCATTTGGGTTGATCAATGCTGGCACTACATTCCAGAGAGCAATGGACTCAGCATTCAGAGATGAAATGGGTAAGTTCATTATGGTATAACTTGATGATTTGATCATTTTCTCCAAGGAATGTCAAGATCATGCTTACCACTTGTGGCAAGTTTTGTAGCGGTGCCATCAAAATGGTATTTCTCTTAACCCAAAGAAGTCAGTTTTTGGGGTTAGAGAAGGAAAACTTCTTGGTCACATTGTGTCCAAAGAAGGAACCAAGATTGACTCAGAAAGAGTCAAATCTATCCAAAGTCTTAGTTTGCTTGCAAGTAAGACCGTTGTTCACTCTTTCTTCGGAAAAGTGAATTTTCTACGAAGGTTCATCCCAAAGTTCAAAGAGAAAACTTGTCATATTGTTAATATGATGAAAGGGAAGACCACTTTCCATTGGAGTGTGGAAGGTAAAGTATCTTTTGAGGACATAAAAAGAGCTATAGCCCATGCTTCGATTTTAGTATGTCCCGACTATAATAAAAATTTCATTATGTATAGTTATGCTTCAGAGCATACATTGTTAGCAATTCTTGTTCAACAGAACAAGGAAGGTGTAGAATCTCCAATCTCATTCATGAGTTGTCTGTTGAAAGCTCATGAGCTCAAGTATTCTAACATGGAGAAACATGCTTTTGTTGTAGTGAAGGATGTGAAACATTTTAGGTTTTACATTGTGAACTCACATAGTGTTGCTCTAGTACCAGACACAATAGTGAAATCAATCTTGACTCAACAGGAGTTTGGAACCAAGAGGGGCAATTGGATTGCCCAAATTTAGGAATTTGATCTTGATCGCAGACCCACCAAGCTTGTGCGTGGGAGAGGTTTGTGTTAGCTAATTGTTGATAATGTTCAAAAAGAAACAGGTGATGAAGAGGTAGAGGTTGAAGATGTTCCAACTGTCCTTTTTGTTACTACAACTGATGAGTGGTATTCTAATATAGCTTATTTTATTACATATGGTGAGTGTCCTTCTCATTTGTCTCATAAAGAGAAGCGGACTATCAAGCTTAAGGCTACAAACTATGTCTTATGGGATAATGGTTTGTATAAGAGAAGTCTTGATGGAGTTTTTCTTTGTTGTGTTGATAAAGCACAACAAAGTAGGTTACTAGAGTCTTTCCATAATTTGGCATGTGGAGGACACTTTTCAGCACCAGTAATGCCTCACAAGATTCTAAGAGCCAGGTATTATTGGCCAACCTTGTTTCAAGATGCGTACAACTGGGTACATAGATGTGAACTCTGCCAACAGTTTGTGGGAAAGCTTAAGTTGGCTGCACTACCATTGAAACCAGTTGTGATCGAAGAACCATTTCAGCAATGGGGCATTGATTTCATTAGCGCTGTGAATCCACCGTCAAGTGAGGGACACAACTATGTACTTATAGCAACAGACTATTTCACCAAGTGGGTGGAAGCTATTCCAGTTAAGCATGCTACTTCTGAAGTGGTGTGCAATTTCCTCAAGGAGAATATCATTTCCCAGTTTGGAGTTCCAAACAAGATTGTGGCAGATAATGCTACATGTTTTTCTTCAAATGAGATTACTAGTTTTTGCTTTGAATATGGGATTATTCTTTCACATTCATCTGACTATTATCCACAAGGGAATGGTCAAGCTGAATCAAGTAATAAAAATATGGTTACTATTATCAGGAAGCTGGTAGATGATAATTAGAGAATATGGCACAAGGCTTTGTTTGATGCTTCGTGGGAAGATAGGATTACCCCAAAGAAGGCTATTGGTATGTCACCATTTCAGTTGTTATATGGTTTGAATGCAGAGATACTGATCACCTTGGAATTGTCAGCTTTGAAGTTGGCAAAGGCAGTGGAAGATAGAACTTTTGAAAGTTCTATTAATAAATGCATAATGTACCTTTCTAAACTTGAGGAACAACGAGTTATGGTTGTAGATCGTATAGCTGAACATCAAAGTTAGGTCAAGAGGCTGTTTGATAAAAAGGTGAAGGCCAGAGAATTCCAGATTGAGGATCAAGTATTGTTATGGGACAAGAGGAGAGAGCCAAAAGGAATGCATGGGAAGTTTGATTCCCTATGGAGAGGCCCGTTTGTCATTCACCAACTCTGTGGTGAGAATAAATTTTCTTGCTGGAGTATCGAGATGGGACAACATTCATGCTACCTCATAGTGGACAACATATAAAGCATTTCAATCCATGAAGCGTTAGACAAGTTCACTTGTATATTTGTATAGTTTGTGTTTTTCTTTTTCATTTTTAGTCTTTTGTGTCTTTTGTTTTGTTTGCTTGACTCTATGGCCCAATGGCATGGATGAAGGCACTTAGAGACTGGATTCTTCTCCCTTTGATCATTTCAAAGAACGATCGAAGGAAGCTCCCCAGTTAGAGCCAGCTATTGTCCTCAAAATCAGATGAGCTGATTTTGTAGGACGACCCCTACGAAACTTATCCGTTTCGTAGACTAAAACACTAAGCACATTTTTTGAGGCAAATTTTTGCCCTCATATGTGATCTTCTAACCCCTAGGAATCATTTCGAGCATCTCCTTGTTTTGGTTCTTTAAGGTTTGCAAAATTCGAATAAGTGTGCAAACTCGTTAAATCAGTAAGTTCGATTGTAAAGGAGTTAGAAGATTTTAAGTGTAACTTGTTTGAGTGGTCATTTTTGCTGCCATTACATGTTTTTAACCTTTTTTTGTTTTACATGTAGGAGTGGCATTTTGTAGGACGACCCCTACGAAACTTATCCATTTCGTAGACTAAAACACTAAGCACATTTTTTGAGGCAAATTTTTGCCCTCATATGTGATCTTCTAACCCCTAGGAATCATTTCGAGCATCTCCTTGTTTTGGTTCTTTAAGGTTTGCAAAATTCGAATAAGTGAGCAAACTCGTTAAATCAGTAAGTTCGATTGTAAAGGAGTTAGAAGATTTTAAGTGTAACTTGTTTGAGTGGTCATTTTTGCTACTCATGCATGTTTATGTTGTTTTAAAGCTCTAGATGCAGGGGCAACAAAAACCGTCGCTCGTGCATATTGTTCTTGTTATGTGTTCGAGCGATAAAATCTACCACCTGTGCATATTCTGCGCATCTTGAGTTTACTCAAGTGCATTAAATGCACTCCATGTGAGTGTTTCTAAAAGACATTTATATGTTTTAAATTTGCTTTTTAGTTTTCATTTTAATTCTTATCTGTCTCTGCTACTTGCTTTGGCTCGTTTGAAACCCTAGTAATCATCTTTGGCATTCTTGGTGCGTGATTTTTGAATCTAGGGCTTTTCACGAAGATCAACTTATGTTCATTATCATCGGGTAAGTTTTCCCTATGTGTGTTTTCGTTTCGTAATTCTCTTTTCCCTAAATCATTTTTAGCTTTAATGAAGCATTGTTAGCCGGATTGTTTCCTGTTGTTTCCATGTTTTCTTTTACTCTTAAATGTCTTTTTCATTTAGGATTTTTATTTAGTTTTTGCCTATAGTTTTTATGTGTTTGTTTTACTATGTTTTTGTTTAGTGGAGAAAAGGGTAGCATGGTAGTTTATTTCGTCCAATATAGAAACCCTAGTTTTTGTTGTATCTAACTCGTCTGTTTAAAATAGTGATTTTCATCGTTTGTCGTCAACTTGGAGTTCTTTCCTTAAGATTGGTAAGGGCGGCGATTTTCACCGCCCCTGCGAGTTTGTTTACCCCTATGTGTCAGTGGTAGAATTTGTCACCGATGTGTTTGTTTTTATGCAAGTCATGTGCAAGGGCAGCGAAATTTGCCGCCCTTGCCTTTGTTTTAGTGGAAGCAATACCAGATGTAAGGGCAGGGTAAGTTGCCGCCCCTACATGAAAGTTATTAAACCTTCAAATGCTTAAGTGGTGGAATTTGCCACTCTAACACAAAACAAGTTTATCCTTCCCCTACAAAGGTGGTAAAAATCCCCACTTGTGCACTTTGCACTGCTAATATTTTATCTTACATGCAAGTGCGACAAAATTTGTTGCCCTGACACCAGCGATTCCCCCTAGCATGCAAAGGTTGCAAAAATTGCCACTCATGCACTCACTCTCTACAATTTGTCTCTAGGGAATTTTTCAAATTGCTATCCTGATCCCGCTTTCATCCATTTTTTTGACTTGCTTGCTTTTTAGCCCTTTCAAGCTCATTACTATGATCATGATCATCAACATGCAGTTTCCTAAATTACCATTTTCCCCCTAACTGCAAGATCATTACTTTTTGTTACAGTTTCTCCTGCAAACTACTAAGGTCTTCAATTCATCCAAAGGAGCCTTCTTTTCAAATGACTGACCCATCTCCAAAGAAAGCTAAAGCGATGAAGTACAAGTATTAGGGTGTTTTTCCTATCACATCAGTCACGTCTAATGTGGATGAGATAAGGGACACTAAAATTGGTCATGTGAATATGACTGAATTTGTGGAGAGAACAAAGTCAAATAAACTGATTCTTTATATGCAAAAGATTATCAAAAGCAATATTCATCTGGTGGCTTCATTCCCTGTTGCTGCACACAATATAGTGTTTGTTCTCCAAGTTGCTCATTTCTACAATAAAGACAATAGGACAGTGGTAGATGCCCACGACAATGTGAATATGAGGCTTGATGCAAAATTTATAGATAAGGTGTTCATGTGTCTGGGAGCAGAAGATGTTGCAGAGTTGGACTTCTCAATTGCTTGGGGAGAATATGATAAAGATGTAGAAAAGGCGAAAAGTGTGATAAATATTAAATGACTCAAGACTGCTAGACCAAATTTGTCTAGATGGCCTAGGAGTTTTCCCAGGAGCGACTTTGTGGAGGAAGTAAGTGATCTAATAACTCTTCTCAATAGAGTTAGAGGTCTAGCTTCATCTTCAACTTTCCATGAATGGATGTACCCATACATCAAGATCATACTTCAAGGTAAGAAGAATATATTCTGGGGAGAACAGATTAGTAATTCTCTTCATGAGCAGCTAATTAAGGTATCAACTACTTTCAAGTTCTATATGACTTCATACTTGGTATATATAGCAGCTTCAATGAGGAACTTCCCAGGTTTAACATCTGATCAAGACAAGAGGGTTGTACCAGTTTATCAGTATTATCCTCAACTCACTTTAAAAGTCTCAATTCATCATTTCAAAATAGTGAATGATGCCTTCTTTGATGTTTTCTTGTGCCTCTTTGACCCCTAGTTGGAGCAGAGGAGAATTTTAGATGAACCATGGGGAGTGGTGAATGGTTTTGGTTGCTTGTTTCTTCAGTTCTCAACTTTCACATATCTAAGAGTTGGCTATTTTCAAGGTTATCCCTACTGGTTACCTAAGTTCCCTTCTGACTGAATTATTCTGATGGAGTTGTGTTGACAAATGATTGTCATTCATAACAAAAAAATGGAGTTAAAGAAGCCAGGATTCACATTTCCTGTTGAGATTGGTAGGTACTCTATTGCAACTATTGCTAAAGCCAAGGCAATGGAAACTAAAATGCAAATGGTTATTATGAAACAATTCAAAAGGAGACCCAAATTTGATTATCGGGGAGTGAAGGATAAGATCAGGAGAAAGACTCAGTTTCACGAACCGATGGTAGAGGATGTTTGGGTTGATTTGAGAATAGAAGAGGATATTAGGAAGCTAGATTACAACATGTTGTCTTTAAGCTAGATAGAATATTTGAGCTTGGCTGATATTCCAGAAGGTATGGTGGACAATGAAGATGTTGTTAATCTTAGATATGTCAATGAACAAATTGTAGCTTCTCCCTTGCATGCTATGCAGTGGTGAAAAAAGGAGTTATCTTATTTGAGAAAGAGGTTTGAGCCTATTCTGGCTAATACCAATCTGTGGCTACAAAGCAAGGGTATACCCTTGAAGGACTTCATAACTAGTTCTAAAGAGGAGGCTTTAGAACAAACAAGAAAAAAGGTTGAGTTGAGAACTAGGAATAGAAGTGATATTCCTAGTACATCCAAGGCTCCCAAGCCTAAGATTAAATTTGTGTCAGAAGGGAATAAGGCCAAAGTGACAGAGGATGAGTCTATTACTAAGGAAATGGAAGTTGAAGACTAGGGTGTTAAAGAACTGGCTATAAAGGAAATGGATATTGAGGATAAGTCTTTAGCAGAGAGAGAAAATGAATAGGAGAAAGAAGAAGAAGATGGTCAGGAGAATCTACAGGACACAGCCATGTCTCTTCAAAGAAATATGTCACAAGACACTGAAGTCCCCTCTCCTAAACCTAATGTATCTGTTTAAGTTTCTTTACCTAATCCTCCTATAACTCTAATTTTGCAAATTGATATTCAGTCATCCGAGTCTCTGTCATCCTCAAGAACAATTTTTGATAATCCTAATGTGACCTTTGATACTGTTCTTCGTTCCTCATGATCAATTCCTAGTTTGTCTTCACCCTCTTATGACATAGGTGAGTCCACAATTTTTGAACATTTTGTTTTGGGTACTGAGCAAGTTGCCAATGTGGATGTACCAGGTGCAGTGTTTACAAATACTCCTCCCATTGTCACTACCATGAGAGTGAGCACATTTCCTTCTGCACTAGTAATGGGGTCTGACCCGAATGTTAGTACATCAGTGCTTCCTCCATGGCTTTTAGCATATACACCTAAAAGGAAGAAGCAAGCCATCTCCCTAGATGACTTTGACTTTGGAAAGCTAATGCCAGTAAAAGCCAAGACACAAAAGAAACCCAAGACTCTTTCTCGGCTTCTAGAAGACAAGGGTCATAAATATGTGGAAATTGCACATTCGCCATCAGATGCAACTATGGAAAATTTTAGCATGAGTGAATATTCTATTTCCAGGATTGAGCTTGGGAAGATTACTCATGAAAGTGACAAAGTTGATGTCCAGTCTACACTCAATTCCTTGTGAAATTTGATCATGAGAAGGAGATGAAAGAGCAGTAGAAAGCAATAACGGAACAGTTGGTTGTAGTGGTGAGAAGAATTACTCTGACATCTAAGTCAATCACACCAGAGGCAATTATAGTGGAAGATCTTGTTGTTCAGAGGGCAGAGAAGACTCATGTGAAAGGGAGAGTTGTTGAAGAATACCTTGATAAAATGTAGGAACAAGGATTATCTCTTCTTGTCATTACAGCCGAGAAGACAAACAAGATGGAAAAGATTAGAGTTGAGTTGGATGACTTAGTGGATACTATTTCTCAAGACATTGAGTATCTAGATGAAAGCCTAGAGAAGTGGATTGAAATGAAAAAGCTGAAAATAAGAACTATGATATCACTCGACATTGTTTCAAATTATAGGTCTTATGTGGAAACGAAAGAGTCATTAAGTTATTGGAGTAGTGTTCTAAAAGAGCTAATCAAGGACTTGGAGGGTGCTAAGGAAATCGACGAAGAAAGTGATGTTAGTCTTTTGCACAAATTGGAGGATCTCCCATGCAAGTTGACATTTGAGGATCATCATTTTCTCCCCACTGATGAGATGATTCAAGATTTCAAGAATATGTTTCGAAGGGAGTTTGAAGACAAATTCTTCTCATCTGCCTCTTTAGACAATATCCTGGATTATCAGTTAACACTAGATAATTTGAAATCAAAGTTGACTAGTCACGACAAGGCAACCACAAAAGTGAAAGATGCAGTGATCAGAGCTCAAGTAATTTTCAGGAACACTACTAGTCCTAATAGCTGTGGGTTGCAAGCAGCATTCACTATGTATGATGCTCATCTAAAGAAGAATGGAGATGCAAGTTGATGCAAAGTGTCATGACTTAGTTTATTTTTTGTATTTTCATATGTACTTTTCATTTGTTTCTGGACATTTTTACATGTACTTTTCTCATATGTAATTACATGTAAAAACATAGGAAGTCCCAAGTCAATAAGGACTCCTATTTTTGGATAAGTCAAAGTAGTTAGGTTTTTCCTAAATTTTCTCAAGGCCTCTCCCTATAAATAAAGAGGGCCTCTATTGCAATTATCATCTTTTGTCTATTGAAGCTAAGCGCTGCCATTTTGAAGAGCAATTTAAGACTTTGAGCTTATTTTGTAAATAAGTTTTCAAGCAAATATCAAGAAGCAAGTTGGCATCCAATCTTTGTCTTGGAGCAAGTTTGTAATGTTATAGAATTGTTCTTATGTCCTTTCTATTATATTATCTAGTATGAATGCTTGAATTGTGAGCGTGGAAATCAAACGTTCAAAGGGTGATTCAAATTTGATTTTGTAGACTTTGTGTTGCTATATCATATTTGAAATTTGTGTTAATGTTTGTGAATGAGAAGTAACTTGAAGACTTTATGCTGCAAGTTGTTATATTGAATTTACTTATATCATCTTGGAGAAGAGTGGAGACTTTGGGTTGCATTTAATTTCAAATAGTTCTATTTGTAATTAGTTAGTGAGGTGACAGAAGACTTTGTGTTTCTGTGGTTTTGCACGATAGTTAGTATGTTCTTTAATAATAGTTTCACTGAAATTATCATTTTGAAGTAAGAACATCTATTTTGAAAAAAGAGAATAGGATGAAATGGAATCACCACAAAAATAGTGTTTAGTGTAAATAAGTTTTGTAAATTGTTTGTTTGTAATAGTTAAAACAAATAGAGGGAACCTCGCCTTGCTAAGAGGAGAGACTCTATCTCATCATAGTTGTGCCAATATAACCATTTTTCTGTTAGTGAGTTAACGACAAAATATTCACCCAACACATCTAGATATGTATGACCCAGAGGTTGGCAATAAAAGGACTATTCCAGTGTCCGCATGGACTCATGTCCTCTCAGAGACTGTAGACCCCTATTAATTTGCCGAGTGTTTTGTGGCACCTGTATTTGAATAATTAGATTCTGAGGTTGTTGAGAATAGGATGACAAATAGCATGAAGGGTTTCTTGACCAATTCCAAAATCCATTGTGATTATTTGTTTGGTGCCCGTACTACAATTATTAGGCTTCATGGCTTTGTTGGTGAGCATGTCTTACTCCCAAAGGTCTTAACTCCTAGGGTCACAGCCTTGGAAGTGGGTCACCAGTTGTCTATTATTGACAATAATTTTTGTAACAAGAAAAGAAAGAAGAAATTTTATGATATCCCTTGGAGTAAGGGAAAGATTACAATAGAAAAAGAGAAATCGAGCATCTCTTGTTAAGAAAATTGGCAGTTTATGGTTTTGTAATAGTCCAAGATAAATGGAACTACGATCCTAATGATTTCTTGTCATCTTGGATAGTAAATAACAAGGTTTCTGCTATTTTCATCCATGAGAAACGGCCTTTCTAGGAACAGAGAAGGTCACCGCAGCAGGATAATCCAGTCTTCTATGTGGAACTCAAAGATCTACCACCTAAGGGTCCCAAACCATGGGAAACTTTCTATAAGAAGCAACAAGAGTATGATCCTAAGAAAATTATGACACATGGTTTGAGGCAAACTCTAAAGAATAAAGACTGGAGCAACAAAAAGATAGCGGCCTATTTGATGTATAGGAAGGAGATTGCTGAATTCACCCACACTTTCAGGGGAGTTCCAACAGATGAGCAATGAGACCAAATATGGGACGAGTATCATATGACCCCTGCATCAAGCCCAGACACAAGCAATCTTATGGGCATCTCTTAGGAGGTAGAGGAAATAGGAGTGCCATAGAAAGCTTAGGAGACAGAAGAAATAGAGAAAGCAACTACACAAGCCCCTAGGGCCCCGTGGCCTCAACCTCTCAGTGCCCTTATGAAACAAAAATCTGCATTATTGCCATCTCATGAGACCCATATAACTTCAGCATCGGGGGTCTTGGAGTGGCAATCTCTCAACAAGCATTCATAGCATTACAAGAAGCATCGGAGGAAGAAGACCCTGAGTATACAATAGAAAGGCCCTTGAAAAGAAGGTGTAAGTTAGTGTTGCAAAAAGAGGAGACTGAAGGTGATGTCTTGGAGCCCCCACAACAACAAGTTCTCATGATCACAACAATGGCCCAGGTAAGTATCCCTCCTCCTATTTCCCCTTCTTCAATTTCTTCTTCAATAGGAGTGGCAACCCAAATGACCTATTCTTCCACATCTCCTACCACCTTTGTTGTGCCATTACAATCTTTTACCCCTATTGCTAGTTCACCGGCCTTAGCATCATCACAGGCCATTTCATTGCCTTTGTTTTCCCCATCCATGCCCAGGTGGGCTTTGCCTCAGGTTGACCCCATTCAACAAGTTACAACTATACCGTATGGCTTGCCACAGGGTTACCCTTTTCTTGGAGGACTCATTGCCTCCCCGCTCACCTTTCAAACACACGCAGATACTGCTAGGAAGGTGAGGGAAACTAGAATGGAAAAGAAAAGGAAGAAAGAAAGCAAAAGCCCTACTACCCCCACATGAAATCATTATTTGATCCTATCCAGCAGTCTTTGACTATCACCCACTTGACTCCCAATGTAGTCAAGCCTGTAGAGCAAATGAAGCCAGAAGACTATACCATGAATGCAGTGGCTATGGATTTAGCCCACTTCAGGCCACAAGATAAGGTGGAGCTGATGAATGAAACTACTACAACTATCACATCTGATTATCTTAAAGTGACAAGAAAGATGCAGAAGATGGAAGCAAACTTAGCAAAAATAAAAGCCACAAATAATAGCCTTACTGCATAAATAAAGGCTAAGGACAAGGAAATTAACACTCTCAATAAAGATATGTAGTCTATTGTATCTTTGGAGATATACCAAGCATCACAATCTCAAGTTGTAAATCTACAAACTGAAATAACACAGGCGAGGGCCACTGCAGTCACATTAAAGTAGGAACATGCCATTACTGAGAAGAAAAGCCATGATAAGATGCAAGAAGTGTCACAATTACAGCAGACCTTGTTGAGGGAACATAACCAAAACAATGCTTATCAGGCCCAGTTCATGGTTGAACAAGAAAAGACTAAGCAATTGACTATTGAGCTGAGTCAAAGGCCTCATAATGCAGGAGTGTTGGATATGGTTAAAGAGCTTTATGTGTCTACATGGAAAAGGATCTCTGAGGAGATCTCACAACTTAAGCCTGCCCTCAGTTTCCTGCTAAAGGATCAGGAGCTATGTGAAAGGGTAGAGTCCTTAGTTGAGGCAACCTTATCCACTGTTTCTTTGAGTCTCAGATTCTTAACTTTTGTTACAGAAACTCTATGATACAATAGATGAAGCCTTGTTAGCAGCAAGGGTGAATGACATAATGACTGTGGCAGAAAAGGTGAATGAAGTCCTAAGCTACAATGAAGCTGCTACAAGTTGCAAGACACTTCTGAATGTTGTGAAGGAAGGTGTCAAAGGCATGAAGGGACACATTGAGAGGTTGGTTTAGTTGGGACTCCCATCTCCTTTCCCCGATGATAGCACAGTCTTAATGACTGATGAAATTAAGACCCTCTTGCTGACAAAACAAAATGATCAGACTATTTTTCAAAGTTTGAGTGACTCTTCGAGCGTGAAGGAGGTGGAAACAGTTCTCATTCCCATGGTCTAGCTCGAGTTCCAGTTACATTCAGTGGTGCAAATTCTCCAGTCCTTTTCTCACAAGGACATTATTAATTTGGATTTCACTTTCCAGAATTTATAGAAAAGACAAGGCTTGTCAGACTCATAGTGGTCTACGTATCAAGCGGCTTTGCAGAAGTTGTGATTTTCTAGGTGGTGGCGGTGCATTTTTGTTTTTGATCTTTTTATATTGTCAGGTTCTTTCTATGCAGGCACAGAGTCCCATGTGGTCGCTAAGAACTGTAGAGTTAAAACTCTACATTTTGTAGCATTGATTAGTAATGTCCGTATTGTTTTACTTTCAGTCTGTTTGTGTTGCAAATATTGCCCGTGCACAGAATGCACCAAGTGTTAGCATGGCAGGATTTTGAGGAAACAAAGAGATGATGCTTTTTTAAAGCCACATGAAGAAGACACGTGGCAAGATGTTCGAGAGGTAGTAAGATTAGTGTCTTCTTCTTAGTCCGCAATACTCATGGGTCATGCAAGATGTGCCACGTATTTTGGGCCCATATTTTCCCTTAATGTTTTATATAGTTTGTAAGTTGTAGCAGAGAACACCAAGTGTTGCTACTGCGGGGCCTAAGGGAGAAACTTTTGAGAGGGGCAATGAAAAGATGCGCCAGTGTGCCACATGTTCTTTGTTGCAAATATGTGGAGTCTGCGCGTGCCCCTTTTCTTTAATATGGTGGGCCTCAGGATATTATAAGTATAGTTTCTAAGTGAAGCGAACAGTGCCAGGTGTCACGACTGCAGGTGTTTAAGGAGTAAGAAACAAAAGAAACTTTTAAACACGCGCTAGCCTACCGCGTGTCCCAGTTTTGGAACTCTCAGGTGTTGCCACGTGTTTTGACTGAAGTCAAAAGTAGGAGGAGGCTGGATGCGCCAAGTGTCAGTATGGCGCGCGTTCTCACTATGTCATAAAGGAAACTAAGCCTAATGAGCATAAGAGAGCCACGTAGCAACTTTAGAGTTTCTATGAATCATGTGGAGGAGGCCATCTGTCCCAATAGAACTGGAAGTTATTGGGCCGCATTTTCAGTGCTAGTCAGCTAATCAGAGTGCGAGGATGATACAGAAGTAGATTCAGGAATATTTCTTGTGCGCGATTAGTTCTAGTTCAGTTGCAGGTGGTTAAGAATGTTAACAACCAAAGGTGTCTTGAGCCCCATTTTTCTTCTATAAATTGGGGAATTTTGTAACCGATAGATATAGAAAAATACAGAGAGATATTGTGGTGACTGGGATATATCATATTTGCCTTCACAGTTGTTTCAAGAAGAAAGCATATAGATCTGTGCATGTTTCTGTGCCTCATGTATTTTTGCTGAATCCATTAATGAAAGAAGATTTTGTTATATGCTATTCGGTGATATTTTCTGTGTCTTTGTTGTAATTTCTCTAAGTTTAGCCTCTGGTTTTAAATCTATTCATAATCTATCTTATTGATAATTCTCATTGCTCTTTAATATAGCTAAGATCATAAAGATTTAGTCACTGTGTTGATTGTTGAAACACGTATAAGTTCGGCGCATCGCCTTAGCAGTTTAGTTTCATATTGTATCTGTAATCTTGTTTTTCTGCCCTTTCCCAAAACCCCATTGAAAAAAGGAAGAGCCAGCTTCTGTAAAATCTGGAGATTGCTTCAAGGGTCGATCCCACACTCTTGAAGCTTCTCATGTTGGTGCTAGAACCTACACAATTTTACACATCAACAGTAACCATTAGCCATTTCATACTAAATTGCCATCATTTTTTGCTAACTCATAGTGGTTAATAGACCTCTTGACTTTGCATAGTGTTTGCAAAGAGGGGCACATTTTCTTTTTGCCATAATTTTCACCCATGGAGGTGAAATTTGATAAATTTATAGTCGACAAAAAGCTGATTCTGACACCGACAAAGTGGTGTCAAGACATTTATGAAATTGTATTGTTTTAATACATTTTTTGGCCTCCTAAGTCAAGTGAATTGCACAATTTTTGACAGGGCATAAATTTCACCCCAATTATCTAAAAATTGGCAAACTTTTTTGACACTTAATAGAATTCGACAGGGAACCTATCTATAATTATAAATATTAAGTTTTGGAATGCAAATTTGTAAAATAATTGTGTATTATAAATGGTTGATTTAAGCATCCAAACTTAATCACATTGTACCTTTCACTTGCATTTTGTTTGGAGGGCTATGTTTCAACACTAATCTTGTTGGGAGGGTGTATTGTGTCATGTAAAGAGAACTTCTATTGTGTCGTGTCAAGAGTACTTCCATTGTGTCATATCCAGAACACTTCCATACTTTGTTTGTGTCATGTCAAGAGTACTTCTATTGTGTTGTGTCGAGAGCACTTCCATTATGTTGTGACCAGAACACTTCCGCACTTCTTTGGAGCATTTTCAGTTTGGGGAGGTATACTTGCATTTCTACTTTGGATATTGTTGCACCTTTGATCATATCTCTCAGACATTATCCATTCCATTTGAGCATTGTTCATAATTCTCATAATAAATGGAAAATCAAATGTGGATATTATGGGATGAAAAGGCATACAATAGAAGAATGTTTGTTTCGTAAAATTGATAAAATGACAACTTCTTCTCAATCATGGTATTGTTCTAATTGATCAATATAATCTAGCACCTGTAGAAAAATCATCCAATCTTGTCAGATACCATCATTTGGGGATGAACAATCTAGTTAGTTGAGTTGCATTCAGATCTCATATCCACCATCACTTGATGCTACATGTGAATCCAGAGTTGTTTCCTTGAGAACTTCCAATGATTCATTACACCAATATATTGATATCATCTTTCTAGATCCACCACATTGGGACATATTTCTACCAGACATATCATCTCCGTTTGTAGAGTCCTGCATTGCAGATTTGGAAGACACCATTAAGGACATTTGTCTTCTTTTTTATGATAGTTCTTTTGTTACTACAAAGCTCAAAGATGATTTACAAAGAGCTTCTAGAGATTCTTTGTAGTAGAACTTCACATGGGATTTGGATTGTAGCCATATGGCATGCATTGACATTCCACACATTAGTTCTTTAGACATTATTGCTCTTGCTTTGCCTATATCAACTTCTATAGTGATAGATTCTATAGATATTCATAAGTCCACATATTTGACTCAATCATCATATCAACACTTGTCACCTGATAGCATTGGCTTGGAGATACTTGAGCAACCAACGAAGATATTATGGGCATCATCTAGGTCTTTCAATCATGTGTAGAATTCAGATACATTCATACTTCTTCCTGCATGTTCCTATCAGGAATGGGAAGATCATTTGCACACTTCTATGGTTCTCTTTCTTCCCAAGGGGAGAAATGTTGTTCAACATTCATGGATCATCTTCAACATCCAGTGTCAAGCATCTACTAGCACTACAGGAGGCATTTTGAGAGGAGCCTACATGGTTTCTCTTCTCATATCAGTTTTGGGAGGAAGTATTTATTCGCATGGAGTTTATTCCTTCTCATTTTCTGGGGGGTCGCATAGACCTTCTCTCTTTTCTCTTCTATGAGGATGGACATCTATTGTATATTAGTGATAGAAGTAGTCCTTGGGGGGCCATGTTGAGTCCTCCTTCTATCCTCTTCTTCTTAATCACTTGTACAATTTTATTATGCATCATTTCTCATTTGGAGAGGAGTTTTATTCCTACTGGGTTTTCTCCTTTACTCCACTTATGAGAAATTTGTTGTACATGCGTACTTAACATGTCCTAGTAGTCAAGACCCATCATCTTTGTATCACTACTCCCTAAGTTACACATAAGGGTGGGTGTTAGTGTGAAAATAGATTTTACCTATCTAGATTGACTAGGTCCTATTCACACTATGCTTAAGTCTCCACTTAGGGACTTTTAGAGTTTTGTCTCACCTCATGTGATTGATACATGTGTCCTCACTTTTGAGGCACCTAATGTTTGCATACTTGCCACTTGCTCAAACACATGTCATTTGAGCTAGACGAGTGTTGCACCTTTGGAGAGGTACTCAGTTGTTGTGTCCTACCTTCCTACCTCCACTACCTTGCCTATATATTCAATTATTCTTTGTACATTTTACTTAACTCTTTGATAATATCATTTAGCTTATTTTGTGTGCTTGTAGCTTGTAGAAGTATATCCTGGTTCTTGCTTCTAATCTTGGCAATCTCAAGACTACATGTGCATCTTTCAGTGGTTTAACCTTAATATCAAATTGCACTATTTTGTTAGGCTTCACATTAAGTTGATCGTCATTTTTAAATTCCCTAAGCTGCTTGAAAATAACATAGTATAACATTTTTGTTGTTATAGGATCCCAAAGCTTATAACCCTTAATGTTCTTTTCATAACCCATGAAAACACACTTGTTAGCCCTAAAATCAAGCTTAGAACATTTCTCTTTTGGAAAATGAACATATGCCTCACTGCCAAAAAATATGAAATGAGATATTGATGGTCTTTTATTTTGTCAATTCAAGTAGAAGTGGGAGGCTTGTTAATCAAGTAACAAGCAGAGTGTATAGCTTCAACTCATAAACATTGTTCAAGCTTTGCACTACTCAACATGCTTCTAGCTCTGTCCATCAAGGTCTTATTCATATGTTTCGCCACTCCATTTTGTTGCAAAGTCTATGGAGTTGTTTTCTATCTAACAATCCATGCATGCTTGAAATAATCATCAAATTCCCTAGAGAAAAACCCACCACCATTGTTTGTTCTCAAAACCTTTACTTTCCTATCTATCTATTTCTTAACAAGTGCTTTAAACTCTTTAAAAGTAGAAAATACAACAGACTTACGCTTCAAAAAGTAAACCCATGAATATATAGAAAAATTATCAATAAATGAAACATAGTGGCAAGATTTTCAATCGAAGGCACATCCACAATCCACCAAATATATCACTATGAATAACCTCAAAAACTTGTTTAACTCTAGTATTACTAGATTTAAAAGAAACTCTATGTTGTTTTCCATACACACAGTGTTCACAGAAAATCAAAGTCAACAAAATAACTAGACAAACCATCAACCATATACTTATTAATGATGGTTTTGAGACCCTTCTCACCAATATGATCCATCCTATGGTGCCATGATTTACAAGATGCAAAGATATCAATTACATTCATAGTTACAAAAAGTAGATGCCTCCAACCTAAATAGGGTGCCATGTCGAGTGCCCCTAGACAACACCAAATTCCCTCTACTCAACCTGCAACCACTCTTCTCAAAAGTAACATGCATTGGGTTGAATCATACATTTTAGATATATAAGTCAAGTTCCCAACTAAACCATGGATATGCAATACATATTTGAGGGTTTTCACCCTTCCATCACTAAAAATCAATTTTATGTCACCTCAGCTCACAATCTTTCATGTGTTTTTGTTATCGAGGAAAACTTCTCCACAATCATTAGTTGTATATGCTAAGAACCACTCTTTGTGTGGAGTCATGTGCTAGGATGTACCTAAATCTATCAAACAAGAGTCATCAAAAGTCATGTTAGCAAAAATAGTAAAAGCATTAGTAGCTTCATCATCAGAGGATTTATCTGTAGAGGAATCATCATTATTCTTTTTCTTATTTTGACATTCCTTTTTGAGATGACCCCATTTACCATAGTTCAAACACATGTCAACCTACACTCACCAAGTGTCTTCGACCTTCCCTTGGACTTAGATCTATCCTTAGACTTATCCTTATCACCTTTCTTCTTGTCCTAACCTCTCTCTTTAGATCTTCCCTACACATGCAATGCATCCTTCAAACCATCCAAATTATTTCTCCTCATTTCCTCTATGAGAAAGGTGGCAATGAGGGCATCTAACTTTGGATCATCTATCAAAGAACCACTGATAGAAAGGATCAATTTGTCCCAAGATTTAGACAATAAACATAATAACAAAATACACTTATCCTCATCTTCTATTTTTCACATCAACTAATTGTAATTGACTCAAGATTAAATTAAATACATTTAAATATTCTACAATTGAGCCCCCTTCCTTCATTTTAAGAGAATACAATTTCCTTTCCAGAAATAACTTATTATAGAGACTCTTAGTTTGATATATCTCTCATATTCTTTTTCACAAATTATATGTAGTAGATTCATTTGAAACATCCAAAAGAAAAAAATAAGATAATCACAACTAAATAGTGAAACAAGATTTTTTATCTACTTTTACCCATTCCTCATTGGACTTCTTTTTTGGTTTGTTCTTGTAACCTCAGAAAATGTCCCCTTGGGGGCTTTTCCCTCCTAAGGTTTAGCTACCGGGTCTTTTATCTGCATTTAGGACATCTTGCATCATAATTTGACATCCCAATGAAATGATCCCTAAGTTTCATGACAAATGGCACCTAAGGGGATCCCTTGAACCTAACCCTATCCAAAATAGGGGGAGGACTTGGGCGCTTGTGCCCTAATCTTGCCCTATTTTGGGTCAGTCCCAAATTTTGGGTGTCGGTCTGTGACCGTTATTTGGGTCCTATGCCGACATAATAAGTTTGAATTATGAAATTCTTGGCGAGAGTGTTTGTAGTTGCATGCAAAAGCAAGTGTAGGCATTCATTTGTAAACTAGAGCATTACTAGATGATTACTAGCTAGCAATTTGGATTCTCAAGTTTATGTGAAGGTGATTCAAGGCATTCATTATGTAGCAAGAGCAGATTTGTGTTGTCCATGTGTTTGTATTTACATATTTGAACAATCATCTCCTCATGGCATGAAGAGCTTCTTCCTTCCATGAGATCTTCACTACAAGGTGACATCATTTGTATTTTTAAGAATTTATCATTTGGTTTTTGCCTCTGCCTCCAAGGGCACGCACTCTCTCTTGGAAAATGATGTTTGAAAGAATTGAATGTCTCTCTGGGGCTTGACTGAGGCAAGCCTCTAAACACCACAACCCCCTCCCACAGTTTTCATGATTGCAGGTTACAGGTCGAGGATACAAGAAAAGTGAAGTTGCAGGAGGGTATCTCAGAGTGTTAGATTCGTAGATCAAAGTTGAAATTAGCACCCTGGACTAGGGCACCCATTCATTAGTCCTTGAAGTTCCGTGATGGGAAAACCTTTGGTACAGTAGGAACAGGTTGTAGATCTTGTTTGTAGATCCTAACAAAAAGTAGGGCCTTGGACTTGGGCGCCTGCTCATTAGTCCCCGACTATTCCGCTTCTGAACCCTGAAAATAGGTGCACAGTTATTTGTCATGTCACATCTTTCTGTAGCAGCATTTTCTGATATTCGTCTGTTTGTTGTCGTATTTGCATAATTAAGGTTTTGATGTATAATTGAGAATAAGAGAAGACAATTGGAAATCAAATCACAAAATCCAAGCTTCCCTATGTCTCATAGTGATCTAGGGTCTAATAGTGCATGGCCACTCGGCCCTAGGTCCTTGAACGAAAGGGTGAAAGGAGGATACATACACAAAACTACTAAAAAGCCAACTATCCAAATGCCACCCTCTACATTTTGGTGAACCCATGTTATTGGACTTGTTTGCACCTTTTTGAGTGTTTTGCTTTAGATTTGCAGTGATTTCATTCATTCATAGTATCATTTATCTTATTGCATTGGAAAACTTACAAAAAAATTGAAAAATTGGAAAAAAAATTACATTCTAGCGTTTCTACTTTGTAACAATTAATGTGAATTTCATAAAATTTATGATTTTTGCATTAGATATAAGATAAATTGCAGAAAATTACAAAAATTCAATAGCTTGCATTGCATTTTCATCATACAATTGCTAGGGTTTTGTTGGAAATTTTGCATTTTTCATATAACTTAGTAATTCCCAAAACTAGGATTTGTAGGCAAAATCTTGTTTCAGATTTTTCTACTGATCTTAGACACTCACTCAAAATTGAATTTGGTTGTAGTGTTGCATTTTAGTGTAAATTTGCACCTAAATTTCAAAAATTTGCATTTTTACATAGAAAGTTTCAACAAAAACTAGCATTTTCATTGATTTTTCCGTAGATTTGCACTTGCATTTTGCATGGTAGGGTGTGAAAATTATTTTTAGATCTGAGTGGACTCAATTTTCATCATAAAATAGATTACAAGACATTCATATAGCTTTTTACATCAAGATCTCACACCTAGGGCTTGAAAAACCTTGATTTTCACTAGATTTGGCCTTATCGACTTAAAAAATTTACACCATAGGTGTGTTGTGAAGAATAATTTTACAATAATTCATTGTTATCAAAGTAATTATTTGATACCCCTCCTAAAAATCTTCACAACACCTTTTTATTGGGCTCTTGTATTGAAAATTTGGCGAACAATTTGCACATTTTTGCTATATTTGCCCTAAGGGTTTGACCTAGATTGCACTCCAAGCGTGTTGTGACAAATTTTATGGATTGAGGTGACTGATATAATTGCTATTATTTTCTGCACCTCCTAAAATTCTTTACAACACCCCTTTTTGCTAGGTAAAATCGTGAAAAATCGCATATTTTGCTATATTTTCACTAGGGTTTGATCTTGAGTGGCACTATAAGTGTGTTGTGACAGATTTTTTGGAATTAGGTGGCTGTTATTACTTATATAATTTTATTTCCATCATAATTTTCCTCACAACACCCTTTGTCATGCTCTTTTGCATTGAGATTTGGTGAAAATATCGCATATTTTAGTGTATTTTCACTAGGTTTTGACTAGTCATCATTATAGATTTGCATCAAATTTGTGTTGCAAAGGATCTTATGGATGTATTGGAGTAATATCAGACATGTTATTCCCTGCCCCTGATTAAAATCCTTACAACACCTTTTTTTTCATATAAATTTCCATTGAAAAGTACAAAAAAATCAAGCATTGTAGGTCATTTTTGCATATAGTTTGCACTTGTCTTTTGTATAAATTTTGAAGAGCTTTTAAAAATCTGATTTTTCATTGATTTGAGCATATTCACATGGCTTTTAACTGCAACAACAACAATAGGTTCCCTCCTAGGCCTTACATGAAGAGAAAAGTCCCTCAACCTGAAATTGTGTTTACACCTAATAATAGAACAATTGGAGACACTGAAGGTCCTCTTTACATCATTGTGAAAATAATGGTAAACCTTGTGGATGGAATCCTTATTGATCCTAATTGAATGACTAATGTTTCCATAGAAGAGTTCCTCTATTTACATAACTTGATGCAAGGATCTTATGACCCTTTGGACATGATGATTAAAACACATAAGGGAACCTTTGTAAAACCTTTAGGTAAGATATCATTGTTGGTAACTATATTTGAGAAAAATGTAGAACAATGGTTTGATGCTGTCCCCATTTCTGACCACTTTCACATTAAATTGGGACACCCTTGGTTAAATGCTATGAAAATTGTCCCTTCAACAATTCATAATTGTCTAAAATTTCCTCTTGATGGACATATAATTACTATCCCTCGTAATAAGTATAAACCTTTGGTTGCAAGAAAACATTGCACACTGGATTACTTTTGGGACAAATTTGAAATGAAACCAGAGCCATGAACAAATTTCAACTTCTTGAGCTATAGAAATTACAAAGCAAAACTGTTACATCCAATGGTCGGTCCCTCTATGCAAGAAACAACAAAAAACAAGCAACCCACATATGAAGAGAACCATAGACCAAAAGGACAAGGTCCCTATGCTGAGGTTCCTCCCCCACCATCCTTACAAGGATCGGGAGGTTATTGTCAACAACAAAACATTCCACCTAGACAAATGAGATTTGATCCCGGTGCTTCCTCTTCTAAAATGAAAAAACCTATGAAAGAGCAAAGCCCTGTCTTATAAGAGATAAGTGGTAAGAGAAAGAGAAATAGAAAAGCAAGAGAAAGAAGAAGAAGAAGACAAGCTTATGCCATAAACCTTGCCTCTAAACAAGAAAACATTGATCCAAACATTGAACCAAACAAAGATGATCCTAACAATGAACAACCTTGGGCTATGGTACCTTATGTCCCACTTTCCTCTAACATTAGGGAGTGGGAGGATGACGATGATTTACTTAATGACTACTAGCCTGGAAGATCCCTACAGGTAAGTATCCCTAACCCTTTATCTCTCTCATGATGTGTTTCCCCTGTGATGTGTTATGTGTTGTTTAGGCCTCCTGGGATGACCCCTAATTCTCTTGTAAGGTCCGAGATACCAGGTGACCGCCTCTGTTGTGACCTTCTATTTGTATCATCATTCTTCTATAT
This sequence comes from Cunninghamia lanceolata, assembly GCA_027924645.1. Lineage (NCBI taxonomy): Eukaryota > Viridiplantae > Streptophyta > Pinopsida > Cupressales > Cupressaceae > Cunninghamia > Cunninghamia lanceolata. The sequence goes on along the minus strand of BSBN01000396.1, from coordinate 3,976,211 downwards.
TGCCTCTCTCTCTGATTTCATTGTTGTGTGTTGTGTCTTACGGACATAGCGTTGTGGTTGGTGACTTAGGGGCACCCTCCTACATGACTGTCCCTAAGACACTTGTTTCTCCTCTCTTGATTTATTGTTTACCTTCTTCTAGTGTTTCTATCTAGTGGGTGGATGATGAAAAACATTTATACTGATGCGGACCTAGTGTCCCTTTAGCAAGAAATCAAAAATTGGACTTAGTTCCTAATATGACGATGGAGTTGTATATCTTATTCGACGCTTGGTTGGTAGAAGCACTCGTGCTCTCTGCATAGTGATTTTGATAGTGTTCTATCTCATTTACAAATCATAACAATACTGTTGCTCCATGCACTTTGTCTATCTTGAATCTTGCATGCCTCAGATTTCATATGCATTACCATGATTTTGTAGACACTAACATGTTTCTTGCAGGGATGTGTTTGTGGGAACATTTGGCGATCGTAAAGTACATGTCACCTCCAAAGGGCATGGGCTTTGTGAAAGTCTATGTTCCCTTGTGTGTTTTCTTCCTACCTTAACGTGCTTGATATCGATACCTAATATCAACCACCTTAAGGTGGGGGCATATATAAGGTAAGTTGTCTGTTGTAGATGTTAGCAATGTGCTTGTCCTCAGGTGCAGTTTAAAGACTAGTGCAATGAGTACTTCCTACACTCTGAGTTTGTTTGCAATCAACCAATCAATCAATCATATTAAGCCCTCTGCGGAGGCGGGGGTTGCATATCTCATGCGGAGAGTGCCCATCCTATCATTTTCAAAAGTCCTCTGCGGAGGCGGGGAGCGGTTCTATGATTAACTCAACCCTTAAGCGTGTCGTCGGCAATTGTTGTGGTAAAGCCCAATTGTCGGTGTGTGCCTATAATGTGCCTAAGATGGTGATAAGCCTAGAAATAGGAACACTCCATTGCTTGGTTGCCGTGTTTTCTCCGTGTCTTCAAAGTGTATGTGTTTGGCGTGCTTTCTTTGTTTGGTGTGTTTGTTGCCCCATATGTAGTCTAAAGACCAGCGTGATGAGTGCTTCCTATATTTTGGGAGGTTTGGTGTGTCTTGTGTGTGTGTTGTCCCATATATGCAGTTTAAAGACCTGCGCGATGAGTGCATCCTGCATTATGGGAGGTGTGTTTACTTTCCTATACTTGCATCTGCATTTTATATATATATGAGAAAAAGAAAAGAAAAGAAATCATTCCTATCTTCCATGCATTAACTGTCTTCTATGCATCTGTTGTTTTCTCTGTGTTTTGCGTGATTGTAACTATCTTCTCCGTGTTTTGCATCCCTGTCATTGTCTTCAATGTGTCTGGCGTGTCTTCTCTGTGCTTGACGTGTTTGTTGTGTTTGTTGAGCATACTTTAATGTGTGTATTGGCCTTGTGTTTATACATACATTAAAGTGGGGGCTAAATGTAATGTCAGAAAATGTCCCCTTGGGGGCTTTTCCCTCCTAAGGTGTAGCTCCTGGGTCTTTTATCTGCATTTAGGACATCTTGCACTATACTTTGACATCCCGATGAAATGATCCCTAAGTTTCATGACAAATGGGACCTAGGGGGATCCCTTGAACCTAACCTTGCTTTTGTATGCAACTACAAACACTCCCACCAAGAATTTCGTAATTCAAAATTACCGTGTCGGCATAGGACCTAAATAATGGTCACAAGCTAACACCCAAAATTTGGGACTGACCCAAAATAGGGGGGAGGACTTGGGCGGTCCCAAATTTTGGGTGTCATCTTGTGACCATTATTTGGGTCCTATGTTGACATGGTAAGTTTGAATTACAAAATTCTTGGCGAGAGTGTTTGTAGTTGCATACAAAAGCAGGTTTAGGCATTCATTTGTAAACTAGAGCATTACTAGATGATTACTAGCTAGCAATTTGGATTCTCAAGTTTATGTGAAGGTGATTCAAGGCATTCATTGTGTAGCAAGAGCAGATTTGTGTTGTCTATGTGTTTGTATTTGCAGATTTGAGCAATCATCTCCTCATGGCATGAAGAGCTTCTTCCTTTCATGAGATCTTCACTACAAGGTGACATCATTTGTGTTTTTGAGCATTTATCATTTTTTTTGCCTCTACCTCCAAGGGCACGCACTCTCTATCTGACAATGTTGTTCGAAAGACTTGAATGTCTCTCTAGGGCTTGACTGAGGCAAGCCTCTAAACACCACAACCCCCTCCCAAAGTTTTCATGATTACAGGTTACAAGTCAAGGATACAAGAAAAGTGAAGTTGCAAGAGGGTATCTTAGAGTGTTGGATTCGCAGATCAAAGCTGAAATTAGCACCCTAGACTAGGGCGCCCACTCATTAGTCCTCAAAGTTCCATGACGGGAAAATCTTTGGTACAACAGGAACAGGTTACAAATCTTGTTTGCAAATTCTGATAAAAAAGTAGGGCCTTGGACTCGGGCACCCACTCATTAGTCCCCGACTGTTCTGCTTTCGAACCCTGAAAATAGGTGCACAATTATTTGTCATGTCACATCTTTTTGTAGCAGCATTTTCTGATATTCATCTGTTTGTTGTTGTATTTGCATAATTAGGGTTTGTATAATTGAGCATAAGAGAAGATAATTGGAAATCAAATCATAAAATCTAAGCTTCCCTACGTCTCATAGTGATCTAGGGTCTGATAGTGAATGGTCACTCAGCCCTAGGTCCTTGAATGAAAGGGTGAAAGGAGGATACATACACAAAACTACTAAAAAACCAACTATCTAAATTTTACCTATTACAGTTCTCACTCTTCAAGACAATCCATTGATCCCTCTCTTCTAAGAGATCCTCCATATTAACTTCCAAAGTTCAAATCTTGTGCCATTAAACTTTTCAATCTCTAACTGAGATTCAAACTAGTCATGATCTGTATCACATAAAACTTGAAACTACAAGAAAAATAAAAACAAACTCTCACTATAGCAAAAAACTCTATCAAACACTCTGAAAGAGGCATCCCTCTAACCAAGCCAACCAAGGTTGTGATGCCAAATGTTGAAAAATGAGTATAACTAAATAAATGAGATATGTTGAAACCTAATGCAACAAATTTAATAACAATGATAAATCATAATGGAAATAGAAACAACCATTAAAGAGATGCAAACCATAACACGAGATACACATGGAGAAACCCTTGAAAGAAAAAACTCCATACCCAAAGAGACCCCAATCTTATATTAACGATAAATAATGTTACTACACAACAACTTATCTCTTTGAATTTTAGCAACACTTTAGTACTTGTATATCCTACAAAACAACCTATGCTTACCATTACCCCAAGGCTTTAATTTATAGCCAAAAGTAATAGAAGAAACCATAAATAGTTTTTGATAAAATGGACTCAAACCATGAGCCAAGTAGTCTACATGCAAAAGATACCTCATGACATGTGTCTAGGAGTTACAAACGTCTTTCTAGAAGCTTCAAGACTTTTCTCATGAACTTGGGCGTCTAACTTCACCACAGGATAAAAATAACCCATTAAAAGACAAAATAACAACTCTTCATATCCAAAAAAGGCTACCAACTTCTTACACATAATAGAAGATACTTTCTTACACCTCTTACAATGTCATAAATGCTTATTTTAAAATATTTCTACTAAGAATTGATCTATAATTTGTTCTTCCTCTTTCCCCTGTAGACAAGCATCTTGACCCCTCTGAGAACACACAACTTCAACATCAAAAAGTTCAGCAAATGAGCTTATAAATGTGTCCTTAACATAATCCTTATAAGAAAAAGATAACTGCTTCAAACCAAGGTTTAATTTTTTTTCCAAGTTGAGATCTTTATGATTGGGAGTAGTTAGGTCATACACACCTCCATATTCATCTTTCATACTTGCAACAAGGAAGGTGTGAGCATCATCTCCTTTAGGATCAATAGAGAAAGGAAGCACATCAAATGAATAACAAAGCTTTTGCACTTCAGCTTCCTTACTTACATCCACAATAACAACACCATCATCCATGGCAAGGCCTTCAAGCTAAAACTTAATGTCTGCACCATCATCTATCTGAATAGTCATATCACTAAGTGCAGGCACATCTTTGTCATCCTTAACTTCAAGTTGGGATTCTATTGGAAAAACATCATTGTCATCCCTAAAGGATGATCCATCCAACTAAAGATAAGTGGCTACTATCTTCACTATTTGCATAATTATCATATAATGTTGCATCACACAATTTAACCCTTTTGATTACACTCTCAACCTGATCCACAAAAACTAGTTCATCTCTTACAACACTTTCCTTTGAGGAAAACAATTTCTTAATGTAATCATTCCTCATTCTTTCAAGAGAGTCAAGGCATTTGTAAGCTTGTTGCAGACTAGTTAGCTTTAACTCCTTCTGTGTTGAACTCAAACCATCCTCATATGCTTCAAAGAACATGTCAATGAAGATATGAGCATTAGGTTTGCAAGCATTTGGTATTTTGGAAAGAGCAACAACAAACTTGTGACCAAAGTCCATACTAGACTTACCCTCTTGCCTTTTGATATTTGCCAATTCTTGGACGAGAGTAGTAGGGTATAGACTATTTGCATATTTCTCATCAAATACAACCATAAGGCCCTTCCAAGAAGAAAAGTACTAGTCTAGAAAACCTTAAAGTCATCTCCTTGTCATCCCACATAGAGATCTAGCAAAGAATCTTGTCCACATCTCCTCATCTTCAAACTAATTTTTTTCAATAAATTTTGAAAATGCCTCGACATTTGTGTCCCCTTCATAAAGATCACACCCATCAAAGATATGCATTTGGTTAAAGACCTTGGTTGTGATGGTTTGCATTTCATAGTTGACCCAAGATAGGTCTAGTTGTTTATAGGTGGTGTTAAGCGAAATGATGGGGGATTGAACAACTAGGATTTTTGTGGCAACATGATGAGCATTAGATTGCACTTTAGACTCAAGCAACTTAATTTGATTTTCAATTTCTTTATGTTGCAATTTGGACTGAAGTAACCTGATTTGATTTTCAATTTCTTTATGTCACCTAACAAGTTCATTATGATTGTGATGGTGTATGGATGCTTAGTCTTGTGAATATATTGGAGATGTAGTATGACGAATAGAGATGGAAAAGGATGTATCACTATAATAGCCCGATTCATACTCATCTCCATTAGAAACATGACAGGAATCATGAGAAGGATCGTAATGAGGAACTACACTACCAATATATTAAGACCTAAAGGCCATGACTACAAATCCATAACATGCTAAAAATAGACAATACTTCTTCTTATAAGCAGAAGTTTCTCTTATGGAAGGAACAAAGTCGCATCAAGGAGAAGAAAAGTTTCATGTACCTTAACCTGCTACAACACTGATGTGAAAAGGAATTTTTGCAACACCAGCGTGCATGTACCATCAGTAGGAACATTGATATTATGATAGCAAAGTCACCACCTCATAGTCTAATGAGGAAATCCTTAGAGCAAACAGAACCACCGAAGTTAAAAATACTTTTGGCTCTTCCCACTAGCAGAGTCATCAACTTTTTGTAACCAAAGATAAAACATTCTAGAGTTGTCCCTAGCAAAGTCACCATTCTCTTGGGTCCCAAAATCACATGCCCTCTCCTCTAGCACCATTACCAAGAGTAGATCAAGGGGAATAAGGTATCTCAAGCAAGGAGAGTGATACATCAACAAAGAGAGGGTGGTTTTGGACCAACGCATAGGATCAAGACAAATCCTCTTCTTCTTCAAACTTTACAAAACCTAAGGGGTACTCCTTCGAGGTCTTAATGTATGGTAATAATTGGAATAAGGGACTTCCATGCCCTAATTGTGGTCAAGCACAATCCTACTGACCTCATTAACAACATATTACAAGAAAGCATATAAGTCCACCCAAGATATAATTAATTTAAATCACCAAAGATAAATCCCCTTAAGTCACATACATGCTTATATCTTGCATCCTTATCATCACAATCCTCTAAATATCTATTTGACATGATCTCACTGGAGATATACATGCAATGGAATGAACTACAATGATAGGTCGAGCTCCTACATGCAAAAACCTCTAAATATCTATCTGGCACAAGCTCACCGGAGATGTAAAAAATGAATAATAGTGGTTTGAGGATGCAAGTAGGATTGGAACCTAAACTAACTCCTAAACTATAGGAAAAAGATGTTTTTCATTTTAAGAACATGATTAACCATGAACTTCCAAGACTGGTGCCTATCCAATGGGTAACAGAGTCATAGTTTGCCAAGAGGTACAACAAATTGAAATCACAAAGGAATATGAGATATGTAAAAAAATACATCAAAGATATGACACCAAATAATAGAGCACACTTAATAATCCATCCCCATACTACAAATATCCATATGAAATATAGAAATTACTATTACAAAGCTTGCAATGAATTAAAATGTTGCAAAATTTATCAAATCTCTATTACAATCATACCATAAAATGTGGCAAGAGGAGATCGATAACTATAATTGACGGTTTCCCTAAAAATCTACAAATGGTCATGGAGACATTTGATTATAGATACCATTTATAGTATTGAAACCTCCTTGTGATTTACAAAAATGTTACTCCAAAGGGGCTGGATTGGCAAGATGTTAGGGTTAACCGGAAGAAGATATCAATTAAATGCAAATAAAGATTAAACAGAGGAATGGAAATACACATAAATAATAACAATGAGAGACAAGTTTTAACGTGGTTCACCCAAACTCGGGCTACATCCACCAAACAGAGAGTCCAATATTATTATCCAGTAAATCAAACTGATTACAACCAGCAATCCCTGCAACTCAATACCATCGCAAATGCTACAATACAATATCAACGTTAACCCTAATCCTTAGCCATTTTTATCATGACTTTTGTCGGTTACAAAATAGGATTTTTTAATGTTGGCCAATGAAAAAAAACTCCCGACGTCTTAATAACATAATAAAAAACCATGTGAGGTTTCGGGGGTGCTGCCCCTCGACCCCGCCCTGTATCACGATAGGGAGCGCGCCAGGGGCGCTGCCCCTTGACCCCGTAGGAATTTGGGGGGAAACCACGCCGACAAAAGGGGGTAAATTTAACCTCTGAGTCTGATTAGGCTCCATATAACAACACAAGAGTTGAAACCCTAGTCTCTGCACTTACAGGTGTGTGGAAGAGAAGAAATGATAAACCTATTGAATGACAAGCAACCTTGTATTTATAGCATTTTAGTTTCCAACTCCTAGGTTGTTTGTAGGAATTTGATGTACATTGACAAGTCATGACAATGAATGTAATCTGGACATTTGAAATGTTTCCTGCTCAAAATGAACAGTTTGGAGTTTTCTTGAAGGAAATTGGTATGTGAAACTCAACCGTTGCAATCATGGCAATTTGTGTCTTCTTTCATCATCAATCATTGAAATTTGTAGTTGGAATCACACCCTTAAGAAGAACAATATTGTTTGGGTAAGAAAATACCATTTGAGTAGTTGCAGGGATCAAATTTCACATTAATCACAATCGAGGAAGTTGTTGGAGCGTTTCAGACTATTTTGGAGAAGTTTATAAATTTTGTAGGAATTTTGTGTGGAACATGATATGAGAACTAGACATATGAAGTAGAAGGAATGAAGTCTCGAAGGCTTGGAAAGTTTCACAAAGTGGAAGGGAATAAGCAATTTGGTCATTGGGACAAATGCAAAAATTTGACTTGGAACCAGATGTGGGAAGGGAGGTTATAAAGTAAAGTTAGAAACTTTATAGAGAAACCATGAGGAACTAAAGGTGGGAACCAGATTAAAGAAGTGGAGGGAAACGTGTGAAGGAAATATAGAAGTCAATTGGGTTTTTGCAAAGGAGGAAAATGGTTGTTTGGAAGGTGTGGGGAAATGTAAGATTTGGATGTGAAACTAGATGTCAAGATAAGATATGAGGTGAAGTGAAGAAATCCTGAAGTTCAAGGATGAATGTCCACAAAGATGAAAATGGAAGATGCAAAGGTGTGGGAATTCAACCTAGAACTGGATGTGGGAATTGGAAGGACCAAATGGATGAGATCTAGAAGTGAGGAGATTTCTCCTAAAAGGGATCAGGAAGAATGCAGAAAAGGGAAGGGGAACGAGAGGTGGAAATGTATTTGGTTCTAAGAGGAGACTCAACAAATGGAAAGGAAGGTGAAAGGAAGACTATAGAATAGGATGGGGGAAGTGAATTTAATATGGGAGGTAAACATATCTAGCTCAAAATGGAAATTTTACAAAGTAGAGGAAAAGGAAGTGGAAGGCTAGAACTAGAGTTTGTAGAAAAAGGAAGGGGACAAGAGGATAGGATATCGAAATTCAAAATGTAAGTTTGGTAGCCAAGTGGAATACTATAAACTAGAGGAAATGAACGAAGTGAAAAAGACTAAGGACCCAATAAGATTAAGTGGGAGTTTTATTTAGAACAAGAGGTGGATACAATATAATGAATGGGTAGAATACATCTGGTAGCTGGTCAAAAACTTGTAAAATAGAAGAAATGAAGGAAATAGAGGAAGTGAAGGACTCAATGAAATCCACAAGAATTTCATGCGGGACAAGAGGAAGGAACTAGATGGGAGGTGAAGCGATCATGTCTAGAAGTACCCAGCAAGTCTACAAATTTACAGAAATGCTAGAAAATAACTTAGAACTTCCTAGACTTTGAATATTTTTTGATTTTTGGCAACTTCAATGCATGAGGGGGACATGGGGATGGAAAAAGGCAATTCCAAGGCAAGATTTTTCTATGGGAGGGTCCATTCAAGGATTTCTCAGATTAGTTATCTATGATGGGCAAAAAAGGGTAAGTGCACAAAATGGGAAAAAACTTAGAGTTTCTGTAAATTTTGAATTGGGTCCTAACTTAGGTAAGTATTCCTTCTCTTGATTCTCCTTAATTTGTAGCTCAAATTCCACCTTCCCCTTCTTGATCATAATTTTCCATGGTCTCATCCCCTATTCTTATCTCCCCTTCTTCTTCCCCCACCCCAACTCCACCTCCTTCACCTATATATAATCAACTTCCTCCCCTTTCTTTATTTTTACCACCTCTATTCCCCACTACTACATCTACACTCCAAAACTCCATGTGATAACAATTCATGCAACCACATCTATAGTACCCTTATCCCCTAACTACTGCATGTGATTTCCCTCTCTAGTCAGGGTCCAATTCCCACCGTCGATTGATGATTATCATCTCTCAACAATCCAAATGCATATGCCCCCATCCCCACTAGTCTCCAATCCCAAACCCCCTCTCCCACAAAGGTTGTGCAACCTTCTGCTTCTCAATTTTTAATTCCCTAAATCCTGTTGCATCATAGGTAGCCCCAACACCTCCCATATTCTCCTAGGGGCTACCCAATTGGTACAAGTAGTAAATGTGATGCAAGATCCCACTTTTTACCAATAGTACTAGATGATGCTAATTGAGATCACATCTCATAAAAAGGCTACCAAAAGAAAATAAGAGTAGGATGTTGCTCCTACAAGCAAAAGTATGCACACCAAATATGACCCCTACTTAGGACTCCTTACACTTTCTCATTTTAATCCTCTAGTAGACAAGATCGAATGCTATATGATACCAATAGAGTACACAATGAAGGTAGTCAACATGAGAATTAAGGATTCTAGGGTGTAGGGTAAGGATAACATCCTTTAGAAGGGAGCCAAAGCAGTTGACTTTTCCCTAATTTCAGTAGTGAGGAAGCCCAAGGAAAGGAAAAATGAGTTGGATGCAATAAAATGAACCATTAAAGTTTCTAAAGTAAAAATAAAGGACTAAAGGGTCATGCAACCATGGTGTCTAAGAAGGATGTGGAAGTGAGGGATGTGTAGGCCAAGGTATCCAATAAGGAGCTGGATGAAGCTAGATCTCAACTCACAAAGCTCATAATAGAGCTCACTGTTACCAAGGTCAAAAGGGATTTAAAAAATAGCCACCATGAAGGAGTTTGAGAAATAAGTAGAGGAGTTCAGAGTGCAACTCATTTAGGAGTAAACTAACATCATGGCCTCTAGCACGTAGATGACAACCATGAAACAAAAAAATGGTTGGCCAAGACAACAAGCTTCAACAATTAGATACCTAAAGGGAAACACAACCACAAACTTTAAAAGGACTAAATGACAAGAGTGAGGACTCAGAGGTCAAGTTGAATATGGTCAATGAATAAATAAAGAAACTTGAAGTGAAGATTGAAGAGTTAAAGCTATCCATGGGACCCCTTGAGTTGGTTAAGCCTCTTCAGAAGTCTTATTGGAGAGAAATGGAAGATCTTTTGGTGTTCTTTGCATCGACACTCCATGTCCTGAAGTTGCATGGATCACACATCACATGATCAAGAAGTGGATTTAGTCCCCATATGTTACTATTTCCTAAATGGTCAATAATAGCCAAGCTAGCTTCTCCAAGCTCCACACAACCAACATGGCCACACTAGTAGTTACATGCATCACAATCAGGGTCATTGCTACATAGAAGGCAAATTATGTCTTCAATAAGGACACACTTAACCAAGAATTTAGGGCACAACTTGAGGTGGTAGTGACATCCGTTCAAGGCATTTAAGTCCATATACAAGCACTCACATGGCGAGACTTGCCTTCACCATTTGATCAGAATGGCAAAGTACTTCCAACTGCTCATCTATATGAGAAAATATTGAAGAGAATGCAAGATGAGTTAGATGAACTATCCCCTACACCCTCAATGGAGGAAATGTTGGCTATTCTCTAGCTAATAGCTGAATTGGGGATGTTAGTGGAGACTACGATTGCTTAAGTTGAAGACATATCTTATGAGTAGATCACAAAGCTAGAGTAGCATTACTGTTTGTTGTAGAGGATTAATTTTCCTAAAGGAAAAGAGTGGATGACATTGATGGCTTCTAGAACCAATTATAGAGTAGGTATCACCTCCAACAAATTTTAAAGTTTTATTTTGTGATTAACTTTGTACCCCATAGATATTTTGGGTTTGCATCCTTCTGACATGTGAAAGGACCCTGAGAGTCACCATATTATAGTGAATTCTTCACTCAAGTGGCAAGGTACCTCTTGCCTTGCTTTTAATAAATACCAATGCTTGTCTTTGACATTAATTTTTGTGATTTTGGTGCTTCTCGGGTGGCCTAGGTAAAGAGTTCAAGTTTAAGAGCATGTGTGTTATTGATCTTGCCCGGACAATTCATTCTAGTGGTTTGCAGGATTTCTCAATAATGCCAAGGAAAGATTGTATACAAAGTTCTTCCATTGGTCCATGTTAGTGGTTAGGGTTCTTTTGATAAAACAATGCTATTTTATATGGTGGACCCCACCTTTTACGAAGTGCATTACACCAATCAAATCATTAATTGATAAATGCCACATGGCATGCTCCCAAAGCTTTATGAGGGACACCACCTTTGTTCTCCTCCAAACTCTTTGCATCATCCGATATTCCAGCATGACCTCATCTAATGGCTCACACAATACATGGCCATTATCAGACAAAGTTCTAACACAATGGCCCAAAATTGCATAATTTTGAATTTGTGGCTTCTCTACAGTATGCATGCACCATTCCATAATCGATCAACTATTTGGTTGAAATTATTACTACATCAAGATTGAGACCATCTATAGTGATAGACCCAATATTCATGGCCACTAGTTCCTTTCCTTCATGGTGCATTGCAATGGAAATGCTCCCACTTGGAGCTACACAACATTGTCTTGCATGGCAAATTTTAATGAAGTTGTATTAGAAAGTCTATACATTAGCCTCTAACCACTAATATAAGAAGTAATGGTGCCAAACTTGTAGACAAGATCGCATCCTCCTTAGCTAGCCTATAGATTTCCATTCTTGTTTTAGGTGGGTAATTCTCTACAAATATTGTCTTGCATGCCCATCCTTAGGTTAGATGATGCTTTTTATAGCTAAACTATTGAGCTTGACGTAAGAGTCAATTCTTAGGTTGAGTGATTGGCAGCTAACCTTTCCATCTTGGCCTTGACTTCTTGATAACTATATAGGGGAGCCTTTATGTATGTTTCTGGGGATATTATATTCATGTAATGTTTAATGATCAATGAACTTAATAAGAAGACTAGCTATCATCTTGGGAATTTTGAGCATGTCTTTGTTCATCATTAACTAGCATGTGTATATTTTTGTTAATTATTGCATTGTGAGCTATTAAGCTTTGCTCTAGTTCTCAAGATGTATCTGTTCAGTGTGAACCATGTTTTGTTTGCTTTCTATTAAGTGGAAGAGAGAGATCTAGCCTAAGAAGCTAAACTAATTCAAACCCTCTTCCATAAACATTGGGGCACAAACCGAGCTTGGATTCTACCCATGAAGGAGAGCCAAACTACAGAGGTTCTGTCCTTTTTTGTATAGAGAAGAGTTAACCAAATTCAACCAAGATCAAGCAAGTAAACTAGGGCAAATGACCAAACCCTAAATGACAAAGATCTGCTAATAACTAACTATCAGAAATAGATATAAAAAAACCAAAAGCACAACAAAGATCAAGAAGTAGAGCAGAACCTGGATCTGGAATTAGACGCACCAAAGACCAGGGTGCTTGGGTGTCCTAGACCCTAATTAGGGTTTATCAAAATCTCAGGGTATCACCAGACCTGTACCTACAATCTCTGTCTTCTTCTCGGATCTTATCTTCAGAAACCTATATCTCCAACCTGCACACAAGAAAAAAGGAAATGGTTGTGTTGTGTATAAGGGCTTGCCTTAGTCAAACCCTATGTTGGTGTTTCCACCTCCACTACAATGATGATTAGATCCAAGAGTGCATGCCCTAGGAGGGCAGAGGCCAAATCTACAATATATGATAGAAATATGAATGAAAATGATAATGATTACCATAAGATGTGAAACCCTAGTTGATGGAGATAACTCAAGATCATGCACCAATAAGGAGAGTAATGAGAAAGCTTGAAACTTCCTTCAAGACCTACAAAAAAACTTCATAACATCCACAAGTAGATAGCAATTCCAAGTATGAAGAACACTTTAGCATAGAAGATCAAAACATGTAAGCAAACTCTAATTTCACATTAGGGATCTTAGTGTAAAATGAATTGTAAAACTCCTTTATATATGTATTCCCTCTCATAAATGATGAATAAAACCAAATGGGACAGACATGTACAAACTAAGGAGGTGTTCTAAGCCGACACCACAAGAGAGGGGCTAAAGAATCCATCTGGGACTAGGGCGCTTGGGTGCCTTGGTCCTTTAGCCCCACAAACTTTGGGGAGTATCAAATGTCATGGGCTTAAGTCAGTTTTAAGTTTATTCTATCGGGTTTATTCATCGAGATCAAGATTTTATCATTTTATGCTCAAAAGGGTGTTAAAATAGGTCCTAATTAACAAAGGTAACATTTTAGGTCCAACCAAGTGCTAAACTAGGTGTAAAATGCTAGTGTACACATTTTACTCCATAACACTTTCTACAATCTCTTGCCTTTTCTTTGTATTCTAGTTTAGGCTTAACTTAGGCTAGATAAGGAATGAACCTTCTAATCTCAAAGATTGACTTGCTGGTAGCACCCCACATCAGCTAGTCTTTTCATTGTCAGTGGGTCTTGTGTGACACATCTACTGTTAAAACCAATGCCACCTAACCTCCATTGAAAATTATTTTTCTAAGGTAGTGTACATCTACTATACAATTACCAACAAGTTCTTCATGGATGATACATTCATGGATTGAATTCACAAGGGACATTTCATGATTACATTCACTATTATAAGGGTATTTTTCATAGATTTGATACTAGGTTAGATGGTTATATAGGTTTGGAGATCATGATTATAGGTACAAAAGACAATTATTACTTCACATTTATTACACGGTTCAACTTTTGATATATTATATGATGTAGGCTCACATGATGGAGAATTTTCATGGTTTTAATTTTCATAGCTATGTAGTTATATATGATAGATTTTGAGTTTTTTTTACATTACATAGATTCATAAAGTTATTTATGGGTTTCAATTTTATAGCTTTATCATTTTACAAGGGGAGGATTTAGATGGTATACAAATTCTTCAACCCGTTACCTTTATCCTCCTCATCTTTCGCCTATGTGGCATCACTGCTACATCTTTGACCTTAGGGGATGTTATCTTAGCATATTCCACATGCCTCCATGTTACATCTCGAGGAATATACTTGCATGTCTATGCTTCTATGCTTACATTCTTATATGACATATATTTCTTCTTCCATGATCTATCTTTTTGTAGCTATTGCTTCTTTGTCGTCACTATTGGGGCAACACTAAGGATATCATATGGTACTTTGATATATGTGCTTACACAATCACATCTCAATATATTATTGATTGATTGCCACATGATGTTATCTTTAACACCTATTACATGCTTATTAAGTTTTACTTGATCATATCTTCTTCTCATCCCCTCCAATTCCTTGCATCCCTTATGTGAAACCAATTGGAGGGGAGCATGTAATATCACTAATGTTCTTTGATGGCTATGATTGCAATGATTAGCTCATATTTATGACAACTACTATTGTGGCCAACATACCATCACATGGCTACTATTGTGCCTAACAAACCTTCATATGGGCACCATCATGCTTAATAGACCTTCACATGACTACCATCATGGCTAACAAACCCATATTTCTTTTAGCTACCCCTTCACAACTTTTTACTTTTACCTTTTGTTTTTAGACATTGTTGAGTAATTATGTTCATGCTTAGTTTAAATGCTTCTCATTTGCTACTTATTGAAATCTTTTATGTAAATGCATGTTTTTAGATGGAGTGCTCATTGCGAGGAGAATGTGTCAAATTGTTTGATTCCTTATCCATATCTTTTTATGAGTGTAAAAATATTTACTTTCATGTTGAGTGCTTGTTTATTTTAACATGCATCTTCATAATAGTTCACATGCAAGTCAATGTGGGGGAAAATATAAGAGTGAAAAGTGCATACCTTACACTACTCCCTCCATTTTGGACTCATCTTAACTATTTGTTTTGAGTGTAATGACTATTGTGCAAAATAATATGCTTTTGTGTGAAAGTTGGCAATTAACTTGAACATAAATTAATCTTATCCTCACACATCCCAAGGGTCTAGATTTGATATATAATCTTAGTCATTCATTACCCTAGGTTGATTTCATAGTATGGAAATGAACTCGATTTAGATTTTGTGGGTGTAGATTCGATTCCCGAACTTTCAAATTCAAATTTAAAATTGGGCCCAAGCCAACCCCTTTGCAAGTAGTTGTCATGAGTAACTTAAGCACACAAATATTCAAATTACATGTTAGGGTGTTGTATTAAAAGGATAAGTCCTAATCCATTATGATCATCTAGGAATCATCAAGACACCTAGTCTAAGATATAGGAATCAAGCAAGCATCTAGGAAACATCAAGGAATTATCTTATGACATCAACTTCAACATTCTAGGCATAATGCATGATTGCTTGGTGTGTCTTTGATCATTGTTCTAAATTATTGAATTACATATAGGGGCTTGAGATAATGAGAAGATCCTCACTCAACAAGCTCCCAAAGGTGTTTGTCAATGTTGTAGGCCCATATAACATGGTGAGCAGGTTTCAAACATTGAGAAATGCACAATTAATTTATGTGGATACAAATTAAACCGACAAACTAAATTCATTTTTTTGCAGGGATAGAGATCATTTCCATAAGTACAAATTCGACTTGAGGTACAAAATAGAATATCTAACCATCTATTAGAACTTATCAATCACCGATCTATTATTAAACAGAATTTTAAATCATAGAAAACAAACTTCAACAAAGTACTTCAAATGACACTTCCAAAACTCTTTATCATTTCGGAAAGCATAATTAACGTTGTAATGTCTTAGCTCATAATCCAAGTTGATGGCCGATCATTGTGGAGTATTGCTTTATTCTAGGTCACGGGAGCCTAAGGAACCTAGCCTTTCTTTTTAGAACTTTAAGCTTACTTTTCATTTCTAATCGTATAGGAGACCCTTTAAATTGCCTTTCATTTCTGCACCTTTTTCATCTTTTCACAGTTCCCCCCTTCAGTCTGTTAAGCTAATTTAAATCGATCACTTCGTATTGCAAGCTAAGCAAGTTTCTGGACTGTAAATCAGGCTCGAGTAGTCTGTTCTATTCATCCATGGCTTCTTCTCCCTGTTCCAGCTCTGCCTTACCAGAAGAAGAAAAAGAAAAGGAAGAAAAAAGGGAAGAGAAAGAAAATGTAGAGGACGACGGAAGAAAAGAAGAAGAAGAAGAAACAGAAGAGAAAGGAATAGAAGAAGAGGAGGAAGTGAAAAAAGAAGAGAACGAAAAAGAAGAACACCAACTGCAACAATTTGCCCCCAACGAGGAAATTGAGCAGCAGCAAGAGAACAGAGATGAAGCAGCTCAATACATACAGCCGTGAGATTCCACACCCATTATTTTTCTTTATTTAGAACATCAGCATTGTATGTGTATAAGCCTCCTCCAGCCAATGCTCTGCTTTTCTGGTTTATTCAAAACCCATATAAATATATAGGTCTAATCTGTTGAGTTCTTTAAGATCCACGCGCTTTCTTGACAGTTTGATCCTATTTTGTATGTTTGGTTAAAATTCTTATATCTTTTTAGGGAATAATTAAATGGAACATTTGAAACAAAATTAACAGGAACGACTAGAAGCTGACAATTCTTTTATCTTGGATTAATTACCTTGCTGCTCTTAGCTCAAAAGCCAATTGGATGTAATACTAGTGTTAATGCTTTGGAAAGAGTTGTAAGACAAGAATGACATTTAAGACAATACATTCGCAAACAACTTTGTCAATGGAAAAGAGGCTGGGAGAGCCTTAAGAAGATTGGGTTAATTTCATCTTCATAAGAATTGACCTGTAAGGCATTATATTTCCCAAATTTTTTTATAAGAATTGTGAGACAAGGGTGACATATAAGTCATTTCTCCAATGGAAAAGATGCTAAGAGGTGAAAATCTCGAACTTCACCTTCAACTGCAACAATGAATTGTGATTTAATGGTTTTTATAGGAGAATGCTTAGATCTAAGTGGGCTAAGATGGAAATCCTGGGCAGGAGCTGTTCCCCTGAAACCTTTGAAGTGGGCTAGGATGGAAAGCGTGGTCAGGAGCTGCTTTCCTGAAACTTTTGAAGTGGGCATCCGGGGCTGGATCCGCTGTCCTAAAACCTTTGAGATGGACTAGGATGGAGATCTTAGGCAGGATCTGCTCCGCATAAAACCTTGAAGGGGTCTAGAATGGAAATCCTAGGCGAGAGCTGTTTGCCACAAAACGTTTGAAAACATGTGAGGTCAGTGATCCTCCAGAGATAAAGAGATACCAAGTATTACATGCTAGAACCTATATTCTGGGCCGGTTGCAAGAAGCACGGATAGCTCTTAATAGAAACAGTTCCATTGTCCTCGTATGAGAGTACAAGGGCAGGGGCACCGAAGTAGCAACACACAAAGATGGATACTGTCAAACTAGCTTGTTATAGTTTGTGTGTGAGTTAGCAATATCTGAAGGAAGCTTAACAGTTCCAATGCCAACGATGCACTAAAGGAGGTAAAATAGAATTAAGATTGATTACTGTGATATTTAGGGCCGTTTAAGGAAAGCTTTTATTTCTAGTTGATCAAGGTATAATAGCAGTGACAGAATAATTTAAGCAGTAAAACGAGTTTTCTAAAATGCCTCTTGAAGGTACGTAAAGAATCAATTATGACCTGATATAATTACTGGTTTTAAGTTTTTCTTACTTGCATGATAGCTTACAAATTAAATGCTTTGTAAACTGTTAATACTTTAAACAAATTTATAGTTTTTGGATGTTTTTATTTTTGGAAATTTATGCTAAATTAATGAGATGCTGTCTACAGCAGAAACAAAAGTCCCAGATTGAACTAAAATGAAACACATTTAGGCTTTTCTGCATTGGCTTGTAAATTAGAGTGAACCAAAATGAAATCCATTTTACAAGATATTCTGGTCCATAATCTGTTCTTATTAAGGATATTTTGGACCATAGTCTATAAGAATCTGCTAATTTTGTTAAGACTAAGTTTTACTTAAAACTTTGCCCATGCATTAATTTCTCAATGCAAGCAACTGACCACTGAAACATTTTACAGAAAACTACCTACAATTTCTACACTGCAGACCCATGTTAATAGTATTTAGTGTTATCTATAGAAAGTAACATTCACACACAGATATAACAGGTCAAACCTGTTTGCAGTGAAGTAGATTCTGTATGGGTTATCCAAAATGGACATACAAAGAATAACTGTTTTATGTTGAATTGACAAGGACATAGAACTCAAATTTGTAAGTCAATCAGAGAAGACATTTTCAAGTGATGGTGGTAATAGATTCTAGCATTTTGGTGAATTCCAGAATGCAATTTTAAGGATGCTGTGAGATGAATGAGATATCCCTGGGTATTTATCCTATCTTTTATTAAATCAGAATGCCTGCACTGTCAGATACTGTTTAAAAGAAAACAAGTCGCTAGGAATTTCCTAACTGTACTTAGTGTCTGAACACTGCACTCTTCTGCCTATAACTCAAGCCAACCGCTAAGGAAAATTTTCACAAATTGTTTAGGGACATTCCTTGGATCAACGGTTGTTTGTGAAGCATGACAGCTGATGATTCATAGATGACGCCCGCCTTATGTGTAATGCATCCCTGCTATTCAATCCCCCTCAACGGCTTATGTATCTGATGGTTATGGCGTGTGATCAAATCATCTGTGACTGTACAATAGATGCAATGGATGGGTGCGGGTGTGTGTGTACACAACCCTGGCCACTCAGCAACTCCCAACCAGTTTAATCGATATGATCATCAATTATTTGCTTCGCAAATGCAATTGATTTGGTTCACCGATATCACCTTCTGCGGATGGATGGAAAGAAGCTCGTTCTAAGTGGCGAACTTGGATATGATCTGTCCGGAACCTGTAGCCGTTAGGACCTCTGTCTGGTAAATCCGCCTGTCACCAAGGTATGAAGGATGATTCAATTCTCTGCAGATCTGAGTGCACTGTAAGGCCTGTAGGAGCCTCCCTTGTTCTAGCTGCAAATGTGATGAAGTATATAAATTTGTCTTGCTGATGAATAGAACAATCCAGGGATGGAGAGGATTCAGATGTTCAAGGATAGCTTGCTGCTAAACTCCAACCTGAAACCATAGAATTAACTGATTAGCACGACTGCAGCACCTGAATGGAGCTGCCCAGTAAGATGGAGAGGGGTTTCATCCTCACCTCTGAAACTACCGTCAAGGGTTTTCGTCCTTGAAGGATTGAGCACTCGAAAACTCAATTGTGAAACTTGCAAGAACATTAAATTGGATGATCAAAATGGAGGAATGAAACTTGTAGATATACCTTTCTTGAATAGGTCTCATGGGCCTAAATTGGGTGCCACTTATGAATTTGAATTTCTCCTTTATTATATATATATATATATATATAATCAGAAACTCAATTGTGAAATTTGTAAGAACATTAAATTGGATGATCAAAATGGAGGAATGAAACTTGTAGATATACCTTTCTTGAATAGGTCTCATGGACCTAAATTGGGCATCACTTTTGAATTTTAATTTTTACTTTATTTTACACACACACACACACACACACACAGACACACAAACACACACACATATATAATATAATATTATATTATATGATAGTAGTGTTTAAAAACACTGTATTAATAATAATAGTATGATCATCGGTGGGAAAAAGGGGACATGACAATGAAGAGGAGCATTGAGATGAATATGTTCAAAAATAGCTATTGGCTAATTACTTGGAGGAAGGGAAATGCATGAATTAGCTTTTAAGGCAAGAGCTTGCCAGATTTGGACTATGATTGTACTCAAAACGAGCATGTCAATAATGAATGGCAGTAATTAGAACGAGAGGCTTGCTACCTATTATATTTGTGCAATATATGTGTGTGATACTTATGACCAGGTATTCAAACCCTTAAGCAATTCAAGACAATACACACAATCCCAGCTCTATTTGACTGCCATAGGGTAGAAATATACCAAGCAAGCGCTTGATTGATGCAGGCTCCCAAGCAGTTCCAACCTTTCCCATTGTCCTAGATATAGGTTCAGATTCATTTCTCTGCACATAGAAGATGTGGATCCAGATTCTGCAACCACCATTTGCACTCACAGACAGACACGTACCTGCTTCAGAAATCTGAAGTTCGAATAGTCAAAGGATGTGACCACAAAACTGATGTCTATACCCTAAATAGAATGCTTCTCGCCATTTCCAGCACTTGATTTTCAGTACCAGGATGCCTTTGCAACTTTGTCTTTTTGTGTCTGTACCTGACGAGAGAGCTCTGAATATTTCTGTATTGGTCTGCACGCCTTCCTACTGTACCCTCTGCGACCTTCGAAATCAGGGACACACTTCTTTTTCTCTTATCCTAGCTAGTTTATTTTTAGTAAAGAAAAGCTTTAGTATTCTTGTTTAGAGAATGGACGTAGCATCTCTGGGCCAAAATACACATAGATAAGACAAGACTCTTTTCTGTTTTATGTTTATCTAGAAAGCTTGAATCATATGCTTCTTATCTATTTCTTGTATGTTCAGATAGAAGCATATCTGCTTTCCTTATTTTCAGGATCATGATTTGCTTGCCATTAATTTGTCTTATTAGCTATAGAAGTTCTATATGCCTCATTAATCCAATTGATTTGTCCCAGGATTGGTTTTACATAAATTAAGACTCATCTCACTAACAACATTAACTAAAGATAAAAGAATTAAAATATAGTGAAGCTCCTTGTGTTTTCATTCTAAAGACAGAAAAGAATTGGACTCCTTAAGATATAGTGAATTCTCGTGTTTTCATTCTAAAGACGAGAATTAAAATCCCACAACATGATCCAACAATCCTCTTCTCAGTGTTGATTTTGGTAGCTAGGTCGTATCCCTCCTAGGGGCCGACCTAGTCATAAAATGCTGAATGGCCTATCGGCCTTAGCATTTTGAGAATCTTAGCTGTGTCATCCGATTTGAGGCAGGCCCTATTTGGGCGAATTGATTATGTGTAACTTGTAATTGCAAATAGGTCAGGACCTATTCAATGTAACTTGTAAATAATTATTTGAATTATTGTAACTTGGCGCCAAATTGCATAAGGCCGACCAAGGTTATTGGTTGTATGATCTCCTATAAATGTAAAGTGACTTGTAGTCACAAATAAATGATGTCATAACATCTATCTCTGCTATGAGCGAACTATCCATCAGCAATCTGCATTAAGACAAGTAATATTCATCAGCAATCATCAGCGAACTTGTTACTTGGTGAAGCGAATCTGATCTAGCATGAGCGAAGCTGTTTCAGGCTAACTGAATGTAACCCTAGGTCTGCTAAAGATTATCTAAGGCTGCCGAACCTCTGTGTTTACTGTGCAATCACTCTTATGTGCAAGCGAGCTTCATTCTGGACATCATAATCAGTTTGGATCAGAATTAAGGTTCAGATAAGTTGTGTTTTGGTGCCTATGTTTTGTGCCCTAGCTGGGCGAAGTTGTAATCTGTTTCTGCTCTTAATCTAAATCGGATCTGAGATTTTCTTGCTGGGTTTTTCACCTCCAAGAGGGAGGTTTTCCCAGGGTATCATTGTGTTATGTGTGCATTTGTGTTTCTTTTGTTCCTTACTGTCAATCTGATTGCTAAAATTAACACTCAGGTATTCCCAAAAAAAGGTGTTCACAATGGATACTATTTGGAGTAAATATATTTATGTACTGCCCCTTCTAGAGAGTAGATGCATAAAAAATGATCCCAAACTTTTAAGCTACTCAAAGTGTGAGATAAGAAAGCAAAGATGTCATGTCCCTTCCGTAAGGGGTCAAACCCTCTCACCCACCCATGGTGTTTTTCAACACCCTATATATAAATATATTAATTATAATAAATAATAATATTAATATTATAATAAATAATAATGATATTAATATTTTAATAATAATATTAACCTTGTAGCCGACTTGCATTTAAACTCTAGCACCGATTGGAAATTTCACATTTCATGGCCGACTTGATCCTTTTTTGCTCTTGGCGATTGGTATATAAGTAATAACATTCTCAATTGTTACATATCTGATTTTATATATCTAATTTATACTTCTGAGTTTGCTGTCTGCAAATCATATCGACTGATTGAGGATGAAATTCCTCAGCAGTTACCCCAGGTGAGGACGAAAACCTTCACACTGGTTTATTGGGGCGAATTCACTCATAATTCGTATGTGGGCCGAACCGAACTCTTAAATTGTTCACAGGTCAGAAATATCTCTCATATAAGGAGTTTCATTGCTGTTGGTCACGCCTGGGTTGACAATATTTTAAAGGGCGAAGGAGTTCTTGCAAGTAAGGCAGATTCGCAGAAGGATTTAAGTCTGTTCTTTTTCCTGCGTGACAAAGGGATTCGTGAGTGCATGTCAGAGAGACATTTGAAGGCGTCACCACACCCCCAATCCGCCTAGCAACACACAACATTTACCTACAGGTGGTGGAGCTGCATCTACAACAGATTAGGCGACACAGGAGGCCGCGACTCAGTTTTGAACTTCCATCTTCATCTAGCAGTCAGTGGTCAACTGCTACTGTGTATTCCTTGCCCAAAACTCATCTGTAAGTCAGTAGCATACAATAAGTGATTCTACCTGTATCTGCTATTATAAAATGTGTGGTTGTCACAACACCCTTCTCTCTCTATATATATTCATATATTTTGGAAATTGCATCAACGAGCACTTTCCTGGTTGTTTTGTGGATCTAAATTTTGTTTACCAGTTTACTTATGTAATCAGTCAATTGAAGGGCCATTTATATTTAGAAAACATAACTTTCTAGAAGAATAATTTACCCTGATCTAGATAGGAACATTACAGTGGTATCAGAGGAGTTGTCTTGCCGGCCTGAGAGAAAATTGGTGTATGCAGGGTAGTCTGAGTCAGAGAGATCAGTATGCCCTAGAAAGAGAAGGAAGAGACAAGAGGCAGAGGCACAACATATCAGAGTTGGAATTGGAGGCAGAGGTAAAATAGAGATGGCAAATCAGGATGAAAGGAGAATATTTATGCAGCAGATGGCAGAAAGACATGAGCAAATGATGAAACAACAAGAGCAAACAAACCAATTACTCATCCAGATGATGCAAACCATGAATAATTCCAATATACCTGCACAAAATATGTAATGTCCCGCTCTAAAGGAGACATTACAATTCCTATATTGAAAATATATAAATTAATGGACATTATGAAAGAGATGTCATGCCCCCGATATGAAAGATAGTTATTAAACAAAAGAATTAATTAGACAAAAAAACAGAAAAAGACAAAAGATAGAAAAAGACAAAAAAAGTTTGAAAAAGACAAATTAATTAATTAAACTTCGAAGAGGCAGCGGTTGTTATTTACCAAGAGATGTGTTCCCTCCAAAGGGCAGGGAACCCTGGAGAAGGTGTGACTCTTTACCAAGGAAAGTATGAAAGGAAGAATAAATAAGAAAAGGAATAAGAAATAAGAAAAAGAATATATCTGCAGCAAGACATAAATAAATATATCACAACAGTACAAACAATAGACATCGGCAAGAGATATAAATATATATTACAGCAGAATAAATAATTGACATTGACAAGAGGAATGTATTGCAGCCATGGATCATAGACCTGTCAATCCATCCATGGAAGCAGAAATAAATAAAGAATATGAAATATTCCAAGTAAATATTACAGCAGATGTATATTAAGAGATGTGACCCTTTTATAAAGGCAGCCACCTATGAAAGGTTGTGACTCTTTCCAATAAGAGATATAAAATAAGAAGGCAGGCATTCTTCATTGGAAGAAAGAATTATAAGAATCCATCAAAAGGAAATATATCAGCAGTTATATATATATATATATATCTGCCATACAAACAATCGTTAACAACGAAGAAGGATATATTGCAATCCTTGGACTAAACTTGAAATCCATCAAGAGGTACTTTATATCACTCATCTTACAAATTCCTAAGCAATCCATTTTGAAGTCAAGGAGATGCTTTGTAGGTCGAAAGGATGGCCCTTCCAAGTTCACGAGCGATATAGAGGATGGCCCTCTCATTCTCTCATCAAGTCAGCCAAGAGATGAGAAGGATGGCCCTACCATGCTCTTGAGCTTAATCAAAGAGGATGGCCCTCTTGAGCTTGATCAAGGAGGATGGCCCTCTAAGGTGGACTGGGAGCTGTAAGGTGGATGGCCCCCTTACATGCTCTTGGCAATATTAAGGATGACCCGCCTTGATATTGCTACTTGCAAGTATTCCTAAGGAATTCACTATGTGATTGGCTTGAGGGATTGTGTTATGATGGATTGAACCAAATATTGATTATGTTATAAAGTATTGATCTCATTATTAATTATGCTACGATAGATGAATTTAATATGAATGATGCTACATGAACTGAATATTATCTTAATTTATTGATCTTTAATATTTCTAATGTCCTTTTCTAGTAGTTATTATTGTATGCAGGTAAAAAAATCAGGAATATCCCAAGAAGGGACATTACAAAATATGGGGCAGAATGCAGTAATACTAATCAGAATGGAGTTGCAATGCACATGAATAACAACAAAATTCAAATTGGATCAGCACCACGTCCTACTCAGCCCACATTTTTGCCTATAATAGAGCCACCGCAAGAAGAAGAGCCAAATCAAGCAACGTTTGATGCCAATGCCTGTGTGGATGAATATTCAAGAATCGATCCTAAGGTCAAACGTGATCTTGCTTTCATACAATTTTACAATGCTAGGAAGGGATCTAGGGGTAGGCAACCTATGCAACAAGGCAACAAAGATCTTCAGCATAAAGTGAGTAAGATGTCACTTCCAACTTTTGATGGTTCGGGGAAGGTCACTGCAAGAGCTTGGGCTCAAAAATTGGACACATATCTCTTACTCAGCCGTATGATGGAAGATGAAGCTATCAAGTTTGCCATTCTTCATTTGGATTGGATTGCACATGAGTGGTGGCATCAAGGAATTATCACACAAGGGCATCAACATATTGTGACGTATGTTGATTTTACACAGAGGCTCATAGATAGATTTGATCAAAAGAACTCGGAGAGGTACTTTAGTGCATAGAAGCAAATATCGTTCTCGGGAATTTCTCGGCATCCCAAAAGATAAAGATATTTTCAATTTCTCGGGATATGATCTGAAAAAAACCAGGAAACCCCAAAAATGCAGTAAATGTTTTCTAAAAAGAAAAATAATTGATGTTTTTTACATTTAAAGCCATACTAATTGCATAGAAAGTGAGCTTGAAAGTAAACGGGGGAGTGTACAACATGAATTTTGAAATATGGATTTTTCTCATTAATTTTGAGAATGCTAATTACAGATAATGTAATATAAATCTCTTTAACAATGTTAGTAAATGACTGCCAAAATGATAATGAACCCTTGATGCAATAGAACACAACTAGTGTAAATACAACCTGTTAACTCTACTGTTCTCCTTAACTATCAAGTCAATGAGACTAATCTATACACAAAATGGTAAATATAGTTCACAACAATAGTCTCCCTAACCTCTTCAAATACCTCTTAAACTTATAGCAGTGGAAAGCATTTCAGGACAGCAATGTCCTGTCTCAACAACATTTCATATTAATCATTTTCATCAGTAATATTTCCTATAATGTTGACTGTAGTATTGATGCCCATATTAATTGACCATAGTACTGATAAGGATGCTACTAAACACCATACTAATCAAGAATCTACAGGTCACAATAATGACAGAATGCTACTGATTAGTGATCATAAGAAGATTACTAATCACAAAAGGATAGTTATGTCATTATTGTGACCTGTAGATTCTTGATTAATATGGTGTGCTACTGATTAGTGATCATAAGAAGATTACTAATCACAAAAGGATAGTTATGTCAAAAGACAATGATGACGGCAACAATCATAATTGGTACAACATTATTAACAATTGCAATGTAATTATGAAAATTGCCAAACAATTGCCTCAATAGTACAACTATTTTACAAATGAAAAAACGACAACAATATCGATTTGATAACTACAATGACAGCGCTAACATCTGTGATGCAATAATAATGACAAGTCAAAGGATAGCATAATCATTTGACAGTTTTGTCTAGTAATGACTATGCCCATGAATCATAAATAATGACATAAGTGTTTGCTGTTGTCAAAGGCAACAATGATTATCACTAATCACAATAACAATAGTGATAGTCACATTCCCTATTCACAAGGTTTTCAAATATGATTATACCAAGTGTCTTCACAATTGTAGATAACTATGTTCATTTTTGAAATAACAACAATAATTGTCATTACCCCTTTGCAACAAATCTAACTGCTATACAGTAATGACACCTCAAACAACTACTTACACCATTCAAGGTGTATAAACCATTTATAAAAGTTCAAGAGAAGAATGATCCAAAAATTGCAGGTTGGATGCCTATATAAAAAGAAAACTAATTTATTGTGACATTACTAGTGATATATCACCGATAATTTCACAATATATTGGTGAAAATTTTGGTCAAAGTCATGGTTAAAGATATTTTGAAAAACTTGTGATATTTTCAAGAAAATGTCGGGAACCCTGCCGAGAAAAGATATATTGGAATATATCGGGATATTTTAAAGATATCTGCTTCTAGGCTTTAGGGAATTGACACGGCTGAAGTAATGAGGTTTGTAGAGGAGTATATTGCAGAATTTTAAAGATTGTCATTCATGGTACCGGATATTGCTGAAAATAGACTCATGTTCTTGTTTATTGAGGGCTTGACAAAATCACTTAGGGGCGTAGTTAGTGCTTTGGAGCCTACATCTTTACAAGATGCGATCAAAAGGGCATTGAGATTGGAGTGCTACAACTAGGAGCAAGTCCTATGTTAAGAATGCACCCATGGAGCAGCATAAAGAAGATATCCCTTCACTGATGGCCCTGCCTCCTAAACCAAACAAGAGTGAAGAAACTAAGAATGAGTTTCAGAGGATGAAGTTATGTTTTTCTTTTAGAGTTGTTGGAACCTGGTCATAGATGCTCGGGAAGAGGGAAAATACATTACATAGCGGGTAACCCCGAAGAAGATTCAGAGACAGAGGAAACCGTACCTAAGGTGAAGATGGATGAGTTTGAGAGTTTTCTAGGAGGCACTTTTGCCCTCCTTTCGGGAACACCCAAATACCGTGCTTTTAGAATTTGAGGAGTTTTGCAGGGACATGAAGTGACAGTATTGATTGATGGTGGGGCCACTCATAATTTCATAGATGCATATTTGGCTTCAAAGAGAGATTTGGAGGTGGAAAGGTTTGATGGGTTCAATGTTATGCTTGCAGATAGACATACTATTATGCCTTGTAGAGGACGTATACATCACCCCAACCTATCCTTGGGAGGGTACTGTTGATGATTGTTTTTCAACAAGTCAACAATTAGAGTAAAATACTGAGTATCTGACTCTCTCTTGAGCAAAGCCTCTCGGATGCTGAACTAGGTGATCAAACGAGATGACTCCAAGGTTTCTTAGGATGATTTCGGTAAGAGACAGCTCAGCGTTTAAGTATGATTTTGTTGTTTCCACACAAAGGGACTTACACAATTGTTCAAGTAACTTGTTGTTTCAAGGACTATGGAAGTGAATACTAGAGAGCCTAAGTACTGCAATTGATGGCGTATGATTTAGCAATGGATGTTCTTGGGTTCTAATCCTAACTGAATAAAAAAAGGCAAAAGATATAGGGTTTAGAAACACTAATCTAATCCTAAATGCAAGGACGTTTACTACTTGAAGTGAAATCGAACCAGATCCTGTTTCGCCAAGATGAAACAACTACACAAGATAGGTGCAATCTTCAAAGGTGTACAAGATGTTTAAATCAATTATGCTCATGAAAGATTCAACAAGCATAAAGATCAAATTGACGTTCAATTGTTCAGACTAACCATGCACTGCAATCCACAAGCCGTAGACTACAAATGGTATGAACTTATAGACTTCACCACAAAGCAATAAAGCAACCTTTCATTAACTAACTTAAACTTAAAGAAAACTTATAACTTAACTTAATGTTCGTTTGAAAATTGAAACCATGCAACACTCGGAAACATAAATAGAATCACCGAAGCAATGAATCTTTTATAATCTCAGAGAGCTCTTACAACAATTTGAGAATTTCCAACCTCCTCAAATGAGAGCAATGAGAGCTCTTTTATAGACCTCAAAGGAAAGAAGGGTCAAGATCGATCGGCCGAATCAGCGGACCAGATCAAGCCACATCACAAGTAGTTGTAACAAACTATCCTTTATTAAATGAAGGAGGCTCACTTTATTAAATGAAAGAAGCTATGAAGGAGGGAACAAAGGCACGCTTTCCAAGAAGATAAGGAAGCCACATCATGTGCCTTCTATGTAGTAGTACTATGAGATACAATGAATCTAGACACAATTTGAACAATATCCTCCATTGGTACACTTGTCGCCGCATTAATGGGTCCTTCTGCCATTGCCACATCTGACTCATAGACGCCAAGTGTCTTCTCCCAGTCGTTTATCCAAGACTTATTTTCTCCAAGACGATATGCAAGTGTGAATATACTATCCAGCTGACCTTCATCAAGTCCATCATATTGAAAGTAGAATGCCTTAACTTGTTGCTTCATATTTTCAATAGTAACATTTCCATAAAGATTACATATTGTTGTCAAAGCAGTGTATATATGATTCTCTGTTCTTAGAAGAACACTTCTTATCCTGGACATATCTACTTCAATTTTATCAACCAGTTGCCCCTTGTTGTGAAAGGAGAAATACCAAGTGATGAAGTCATGTGGAGTATCTCTATCAATCACCTTATCATGAATTAGGTCTTCTAATGGAGCTTCCATTAAACTCTTGAGCTGTGGCATGTATTGCTCCTTGATCGGTTTGAACTCAGCACAATTTCTTAATAAAACTTGAACTCGATCGTTAAGCTTGATGACTCTATCATACACTTGCACAATTTCTTCAAGGTGAGTATATGCTTTCTCTTCTGTCTTTTCTATCCATCCTTTCATCATCTGAGATGAAGTTCTCATGTTTTCAACTTGGGATATTGTTTCCTGTGGAAGAATAGACGGAGGAATTGGAGTAGCTTCCTTCTGTTGGATAGGCTGCATGACTTGCTGAATGTAGTGCTTCAATGTATTAAAATCTTGTTCAACCTTTAACCTTGCTTCTCTTTCTTGCTTCAACATGCTTCTTACACTATTCACTGACTCTTGTAGTTCCTCCTCTACCTGTTCCCTTGTGATCGAACCCATGCCAATAGTAGTCATATTGTAATCCTCAGGTGCCATATTTTCTAACTCCTTGTCAACTCTAGGAACAGCTATATGTACCTCTCTATTTCCAGCAGAATCTTGAGTGATTTTAGAAAAGACTGTTGCTTTCTTCTTCTGATTATCCTTCTGTGCATTTACAAGCAATTCTTCAACTGGAGCAGGCTGATAAGTTTCTACAATTGTACTTTCCTCAATCCTTTGCCGCAACCAAGGTGGAAAAACGGAAAGATCTCGCTGTCCTTGAGCTTGACTGTGTTGAACACGAGCTACTTCCTCATCAGATTCCGCTTGACCTACTTCATCTCGATCAAGATCATCGTTCTCCTCCATTATGACAGTGGGGCTTGACTGAATCTCCTCTGATGGAATCAAGGCAACTTCTTCTATAACTTCTATCTCTTGTATTGGATTCTGAACAACTGAAGCACCTTCTTGTGGATTAGATGAAGTAGATGGATTATTCTTCTTTTGAGGTCTCCGGCTTGATTCTCCTTGATCTTGACTAGGTCTTTTCCTCTTTCTAGCTGGATTATTACTTTGATCATTCCCACTGTGTTGTGGTTGGCTATGTGTACTATGCTGTCCTGGTTCTCCTTCATCCATCTTATTGTAAGTAAGAACTCGACCTTCATCATTCATCTCTTGCAATAGTTGATTTATACATACTTGCATCATGGCTAGGACCGGCTTTATCAATTCTTCTTCGGACACATCCTTTTTTGACCAATCAACTATATAAGGCAAATCCTTTATTTTATCAAATTCATCTATCAACAAAGTATCATCTTCAGTGAACTGGTCTGGAATCCTGAAAACTTTGGAAGCTCTAACTAAATCCCAGGTGAGTCTTGAACTTTGAAGTGTTCGGAGATCATCTTCATCTTGGGCACTGGCCCAGTGGTCTTCCAACTGCTTGACATGCTTAAACTCTCTGTTATATTTCCAGCAAACTTGGAAAGGATCAAAGTTAAGCCTCTTGGTGCCATGAGTTTGCAAATGATATGCCTGTAGCTCTATCTCAGAATATTCAACTGCTGATAATGATGGACACTCCAAATTTTGTCCAAGAAGAAGTGGAAACTGAATCCCTCCTTTCTTCTTCAACTTCTGCAACCTGATGAGTTCTAGGAGTTGCCTTGTAACCTCTAACATCACCATCCTGTTGGTTGGATATCTTGGTAATCTGTATGGATATGATGTAAACCCTTGGATCCTTAGGTAAGTGTACCTTTCATGCTGAGTATACCAGTGTCCATATGCTGAAATGAACTCTCTCGCTGCATTAGACAACCTTTTATGAAATTCTCCCCTTAGTTTCTTCATTATGAACATAGCAAATGCATCATTGAATCTTGTATAATGATTGATACTCTTGAGGTGTAACTGAGGATAACACTGATGTGATAGGTACTTATTAGGCCCAATGCTGACTTCTCCTCTTTTGGTCAAACCTGAATAGACTTCATTTCTTGCGAGAAGGTATACCACATAGGAACTCATATAACAAGTCTTGGTCTTAGCAAAATTGATGAACTGATCATGTATACTTTGACTGATAAGTCCAGCCCAATCAATCATCTTCCCTTTGAGAACTGACTTGATGAAAGAGTACATCCAAGGCTGGAAGGTAGCAGATTGCGGCATTCCTGTCATTCTATTTAGAAACATAATCAAGTATCCAATTTCAGGATGAAAATCTGACTTGTGAAACTGCGGAGGATTATTCATATTGAACTTCATAGCTGGATTGGTCATCCATTCTCTCCTTATTTCCTGCAATTTTGTTTTTGAATCGACATCATATTCCTGTTGACCTTGTTGTATTGAGATACTAATCATTCTTTCCCTAGTTGGAATGTTGAAAGTTTCTTCAACTGCCTCCTTTTGCAAATAGGCTAATATTGTTCCATCTTTGGCTGTAACTTGTCTTGTATCTACATCATATTTCTTGACACATTCAATGATCATCTCTGGACACGGCAAAGCTGGCGGAAAACAGGCAGCTTCAATGGCTCCACTCCTCATGATGGCTCGAGCAAGACTACCTCCGTTGGGTTCCTCAAGGACTGACTTGATATCTTCCAAGTTGTTGTTGCCCATATTCGTGTCTCCTACATTTGTCCACCTTGAAACGAGCTTTGACTCGGGAATTTTCCCCTTAGCATCCATCCGGATCTTCGCTTGCCGCTCTTTGGAAGTCATTGCCATGATCCTGCAAACTCGACGCGAATAAGTAATTGCAAACACAATCTAGACTTCACTTCAGCCACTTTAATGCATTAGATTTATGATTTCCTTTATAATTATGAAATATTGTTATCTAGACTCAAGGAATCTATGAAAATCCACTTATTCTTCTTAAGTTTTACCAATACTTGAACAATTTTAATGCATCTAATGAAGGAAAAAAGAAGAAAATCAGATCAGAAAATATTCAGATTAGACTTACTTGATAGGCTGCTTTGAATTTGATACCTTGAAATTTGATCCACCACTTGCTTGGATTGATAAAATCAAATTTGTACTTCTATAAAACCTTCTTGTTGCTGCTCCTTGAAGACAAATTTGCTTTTGCGAAGTAATTCTGCTCTTTGAAATGATAAAAAAATGAAAAGGAGATGAGGTATATATATATAATTTGCTTTAAAACTTTACCTCTTACCTAGGCCGACCTCCTTTATTATAGTGAAAAACATTTAATTTTGCTTGATCTTCATTTAATAAAATGCCATTTCCACATTTTTCAAGGTAAAATCATTAAATGTTTGAACTTTCCTTTGGGAGTCGTCCATTGGCGCATTAGATGGGGTCTTGACGATCTCCTTGAAATTTTGACACCTTCTTCTTCAAGCGCATTGGATGAGGCATGGAAATCCTCTTGCCTCTTACATTTGATAACATTTTCGAAGCCCTCTTTGTATTCCTTGAATTAGTGTTTGATTTTCCTCTTGCATTTCGCATTGGATGAGTAGATTGAAGCCTTCTTTTTTGAAATACCTTGATCTTTCTTCATAACCTTCTAGGCGCATTGGATCAAGGATTGAAATCCTCAAGCATTTCACTTTAAGACACCCTCAAAATCCTCATGTGTGGCGCTTTGGATCAAGTTTTTGATCCTCTTAGCATTTTGCATTAGATCAAGTTTTAAGACTCCTCTCAACATTGCTTTAGTTTGAACTAGTTTTCACTTGCTTAAGGGAGTGGTGCATTAGATGAAAGATTGAAATCCTTAAGTTCCTAGCGCATTAGATAGGTAGTTTGAAGTCTTCAAAACAAACTTCATTCTCCCTTATGTGTGGCGCACTAGATGCCACCTTTGATTTCTTCCTGTTGGGCATTTTGATAAAGGGTCTTGGAAGTGGCGCATCACTTCATTATGTTGAAATCTTCACAACTTCGGTATAGTGATGGCCTTTACCTTGAAGTGAATCATGCATGGTGTTGGCGCATTGGATGGGGCATGGAAATCCTCTAGAAATACATCTGATTCTTCCTTATGTTGCGCATTGGATGACCTTGTTGGAAGCTTCAAAACTTAGGGGTATTCATGAAGTTGGCGCATTGGACAAGGCTTTAAAATCCTCTAAACTAAAACCTTGAAGGCTTGACCTTGGATGTCCACTTTCCTCCTTGTAGGGCGCATTGGATCAAGGATGGAGAATCCTCTGGATTTCGCTTTAGATAAGGATCTTTCAAACTTCACATTGAAACTACTTTGGCACACTAGATCAGCTTTTTGGAATCTCTGGAGTTTCCCCTCATGAGGTCGCATTAGATGAGGCATTGAAGATCTTCTAGATTTCGCCTTGGAAGGCGCATTAGATAAGGGATTGAAATCCTCAAGTTTCTAGCGCATTAGATAGGCTTTTTGAATCTTCTAGTCTCACATTGGTGAAGTGGTTCTAGCACTTGCGTTGAATGTTTGGGAGTCGTCTATTGGCGCATTAGATGAGGAATAAAAATCCTCTAGATTTTGGCGCATCACTTGAACTTTTCAAATCTTCTCAAATTAGATCCTTCTCAAGCCAAAAACCTTAAGACTTCTCCTTCCTTCTAGGTGGCGCATCAGTTGAGCTTTCCAAATCCTCTAGTCTCTCTTCAAAATTTTAGATTTCGGAGTCAATTCTTCTTCCTAGCGCATTGGATAAGGGATTGAAATCCTCTGACACTTATCATCTTTTAATTCACTCCAAGATTCGCTCCAAGACTTGTCTTTTCATTTTACCTTTAGTTGAGTGTTTTAAATCCTCATCTTTTCCCTCAAAATAATCTTTTAGTTTGGGCGCATTAGATGAGTGATTGAAATCCTCATGCTTTTTTCGCATTAGATCAAGGCATTGAAACCTTCATGCTCTTGCGCATTAGATAGCATGTATAAATTCCTCTGGAATTCGCATCAAAAGGCATAAAAAATCTTCTAAAATCACTTCAAAACTTGAGATCTTTCAACATTTTCGCATTACTTCAAGGTTTTAGATGGGCGCATTAGATCATCAAGTGGAAATCATCATCTTCAAGCGCCTTTTTCCTCGTGATTTTGCGCCAAGATTTTGCACCACTTGGACATCCCGTCGCACTAGATCAGCTTTTTGGATCCTCTGGAAAAGTTAGGCGTTTTTCAGGATCGCGAGGGTAAAGGTATATTGAAAAATATAAATAAGTATAAGATACTTTAAATATTTTTCAATATACCTTTCAGGATGTTTGAGATAGGTCCCGAATCCACCGGATTTAAGATGCAAAATATAGAATTTGGAGGATTCACCAGATTTCAGACTTAGCCATTTTTCAGGATTTTCAGGATTTCAGGCTCCAGGCTTAGTCTTTTCAGGGTCTCAAACATTCTTCAGGATTAATCTCAAGATTCATTATCTAGATGGGATTTGATCACAATTCTTCATCACTGCAAGTCGATCTGCCTCTTAATCATGAACCAATGATCATAGAAAGGGGAATCCTTACCGGATCGGCATAGGAAGATGAATCAGGTCATCATCAAAATCTCATTGAAAACTCATTGAAAGCACAGAGCTCAAAAAAAGGGGTCCCTATTCCTAATGGGGTGATGTGTGATTTGGTCACAACAGGTACCAACTTAAGGATGATTTCTATGTGGTGGGATTGGGCGAAACAGACATAGTATTGGGCGTGCAATGGTTGCGCTCACTTGGGAGATTTTGGCAAAACTACCAAACAATGGAGTTCCAATTCAAAGCAGATGGGAAGGATGTGACACTTCGAGGCATTGCGAATGGAACCCTAAGCATGGCTGAAATGAAAAGAATGGAAGCAATTGAGGGTGACATGAAGAAATTTTTAGGTTTTGCCTCGGGCAAGGGAGGGCTTGTGGACAAGCATGACAGTCTCTTCTAGCTGATCAAATCATTGCTTGTGGGCAAGCAAATATGGGACGGAGGGACTGTCTTGTCCCTTTCGTAAAGGGGTCAAACCCTCTCACCCACCCACGGTGTTTTTCAACACCCTATATATAAATATATTAATTATAATAGATAATAATATTAATATTATAATAAATAATAATGATATTAATATTTTAATAATAATATTAACCTTGGAGCTGACTTGCATTTAAACTCTAGCGCCGACTGGGAATTTCACATTTCATGGCCCACTTGATCCTTTTTTGCTCTTGGCGAATGGTATATAAGTAATAACATTATCAATTGTTAGGTGTCCGATTTTATATATCTGATTTATACTTCTGAGTTTGCTGTCTGCAAATCATATCGACTGATTGAGGACGAAATCCCTCAGCAGTTACACCAGGTGAGTATGAAAACCTTCACATTGTTTTATTGGGTGAATTCACTCATAATTTGTACATGGGCTGAACTGAACTCTTAAATTGTGTGCAGGTCAGAAATATCTCTCATCTAAGGAGTTTCATTGCCACTGGTTGTGCTTGGGTTGACAATATTTTAAAGGGCGAAGGAGTTCTTGCAAGGCAGATTCATAGAAGGATTTAAGTCTATTCTTTTTCTTGTGCGACAAGGGGATTCGTGAGTGGGTGTCAGAGAGACATTTGAAGGCGTCACCACACTCCCAATCTGCCCAGCAACACAACATTTATCTACAGGTGGTGGAGCCGCATCTTCAATAGATTAGGCGACATAGGAGGCCGCGACTCAGATCTGAACTTCCATCTTCATCTAGCAGTCAGTGGTCAATTGCTACTGTGTATTCCTTGCCCAGAATTCATCTGTAAGTCAGTAGCATACAATAAGTGATTCTACCTATATCTGCTATTATAAACTGTGAGGCTGTCACAAAACCCTTCTCTCTCTCTATAAATATATTTATATATTTTGGACATTGCATCAACGAGCACTTTCCTGGTTGTTTTGTGGATCTGAATTTTGTTAACTAGTTTACTTATGTAATTAGTCAATTGAAGGACCATTTATATTCAGAAAACATAACTTTCCAGAAGACTAATTTAACCTGATCTAGATAGGAACATTACAAAAGATAGGACACATATACAGTGGAAAGAGAAAAGTTTAATGTCCCCTTTTGGGGCCATTCCAACATTCTTGGAAAGTTCCAAGATTCTTGGAGACTTCCAACATCACATCAAACTTCTTATCAGTCCTATCATGCGGGCTATCACCCACATTTGATTCTTTTCCTCTATCCGCCATATTCTCTGAGACAACTTCTGGAACAAATTCTGATTCTGCCCTCTTGACTTTTTTTTTCTTTTCCCTCTGATGATATTTGAATTCTCTATTATTGCTATGCATGAGAATTGTACTGCATTAGAAGGGTTAGATCATTGAACAAGCTGGCAAGATCACCAGCTCTGATACCACTGTAAAGACCCACACCGTTTTTTTTAAATTTTTGCTATATATAAAATGCAAGTGCAAGTCTGGACACTTTTTGATCACCAAGTTCCTAGTGTGGGCAAGGTGAGAGCATATGGTGTTTGGACAGCACACAATCTATCTAGATGAATGCACTGCTGAAATGAAAAGCGGCAAGCTGACTAGAGCATGTAGGCGGCAGAGCCGACCCAAATCAACACCTCTTTGGCGGACAAGCATGCGTAGAAAATACAAAGCCATTGGTAGATTACCACAGAATCCAATCAAGCCAAAATGGCCGATTGCAAAGCGGATCCAATCAACGCCAAAATGGGCTTATGAATGAATGCAATTAATTGGCGGTAAACCATCCAATTTTACAATATTTTATTTATGAAATGCATTTCCTTGGCAGTACTACCATCCAGAGTTACAAAGATATGAAGTATGAGCTATTGGTAACTATAATGAAAAGAAACTATCAACACACATTGAGATATTATTTAAATCAGAAACTCACACTGCTGCAGCACATGGATTAGAGCATAATATTCAAATAAATCAATGACAATCAGCTCAGCCTCACATAAATTGGGCAAGCTGGAGTTCTCTGAAACACACTTTATTTGCTGATGAAGACTACCACCAATGACTGAAAACTAACCTAGAAACTGAAACTGCCCACTAAAACTCTGCTGAAAGTCAACTAATCAGAATTGTATAGCCTCAATGAAGACATAATCCCCTGAATTAGCATCATATTGAAGGATCAGCAACAAATACAAATTGTACGGCCCATATACTCAGTAGTACGACCTACTAACAAAATTTCAAACTGCTGCAGACTGAAAACAACATAAGACAACTTGATTTAAGATTGTACGGCCTCCCATAAGTTCTAGAAATCATTACAAACTCTCATAAAAATTGGTACAGATCATTAGGAGATGAAACAACAGCAAGTGCCAATTGTAGGGCTCAACATAATAACCGATTTTAGCACTCAGAATAGGTGCGACTCCTTTTTAGCCTTTACACGCCCCTCCAACTTGGTGTACGAGCAGTCTAGGTTTTGATGACAGCAATAACAATCTTGTATGGTCACTGCAGGAGTTGGTACGACCTAGTAGAAAGGATAGTACAGCTGCAATAAGTACGGTCCAGCATAGATAATAATGTACGGCTTGCAGGAATCCTTCACTGGAAGCAACTAAAAGCTATCAACACAAATAACATTGATCAAATTCACTTCACAATCAAAACACATCAAAAACCTCCTTGAAGTCAAACTAGAAAATAACTGGAACTCCAAAATCTCACTATCAGCACCAAGGTGATTTCTGGGTGAAATCACACAAACCAGCTTGGAGGGTTTTCATCCTCGAAACTAGATTCACCAGAAGGTTTTCGTCCTTAGGCAAATAGAGAGAGATCTTACGTTCTACACAAAGCAAATGAAAAAATAAATTGATAGTAACCCCTTTCTTTGCACAACTCCTTTTATAGGCACTTTTAGAGCAACCAAATATTATCTCTTTTATTTCACTTTTCCCCTCAAAAATAAAATAAAGTGACTTTTCAAAGTCTTTTAAATTTGATAACACTTTTAATCTTTATTTTCAATGTCTCTTTTAAAATAACCTTTTAAGGCACCACTTGGTACCCCATGCTTAGTGTTCACTTTTGACCCTCTTTTAAAAACACTTTATGACGTTGGCCACCCTTCTTTTAAAATAAATAAATAAACATAAGTTGCCTTTAAGAAAATAATATAAAGTTACCTTAAGACAACTTACATTACTTATTTAATTATTTTTCTGCACATCCCAAAGTCTACAAAAAGTTGGCGCTCTCCAAGGATGTTGGAAGTCTCCAAGAATCTTGGAACTTTCCAAGAATGTTGGAATGGAACCAAAAGGGGACATTACAAAAAGCTTTTGATTTTCTTCAATTAGACCAGAAAATAAATTGGGTGAATACATATGTGCGAAAGGCCAACCAGTTGTCAACTAACCTTTAGTTATGAGGTTAATTGAATTCACTCTCTTACTACTAGCTTTTATAAGGCAGAATGTTATGCTTTCATGTTGTGCATTTATTTTCTTCGAGAATATACTTGCACAATATAAGGACATATTGAATTACGTTCATGATCATAATATAAACTATTCTAACACCCTTCCTTGATGGTTTTTATATCTCTGTTACCGGTTCACTCCCCTGCAGCCCTGGGTTTAGGTATGACTCATTTTGAATTTGGGTTTAGGTTTGGTTCGTTGTGGTTCGGACTAGGTTCGTTGTTACCAGTTTGCTCCCCCTGCAGGCTGTGAGGCTACAACCCTGGATTTGGGTACAATTCATTTTGGATTTGGGTTTAGGTTTTGTTCATTGTGGGTTTGGACAAGGTTCTGCATTTGCAGGATGGATTTGTTTGGGTATGTCCATGGACATACTTGGGTGAATCCGGGCTGCAAATGTTGAAGCCAGAATGTACCCTCAGAGAATTCATGGGTTTTCACATGGTAAAGATAGTAATTGTATTTTCCATTTCAGGGTGTTTTTTTTAATTCATGTCTTCCAGAGTGTGTTCCACAGTGTTTCAGGGACAGGGACGGGGAGGGGATGTGTTTCGGGGATGACAGTCCGAGGGCCATTTTTTGGGGACGGCCATATATGAAATTTTCAAATATATATATATATATATATATATATATATGTATGAATTTTTCAAAATATATTATATAGAGAGAAAGAAAGAG
This sequence comes from Cunninghamia lanceolata, assembly GCA_027924645.1. Lineage (NCBI taxonomy): Eukaryota > Viridiplantae > Streptophyta > Pinopsida > Cupressales > Cupressaceae > Cunninghamia > Cunninghamia lanceolata. The sequence continues at coordinate 3,937,108 of BSBN01000396.1, read as the reverse complement.
ATATATGCCAATAATTGATAACAATATCAATATGTGAATAAATCATGACAAGAGTATAAACTTCAATAAAGTAGTATAACAATAGTATAGCAACAATATAAAGTTTAAACTATAAACATTAAACAGTAGTATAACAACAGTCTAAACAACAATAAAATTAATCATGAGATTGAAGATTCATGACAACAATATTAAAGCATTTTGTTCAAATTCTAAAAATAAAGTTAAACCCAAAGTCTCAAACTTCAAAATACAACAATCTATGTCTTATTCGGGCTATCAATATCAAATGAACTATCTGTGTCACTCTCTGTCTGAAGTGGAACATCCAATGGAAGCCCAACCATTCTCCTCGTCAATTTGCCTAACATCTTCAGGATCAACATCCCAACGTGCTGCTGGAGTTTGTCGATACTCATTAGTCTGCCGATCCTGAAGTCTCAAGGCACTATGAAATGCAATTAGTTTTTCTGCTCGTTTCGAGGTAAGCCTATTCCTCTTGATCGAGTGGATGAAGCCATAGGTGCACCAATTCCTCTCTGCAGCAGAGGAACTAACAATCTGTGAGAGTAAACGAACAAGTTGCTTTAACTCTGGTGTGTCCTTCCCGTGAAATTTCCACCATCCAATGGGGTTTTTTTGTGCAACAGTGGCCCTATCCGTCCTAGCCTTTAGTTTGCTAAATGTAGGACTCTGAAGATCGGGAAACTGAAGCCACTAGTCTTAAAGTATGGTTGCCTCCTCAGTGCCATACATCTTACAAAGGGCTGCCATAAGCCCCTCCATTACCTCATCATCCTCATAAGGAAGCATTTGGCTAGGTCTAGGTGCATACCACTTCGGATTAAGAGCATAGGCAACCATATGAAAAGGGGTGTTCATTGTGTTCCACCTCTTTGTGACAATAGGCTTGATATGTTGCTCATAGAATTGTAATTGAGGATCCTTGTCACGAATTGCTTGCTTCATTTGATCAAGCATGCTATCAAAAGTCTCATAAATCTCTCCAAGGCTAGGAGAGTATGTATCTGCATACCTGATCACCCCCACAACAGGTGTATGATAGAGCAAATATATTTGCAAACAAGATTTAAAAATTGTAAGACATTAACAATTTAACACTAGTAATATAGTAATACTAATAATTTAAAGAAAAAGCAAAGTAGAAAGTTAGAAACAGATGAAGTAAAACTTTCTTACCTGATTTGGACCACCAAGTCTCATTAAGCACCCTGTCTCTCACCTTTTTTCCTTCTTCTGTATTTGATGGAGCCTACTTTTTCGACTCTCGACAAACCACCATGGATTGTAGAGCATCTTGCACCTTCAGCATCCTCTCCAGTAAAATAAAATACGTAGCATATCTAGTCTCAATTAGTTTGAGGAATTCTTCTTTGAATAGGATCGGAATAATGCAAGTGAAGTTTGATGATTGCATACAAACATTTGTATTTCTCTAGATTCGGTCATTGCTATCTTCACCCATTCTATTTTGCCAATGTTTTTCAAAGCATTATTCAAAGCATGTACACCACATGGAGTCCAAAAAATATGTTTGCAAGCACTCTCAACCATCAATCCAACCAACTTACAAACAGGAGCTGAATCTGTCACAACTTGCACAACATTAGATGATCCAATCTCCTCTATGGCCTCCTTCAAAAGGCAAACTGGAAATCAGCATCCTTACGTTTCCTAGAGCAATCAATGGCTCTAAGAAAGTATGAACCAGTAGGACATGTAGCAATAATATTAATGAGTGGCTGATGTCGAATATTAGTCCACCCATCCATCACAATGGAACAACCAGTCCTAATCCATGTTTGTCTCATCTCCTCCATTATTATGTTCACCTTTGAATATTGTTTGTCAAGGAGGGAGGTATGGAATCTATGTTCTCCAGGAGGAACATAAGAGGATCCAACTGTTATTGCATCTTTCAACATGTTTTTGAAATAAGGAGACCTTGCCAAATGAAAAGGGATGGCATGGGCATAAAAAAACTTTGTCACCGAATCATTAGCTTGCTGATGGTTTTGCAAATTCATCATCCCTATCACTGTATTTTTTTCACCTGTGGTAGAAGTGGCCTTCTTCTTCTCTCTATCACAATGCTTTCCAATTGATAGATTGGAATATTCATCAATAGATTGCATTGTTCTAGATGAATGCTTCCTCTTAGTAGTAGTAGCTGCATGTTTTTCCTCACTGTCCCCTACCAACTTTAGTATTTCAACCCGTTCTTCCAATTGTATATCTTTACAAACTCTAACCCCATGGCCAGTCTCATCCAATAAATGATGTTCAACCGTGCTATAACTCCCATGATAATCAGTATTGCAAACATGACACAACCAATGCATGTTGCCTCCTGAATTTTTAGCCTTATTAGCGGTCAAATTGGTGGCAAATTGAAGCAAGGGTTTTTTGGGGTTGAAAGGGCCTTTTGCGTATTTTTGAAGAGAGGATGAACGGCATGCAAAACGGTCTTTTGGAGTTCCACTTCCAATAGAACTTGTAGGTGTGTTTTGGGTTTCAAAATGTCTCACTGTGTTTACTTCAACTTCAACTTCAATTTCTTCTTCACTGCTCATTCATTAACATTTTCCTCATTGCTGCTCATTTTGATTTTTTTTTATGTTTGACTTTGAGGCCAAGCAATGAGTAAGCTTAGAACTGAAATACATTTTTTACAACTAAACTTCATTAACATTTTCCTCATTGCTGCTCATTTTGATTTTTTTTTTTTATGTTTGACTTTGAGGCCGAGCAATGAGTAAGCTTAGAACTGAAATAATTTTTTTTACAACTAATTATAACTCAGAAATCTGCATCTCCCTAACATTTATAACAATAATAAAAAATAAAAATAAAAAACAAAACAAAAAAACTCAAAAAAAACCATACCTACAAGCTGAACTAGAGACAAGTTGATAATTGATAAGTTTAGTTGAATACAAACAAATAGTAGCAGGCTAGCAACACTTCTTTTCAACAACACAAACAACAGGTAGGGTTCCCTTAGTTTGTCGCACTAGCAACAGGGGCATAGGGTTTCTCCAGCCGCCAAACTTCCTCTCCAACTGCAACAGCCAAAGCATGTATTTTTTTTGTTGAATGATAGTCGATAGATTCATAGAATGTTTTTGTTTTTGTTTTTAGGGTAAGAAAGGGGTGTGGGAGGATTTGTGGGACCCCCACGCCCCTATTAAACAATTATTATAATAGGCGGATTCAATATTTTAATTTATCTATGATGCTTTATAAGACAAAACTGTCCCCAAGACGGTCGAGGGACGTTTGAGATGTCCCCGACTGTCTTGAGGATGACCAGGCGTCCCCTTTACATTTCCCGCCATCCTCGAATTTGGGGACGTATGCGGAGACGTTTCCTAGTTTTAAGATTTTTAGAGGATGTCGAGGGGACGTCCCCTGCCGTCCCCCTATCCCGGAAACGCCACTGGGGACGGGGATGTGGCTATGAGGGTTGGGGACGCGTTCCTGTGTACCCTTGCTTCAAGATGATAAATATGTCAGCTGTCATAGCACTGATGACTAACAATGGGCATTTGGCCCTGTTTTTGTGGATCTTGTTAGAACTCCTCTTGATCTTTATCTGAGCAAGTTGCAGCCTTGGCAGCTGAATCTAAGTTTCTTGGGTGTATAAATTACAGGGATGGCAGGCATAGAAATACTTTTGGCAGCATTTGATTTCAAACTTCATTTATCGCTTTTTGTGAATTTGAATGGACCGTCAATCTTTTCAATTTTTGGAACGCATTGAAATTTATTACAAGTCCTATACTTTATGAACTAGGCAACAATATTCACGATCTGTAGATCCTTTGTTTCTTCCTAGGAATTATTACTGCATTCTAATACTTAGTTATTGGTCTTTAATCTCCAATGTATATGAACTTTTGCATTCTTCGATTTTGAGCTTTCTCTCTGCCTTGGTTGATTGTTGAAGACTTTGTATTCTGCATGGGATATATTTTTATGGTCATTTTGTTTATTATATGCATGTATGTGATAATTTGGACTTAATTCCTGTTTATAGGCTAAAATATGTATATATTTATTATTTTTATATGTTTTTTGTATGGTTGTACCGAAAACTTACCCAACTCACTCCCCTGCACCCACCCCCCCAACCCCGCCTGCCCCCACAAAAAAAAAAAAATTGCCCCGAATTCCCGTACCTGTACCTGAATCCAAACCAGTAATGCAATTTAATGTGGAAACATGAAAAGTTTCACTCAATTTAAATTTTCTCTCTAGAGGTTTTGTAAATGTATCTGCCACTTGCTTGTGAATTGGAAAATATATAAAACTCACTAACACTTTTCTCAATCAGCAAAGGGATAAAATGGAAATCAACTTCAATGTGCTCAGTGCACACATAGAAAACTTGATTCTTGATCAGTTTGAACATATCTTGACTATCAAAATATACCTGTAGGCTGCTCCTGATGTAATTGTAAATCAACCATTATCCTTCTCAGCCAAACTGCTGCATATGCAACAAGCAACAATCTTTTGACTCGTTTCCTGCCTACACAATATATGTCACTTGCTCCAAGGATTGAAGATATACCTTTTTGTCAACTTTCTCTTATCAAAAAGTCCGCTCTGATTTGAATTTGTGTAGTGAACTAGCTGAAAATCATTAGAAAGTGAAACGCCAGCAAAATTCCAAAATCTAATGTGCCTTTGACATACCTCAGGATCCTCCTTGCTGCTGCCCTCCACCGATCAGCATTGGGCTCATGGTAAATCTAATAACATAGCTAGTAACAAAGAAACCATCAGGCCTAGTAAATGAAAAATATATTAGGCTGACCCCAATTTTTGATATAATGATTCAGCAACCTGTTGAACAGAATTACTTGGGGCTGTTAGTTTTAAACTGGCCCTAAAAGGGTCATCATTGGCTTACAATTTCACATCTTGGATTTCTCAAGCAGCCCTCGTGCTTACTTTTGTTGAAATAAACACATCTCTTTATGTTTGCAAGAATTCAATCCCAAAGCAATAGTTTTGAGGCATGGTTACTTTTGTTGAAATAAACACAGCTACTTGCTTTACATTACTAGTTTTGAGGTATGGTTTTAAGTAAGCTTAAGCTAACCAGTGGTATGCATGATTATAACTTGGTCTCTGGGAGATGCTATTGTTAGTTTGGTCATCAGTACCAACATATTTTTTTCCTCACAAAAGTACATGAACTTTCATTCACCTTTTTCTAAATTCTAGAATATATGAAAAAGTCCTATAATAAATTAAGTCTGTCAAACAGCTTAGTACAAGTTTCTTGACATTTTTTTTCCCATTAATGCTAAACTTTTGAACATAATTTTGGACAAACACGAAAAGTATTTTCTTGGCTTGCTTTGTTTTTTGAATTTTATTATATGCCTATTTAGGATATACTCTTGTAATGAAATTCATTCTGAATACTTAAATATTTTGTAAAGTCTATTTTTATTTATGTTCTATATTTTATGCTAGAAGTTTTTTGGTTATATATTGTTAGTTTTCAGCTCCCATATCTGCAGTATCTTGTAACTAATTTTGCCGAAAAACTACTTGGCAATTGAATAAAATATTCTAAGCCATGAAGTCTTATTTTACGCTATTATAGTGGTTTTTGTTTTTTGGATTTTAGTCTCCTTTGAACTTTGTACTGACTTGCATTTGATCCAATTGCATCTTGTCTAAACTTGGATACTCTCAGTTTTTTGAAGTATTACTCAAGTTAATGAAAGGTTTACCTTCCCATCAACATCTTTTCACTGTTAGTTTGGAAAATCTTGAGAAAGATTGCACTAACTAGTAAGTGAATGTGTATCTTACAGCCACTCTATTTAGGTACATACAGCCTTGTACAAGATATTGAAGCGATTTTTGAACATGTTAGAAACTTAGAACTTACAATTGGGTCCAGCAACTCCTGGACATTTAAAGACAAAGCGCTAGGCAGTACTTAGGCAAAACAAACAATGTAGTCAAGCTTGACCAAGTTTTCTATGTTGTGCACATTCTCAACAGCATTCAGCAACCTGAACTTGATGAAAAGTGCATCACTCTTATCATCTTATCATGATATTGCATAGTGCAAATTCCCTTATTTTGCTTTTGAGAATTTGCAAGAGAAAAATCGTTTGTATGGTGCTCTAAGGTACATTTTCTATAAGTTTTCCATGACCATTGAATGTTATCATTTGAAATTTGCAGTTGGTTTTTTTAAAGATATAATAATGGGGGTTTCTATAGGCCCCCCCGCCCATGAAAGAGAAATATTACATACTTGTCCATAACTGAGAGCTACAAACATCTAGCTAATACTTTCAAGTCAACAATAAACATATTGCCACAAGCATCAACTACTAGAACCCAAAACTGCCCTCCAAATATGAAAAACCCTTACAACCATATGACAACCCAGGAGACAAAACAAGGCATAAACCAGAGACACATAGCACTATACCATACCCTAGCGCTCTCTATTGCCATGTGAACCTTGGCTGGAGCCTACCACATCCTCCACCTAAGGAACATTTTCATTTCCAAACAGACCCCTTTGATTACTTGCCAGCATGGGGAACCTTACACCATAACAAATTTCATGTTGATGCCAAGATTTGTGTAAAGAAGAACCACAAAAAAAGGGGTTGTGTAATCACCATCAACCTCCAAACGACCATAGAGTGAAGAATGTGCAACTTGGATTTCACTTTGCCAACATCTCCATAATATGCTTGTAGGATGCAAATTTCTCTCCCCAAATCATCAACACATTTAGCAAATCCTCCTGCCATGAAGGGGATGATGTTGAGCCAATACCCTTTGCCTCAATTGCTTGCACCTTCGACCCAAGTGCTTGATTGATGTTTTGAACCATCATTCTAAAAAAATGATTAGGAAGAAGGATTTGGAGAAGTCGATAGACCTTAGCATTGGGGACATAGAGTGCTAATTTGCAATGAAATCCTTTTTGATAGTCACTGTCTTCAGGGCAAAAATCAGGTCTGAAACTAAAACAACAAGATATCAAACCCTAACTAGCACAATAGAGCATGAGCAAGCATGAAAATCAAAATAACAAACGAATGCAAACCCAAATCCACGCTAAACTCTATTTATCTCCATTGCTCTTCTCAACCTCGCATAAGAATGCAAGATTTCGAAGGATGATCGATGGAGGAATGTTGGTTGCTCACCGTTGCAGCAACATAACAGTACTCAAGAGCTAGATGATCAAATGACTTGTAAGGGGTTGGTTTTATAGAAAAAGGCTGATTTGAATGAACGGTTGTGATAAATCTTTGATCACTCTTTGCCTTGTGTTGGCCTTTGGATTTTTCCTCATTGCAAATTCCTTGATGTTGTGGATTGATCTTTGATCACACTTTGCCTTGTGTTGGACTTAATCCTTAGTCGCATCCTTTCCCTTGTCCTAGAATTTCGCATTTTTAAGCATGCTAGAGAATTTATCCTTGAGCGCACCTTTTGCTAGGATAAGGAATTTCGCAATTTTGAGCTTGTCCCAGATAAATTCCATGTTCTTACTTTGAGTCTTGGATAAATCTCTTGTCTTGGTCGCACTTTCATGATGTTATGGATAAATTCCTAAGCGCAAGTTTCTTGATGGCTTGGATTCATTCCATGGACGCACTTCAAAGGGGGTTAAGGAAAGATGCCAAGTGCAATCGAAACTTTTGGAATTTCATCTATCCTGTGAAACTTGGACAAAGATTTTCGGATATTGGCAAGGAACAACCCGTTTGTTATGGATCTTCATGTTCAGAGTGGAGAAATTAGGAATTTTCATATGGAATGATGGAAATTTGACAAGAATTTGGCAAAGGTCAAGGCAAAACCAAAACCTAAACTACAAACCCTAAACCCTAAAAATGAAAATAGGGGGGTCCCCATTTGCAATGGGGTGGTGTGTGAAAACGTCACAACATGACTATTATATGGGAGTTTAATTAATATTTCACTAAGGTCGCCTAAGGTTTGGAATTAGTATTAGCAACTTAGTGTAATATTAATTATAAGGTGGATATAAATATTTTATTGAGCGCATGGAGATATAAGTTGAAGTTATAATGTCTATGCATTCTGTAATGTGGTGCTCACTTGGGAGTTATAAGATTGAGTTCATAAAGTGATTTTAATGTTTAATTTTAAGGTTAGTACTAGAGCCTTCCTTTCTAGAAGTCAAAGGAGTTTTTTAAATGGGAAAAAAGAATATTTTATTCCCCACCATCTTGGGCACTCACTTAGAGGAGATATTATTAATATTCCATTAAGCCATAATATAATATTTTATATTATTTCTCTTTGGCATGCACGGGAGTTATAGAAGAGAGTTTTGAACGCTCATGGAGTTTATGCAAATTGGATATGAAATTGATTCTTCTGTGAACCAGAGCTGTTGAGCTTGATTCTTCTGGGGTTGTTTAACCCATCTATTCTATTGGTTTCGGTGGTGAAATATTTGCTCTAGCTAGCTGGGAGTGAGTTTCATTCAGAGGATCACTTGTGCGCCATCATGGAGTTATTTTACTTTGATGTGTTTTGAGAATATTTTGGAATTTAATATTTTGGTGTGATTGAAGAAGATTATTTTGTAGATTTAGGAGTGAGTGATCAATAAATTCCAGCCATACCTTTCCTTGCTGTAGCTGTACCATTTTCCTAGGTTGGCTGTACAAAAGAGTTTCCAGAGAAAAAAAAATCCTGATCAAAATGGTCTAAGAGGGCATCGGTTGCTCATATTATTGCTGGACGCCAAGAATAAGGGAGATTTGAGGGCACGAATGGAGGTTATTGCTGTTCCCTAGATGGCCGTACAACAAGTACAGGCCGTACTGCTGAAAAGAGGACGTGAGGGTCTTGTTTGCAGATCGCCTCACTTTTGGCATGCAAAATGACATGAATGGAGGTGCCTAGGGTAGTGTTGGCCGTTGATAGTGGTTTTGGTGTGGGATTTGTAGTATATGGGGAGTTGTGGGTAATTTCATAGATTTCTGTGCATTTCCAAAATTTTGATTTATGTGTCAGACCTGTGTATTTTTGCTGTCTGAGTGCTTTCAGAGGTGTAATATCAGTGTTGAGAGGTATTACATCCATATCCAGCAACTGAGCTTCATGGGCAAACTTCTTGGTGTTGTTTGGGGTGACTTCACTCTTAAAGTCTGATTTTGTTGCTATAGCAGAGACAACTAGTAAGAATTAGAGTTAATATAATTGTAGCAGTGTGCCCTAACCCTTTGTATTACTGTTTTAAGTTGCAATATGATGAATGTAACACCGATTGGTTTACCCCCAGTCTCATAGCTTACAAATTCACAACTCGTTTGGCATGAACAAGCTAGCATATCGACCTTTTAGGTTTGAGTCAAGCTTAGAAATTTTGCCAGTGGCTTTCACACAGTCCCACTGAATAAGTGGATGCCCACTGAACAAGTGGATGTTTGTTATTTGTTGCGCTAGTAAGATTGTTGTTTGTATTTGAGACACAGTATGCTCTCACCTTGCCCTCTTTGGGATCTGGGTGATCAAAAGGTGTAAAGGAATATGTATGTGCACTCAATTTCGGTTATAATATTTTGAAAAAACTAGGGTGGTTATTACACGACTTTCCAAATTTCCAAATCTCCATGTTTAAGTTATTTTCCAACTTTCCAAATATCTAAGTCACTTTTGCAACAATGGCTCAAAAAGGGGGACATTTTAGTTCATTAGTTTGTTTTAGCAAGAACTCTTCTAATTGATAGGCACAAAGCTGACTCCCAACACTAGTTATCACCCTCAAACAGATGGACAAACAAAGATTGTGAACAAATGGATTGAAGGGTATTTGAGGAATTATGTTACAGGGCAACAAACAACATGGATTAAGTGGCTCTATCTTGGAGAGTATTGCTATAACTCCACACATTATATGTCAATACGTATGACTCCTTTCAAAGTAGTGTATGGATACGGTGCATTATCTTTTGTGGATTTGATACTTTTGGATAGTAGAGTCCCCAAAGCTAAGGATTTGGTACAACAGAGTTTAGACATTTTGAATGCAATCAGGGAGAACTTAGAGCAAACCCAAAATCAGCAAAAGATGTATGCTGATCACCACTGCATGGAGAGGAATTTTTAGGTAGGAGACATGGTTTTCTTAAGGTTGCAGCCCTATAGGCAATCTTCTCTCAAAGTAAGTGGTGCTGAGAAGCTCAAACTGTGATTCTATGGGCCCTACAAGATCATACGGAGGATCGTGTTGTGACGTTTCCACTTTTCACACATCACCCCATTGCATGGGGACCCCCTCTTTTTTCTACTTTCTGGCTTTGTTTTGCTTTAGGGTTTAGATTTCCTTGAGTTTGTATGTCTCGGAGTGTTGATATTTGCTTAAGTCTCGCCAAATTCTTGCTAAGGAGTCTGTGTGCCCTCATCCTGATGTGTATCTTGAAGCCCTGAAATTGACTAAGTCTGATGTTCTGAGATCCTGAAAACTGATTAAGTCTGAAATCTAGTGGATCCTCAAAAATCTAGAATCTGCATGTTAAATCCCATGGATCCAGGACCTATCTCAAACATCCTAGAAGTATATTTCAAAATATTTAAAGTATAGGAAATTCAATATATTTTAAAATATACATCCACCTAGAACACTTCAAAATCGGGGGAAAAAGTTTAAGTCTTGGACCATGAGCGGAAATTCCTTGCTTATGAGGACAATGCGCCCAGGGGAGAATCCATGCCTATGAGGACAATGTGCCCTGGGAGTAGAGTCATCTAAGCATGAACATTGCATAATTTAATCAAATTTGATCTTTGAAAATCGTTGAAAACTCCCTTGCAATGATGATCACACTTAGAAAATTCATGATTAAGGGAGCGCAAAATGCTCACCAATGAGGAATATGCGCAAAATCCTCACCAAGAGGGAGAATGCGCCCTAATGAAGGTCTCATTTTTGGAGTCAAGATAATCAAATGATACTCTCCTTAATCAAATTCATGAAATGCATGAGAAAACCATGTGAAATTGCCTAAGAAAATTGAAAGAAATGAGAAGTCTTCGAAAATTTACTAAGGAGAAAAGGTGGAAAATGTTCATCAATGAAGGTTATGCGCCCTAGGAGATGAGGCATCTGGAGATAGGGATTATCATGTAATCAAAGTTTGAATAGTGAAAGTTCTTGGGAGTTCAATTGAAGAAGCCATTTTGATACTTAGAAAATTTTGTGATTAGGAAAAGTGGCAAAATGTTCATCAATGAACATTATGCGCTCCAGGAAGGCAGAGAAAAATGTTCATCAAGGTGGATCATGCGCTCACATAAGGATAAGTATTCAAGATCAACTTTCATCAAAATGTATTGAGAAATCATTGAAATTCCTAAGTGTTAATGTTGAAGAAGTGAGAGGAATCGAACTAAACAATAAAAATGCCTAAGTGAAAGATTGCAAAAAGTTGCATAATGTTCATTAAGGGGGAAAATGCGCTCTTCTCTATGGCAATTGAACAATCTTTGAGATGATTTCAGTTTCATACCTCAATCAGAAGACAACTTAGATAGAAATTCCAGCGAAAGTTTAAAGGAAAGAGTTAATGACTTCAAGGAATAAGAAAAGTTCAAGAGTTCAAATGAGAAAAGCCTTCCAGGAGAGTGCAAAATGTTCATGGGCAAGGAGAATGCGCTCAACATCAAGCTCACAGAAAAGCTTGCAATCAGCAAATACCTTCTCTTAATCTCCATACGCCAAAACAAAGAAGTTTGAAATTTCAAGGAAAATGCTCAAGATTTGATTGAAGTCAAGTGAAAATGTTCATAAAGAGGAAAAATCCACCCTGCAAGGGCGCACAATGTTCATTGGCATACAAAATCCGCCCATTTTTCACTCACAAGGAAAGTTTGCCCCATTGACAAGTAGGTCGGCCTAGGTGAGGCTAAAATTATTAATAAAAACATTATTAAATATGGTGCAGGCTGACTTAGCATGAAATATGATTGGAATGCTATTTAAGCAGGATCTAATCCTCATTTTTCACAATTATTCCAAACGCAAATAAGCAGAGCAGCTGCGAATAAGAGCAAAAGTTCATCTAAAAAAGGCAGAATTCCTTTAAAGTGGAGCAGATATCATCAAAGAATTCACAAAAGCTAGAGGGTAAGAAGGACAGCGCTGCAAGGAAGAGTTTATAATTGTCATTGTTCATCAAATCTGAACTGAAAAAGGCAGAAAAATCAGAAAGTTCAGAGCAGAACAACAGAATTAATAATAGGAAGTGTGAATTTAGTAAGATTTTGTTATAATGTTCTTCTTTGCATCTTGGTTTATTAACAATTTTGGATAGATGTATGTGGAGAAATTACTTCACAATGAAGGTTTATCTCACATTGATGAGGAGAATGTGCTCTAGGTAAGTGGAAAATGCTCATTGATGAGGAGAATGCGCTCTTGTAATTAACCTTGCAAGTCAAAATTCGCCGAAATTAAAAGCAAGTTGGTCAGAGCAAGAAGAATCAAAGTTATACTTCATCATGCTTTTCCTTGCCTCATGATCTATTAGTTGATATTTTGCAATGAATAGCTTTCAATTTCTCATATAAATGATCAAATACTATGACTTGTAATATTTTATTTTGCAGATATCAAAGAATCCGGAGACAAGATAAGCACTTGTCAAGAGGAGGTCATTTTAAGAAAGAAGACTTCATTGAAGGAGATTCCACATAAAGAAGATGTTATCAAGTTTCATCCACAAAGAAAGACTTCATCTTGCTTCCAATGGCAAGGAGAACTTCATCGTCAGGGCGGAGGAAATGCACTTCACTGCATCAAGGTTTCATGAACATCAATCCCTTGTATGTCCAAGAATCCAGCATCACAAGAGGAACATCCGTCTAGAGATTTATTTCCAGGGATTCATTTTCATGTTCAAGTTTCGGAGGTATGCACCAGAAGATCAAGAGCAAGAACCATGAAATCTACTCCAAGAATACACATACGTGACATCTTCCTGCACCATCTAGAGTTAAATCCTGCACAAGAAGGTGAGAAGAGAAATGAGTCAATCATCACAATTCCATGAATTACATCAAGACAACAAGAAGTTTCCAAAGCTCCCAAATTTTCAAGTTTCAGAAGCTAAGTTCCAAAGGTGAAAATCCAAGAAAAATGATAAAATTTGGGAAATATTCCGAGCAGTGTGAACATAGAAAAGATTAAACTAGCTTGCTCAATATTGAGGTGGCATGTACACATCACTAGGCCAATCACAATTCGCCACATCACCCGTCCAAATTCAATGTACAAGAAGCCAAAGAGGCCGTCCATGTGGAAGATGCTTCAAAGATTCCATTTCAAGCTTATCACATTGGGAAACGTGCTTTTATTGCCCCTCTCATGTTCTAAAAATAGTAACTTTTGTAACAAACTGCCTTGTTGTCTCAATCTGTGCCATTGGTTCCAAAATCAATCTTGGCCATTCATGTAATTCTTGAAGTCTATAAAAGGCTCACTTCTCTCATTTGTAAGGGGATTAGAATTAGAGTTGCTGTAGGAGTAGAGTAGAGGAAGCTCTTCGAAGTCATTGAAGAGATATTGTGGAATTGTTGTAAAAATACTTCTTGGATCAATACAAGCTCATTGTTGATTGTTCATGGTGATTTTGTGTGATTATGGAATGTTCGCATGGTTTCAAATTCTCATAGATGACTAAGAAATGTTTCCAAGTAGCTTAGAAAGTAGATTAGAAGTTCATTGATATGATGGATTTATGATGAGATATTTGATGAATTCCTTTATGTTCATACTTTTTGTGACTTGTGGCTTGCAATTCACAATGCAAAGTTAGTTTGAACCTTCACGTGCTTTAGTTTGGTTGTGGATGTTCATTCAAGTTGCGCCCGCTGTGGGTATTTGGATGTATGTTTACAGTTTGAAAATCTTTCATTTCCCTTTGAAGATTGCACTAGCTTCGTGTAGTTGTTGCTCTCATGGCGAAGCGAGGCTTGGTTCAAGGAGTTTGTCTATTGAAGCACCATCCATCATTTCATTGTCCTTAGATTAAATTTCTCTTAACCCTTACCTTTTTCATTTTCTTTTAAGTTTGATTGAAGAAGTTTCATTCATTCACATCTAAGGAGTAGGGAATTTCATCCATGTTCGTGAAGGAGAAATTCAATGCAAGTCCCTTTGTGATTACCAGCAAGATCACATCAAATCACTAAGTTTATCCGTTGCAAATCACACATAAGGAACCTTGGAGCATTCTTGTTTGATCACGTAGTTCAGCATTCGAGAAGCTTTGTTCAAGAGAGAGTAGGATACTTGGTATTTTATTCTATTGTTGTTGTTGTCACAAACATCATCAGCAGATTGGAGAGGTTGCATATGGATTGGAATTGCCGGAGAACAACAGGATTCACAATGTTTTTCATGTATCATGCCTTAAGAGGGCACTTGGATAGCAAGTTACACCTTCTTTGGAGCTACCACCATTTGATTACGAAGAAAAATTGATTTTGGAGCTTGAAGCTATCATTGATGTGAGAGAAAAAGGGTCAAGGAACAATGTCATCACAGAATATTTGGTGCGTTGGAAGAATCTTCCACTCGAAGATGCTACATGGAAAGGAGTGGAGATTTTTGATCATCCAATTTTAAAGTTGCTTGAGGGCAAGCAACATTGGGGAAGGGAGGACTGTCATGTCCCCTCTACTCCTAATAACTAATTATTATTATTATTCAACACAAACGTTTTTTTAACACTATAAATAATATATATAAATATAAAATATAAGCAAGGGTACATGGGGACGTGTCCCCACCTCCTCCAATCCCGTCCTCGTCCCCTGTGGCGTTTCCAGGACAGGGGGACGGCTGGGGACGTCCCCCAAAAAATGAAAAAACAGGAAACGTCCTTGGGACATGCAAAAAAAATCGGGGACAGCAGAAAGTGAATTGGGGACACCTGTGCATCCCCGGGACGGCCGTGGACGTCTAAGACGTCCCTCAAACGTCCCGGGGACGCCCAGGTGTCCCCCCTCTATAAACTTAAACGCCCAGGGTTAGGTATATTGAAAAATATATTTAAGTATAATACTTCAAATATTTTTCAATATACCTTTCAGGATGTTTGAGATAGGTCTCAGATTCACCGGATTTAACATGCAGATTCTAGAATTTGGAGGATCCACTAGATTTCAGACTTAGTCAAATTTTCAGGATTTTCAGGATATCAAGATACCAGACTTAGTCATTTTCAGGATCTATGTACAAACAACTGAGGGATGCAACCCAGAACACGGAGTATACACATGCCCTAGATCATATGACACGTGTAATGTTTGAATTATGGCTCTTATGTTCTCTAAATGCATTATTTTTTTTTTTTTTGTAAAACTACGGTTTTCTCCTTTGCCGAGTCCTAGCCGAGTTTTTAGCCGAGTCTGAGTCCTATTTTGGGCTGCCGAGTCCGAGTTTTCAAACTATGGTTTTAAGCCTTTATTTAATATTGAAAATGTTGCACTGTCTATTACCTTCTGTATCATGAAACTATTATTAACACCCATAAGAAACTTAGTTTTCATCCCTCTTTTAGTCAGTTTGTTATTAGTTAATCCTTGAGTTTGCACAGTTTGAGTCAATTGTCAACCTCCCAATCAGTTTGCAAAGGTTATCTTGTCTTTGTCCTTTCAATTGACAATTTTGCAGGGAAAACATGATCACATCAGAGCAACAAATGATAAAAACAATGGAGCAGAACAAGGACAAAGTCAGGGAAGATTCGAGGGTTTTTTTGTCATGCAAGCAAAGGCAGTCATGGAATGAAAGTTGGAATGAGATAGTAAGGGCATAAGGCACATTTATTCATGGTAAAAGCCATTAGATTGTAGCATCTAAAAGTCAGAAAAGAGCTTATGAAAACTCACCAAGGTATCATCAAAGAAATTAAGTCAGAACAAACTGCACATTTTGGTGGCTTGGCCACTAGAAATCTCCACCTAAGGGCATATAATGCAGAAATCACCTAAGGAAAGTGCACTCAAGCTGAGTAAGAATCCAAGGTGACAAAGTGGCACACTTTGTCTTGGCAAAGCCAAGCTAAATCTCTGCCAAGTTTGATGTAAAGTGGCAACAACATTATGAAAGCGGCCCATGGAAGAAGAGGAAATGATCAAAGAGTTCAAGTGTTGTTTTCAAGTGGCAAGGCCAGTAAAAAATTTAGTTTATAGTTTATACTGCTGTTAGTATGTTACACTACTGCTGTCATGATTTATTCACATATTGATATTGCTGTTAAGTTATTAACATATATGATATCTCTATTTCATATTGATATTTTGAAAAATTCTTATATATATATATATATCTTTTGAAAAATTCATATATTGCCGTCCCCTGCCGTCCCCAAAAATTGGCCCTCGGACTACTGTCCTCGAAACGCGTCCCCTGCCGTCCCCGAAACGCTGTAAAACATAGAATATAAGATATAAATTTAAGTTTTCAAATTTGGCGCCCAGATTTAGGTCCCATGGGTCTTAAAGTTGGGAGGTATATGTTCACTCTGTTGGCAAGAGACACTGTGTGGCTTCATTGGTGTTGTCATTGATGGCAACAAAGACCTTTCCACACACCCGCAGGACATGGTGTGTCTTTACCGGAAGTCAGATTGAAAGATACTTTGGTCTGGTAAGCAAGAACAGAGCATGCAGCAAGGTCCGACAGTCAGGTCCAGATCTCTTAGAGGAAGTATCTTTGTAAAGTGCGGACTTGGGGAAGTCAAGAGGTGTACCTTGACTGATAGATTCCAAGGATTGAGCCTCCGGTGATGAAAGAGTGAAGAGATATGAGCATCTAAGTTTTGGGGCCCGGTTTGGCAGAGTAGACAGAGGAAGAACTGACCGGCAGAGCATCAGAATTATTCCGGATGAGATATTGATGGTGATCAAGGTTCTTAAGGTATCATACATGATTGGCCGACATGTTAGATGACTTCTATAAGTATCTCCTTGGTTCGCATCACTTGGTAAGCAAGGATTCAGCCGACAGACTAGTGTTTGGGAAAATATTGACTATTCCGAATGCCGACTAGAAAGAGGATGAAATCCTTTGTGCGGATATATATACCAGATGGATTTGGATGTGAAGGTGTGTCGTTGAATAATGTGGTGTGCGAAGAAAAGTAGAAGAGCAGTGAGAAAGCAGTAAGGCAGGTCCGGTATGTGAAAGGACGGCAGCACAAAAGAAGAGAAAGGATGAAGTGTAGTAGATTAGTATACTGAGCCTAACCGGAACTGAACTCCAGCATATGTGGATGCTTCTCATCAGTTCAAGTATCTTGTTACTCTCTTTATAACTTGTAGACAGTGAGTCTCTTGTAGGCAGTGAGCCTCTTGTGAGCAGTGTGCTCGGGCAGTGAGCCCTAATTGGCAAGTGCCATTTTGTACTTCTATTCTTCTAACAGAGAATACATTCTTGGGTTAGTCACCCTGTGGTTTTTCCCTTAACAGGGTTTTCCACGTCAAAATCATTGTGTTATGTGTATTGACTTTGTTTCTGCTTTCATGATTATGGATGCTTATTTGCTTTGATGCTGCTCTAGTTGTTAAAGAAGAACATAAAGTTAAATTAATTAAGATAACTGATTCACCCCCCCTCTCAGTTATCAACACACTCTTTGTTGGCTCTTTCATTAGTGCAATTTGGATTATTGAAATTGGTTTCTTGAATTTTCAAGTATTTGGCCTGCAAGGACAACCCCTTGAAGGCATTTATAGAGGTAAGATGAAAACCCTGCCTTTGCTAGGCAATCCTAGATTAGGGGTTGCAAGTGACCTAATCTAGAGGTCTTGATTGGATTTTCAGGTTTGGCGTTGAAGAATTTACAAGCAAATTGAATCACTGGAGTCCAGACAAGTTGTGGCCATCCAACATTTTTTGAGCGCCACCATTAGGGAGAAACTGTAACATCATTTGCTGATCTATACACAACTGAAGTGCACCTATTAGCAGCAGTTCGCTATTGCAGTCATTGCCATAATTCTTGTTTGCTGATTTGCGCCTCATTTCAGACCTTATATTCGGTTAGCAGTTAGTTGAAGTGAAAGATCTCATTGATTGAAGGGCATTAACAGTTAGAAACACATAGTTGCTGTTACAGATCTATCAGTCATACCCACTCGCCATTGCTGTCTCCAGTTTATGCAGTTGATAAGGGCAGATTTCGGGACGGGTGTCTATAGTCAGGAGCTAAGTCAACATTTGCAAAGCAAATCTCATATTGCCATCCAGGGATCACTGTTGTCTTAGGAGTCTAGTGGCGCCACATCCTCAAGGATATATACACGCACAATAGTAAGGAGGAATTACACTCAACAACATCATTGAAAGCAACAGATCATAACCCTTCACACAGTCCGCCATCCTACATGGCATACAACAGCCGGCCATTGCCACATCAACACACAGGGACCAACGGGATACACAAGGAACATTGCTTAGATCTGATCGCTGGGATTCAAATTTGCCCGGATCTGATCGCTAGGATTCAAACTTGGCGATAGAACATCTTTGTGGACATACAGACTACTAAGTAGTATTGAACCGGTGAATAATTTGGCAACTATTGTATCTGCTTAGTATACAGGACTCACTATTGATGTAATCAATTGAGAATTTATTGAAATCAAACGAAATTAAGAAGCATTAATTTTCTGTTTGTGTAATCATACGCTAAGGGCAAACTTACTAAAGATATCTAGCAGGGATATTTCATCTTTTCCTCGAACATTGCATTTATTACAATCATTGAATCACCTTCCACTATCAAATGCTTTTACGTTTTGCAACTTGGCTGCTCCTAGCCTTGCTATCAAAGCTTCCCATTTAGCCTCATTGTTAGTGCATATACCCAGAAATAGAGAGCCACCATAAATCAATTCTCCTTTCGAGTTGCGTAATGCAAATGCTCCTCCTGCCAGCCTAGGATATTTTTGTGTCATCCCATCAAAATTCAACTTTGCGCTCCCTTCTAGGGGTGGGGACCAAGAGACGGTTTTATGGCTCTCTTCAATCTTCTTCATAATATTTTCTCGAGATTTGGAAACCCTTATTGTTGAGTTTTAGCTCAGTCCAGAACTTCTGCATAGGTTTAGTGTAAACATGCAGGGAGTTCGAGTTATTTCTAATTGCAGGTATTTTCATTTTTTTTTTGAGAAGGGCAAACCAGCGAATGAGGCCAATTTGATGATTTAGAGTTGCAGCAAACTCTGATCTAGGGTTTTGTTAGGGTCTGTAATTACTAAATCCTCAATGAGCATGCCACAGATTTCAACAGTCAAAACTCCAGTCCACACAATGCAAAAATAGATTTAACTGTTATTTCTGAAACATCATTGATTGCCAGCGATTTCCACCATACATGCAAGCTTAGGACTCTGTAATTCAATACCATATGTGCAGATTACAACTCAAAAAATCATAACAAAACTGTCACAGTTTGCAGATATATATTTGGATATGACAAGGTTTAGATCATAGCAGCAAAAATCTTTTGGGGAAAAAATCGGCAAATCAGAAGTATAAGATTTTTTCAAAAAATTGTGAAAAAATCGGGAAAAAATTGTTAAAAAATCGGATTTCCAAAAAACGTAGAAAAATACAATAAGGAAAGTTTTTAAATGATATTATAATAGAATAATAAATATTATATTTTAATATTATAATATATAACTATTAATAATATAATATATAAATATAATAATATTTATAATATATTATTATATATATAGTAAATATTAATATCTTATATTAATGATATAAATATTATAATAGAATAATAAATATTATATTTTAATATTACTATTAAAATATAATAACATATAAATATAATAATATTTTATAAATATTATTATATTTATAATAAACATTAATAATATAATCTATATAATATTATATTATTATACTATATTAATGTAGAAAAATATAGATAATGATATAAATATTATAATAGAATAATAAATACAAATAATATATTATATATTAATAATATTAATATTATATTTTAATATTATAATATATAACTATTAATAATATAATATATAAATATAATAATATAATAGATAATATTATATTATAATATTATAAATATTATATAAATATCATAATAGAATAATAAATACTAAGAATATATCATATATTTAATATTAATAATATTATATTTAGAAAAATATAGATAATGATATAAATATTATAATAGAATAATAAATACAAATAATATATTATATATTAATAATATTAATATTATATTTTAATATTATAATATAACTATTAATAATATAATATATAAATATAGTAATATAATAGATAATATTATATAAATATCATAATAGAATAATAAATACTAAGAATATATCATATATTTAATATTAATAATATTATATTTAATATTTAATATTAATAATAAAATAGTTGCTGAGATGCCTCTGTCGTCGTATGGAGTGGCTAGGGCTTCTTTCGAGGTTTCTAAGCATTCCTCTCCTCTCGCAGGCCCAAAGGAAGGGCAGTGTTTTCATTCCCATGCTTCAGCTACAACAAACCATGAGTGCTCTTATGTGTTGGTGGTTGGTGTTGTGACCAAATCACACATCGCCCCATTGCAAATGGGGACCCCCTTTTTTTTGAATTCTAGTGCTTTGCTAAGACCAGGATGATGTCCTTTGCATGATGAAGTCAATGGTGTTTGAGTCTTAGAGCCCCTTGATGCCCTGATCCTGATGTTTGAGACCCTGAAAATGACTAAGTCTGGTATCCTGATCTTGAGATCCTAAAAATTGGCTAAGTCTGAAATCTGGTGGATCCTCAAAAATCTAGAATCTGCATGTTAAATCTGGTGGATCTGAGACCTATCTCAAACATCCTGAAAGGTATATTGAAAAATATTTAAAGTATAAGAAATACTTAAAATATATTTTTCAATATACCTTACCTCGAGTACTGTCAGTTCTGGGCGCGAAATTGCTCCAGGATCACCTCAAAACTCCACCTTCCATCATCTAGACAACCTCAAGATTGTGCCTTGGGCAAGGAAGCCTTCAAATCAAAGCGCCTTGATTGAAATTGATGTCGGGAAGCTTGAAACACTGCAAATTTGACAAGGAAGAGGCATTTAGGTCTAGGCGCCCATTGCATGTTCAGAGGATCTTAAGAATTGCGCCTTAGGTTAAAGTAGATGAGTTTTAGCGCCTATGTCTTGTTGTTATTGTCTTTAGGCGCCTTGATGAGAAATAAGATTTAAACTATGGATTGATGGCGCCTTCAAAGAGGTAACCTATTTTGACTTCCAGAATTCATCTAATAAGTTAAGAAAATTTAGGCGCCCTTCACTTTCAAAGTACCTTGCTTTGGCGCCTTGGTGTAAAGTACTTTACAAGTGCAAGTTGTAGAGGTTGAAAGTGAAAGGGGTTCTTATTTCACTTAGGCGCTAATTCATGCCAATATCATCATCCAATAGCGCCTATTATGGAGAACCCTCTGGAGGTGGGAGATGTTTAGATTTGCAAATTGCCTCACTTGAGTCTAGGCGCCCTTCAACACTCAAAATGGCGCCTAAAACTTGGAGTAAGTGTTCTTAACTCAATGAGCGCCTAACCTCAAGGAGTAATTCATCAAGTGATTTGAAGGTGATGGAGTCAACTATTAGACCCTTGGCATTAGATTGAAGCCGTTGAGTGAGCAATATGAAAGATAGAAAGGCGCCATCTCACACCTATTTGACCCTAGGCGCCATTTTCCTACTCAGAACAATCCTTATGTGGTGCCTTAGGAAAGGGTCATGAATGGACACCAACAAGTGAGCATTTTGAAGTGAATGAACAAGGCGCTCTTCTTGTGCAAGTGAACCATTTCAGGCGCCTTAGAAGTTAAAAATTATCATTTTAAGCGCCCAAGGTGTAAGTAAATCAAATCAACCTAAAAGTGGGCGCCTTAGGAAGAAAGAGTATGAAATCCTTGATGTATGTTTGAGAAGATCCTGAAAATGACTGTCTGATAGCCTGATATCCTGAAACACTGAAAAATTGACTAAGTCTGAAATCTGGTGGATCCTCCAAATTCTATAATCTGCATGTTAAATCTAGTGGATCTGAGACCTATTTCAAACATCCTGAAAGGTATATTGAAAAATATTTAAAGTATAAGTTATACTTTAAATATTTTTCAATATACCTTACTCCTTGGACTTCCTTTTCTGGGCGCATTTCTCTACTCGCACTGACTCCAGATGGCGCCTGCAACTCAGCGCGCCTCCCATCATTCTAACCAACTTCGGAATTGCACCTTGACATGAGATGAACACAAGAGCAAACCACTTTGAGCGCCTTGATTGAAAAGTTGTCAAAACTCCGCCTTAGGGTGATAGGCGCCCTTCATGCATCAAATTATCCTTTGTGGCGCCCTAGTATAGAAGGAAATGTTTAAACACTCCAAGTTGCGCCTAGGAGGAATAAGGATTAAAGGTTTCGTTGTAAACAATCTAAGGTGGCGCCTAGGAATGAGGGAGCCAAAACCATGGTGTACTGATCCAAATCTTGAAAAAACAACTACCTTAGGCTAGGCGCCTTACATCCTCCATGCCAATCTTTATGAGCGCCTTAGAAGAATTGATATAAAACCACTATTTGATTAAGGCGCCTAGGGGAGGGAGATCCTTCTAAGACGTTTACTACTACTTGACAAAAAAGGAAGTCCAAGTTGATCAAGGCGCCCAATCCTACCTTTCTAGCTCCTCCACCTAGATAAGCGCCTTGAAGAGAATTATCCAAATCCATGTTCAATCCATACTAGATGATGGGCGCTTGATAGATAGAAGTCATCTAACACCTTCACAATTGTCTAAAACATGAAAAGCGCTAAGTGTGAAGCCATTTGTGTAAGGTGCCCTTTCACTCCTCTATCAACCGATTTTGGCGCCTAGAAACAATTTCTCAAATCCATATCTAGGAGTGAGCGCCTAGGTTGAAATTGCACCAAAGACACCTTTTGAATGAACCTTATAAGGGAGATTGACCTTTTTAAATCCTTGCAATTGTTTGAAATTACTTTAAGTGATGAATGTGGGACTAAATGAGTTGGGCGCCCTTTGTTCCTATTTTTGCCTATATTTGCGCCTAAGCTTGAAGGGATTTATTACATGTTTAAAGTTGTTTTCATCTTATGAAGTCATTGATATATCTTTTGCCTTGTCTTGTAGGAACATTAACAAAGCTAAGGAGTTATACAAGGAGTCACCTTTGAGCGAGAAGCTTGGAATCACCTTCAAGGAAGAGATCATGCTACCCACCTTTTGAGGTCACTTCAAGATCACCTTCAAGTTGCAGAAGGATCACACCTCAAGTTTCCTACATCAAGTGGCATCATGTTAAGATCATCATGTTGAAACACATCTTCATCAAACATTCCAAGGCCTTTCATCTACTCCACATCCAAAGAAGGGGTTATCATCTACATTCTAAAGAGGCCACTTCAAAGATCAAATCATTGAGAAGGATTACTTCATCAACTTCTACATTGAAGACATTCATCTATTCAATTTCAAGTTCCTCGTGAACCTTCAAATCCAAGAGAGTCTTCTACTCCATGTCATTAATGAAGCTTCATCATCTACTTTGAGTTATGAAGGAAACATCATTAGCTTCATTACCTATTCATTCTTCAAGAGGTACATCAAGGAAGATCATCATATCAACTTACCTACAAGAAGAAGAAACATTACAAAGTCAATCAAATGAGCTACAAGCATCATATATCCAGTTTACGAGAAGACATACAAGGCAAGATCTACAAGGTGTATTCCCAAACATATAAGTTCAAGCAATCACATTGACTACATCACACAAAGATGATACAATTTTCAAAGTATGCTGAAGTAGCATCTATGTGGCGAGTACACATCATTTTAAATGCATTAAATGCATCATTTAATGAAAGAAGCCAAAGGGATTCCTATGTGGAGAGATATTTTAAATGATTTCGCCTTACCTTATCACATTGGAAAACGTGCCTTCATTGCCTCTCTTTTATGCTAAAAATAGCAAATTGTTGTAACTACCTCTGAGGTGGCACGATCTAGACCCTTGGCTATTGAATTAATCTAAGCCATTCATTGTAATCCTGGACACTATATAAAGGCCTTGTTGCCTCATTTGTAATTCAGTAGATCATCAGTAGTAGACTAGAGATTAGATTTTAGGAGTACAATAGGAGACTCTCAAAATTCTCTGAGAGAACTTGAAATTGTTGTAAATATTTCTCAAGGTTAATGCAAAAGACATTGGAAGTTTATTTGGTGTTCGAGTGTTGTCTTGTGGAATCGCATGGTTTCTTGTACTTAATGAAATGGAGAGATGTTTCAAATAGATTAGAAGTAGATTAGAAGCTCTTTGTTGTAATGCATGTTTGTGTTGGATATTTGATCAACTCCTAGCTCATGCTTTTAACATTTATCGCCGGTGAAATTTTGTGTAAAGCTAGTCTGAGCCTTATTTGTTTAAGTTCGATTGTGGATGTTTGTTTGAGCTGCGCCATTCGATGGGTGCTCATATGGACCTTCATGATTTGAAAACCATTCGCGTAACCTTAGGAGATTGCACCAACTCCATGTAGTTGTAGGCACCCTTGGCGAAGTGGAGTTAGGTTAATCAGGGAGTTTGTCTATTCAATCGTCATCATTGCTTCATTGACCTTAGGTTAGATTCCTAAACCTTTATCTTTTTTCTATTTCTTTATCATTACAACCTTGTATATACATCATCCACATCAAAGGAGGAATAAGCTGAATGAAAGAAGAAGAGTCTGCGTAAGTCCCTTTGTGATTATCAGCAAGATCACATGTAATCACTGAGTTAACCCATCATGCATTATAAAAGGAACCTTGGAGTTACTTCACTGGATCACATTGTTCAGCCTTTGAAGAGCTTTATTCAAGAGACAGTGGGATACTCTAGTGTTTTACTCTATTGTTGACTTGTCTAAAAACAAGCATCAACAGTTGGTAGCTAGGGAAAGACAAACATAGAGCAGTTCAACGATCAGAGTCAACCGGCTTCGGGCCCTATCGGATGGCCTTCGTCTCCTTAGGGTCGTTGGAGACAGGTCGCTAACATGGCTGAGCAGCCTCAGTCTCCTCATCGGAAATGGGGGAGGATCAATGGTCTAGAGGGGTGTTCGAGATCTGATCGCAGCGAGATGCTGATCCCTAGGGCTCTCCAATGCGCAACCTCTTCCCCAACAATTTCCTTCGATGGGGATATTGCCGATGAGGTAGCTAAAAATGTATCCTTTTTTGCAGAGAATGGACTGGTTGGTAGATTCTGGGGGTTCTGGCCATGCCTTGCCGAGCTGCATGACTGGATTACAGAAAACTGAAAACCTATTTTGGAGGGGGATGTAGCGATTTACCCCAATGCAAGGGGTTTTTTTGTGGTGGCATTTGATTCTGAGAAGGATCGGAATACAGTTCTCTGTGACTATTAGTGGAGCTGGAAGGAGTAGCATTTATTGATGTTGAAACCCTGGCACCCCTCCTTCAACCCCCTAACTGAATCTTTTGACTCGATCCTAGTCTGGGTAAGGTTGCCGAATCTCCCCCTTCAATTTTGGTGTGATCCCTGTTTTGAGGCCATTAGCAGTTCACTGGGGAAGTTTTTGGGAGTGGATGAGGGCTCCTCAAATTTTCTGCACACTACTTATGCACGCATCTTAGTGGAGATAAAAATTTCAAGAGATCTTGCGAATGCCCTGAAGTTTGCGGATATGGAATGGAGTCAACTGCTTGACTATGAAGGATTACCTTTTCGATGCCGTCGTTGTTTCAACACTGGACATTTGGCTACTCAATGTTCAAAACGATGGATTGCAAACCAGGCTACCTAGTGGAAAGAAGTTGCCCCCATAATTACTCAGTGGAAAAGGAGGATCAAGATGGCGAGGCTCCAAATGGGCATCCAAAAGTAGATAATGTTGTGACGGGCATGAATCCACCAAGCAAATTCCAAGCCTCTCCAAAGGCGGTGGTTTCTTCCCCTGCAGTGGAAGCTGGTGATGCTTCTGCAAGTGGCAAATCCCCCACTGCTGCCCCAAAGAAAAAAATTGGGGCCCAGAAAGGGAAACTTGATGATCCTGAGGCCTCGGTAGAATCCACACTCATGGATCGTGATAATGTTAAAAATGCTAGCTGAGAACTAGCGACTCCAGGGGGAGGTCAGTTCAATAGAGGCAAAGTGGAGGATTTGGGTGGTGGCTCGGTGGAGGAAAATTGGACGAAGGTGCAGAGGAAAAGGAAGAAGAATGAGGTGAAATTTAACATGCAACTCTGCTCAAATTCTAAATGTGGAGTAATGGTGTAATATTGTGATCAGTGGTTATTGCTGTCATGAGCAGAATCTGATCAGGGTACTTGTTGATGATCCTCTGTTGCAAGTTGTAATGTTTATACTTATTATTTTATTTTATGGGTGCAGCCCCTCAGCTGCTTTGTATAAAAAAAATATATTTAATATTAATAATAGCCTAATAATATTATATATATTTAATATTATTAATAGTCGATAGGCTTTTATATGTGAGCATTATAGTGCTCGGAAAATTGTCTCATGCCATAAAAAATTCACGTCGGAAAATTTTCTAAACTTGGTTGAAATGTCTCACGCCGTAAAAAAATTCACACCGGAAAATTTTCTCAACTTGTCAGTTGTCCTATCGACCTATTCCTTGAACCTCCTATGGGTGCAAGTGCCAGTTAATATTTATATTCGCCGCTCTAAAATAGTTTGGATTCACCAAAATGCAGAATCGTTAGGCTTTTTAAAAAAATGCCTGCGGGAGTCATAGCAGGGGAAATGAAATACGTGAAAACCCTAGATGCCTGCAAACCCTAGACATAATGCAAGAAACCCTAGACGACGTGTTTTATATGAAAATCCTGATTTTTTGGGGTAAAAATCATGAAACTTGACGATTCGCGATTTTTTGGCGATTTCTGCTTCTATGGTTTAGATACTACCAGGCTGCCCTGGATATCATGAACAATTAAGTACATCAGATCTCTTTCACCAGTTGTTTTTGTGTGACCCAATTAATGTGGAAGATAAGCTCCAGGTTTGATCTGCATTGGAAGAAGGATTACTGCACCTTAACTAGCAGGTGCGACTGGTAAACTCAAGGTGAATTTGGATCATGAACCCACGGCCTCCAGGTCAGCTGATTCACATGAATGGCTAGGGTTTACTGGTTGCAGGATCAAAAGAGTTGATGTGCCTAGGGTAAGTAGCAAAATTTGCCTCCATATATTGATCAAACAAGCTGGTTTGCCTCAATGGCCGTCCTCTGTTACTCCAAGGAGATTTATTGGAATTGATTCTAGCGCATAAATCCCACGATCTGGGCAAATTCCTCACAAATATAGCTCTTTCCTTGAAAACAAGTAGCACCTATTAAATCACATGCAATTTCCTAAAGCGAAAATGCTCACAAAGGCTTGGGGTTTTGTCCTCACCTCTGCTTAGTCAAAAACAAGGGTTTCCATCCTTGCACTGATCGTTGAAAATCTTAGTAATAAGGAAAAATTCATCAAACTTGTATGCCTGAAATGAGCCTTGAGCGCTCTTATTTATACCTATTTGAAATTACTAAAATAGGTTGTCCCTTGTTTGAAATTGAAATTCTTTTGGTGTCGACTTGTTGGATGCTATTTTTAATTATTATTATTTTTTTTCATGCACCCGGTAAACTTTTTAACGTGATCGGTGACGCTGGTGTGACACGCCCTCCGGCTCCACAGTAACGCTTTTGCCCGGAGCTATGAATTGGTGAGGCCACAACACGGGAGACCTCATCCCCTAGCAAGAACACTTCAAACCAGCGAGCTTGTTGGCCCATCGAAGGTGTAAAGCCTGCGAGCTCGTTGGCCCAGCGGGGGTTTGAACTCTGGTGGCCGCCACTACAACTGAGTGACTTAACCACTGAACCATGCCCTTAACAACATATTTTTAATTTTTATTATTAATAATATTAATATTAATATTTTTTTTTGTTTGGTGAGTGAGGGATTTTTAGGCTGGCCCACTCCAGCGGAGGTCACAAGGGGGACCTCCTCCCCATCCACATATTCAACTTAGAGCTTAGAAGCCACTTAATCAACTCAATTTAACTTAAGAGCCACGATGTTACTTGGGGGATTCGAACTTCGATCTTCATCTTGAGAACCTTATGGCCTTTGCCATTTAAGCACAACCCTTTCACAAATATTAATATTAATATTATTTTATGTTATATATTATTTTTTAATTATATTTTGTATATATTCGTTAGTGTTAATAAACACTTTATTTATTATAATAATAATATTATTCCTTACTGACAAAGGGGACATGACACACCTAGTCTCCGATTCGAAGATAGGTTGGATGGCACAATAAATTTCCTGCCTTGGAAAGTTAGGTTGACATTACTTTTGGAGGAAAATGATCTTTGGGACATCATAAAGGATCAGGTGGCTTCGCCAACAGATCCACAGGATTTGGCAATTCACAAGAAGAAGGAAATTAAAGCCAAGTGGATGATCCTGGATGCAGTGAAGGATCATTTAATTTCCTCATTTGTCAGAAAATAAAACAACCAAGGAGATGTTTGACGCTTTGGTTAGTTTTTTCCAGAGTGAGAACATTAACATAAAAATGATTTTGAGAAACAGATTCAAATCATAGAGATATCTAGTTTGGATACAGTCACTAGTTACCTTATGAAGGTCACTCAACTTCGTGACCAGCTTGCACTAGTCGGGGAAAAGGTGGAAGATGTAGAGCTAGTGAACATAGCTTTAAATGGGTTTTCATCTTCATGGCAAGCTTTTGTTTAGGGCATTTGTGCCAGGGAAAAGCTTCCTTTGAGAGATTGTGGGATGATTCTATCTAGGAGGAAGCTCGTATGGAATCAAGAGCCAACAAGAAGGGTGGTGACAATAATGTAGCCCTCTATGGACATACAAAAGGAAATAAAGGAAAAGGGAACAAGGAAAAGGGGAAGGATGAGAATTCATCCTCATAGTTAGGGAAGAAGGACTTGAGTAAAATCAAGTGCTTCAATTGTCATAAGTTTCATCATTATGCATCACAATGTCTAGACAAGAAGAAGAACCATTTGGGAAGCAGCAATAGAAGGAATTTGCAGCCTCTGTAGAGACTCAGATGAACGAGTTTGCTGCTAAATTTGAGAAAGATTTCTCAATGGTTTCTTGTCTCTATACGAGCACAATGTTAAAGGATGCTTGGTATGTGGACAATGGGGCCTCCCGCCATATGACATCATCCCAACAGTATTTTACCATCTTGAGAGAGCATGATTTAGGAGTTCAAGTCGAGCTTGGTAATGACACCAAGTATTCAATAGTAGGAGTTGGTACAATTTCTTTTCGATTATAGTCAGGAAACTCTTTGGAGTTTGACGATGTATTGCTTGTTCTTGGGCTCAGGAAAAATTTGCTTTCAATTTCGGTGATAGAGCATAAAGGCTTTGCAGTTGAATTCAAGGATCAACAAGTCTTTATCAGGTTGAAGGGATCTAGCCCAATTTCAACACAAGTTATATGAGTTAGAGAAGGCAACCTTTATAGGTTACAAGGTGAACCAGTTTCAACTCTAGTGCATAATAGTGACAATTTGTGTGAGTTATGGCACAAGAGGATGGGGCATCTACATCATGCAACGTTGCCTATTTTGAGGGAAATTGTCATGACTTTCAAAGTTCAACATTGCACAATAGGCATTTTGTAGAGGATGCACGCTTGGCAAGTTTGCCAAGGCTGCTTTCCCAAGCAACGAGCATAGGTCTAAAGGGATTTTAGACTTAGTGCATTCGGATGTATGTGGATTGATGTCAGTGGGATCAATTGTAGGAAGCATGTACTATGTTTCCTTCTTTGATGACTTCTCTCGCAAGACATGGATTTATTTCATGAAGACCAAGGATGAGGTTTTTAGCAGGTTTTAGGAGTTCAAAGCTCTTGTTGATAACTAGATAGGAAAGAAGATCAAGGTCTTGAGATTGGAAAATGAGGGAGAGTATACCTCCAAGAAGTTCAAAGGTTTCTGCAAGGAAGCAGGATTAAAGAGGGAGTTGAGAGTTCTATACAACCCACAACAGAATGGGGTTGCAGAGCAAAAGAACCGGTCAATCATAGGTGCTGCTAAGGCCATGATTCATGACCTGGACTTGCCTATGTTTATTTGGGCAAAAACATGTCTTACAACAATTTACATCCAGAACAGGGGTCCTCACAGGATTTTGGAGGACAAGACACCGGAGGAGGCATTTAGTGGTGTGAAGCTAGAGGTGAGTCATTTCCTCATCTTTGGTTGTCCAGTGTACATCCATATACTTATAGAGAAGAGGACAAAATTGGAACCTTCCAGCAAGAAGGGTTTATTTGTAGGGTACAGTGAAACTTCAAAGGCCTACAGAGTCTACATTCCAGAGTTTAGGAAAGTTGTAGTCAGCAGGGATCTCAAGTTTGAGGAAGACTTTGCATCCGAAAAATCTTAGGAATTCATTCCAGTAGCAGAAAATGAGGAGTAGGAAGCTTTGAAGGTTGAATCTTCACAGATTCCAGTTGCTTCCAGTTTAGGACAACCTTCAGGTGAGGAGGGAGAAATGTCAGTCCCTTCTTCTGTTAGGAGACCTCAATGGTTTGAACAAACATTGAGGGATGCTCAGGAGCATGTTGAAGCTCCTAGGAGCACATTCAGGAAAAGTAGGCCTTCGGAGAAGTTTCCTAACTACACAGCATTGATGAGTACCATCATTGAGTCTTCCAACCTCCAAGAAGCAGCAAATCAGCAGGTAGTTGTTGCAGAATTCCTTCTTCTTGAAGAGGGAGTGTTGAGTTTTTTAGCTCAGTTTGGAACTTCTAAACAGGTTCAGTGTGAATGTTGCACAGGAGTTCGAAGCATTTCTATTTTGTAATTCACTTTAGTGATTAAAGTGAAATATTTTATTTAGTTAATTAAGTCTAATAAAGAGCGAAAACACTAATGATTTAGACTTATCTTCCAAATAATCTTCTACGTGAGATAAGATTGCTTTCTTTCGCTTTCTTTTGGAAAGATAAGATCACTTAATTTGAAGATTAGATATTTAGCTGAATAGTATAAAGGTAGAGGCAAGATAGAAAATTAATAACTTAGTATATTGTAATATTTCCATGCAGTTGTAACATTAGTTGTGGAGGTTGCCTTGTAAGTTTCCAAAGGAATGTGAAGCAGGTTACAGGTGTGAAATATTTGTGTTTGGTGTTCATCGTTTCTGCTGTTTAATTTCAATTATTTGTATGTTTAATTCAATGCTGTTTCTGTTGAATGCACAAGACAACTGAAAGGGGGGGCGAATTAGTTGTATTTTAAAATTTCAAAACCCTCACAAACATTCAGATCCACATTAATTCAATTAGCCCTTAATCTGTTAGAATGATTAATCATGAAAGCAGATAACAGAAGCAGAACCAAATCAACAACATACACAAAGAAACACTAGATTTACGTGGAAAACCGAAGAAGGGAAAAACCACAGTGAGGATTAGCTCACAATATAAAGTAATATCAACACCAAATACAATAGGGCTCACTGCCCAAAAGAAAGGCTCACTGCCAGAACATAAAAGAAGATAGAGAAGAATGTTACAATGAGAAAACCATCTCAATGCAACGGAGAAGTCCACCACAACATCAACACATTCGCAGTCTTATTGAAGAATTGTAAACACCTTCTGCTCATTGCATCTAGTAATCTAACACATGAAAGCTTGCACTGCACTTTACAAATTCGCGCTCTACAACTCTGTAATTTTCATCTCGCACATCACATGCATCTATCTTCGCATCCCTCAACAACTCAACACTTATTTATACTATCTTCAACCTTGAAAACATTCTCCAAGGTCGGCAATGCACCTTAACCATGGACATTCAAATTAGGTCGGCAGCAAAACGTTCCCGCAGTGGAAAGGAATGAAGGTGAACCACAACACACCTTAGCTTGGACCTAAATCCACTCATACACGCCACGCCACGCTTCCACAATCATCGAAGCAGATTCACAATTAGTATAAACACCCAAGGTTAGTCGAACCTGTGTTAACACGATAATCATTTAAATACACGCTTCCTCAAAACCAAAGACGACTCGCGGACCACACACCATGCTTGAATGCAATCTAGAATATCCCACAATCATCCTAAAATCCAACAAATTCCTTCGCAACAACTTTCACCTGAAGAAAGTACACACCCAGTATACTCAAACATCTCTGCCATATACTGCAACTCAAGAAATCAACTTGCGGAGCACCAAACCACAAACCACTTCAACTGAATGTAGATATGAACCTTATAAACACACTTCTAGAACCGCAAGACCTGAAACCACTCTACGGAGAAATGTGGAGCAAAAACATTTCTCCTAGACACCTCTACAATACACAATTCACACACTGGTGAACACATCTTCCTCTGCACAACGATCCAACACACCAAATTCTGAATGCAACACCTCTAAACACCTCTGATCAACATATCCAAACGCACAAGTAGATCTTCAACATGGAAGAAATGCATAGCCAAACCAGAACACCACTTTGTATGCCAAAACACCTCTACAACACACTATTTCCTCTTTTATTCAAATTTTCTCAAAAACACTTGGAAACCAAGCATCAGAAACATATCATCAAAATATTCAACACTTCCTCATTACCACCATAGTAACTCAACCATATATACATAGACAGAAGCTTATCAAAGCAACACTAGAGGTTGACACCGGTAG
Organism: Cunninghamia lanceolata; assembly: GCA_027924645.1. Taxonomy (NCBI): domain Eukaryota; kingdom Viridiplantae; phylum Streptophyta; class Pinopsida; order Cupressales; family Cupressaceae; genus Cunninghamia; species Cunninghamia lanceolata. The sequence goes on along the minus strand of BSBN01000396.1, from coordinate 3,904,212 downwards.
CTTACTAATGACAACATAATGCAACCGATCAAAGCATCATCAGAGACAACATCAACTCAATACCAACTGCTCACACTTGCAATAATCTCTTGCTCATACAATTGACACCAATGACAACACAAGCTTGTTGACATCAGTGACAACACCAACTGCACATACTTGCAACAATTTCAGTATTAGGAAATGATGCATGTAGTTTCAAATTTGAACATGTCCCTTGAATGGGAACATTTTCATCCATACCCAAAGCTTTTACTACCCTCAACTCATAAGATAAAAGTGATATACCTTTTTGTTCTATATTCACTTGTCCATATTTCTTTATAGCCATTTAAATCCTACTCCAACACCTTTCAGAATTCAACTGCTTTACCTGAAAAATACAAGAATTACACTCTAACCACAAACCCCATAGGGTGCATAGTATAATAATATTCCATAATTCTTTCAAAATTTTCATTCCTCCTGGTCAATAACCCAACAATTGTCTAATTGTACCTGGCATAACCCAGATGAGGCCCATTAGTTTGAGCGATCTATACCAAATGCTTGTTGAGAAAGAGCAGCGTAGAAGCAAATGATCCATTGTCTTCTCTTCTTGCTCACAAAAACATTGAGGGACTAAAAAACCTCTTTTCTTTAGATTATCATACATCAGAATTTTGTTGAGAACCAGTAACTAGACAAAGGCATTGCTCTTGGGAGGTGTTGTAGAACACCATATGAGGAAACTAGGCCAATTTTCCATGTCTGGACTGTTAACCTTCTTCAGCAGTTTATAACCCGAGGAAACATCATAAATACCTAACTTATTACCAGTCCAAATTACCCTATTTGGATAGTGAAGGAAAGATAATAATAGGATGGAGAATAGAAGATAGGAGAATTTTCTTGTCCTCTTGAATTGGTAGCCCATCTAGAGATTTCCAAATGTATAACTTGTGACCATTACTATCTACCTTCATCCAATAACCTCTAACTTTTGTTCCCCAAAGCCTGAATAAAGTTTCACATGCTTTTACAAGGTTAGGTGTAGAGGATAAATGAGCTTTCCCTAGCCACGAATCACTCCATAAGTTCACACTATATCCATCTCCTGAATTCCACGAAAGATGATCCTGACTTATGAAAAGAGACTTTTTTTATTAAACCCCAAATAGAAGAGCCCTTTGGGGATGTGTTGGCATTTAACAAGCCGTGAACATCTTCCATTTGGAAATATTTTTAGAGAATAAGTTTGATCCATATCTCCTCTGGTGGTGCTAACATTCTCCAAGAGACTTTTGCACCTAAGGCTATGTTTTGGGCTGCCAAATCTTTTACCCTAGCACCTCCCAGCTCCTTAGGAATACACATGTTCTCCCATTTCGTTAAGGGGAATTTTTGAACATCTTCCGTCCCTTGCCATAAGAACATCCTACAAGTTGTATTGATTTTTTCTAACACCAACTTAGGGGTAGGGAGCATAGAAAAGAAGAAGACTGGGATTGCTTGTAATACTGCTTTTATCTTCAAGATCCAACCTGCAAGACTCGACCATCTCCCACTCTAGATCCTTAATCTTTTGCTTATACGCTCAATTAACTCCTCCCATAAGGAGTAGTTATTTTTTTCCAACAAACAATGGCAGCCCCAAATGTTTACACGGGAGAGGGGCTATATTGAATTCTAGAATGGAAGCAATTCTACCTTGCTTTCAAGGCAAAGTGCTAAAGAAAAAAAATCTTTACTTATCCTTGTTTATGTGCTGTTCTGAGGTGGCAGCATAAAGATCTAAAATTTCTTTCTAGGCTATAGCTTCTCTTCTTTCTGCTTTCCCAAACAATGTTGTGTCATCAATGAATGCTTATCAGTAAAGGTATCTACTTGGGGGGAGAGAGATATCCCTGAAATGTTTCCTTTACTTTTATATTTAGAAATTAACTGATCAAGTATCTCAAACGTTAAAATGAAGAGGTATGGACGCAACAGGTCACCTTGATGAAGACCTAGTGTATTTTTAAAGAAACCTTTGAAAGCCTTATTTACTAAAATTGAAAACCACACATCAGTAACAGCTTGGAATACCCAATGTATCCAACGATCTCGAAATCTGTATACTTCTTAACACTTTTCTTAAAATGTGCTGAGACATTCTGTCATATGCTTTCGCAACATCTAATTTTATCACCATATTGCACTCGCTACTTTTGTGTAGAGAATTCATTACCTCGTGTAATTAACACCATACATAATCTATTTGCCTCCTAGAAAACCTTCTTGTTCTTTTTCTACCAAATTCGAAAGGAGTCCTTTAACTCTTTCCACTATGACTTTCGAAATAATTTTGTTCGTTGTGTTGCATAAAGCTATTGGGCGGTAATCATTGAAAGAAGCCACACTCTTTTTTTATGTACTAGAGCTAGAAAAGCACATTTGAAATTCTCGAGAACTCTTCTTGATTTCAATGACTCATTTACAACGGCTACAAGTTCCTAATCAATAATATCCCCCAAAAAATTGGAAGAACCCCACATGCAAACCATCTGGACCTGGAGCATAGTCTTTTTTCAATCCAAAAACTGCTCCTTTCACTTCCTCCTTTGTCACTAGCACCATCAGCATAGCATTACCTTCCTCTCTAATTATCTTTGGAATGTTAGCTAAAAGACTATCTTCTGGTACTTGAACATCCCCTGCATTTTCAGTAAGAAGGTTCTAAAAATAGGCCACAACAATATTAGCAATCTCTTCCACTCCTTCAAGCCTCTGGCCCTGTTAAGCCTCAATGAAATTGATCTGATTAGCTTGCCTTCTAGCAACAGTCACTACATGAAAATAGGAAGTATTCTTGTCACCCTCCTTAAACCACTTGTCACATGCTTTTTGTTTCCAAAAGTTTTCCTCCTTTGCTGGACAGCCCTTAAATAGCTAAGATTTTTTTTTCTTATTAATAATTCACCCAATAATCCCTCAGACTGAATGGATTTAGCTGCCTTCTCTAAGGATGTCTCAACTGTGATTTTTTCCTCAAAAATATTACCAAACTCTTATTTATTCCATACACAAAATTTCTTCTTAATGACATTTGATTTATAGGCAAAACAATACATTTCTGAACCTGAGAATTCTGTTCTGTCCTTCCACCAAGCATGAAACAGATCTTTGATGTTAGAAGAAAGAAGCCACATGAGCTTGAACCGAAAAGGGACATGAGAGGGAGCACATCTATTTTGATTGAAATACTGAGAGGGAAGTGATCTGACCCCACAATTTGAAGGATCAATGTCTCAGATACACATTTTTGAAGCAGCCATTGAGGAGAAACCATAAAATGATCAAGCCTCTCAGCTATGTAACAAAAACCTAGCCTCCTGTTCGACCAATTGAAGAACCTTCTTTAGGATAGAGATCAAAGAGAGTATTCCCTTCTACGAAAGCTCTAAAATCCAACTTAGATTGATGAACCCTCTTCACACATCCCATCTAATTTCGATCTCCTGTTATTGCATTGAAATATCCACCAATTAGAACTTTGCTGTCTTTTAAAAGGTTCAGCTGCCCAGTAAGCTCTTCCCAAAGACACTTCTTCCACATCATACTATTTGGACCATAAACATTCACCTTAAAGCCTCAGAGATATAGTTTGTGCGACTTAAAAGCATAAGTCTAGTTTTGAGAGTGAGCGATCAAGTCCCAAGCAAGAATTGCCAGTTTCCAAAGAATACCTGTGCCTCCCAAATCGTCTTCTGCTGTCACAGCAATACCTTGCCAATTTGAATCTAGAGAAGATTTGAACTTATAGAGGCTATCCAACAAAAGTTTTTTTTCCTATAAAAAAAATATCCACCTCTAGTCTCAAAAGTTGGTTTTTGATCAGCCTTCTTTTATTGGGGGAATTTCTTCACTTAACATTCCGTGATAAGCCCATTCATTGCCTCTGTGGAGGGTACTTCTTCCGTGATAAGCCATTCATTGGCTCTGTGGATGGTTTCCTAAAGGTTCAGCTGCCCAGTAAGCTCTTCCCAAAGACACTTCTTCCACATCATACTATTTGGACCGTGATGAGTATGAAACTGCCCACTACTGTCAAATAAAGCCTCCAAGTTGCAGTAATGAAAGAGTTAGGAATATCGATATCACCCATCCTTTGGAAAAGTAGGTGTCTTGGAATTGAGTCAAAGGCCTTTTTGAAGTCTACAAAACACCAAAAGATTGTGGAAGACCGATGGAAAACCTCCTCAATAATAGCTTGGAGTGTCAAGATGTGGTCAATGGTCTGATAATCTCTACTGAAGTTGGTCTGCCCTCGAGTTCTAAGATTATCTCTCTCTAGGTGCTTGGAATATTGCTTGTCTAACAATGTGGCATAAAGTTTGGCAAATGTATGCCCAATCATGATGGTCCTGTAGTTTACAAGGTTGAAGAGATCTCTAGATTTATTATTAGGATGAATTATGTGCTTTGACCAAGATTGAGGAAAGCTTGAATAAACCACCTCGTTTAAATTTTTTGCGAAAGGGAAGGCAAGGGGATCTTGTAATGTCCCCTCCTCGCAAGCCCAAAATTTTCCAACCTTGCACACAAATTCAACTCGCCAAAAGAGGACATTAGCATTCAATTCTTCATAATTCATCATATAAATCATAATTATAAGTCAATTCTTAAATCATAATTCATATACATTATCCTTTTCTCTATTTCATTATTAAAGATCATGTTTTCTTTCCTTAGCTCATTATACAAAAGCATAGTTTCTTCTCAAGAGAGATTTCATTTGGACCCATCATGTTAATCCAATCATACACCCAACAAGAGAGGGTTCCTTGGGCACAATCTTGCCATAGGTTCAATATCTTTCCTTTGATCTAGAATGGCACTCTTCATCAACTAGAGTCAAAGGCCTATCCACTTGCTCCATACTTGGCACTCTACACCAATGGAAACAAGGGCCATTTTCTCTTGTCCATATTGGCACTCTACACTAAATGGAACAAGTGTCTTCATCCACTTGCCTCAAATTAGCACTCTACACTAATTGAGTCAAGGGCCTATCTCCACTTACCTCATATTAGCACTCTTCACTAATAGAGATAAGGGCCTTTCTCGACTGAGTACTCTTTACCCCTTAAGAACAAGCACTCTTCACTTGCCTTGGAGGATGAGAGCCTTATCGCTGGAGCCTTCAATACCTTGGTCAATTGTCAAACCCTTGGTCTCTACTTCTTGGTGTGATGGATTAACAATGATGTGCATTTCTCATTCTATTTTCATACTTTATTGTAAGTTAGCATTTTCACTTTTAATCAAGATAATCATTCATATAAACATAAACATTCATTCTTGTATATTCATCTTATGAATAAAACCTTTCATTCCTACATATCTTTATACTAAACATAAATTAAATATACATACTTACAAATCTTACATTTAATAATTATATGATAAGCATGTTAAATATACTTTACCCGCTGAAACTTTTATTTACCTCTTATTCTTTTTCTTTGTGCAGATTTGATTTATTATGGAGCTCTTGATTTATATTGGTTGTTTTGAACTGTTGAGTCTATCTTTCCTTGTATTCTCTTATTGTTGTTTATAATTATATCACCGAATTTTCTTTTCTTCCCATGATGTTTTCCTTCTATCTCACAACCTTTATTTATTTCCCTTTCAAGGGATATGTTCGAAGAGGCGCGTCTCTTATTATGCTTGGTGGTAAAAGACATACTTACCCTCTTATAGTGTTTATTATTTTATATTAATTCTCTTTTGTGGTAAAACTAGTTCTAACCATACGTAACTCCCTTTTCATAAGAGGATAGGTTAAAAGATGTTTATTTATATTATTATTTATTTATATTATTTGTATTTATATTATATCATTATAATAAATGATATATGATTTATATTATATTATTTATATGTGTTATTTATAAATATAATAATAATATATTTTGTTAATTGTTTTAAATAAATATTATTTAAATATATTAAATAGATTCCATTTATAATATTATTCATATTTTTAATTTGAATGAATAATACTTAATGAATTATAAATTACTAATATAGGGACATGACAGATTTGTTGTCTTATTTTGCTCCCCAGCCAAATAGCCCAAATCCATAAAATCTCTAAGTGTTTTCCCCTTTAGAAATGCAAGGAAAAACATCCCAAAATCGACGAAGTCCAAAAATCTTGAGTTTTTCTTTGTGTTTTTGACCTTTTCAGAGTTTCGGAGTTCGGAGTTTTGCCCTTCGTCATACCATCCTAATTGGGTCCGAGCTCCAACTCTTTCCCTTTGAAAATTTGTCTAAGTGTTTCGGACTTCGGACATTCCTTCTCTCTTCTTCTCTTTTGGAAGGCGTAAGGCGGAAGGCCCAACCCCCGGTGGGTGTGAAATTTTCGAAGGCATCCACCATTCCCTGAAACCTTTTGAGTGGACCCCACAACAGGCTTGTGGAACCGCGGAAAGAAGACAAGTGGTAGATTTCGTTAGCTCAACATTTAAAAGAACCCAAAGGAATCCATGTGGCATAATCTGTGACTTTTTCGCCATTCCGTAGAGTATTCCATTGATGCTTTATTGAAGACCGCGGAACAACGGGAAACTGCCATGTGGACAGAAGACAAGCGATAAAGCGGAGGTCTCGGGGTTTGAGTTCTGTTCTTTTCTCCTTTAAAATATTCTAAGTGTTTCAAACTTCGGGGATCGAACCTTCTTCCTTCTCATGGAACGTAGAAGTCAGAAGGCCCGAGGCCCAAACTCTGCCGAAACTTTCAAAACTTGACTAAGTCCTTAGACTTTCAGGGCTCGGACTTTCCTTCTTCCTCCTCTGGGAAGGCGGAAGACAGAAGGCCTGAGGCCTGAAGTCTGCCAATATTGTAATCTTCCTTTGTATAGCGGAGCTCGGCGGGTGGACTTTCCTTCTTTCTTCCTTCCCTCCTAGAAGGTAGTGTTGATGTGTTTTCCTTGCACAGACAACGCAGCATAAAATACTCGTGTATTTTATCCTCTCTTGAACAAAATCACTCAGATGCTGAACTTTGTGATCAACTGAGTAGACTCCAAGGTTCCTTATCTTCAATTCTCGATTTGGGATAGCTTGTTTTGATTTATCAACTGAGTGACTTCCATTGATAGCTTCTTGACTTGATCTATCAATTCTCCCATTTCTTCTTTTTCCTCATGAGTCTTGGTGGAAGATGATGATGACCCTTGCAGATATACCGGTTTGGCAGGCAAAGCTTGTGAAACAGGCGCTCCAGGATGCAGTACCAATTGATTAGTAGGAGTAGGAACCGGATTGATGACTTGCGTGTGATGGGCCAATGCTTGGTTGATCCCTTGAATTTGATTCTGCATTGCCGGATACCCCATATGATTGAGAGGTCCATGAGTGTCCATCCCCAAATCAGTATTCACCTTGACGGCTTCAGCGTATGCTCCTATAAACTGTTTGTAAAGCTCTGCTGGAGTAACAGGAATTCTGAATTTTTCAAGAAAAGCATCTTTCATCTGTTGCCAACTAGTGATAGATGCAGCAGGTAAGTTGACATACCAAAAGGTGGCATCTCCTTCAAGTGTATATGGAAACAGCCTACAGGCTACATCTTCATGTATAATCCTCCTGTTTGACAGAGTGTCTTCAAAAATCTTGATGTGCTCCTCTGCTGTTTGGTTCACATCGTTGACGTGGAACTTGGAGCAAAAGTGTTCAGTTTTCTTGGGCATATCATTGTAATTTGCGAAAGCTCCAAGAGGAGAAACATTTGCCAAGGGCCAGGCCGCCATTGGAATGTTTGGTTGCTGAACTTGTACTACTTGCGTAGCTCCTTGCTGAAGTGGAGTTGCTTGGGCGACTCCTGTTGGAATCGTTTGAGAGATTGCTTGCGTAACGTTTGGCTGAACAACTCCTATGGATGGGTTTCGCGGTGGAGGCGTTTGGAACTGTCCTCCGCTTGGAGATCCTTGGCTTGATGAACCTACTTTCTTGCCTTTCTTGGACTTGGTTGGAAACCCCAACTCAACCAAATCTTTGAATGCCCCTGGTGTAGACCTTAAAATCTTCTGGCGCCTGTCGGGTGAAAACGAACCGATTCGATCTAGCGTGAACTTTCTTGCTTTTTATGGTAACCAGTAGAGTGCTTGCCCTCCTTCTAGCGCCAATTCTGTTGATGTGTTTTTCTTGCACATGCAAACTCAGAATAAAATACTAAGCATTCTATCCTCTCTTGAACAAAGTCTCTCGAATGCTAAACAAAGTGATCAATCGAGACAACTCCAAGGTTCCTTATTCGTGTTTTGCTATGGATAGACTCAGTAGTTGATGTGATTTGCTGGTAATCACAAAGGGACTTACGCTGAATATGCTCCTTACTCCACTCAAATGTGTTACTTCTTCCTTATGAAATGGAACTTCTTCCGACTAGGTACAAAAAGAAAATGCAAAAGATAAGGGTTGAGAAAGCTAATCTAAGGACAATGAAGTGATGGATGATGTTTCAATAGACAAACTCCTTGAACCAAGCCTCGCTTCGCCATGAGAGCAACAACTACATGAGGCTAGTGCAATCTTCGAAGGGAAATGAAGGATTTTCAAACTGCAAACATGCATCCAAATACCCACAGCTGGCGCAACTTGAATGAACATCCACAATAAACTAAGGCACATGAAGGTTCAGACTAACTTTACACTGTGAATTGCAAGCCACAAGTCACAAAAGGTATGAACATAAAGGAATTCATCAAATATCTCAACATAAATCCATCATATCAGTGAACTCCTAATCTAATTCTACTCTACTTGGAAACATCTCCCCATCACATCCAAGAAATTAGAAACCATGTTAACATTCCGCAACCACACAAAATCACCATGAAACAACCAACAATGAGCTTGTATTGATCTTGGAAGTATTTTGACAACAATTTCAAAGTCTCTTTAATGACTTTAAGAAGTCTCCTCTACTCTACTCCTACAGAACTCTAATTCTAATATCTAATCTCATGTTCCTCTAATGATCTTCTAATTCTAATAATGTCCTTTACAAATGAGAGAAGTGAGCCTTATATAGAGCTCAAGAATTACAATGAATGGCTCAGATTGATTTAGCAATCAACGGCCAAGATTGAGACAACAAGGCGGTTTGTTACAAGATTTACTATTTTTAGAACATGAAAGAGGCAATGAAGGCACAATTTCCAATGTGATAAGCATCTTTGGAGTATTTTTATGGCGGGCCCTCTTACATGGCAGAATGTGATTGGCTTGATGATGTGTACGTGCCACCTTAGCATCTTTGAATGAACTAGTGTGATTCACTTCATGTTCACTTTACTTAGAATATTTTCTTCTTGTTGTCTTGATGTAACTCATGGATTGCTTTGATGATCATGCTCATCTCTCATCCTGTGATGTTGTTGCGCTTGTGCAGGATCATGCCTCTGGACAGTTGCATGGACTCATGGAGTAGACTAGTGCCTGATGAGAGTTCTTCTTGTCTGGCACATAATATGTGAGCTTCTGGATGATGACCTCCTTCAAGGTATGCGTGGTGAAGTGACAACCTTCCACTGATCCTCGCCTCGAACGAATGATGCTCTTGATGATGAACTACACTTGTAACCTTGATCATCTTAGACTAGCTCCCTTTCGCATGGCATTGATATCTACGAAGTCTTCAAAGTAAAATGAACTTGATGCAGGAGCTTTCCTCCATGTGGTGATGATGATGAACTTGGGCAACGTTCCTCAGCCTTCCAAACTTCTCATGTATGAGCTCTCGCCATTCACCTCCTTGGATCCTCCATCACCTACAAGAAGAAACACATCAAATTAAAACTCGATATAAAAGATTTTCAACAACAAATTACATTCACCTTATGTATGTGGGATTAAAATAACGACATTCCAAAGCATCCATCACTTGTCAAAATCAAATTTGGAAAGCTACACTTTGAATTCACTTGACATTCACCTCTCTTCTTGGCCGACCAGCCTAAGTGGGTTTTAAAGGCATGTCTGGACTGTGGAACGTGAAATTCCATGCTTGAGTGTCTAGGCCGACCTTCTTGGGCGGGTTTGGAGGCTGTAGGTGGAGAGTGTATTGTGAAGAGGTGACATTGTCCGGATGAAGGAGTCAAGGCTGCCTAGCATGGGCGGATTTGAAGACAGGGTATGGAGTGTGTGATGTGAAGAACATGCATGATGGTGGAAGGCACTTTGGCAAGGCGGTCCTGAAGGGTGTGTATGGAATGTATGATGTGAACTTCATTTTATAATCACTTGACCCTCATTAGCATGCCTTAGACCTTTCTCTTCAAAGTTTTGTTGATCACCTTCATTTGAGTAATGTCCTGGAGTGACTTGCATAGCTTTTAACAACTTCTCCAAGTGCAGAGGTGAAGGCCGCTCATGTTGGGCGGGATTGTAGATGTTGTGTGGACTTTTGCTTTCAAAACTTGTAATTTTTTGTCATTTCTCCTGGGCGGGTTTGAGGTTAGTGCATGGAGGATGTCATGTGAAGACATGAGATTGTCCGAATGGAGGGTCTAAAGCCGCCTAGGAAGGGCGAGTTTCAAGGGTAGGCTTGGATTTTTCATGACTTAGTGATTTTTGCTTAGTTTTGATAGTCTAAAACCTTTTACACTTGTTTCATTGATAACTTGACCTCTTTGAATGCAATGGAAAGCCATGAGAGGATGGGCAGATTTCAAGGGTCTAGGCGGAGTATTTCATGTGAAGGAGATGACTCTGTCCAAGTGAAGGTCCTAAAGCCGCCTAGGAAGGGCGGGTTTCAAGGGTAGGCTTGGATTCTTCAACTCTAACCTTCATTTGATGCTGGTTTCCTCATGATTTCTCCTTGTTCTTATCTCCTTGTAAGGTTTCATTTCTATACATTCTTAGGCGAGGTTAGAAAGCAAATCTGAAATGTTTGATGGACTTATCCTTATGTCATGGTGGAGTCCGCCTAAGCTAAGCAGCCTTGAAGATGTTGTATGGAGTGCATGATGTGAAAGAGGTGAATGAAAGTGAGTTTCTTAACAAGATAGTCTTGAGAGTGTGTATGGATTGCTTCCCTTAGCTCATTCATCTCCTCATGAAGACCTTCTCTCCAACACCCTTAAGACTCAAATGATGCATCATGGATACTAAGTGATGATGTTATCCACCTATCATGATGAAAACTGCCTAGGAAGGGCGGGTTTGGATAGGTAGTAAGGATTTTGCTATGTGCACACATCTTTACCTTAACCTTGACACTCCTCTTCCACCTCCATGACTTAGTGACTTTCAAACTTCCTCTTAGAATGACCTTAATTATCTCATCTCCTGAGTGTGATCTTGATCATCCATCACACAAACTTGCAACTTATGTCATTCTTCACCCTGGGCGGTTTTGAGAGTGTTGTGTGGAGAGATGCATGTGAGGACATGGAAGAATCCAGGACCTCCTCCTGAGGCCGCCCAGGAAGGGCGGGTTTGAGAGCATGGTGTGGATTCTTTCTCTAAAACTAGTTTCCTCCAATCTCATCTTCTTCTAAGTAAACTTACATGTCTCCAAGTGGATGGCGGATTTAGAGGCAATGTATGGAATATTTCATGTGAAAGAAGGTATAATCCACAGACACCCCTTGAGGCCGCCCAAGTAGGGCAGGTTTGAGGGTACCCCTTGGATTAACCTTCAAAATGCCTCAAAAAACATTCAATATTATGTAATTTCCTCTAATTTACATGATATCACTGTATTTCAACTCAAAACATTGCAAATTGGATATGTTTTCTCCTTGAGCGGGTTTGATGATGGTGCTTGGAGTATATAATGTGCAGGAGATGAAATCATCCAAGCATGGAGTTCAAGGCCGCCTTACATGAGTGGGTTTGGAGAAGATGTTTGGATTTTGTCATTTAAAGCCTTCTCCTCATGGAGATGTCTCCCTCTCCTTGCTTCTTAAGACTTAGTCAACTTTTCAAACTTACCTCCTTTTGGAATGACTCTCTCTCTAAGATGTGATGTAAGTTGCAATCATGTCTCCAAGTTTACCTCTCTAGGATGATCTTCTCAAACATGTGAAGCTTCATGATGATTTAGGAAGTCAAGAAGAGTATTTGCATTGCTTTAACATCAAAATTCCAAACCGACCTCTCTAGGCCGCCCAGGTAGGGCGGGTTTGAGAGTAGGTCTTGGATTTTGGCACTTAGACACCTCTCATGCCTTAAACTTGACTATCTCCTTTCCTTGTGATATCATCTTGGCTATACTTAGCACACAAACCTTGCTTATTGCATGATTCTTCTCCCTGGGCAGTTTTGAAGCAAGTGTCTGGAGAACTTCTTGTGTCAGGAGACATTGTCCACAAAGGCCTCTTGAGGCCGCCCAGGTAGGGCGGGTTTAAGGGTGACCCTTGGATTTTCATCCAAAACTCAATTCTTTCAAACTCTCATGTTTCTCTTGAATTTCACCACCTTCTAGTGCTTTATGCTTGAAAACACTTCAAAATTTAATCATTCTTACCTGGGGCGGGTTTAGAAGCTGCATCTGGAGGGTGTCATGAGGTGGTGAAGACACTGTCCATGTGAACATGCTAAAGCCGCCCAGATAGGGCGGGTTGAGGAGTGGCCCATGGATTTGAACTTCAAATTTACTTGAACTCAATCCTTGCCTACAGACCATTACATCTCAGTGCTCCATGCATGCAAAAACTTCAATACTTAACCATTTTCCTTGCAGGGCGGTTTTGGGAGCAGTGTCTGGACAAGTGCATGTGCATGACGTTGAATCCATGACTTTGTGCCAAGGCCGCCCAGTCTGGGCGGGTTTGGACATGGAGTGAGGAATTTCTTGCCTTAGTCAAATTTTGGATTTCCTGAATGGAAGTATGAGTTTCTTATACTTTAAATATTTATCAATATACTTCCAGGATGTTTGAGATAGGTCCTGGATCCATAGGATTTAGCATGCAGATTCTAGATTTCTGAGAATCCACCAGATTTCAGACTTAGTCATTTTTTCAGGATTTTCAGGATATCAGACTTAGTCATTTTCAGGGTCTCAGTGACATGCATTAGGATGAAGGCATATAGACCTCTTGGCAAGAAACTGTCGAGACATGGGCAAAAGAACACTACCAAAACCCTACAAGCTCAAAGCAAAACTAAACCTAAAGCAAAACAAAGCGAGAAAGCAAAAAAAAAAAGAGGGGTTCCCCATTTGCAATGGGGCGATGTGTGATTACATCACAACAGGTAGAACGTCGAAGGCTCGAGCCCTGATCTCCGACCATTTTCGCAATCTTCAGAAACAAAGGCAAAGAAGCGGAATCTAAGGTCCGCCATGATCACACATGATGAAATCTTGCTTCTAAGGCAGGAATCCAGTCCAGATGAAAGTCAAATATCTAGCTCCAGCTGGAAAATTGTAGTTGAGCATTTATGGTTGCAAAAGGTAGTTCAAGTGCAAATTTCCATCGAAGATATTTGTTCAACCACTTCTTGGAGATATTTTCTGCATTTATGTCAAGACAATTAGATTTTCTTTTGATATTCCTTTTGTAAAATATCTTTGACAGGCCCATGGGGCGCATTCATTACAGTAGGTAATGGCGCTTCCATTGAAAATGCTATATAAGGCACGAAATGTAATGTTTTCTGGTTGGTCGTTGATTGTAAAAAATCACATCTCTTTTCAATTGTAATTATGCCTCTTTGACAATAAACATAAGACTTTACCTTTTCATGAATTCAGGTTGCTCAGTGTAATCTTTCTGCTTGATTTCCATCTGTTTTCCTTTTGGATTTCATCTAGTCTACTTTACCTTTGCAGTTTTCTCATGATTTGTGTATGCTGGTTTGTGGTTTATTGTTATTCTGTGCATACATGGTTGTTTTGAGGGCCTACTTATATTCAAACCTGGTGTATCACCCCTTTTCATTTTCAGTTTATCCTCCTTCCTCTTTTCCTCAACGGTGCACAGATTAGGTCTAGTCTTAGCAATAGCTGAATCTCACATTCAGCGAAGGAACCAACCTCTCTCTGGAGGTTTGATCTCCTTGTAGGGTCCTGTTGATGATTGTTTTTGGACAACTCAACAATTAGAGTGAGATACTAAGTATCTGACTCCCTCTTGAACAAAGTCTCTCGAATGCTGAACTAGGTGATCAAACAAGATGACTCCAAGGTTCCTTCTGATGATTTTGAAAAGAGAAAACTCAGCGACTAAGTATGATTTTACTGTTAACCTGCAAAGGGACTTACGCAATTGTTCAAGTTTGACTTATTGTTTCAAAGACTACGGAAGTGGACACTAGAGGATCTAGGTACTGCAACTGATGGCGTATGATTTAACAATGGATGTTCTGGATCCTAATTCTACTTGAATGAATAAACAAAAGGCAAAAGAGGTAAGGTTCGAAACACTAAACTAATCCTAGATGCAAGGAGATTTACTACTCAGGTGAAATCCAACCAAATCCTGCTTCGCCAAGACAAACAACTACACAAGATAGGTGCAATCTTCTGGGGTATACAAGATGTTTAAATCAGTTATGCTCATGAAAGACTCAACAAGCATAAGGATCAAATTGATGCTCAATTTGTTCAGGCTAACCATGCACTGCAGTCTACGAGCCGCAAACTACAAATGGTATGAACTTATAGATTTCACCACTAAGCAATAAAGAAACCTTTCATCAACTAACATAAACTTAAAGAGAAACTTAGTTTAATTTAATATTCGTTTGAAAATTGAAACCATGCAACACTCGGAAACATAAATAGAATCACCAAAACAATGAATCTTTTATTATTTCAGAGAGCTCTTACAACAATTTCAGAATTTCCAATCGTACAAATGAGAGCAACAAGAGCTCTTTTATAGACCTCAAAAGAATGAAGGGTCAAGATCGATCGGCGAAGTCAGCGGACTAGATCAAGCCACATCACAAGTAGTTGTAACAAACTTCTCTTTATTAAATGAAAGAAGTCAACTTTATTAAATACAGGAGGCTATCTATATTAAATGAAAGACACTATCTTTATTAAATGACGGAGGCCATAAAGAAAGGAACCAAGGCACGCCTCGCGAGAAGATAAGAATGATATATCATTATTTCATGAAGAATCCCCATGTGAATATCCATCACTAGAAGCTTGGCATTCAATGAACTTGGACACTATTTGCTTGACTTCTTCTACAGGTACACTTGGCGCATTTTGAATGGTTCCTTCAGCTTCAAGCACATCAACTGAATAAAGGCCAAGTGTCCTTTCCCAATCAGTTATTCTTGCTTTGTTATCGCCAAGGTGGACAGCAAGTGAGAATATACTATCAAGTCTCTCATCTGTAATATCAGTTTCCTGAAAATAGAAAACTTGAACTTGTTCTTTCATATTCTCAAAGGTCATCTCCCCAAAAGGATTGCAAATCTCCATCAAAGAAGCATGTATTCCATCCTGAATCCTCTGAAGCACACTTCTAATTCTTGACATATCTAGTTCTATCTTATCCAGCAACTGTCCTTTGATGCGAAGGCTATAATACCAGGAGGAAAAGTTGTATGTTCTACCGTCTTCAATAACTTCAGCATGTAACAAATCATCCACTGATGTTTCCATCAAGCTCTTCAGGTGTGGTAGATGTTGATCCTTGAAGTCTTTGAATTCAACACAAGCTGTCATTAATGCAAGTACCCTGTCCTTTAGGCTAATAATCTTGTCATTTACTTGCATAATATCTCCCAGATACCTGAATGTAGTCTCCTTCGATCTTTTCATCCAATCCTTCAGTCTGTGAGATGAAGACTTCAACTCTTCCAAGTGTCCAACTGTTTCAGGAGGAAGGAGAGATGGAGGTGCAGCAACCCTTTCCTGCGGATGAATAGGATGTACTAAATGCTGAATGTACTGCTCCAAGGCACGACATCTTTGCTCAGCCTTGATTCTGCCTTCTGTTTCTTGCCTTATGATAGCTCGAGCATTATCAATCGAATCCTGAAGCTCTTCTTCAACTTGCATTCCAGTCAAAGGACCCAGATTGATTGTATTGATGTCATAATCATCAGGTGTTACATCCTCTATGTTCTTCTCAAGCCTAGGAACAGCTACATGTACTTTTCTTACTCCAGTTTCATCCTTAGTGATCTTAGAAAGGATGTTTGCCTTCTTCTTCGGTTTCTCCTTCGACATATCCAAGAGTAACTCATCAACTGGAAGGGGAGGACAACTTTCAAGTTCACAATTTTCTCTAATTCTTTCTTGTAACCATTCTGGAAGTGATGAAAGATCTTGCTGCTGCTGTAATTGTCTTCCTTGTGCAGGCAAGGACTCCTCTTCAGCATCATCCTTCTCCTCGGTGTTAGCTTCATCGATGATTTCAGTATCATGCGGGCTAGAAGGTACTTCTTCCATTGGAGCTTCTGGAACTACATCCTCAGCCGGAATCACTAAGTCTTGATTCGGTGGGATATCACCTGGCTGTCTAGAAGAAGCAGTCTCAATGCTTATCCTTTTCTTCTTTCTACTGGATTCCCCTTGAACAATCTCAATCTGTTTCCTTTTCTTTCCCTGTCCTGAATCTTTCTCACTTCCTCTGCTTCGTGAATCCTTACTAAGTGCTTTATGTTGTTCTTGCTGATCCACTTCTCCCATCTTAGTATAGGTAAGTTTCTTACCCTCATCAAGCAAGGCTTGTACTTGTATGTTTATTTGCTCCTCAGTGATAGCAATAACAGGCCTTATCAATCCTTCATCATCGACCTTTTCTCTGTCTGACCAGTTGACTTCATAAGGCAAATTGCGAATCTTATCATACTCATCTCCAAGAAGAGCTCTATCACCTTCTAATTGATCAGGGATTCTTAGTACCTTTGTAGCTCTTATCAAGTCCCATTTTAATCTTGAACACTTCTGCATCCGAATGTCGTCATCATCTATAGCATCAGCCCAGTGATCTTCTAGTTGTTCTTTATGCCCGTAAGAAGAGTAAGACTGCTTGATAGCTCCATGTGGATCAAAGTTTTCTCTCCTCGAATCATGCGGATGCAGATGATAAGCCTGAAGCTCAACTTCTGAATGCTCAGCTGCCTGTAATGATGGACAAGAATAGTACCTTCCTAGCTGAAGGGGAAACTGAACTCCCGCTTTCTTCCTTGTTTTCTGCATCTTATGAAACTCAATCAATTGTCTGGAAACCTCTAGCAAGACCATCCTGTTTGAAGGATATCTAGGCAGTCTATATGGGAATGATGTGAATCCTTGAATCCTGATGTAGGTGAACTTATCATACTGGATGTAGTACCTTCCATACTGTTTGATGAAGTTCCTGGCCGCACCTGTTAGTCTCCAATGCAACTCACCTCTTAACCTCATTGAATCTCTTGTAGTGATTGATGTTTTTCAGGTGGAGCTGAGGGTAACACTGATAGGAGAGAATCTGTCCTGGCTTTGTTCCCACCTGCCCTTTAGCTGTCAGCCCTTTATAGACTACATTTCTTGCTAAGATATATACAAGGTATGAAGTCATGAAGAAAGACTTCGTCTCATCAAAATTTTCCAACTGTTCATCTAGGCAGTGGCTTATAAGGCCGGCCCAGTCAATCATCTTATTTTTTGTAAACATGTGATCAAAATAAGTATACATCCATCCTTCGAAAGTAGATGATTGTGGCCTACCTGTTACTCGATTCAGGAACATGATCAAGTAACTTATCTCCCGCTTGAAGTCAGCTTTGTGATACTTGGGGTCTTTTGAATTGTATATCTTCATAGACGAATCGTTCATCCACTTCTTCCCGATCTCTTGCATGTAGACCTTTGAGTTGCCTTCGAACGTCTTCTGAGCTGTTGTAGGGCATATGAAGACTCCTTTCGCCTTCGGGATGTTGAAGATCTCTTGGATAGCCTCCCTTTGCAGGTAAGCAAGAACAGTTCCATCCTTGGCTATGATTTGTCTTTTCTCCTTGTCATAATGCTGAACACACTCCAACACGAGCTCGACACTTGGCAAAACAGGTGGAAAGCAAGCCGCTTGTACAATCCCGCTCTTCGCGATGGCTTTGATATCTTCGTTCCTAGTGATCGCGAGCAAGAAGTCTTTCGCTTCATCCAAGTTGACGTGTCCCATGTTGGTGTCGCCGACATCCTTCCACCGCGTTTCTAGCTTGGACTCCGGTATGCTGGACTTGGCATCCACCTTGATAAGTACTTGTCTTTCTTTGGCCGTCATTCCCATCTATCTGCAAGACTAGACTTGAATAAGTAGATTGAAACGATAGATTCTATGAGTTTTCTGGATCATTATCATCATGTTATCATGTTTTAATTCAGTTTTTCAAGTACAAAGAGATTTTCTAAATCATTTTCACTGAAGCATTATCTGATTTTCTGAATATAAACTTGCAAAATTAAACAAATACAAGGAAATTTGATAAAGTAGAAGTGACAAAAACGTACCTTATGTTCAATTTTCTGCCTTAGCAACTACAAATTTCTGGAATTTAATGCAAAAAAAAATCAGTATGAAATGGCAGAAATCTG
This sequence comes from Cunninghamia lanceolata, assembly GCA_027924645.1. Lineage (NCBI taxonomy): Eukaryota > Viridiplantae > Streptophyta > Pinopsida > Cupressales > Cupressaceae > Cunninghamia > Cunninghamia lanceolata. Next base: position 3,885,689 of record BSBN01000396.1, on the reverse strand, counting down.
GAGTAATAATGTGAAATCAACCCTTTAAAATGCAGGCCTGCCTTAAAATCTGCTTCTTCTTGCAAATCCAATGCTCTTTATACACAATTTGCTGCTACTTCTATGAAAATTCGCTGCCTCAAAGGTAAAATCTGCTCCCTCCTACAAGGAAATTCGCTGCCTCCTACAAGTAAATTCGCTGCCTCCTACAAGGAAATTCGCTGCCCCTTTGACTTGCAATTTGCAAATGAATGAATGAAATAGGGGAAGCGCTCTCCTTTATATAAGCAATTTCCCTAGCATTTAATGAGGTCGGCTGGGTGGTAGGTCGGCCAAGGTATTTGTTTTTTTACAATTTTCACAATTTAAATTTCTCTTTCTTGGCGCCAAAATAAGCGGGAGCCTCCTAATTTTGCGCCTAACATGACTAGGTGTCTAGAGGGCGCCCAAAATGACTGAAAGGAGGTAGCGCTAAAAAGGAAAGCCTAAGCCTCGATGGGCGCCTAACTCCATGATGCACCTCCTCCAATTGTTCTCAAGGCGCTTGAACTGTATGATACTCTTTTTCTGAATCTTCTTTGAGTAGATGTCGTTACTTCATGTAAGAGTAGAAGACAACGATGTGAAGCCCTTAGGAGACCTTCAAGCTTGATGTATAATGATGATCTTAGAACAAGATGCAACTTGATGATGACCTTGACGTGAAAGGTAATTAGAATGACCACATCTTCTTCTTCCAATGATACATATTAGTGAAGACCTTGAAAAGTACCAACTTGAAGTGATTTGAGTTCTCTCTCTTGATGGTCCCGGAGTATTCCTTAGATGATGACTCCTTCCTCATGAATGATGTTCGCTCAAAGGTAAAACTCCTATTCTTTTGATGACTTCAAGACTTCATAAATACTTCAACACTTCATAAACACTCCAAGGCGCCAGAACTCAATTCTTCTACACTTAGGCGCTCATCTTGCTTCTAAAAGGCGCAAAACAACCTTCAAGCATTGTTCTAGGCGCCAAAATTTATCTCTTCTTCCTAGGCGCATTCTATCTAGGGCGCAACTTCCGCAGGATACTCTAATGCTTACCCAAGGCGCTCTCACCTAAGGCGCATTCTGAGGCTCTCCAAACACTTGAAAAAAAAACTCACTCCTCAAGGCGCTCATTCTAGGTTGAAGGCGCATATCACTTCAAACCTTTATGGATCAAAACTCCACTTTAGGCGCTAGGTCTCCTCCTTATCCTAACTAGACGCTTTATCAATGATATATAACCAAGGATCACCAAGGCGCACAGTTATCAAGGAATCCTCCTTTTGGGCGCCAAAGTCACTAGCTTCCACTCAAGGCGCCAAATTCATTCGTTGAGGCACTCTACTTTCTCATCAAAGGCAACAATCTTCTCAACTTCCTGCAGAGGGCGCTAAAACACACTAGGGTGATCAACCAACATCCTCAAGAATCACACCTGAGGCGCTTAAAACTCCATCAACCATTTAAGGCGCCCAAATCCTTCAAAGTGCTAACTTGGATCATTCTCATCTCCTATCTTTACTGCCATTCTCCACTTCCAAAAGGTGCTTTTCAAATAGGCGCCACAACAAGATCAGTGGGGAGGCAAAGGATGCACATGCTTCTTGTCTCTACTTACCCTGAACTCAGGGCGCTTATACCAATACCCCTCCAAAAAAAGGCGCCAAAATGTCAGGAGACCTCACCCAATGAAGGCGCCAATAGGTCATGGAATGATATTTTCTCCTTTCTAGGTTTAGGCGCAATTTGAAGCCTTCTTCATCTATCCTATACCAAGGCGCCAAAACTCATTCTAGGTGCATTTTGAGTCCTCCACCCTAGTTAGGCGCATTTTCCTCTTAGGCGCAACTTCTTAAGCGCTTCAAATCCTTCAAAGGCACTCCTATTTACTTCTAAGGGTTCAAACATCATTATTCTTTTAAAAGATCAACACAATTCTTTGACGCTTCTAGCCATTACTTAGCAATTCTATCCTCAAGCTCGAGGAATCCTGTCCCAAGGGGGCTTGACACCTCAAGGCGCATTTGTCATCTAGGCGCAAAAAATGAGGTTTAGACATACAAGGCGCAAAGAATCTCATCCTAACATCCTCAAGGTGCCTTTACTCCTGAATGAACTTGCTAGGCGCATACATGTGGAGACTTCAATCATCAATCGTGATCAATAGCACACAAATTGTCCTTCAAGGCGCATAATTCTCCTCCAAGGCGCTAACATTCACTTACCTGCACCAATCCTTCAAGGCGCTAAACACTGGGTCCTAGGCGCAGTCTGGAGGTTCTACTCCACCAAAGGCACACTGACTTGTTCAAGGCGCCAATTCATCACTTAAGATGACCATACCTTGTTCTAGGTGCCACCCCCACTCAGGGTGCTCTGGTGATTACTTAGGCGCCAAAACATGACCTTAGGCGCAAAAGGAGACCTTGGGCGCATATATCATAATTCATCCTCCTAGACTAGATGAAGGCGCTCCCTCACCTCTTCTTTAGGCGCACCTTGGATAGTTCCCTCTCTTAGGCGCCAGAATCTTTTCATCCAACTCTAGACTAGGCGCTTCAATCCTCCAACATGAAGATACACTACAAGGCGCTCTTAAATGATCTCACCATACACAAAGAATCTTCTCTCAAAGGCGCTCAAATTCAATCATCAGGGTACTCATCTTGCATTCTCCTCCTGAAGGCGCTCCAAGTCGCTCCGGGGAGTCATCTATTCAAATCGCATTCTCACCTCAATTTGGTGTCTAAACATCTTCAAGACCTCCTGTGCCCTCTATAAACTCTTCTCAAAAGCATATGCCTTCCTATACAATTGCCTCCGAAACACTGATTGATGTGATGCCAAGTTTAAACAAAGAGAGATAAAGTATTCAAAACTATCCAGACGATCCTCTCCTTCCTAACGTCTTCACTGCCCCGGAATACCCTAACCAAAACAGTGTCCTGTCCAAAGCATCTAAGCTCAAAAAAAAGGGGGGGTCCCCAGTCCGATGGGGTGATGTGTGATTTGGTCACAACAGGTCCCACACCTGGAGATCATCCCAATGTTTCACTGGATTGTTGAAGCCCTAAACCGCTCCAACACAACGTGCAAATCCTAGTAATAGCAGAATCCACACCATATTTGATGAATTCAGCTTGGAGGCCTTCACAATCTGCTGCTTTGCTGATACATAACTTCCAAATAGCCTTCTTGATGGTATACGTGAAGAAAACAACAAAAGATGGTGATGGAGTGGGGACCATGACAACAGGATGGTTGGGCACATTGTAAAGAGAAACCCATGCATTGGGGCTGATGTTAGAAGCTATATTTTTAGTTTTTCATTGGAGAAGAGTGTTCTGGAAGGTCTTAGGGGAGTGGTGAAGACCTGCAAGGAAAGCAAGTTGCTGAGAAGCAAGAAACTCTTACTTCTTGTGTTGGAGAAGACAACGATACTCCTTGCGGATGGCGGGTAAGGAGGGAGGGTCATGGGTTAGGGAGGATTGAAGCCTTTGATGAATAGGTGAGGATCCATGGAGGTCTTGGGTAATGTATGGTGTGGGGGCAAGAATCAAGGGCAGCATCCCAAAGGGCTTGATGTAAGAACTCATACATGGAACTGGTGGTGGGAAGAGGGAGGGAGTAAAACTAGGGCAAAAGAATTGAGTGAGTGAGAGAGTGAATTAAGTGTTCTATGCTTTTGATTATTTATTTTGTTAATTACCAAAACACATCACCAAACTGTTAGATTGTATGCTGAAGTTACACTTCTTCTATGTGCCTAGTGCTTTCATTCTAGCTTTTCTCAAATTTCTTGTAGTATGTTAAGTTTTTATTTCTATAATTGTGACTAATATTGTCCCTTTTTGCTTTGTTGTTTTCAGAATGGAGCGTAATATTTTATCCAGCGATGCATATCAAAGACTTTTTAATTTGGATGTAAGTTTGACTGATTCTATTCATTTATTATAATTTGGTAGTGTTGTGCAAATGTTTTACAGTTTTAATAACTGAAACAACTGTATTTTTTTATCTCCTCCTATGCAGCCTCTTAGAAATTTTGTGTTACCTCATGACAGTAGCAGTGAAGATGACAGTAGTGGAAGCGAAGGTGCTATAAATATTCTTTGTTTGCTTAATAATGAAGTAACAATGACGAGTTTTGTCTATGTTAACAGTTCTGATGGTTGTGCTCTTTTTCTGTTGTTTCCAATAAAGCAGGCTCTGTCATAACTGTTGAAGACATAAATGATAGTAGATCTGAGAGCCAATCAGATTTGCTATAACAGATGACTCTAAAATGAAACAGGTACCAATTTGAAGTGGAGGATGGTTATGACTCATCTGCACAAGGAGATGCATATTGAAATGATGAAGGTGATGTCAATTATGAGAAAACCACACTAGTAAAACACTACAGGATAGAAGAAAAACAAGTCAAAAGAGATAGACACTACTGTACCTCCTAAACAAAGTGTAATACAGACGTGAAGAGTAAGAAACAGGTTATGATTCTCAACTTGTTGTAGAAGATTACAAATTCTTGCTTTGAGAAGTTTGCTGTCGGATGATAAGGCTTATGAGATGGAGAATATCAACTATCTTGTTTTTGTTGTGGATGGAGAAAGATCAAAAAAGCTGCCATGTATCCATGGAGAAGTGTTAATCATTTCCATTTATATTTTCTTTTCATTGCAGAAGTACATCTGAACACCTTAATTTGAGTCCTAGACACAAGTATTCCGAGGCTTACAATATACAAATACAATAAAATCAAGTTTTTGATATTTTTTCTTGAATGAAACAGTAAAATCTGGATAAAATAATCAGTAGCATATACCGGTATTGTTTTATAACTAGTGAATAAAATAATGATTAATTTTAACATCCTTTCAGCCAAATTGATCTATAGGACATTTGAAATTGATGCAAGATCGTCTTTGGTTGGAGCATTGTTACCTCAACCAAAAATGTTTGTTATGTGTTCGTAGCTCCCTGTGCATGCAACCTTAATTCATGTGTGCACAAGCTTAACTTGTGCATACATGTTCTATTTTGTCTGGGCAATTTTGAGTGTCCTGCACGTCCTATGTATGGTGGAGCAACTTTGTATGAGCCTTGTGCATACCTTGTTGGTTTGGCGCAGCGCATTTCTGGTGAAGCACATCTCATCCAGCATGCAAGTCTTTCCTTGCATGGAGCCTGGTAGGTGCAGTTCTTCATGCAGCTCGAGGAACCTTGAGTGCAACATTTTTGCCCCGTGTTTTACTTTTCTCACACGCGCCTTGGAGTATGGTAGCAAATGTCAGAATGTCAGAGTGGTAGGTCATTTGTTAGAACACCTGTCAAATGACAGTGATTAGATTTTCTAATGGTTGTTTAGTTCTGGAAGGATAGAAGAATGTTATATTCAAATTTATTAAGGAATCACCAGCTGATCTATTTGTAGATGGCACTCATGCTGATCAGATTTCCTTTTGGGGGCACATTTATGGCGATGACTTGCATCGGTCCTCCATGTCAACACATATCAAATTTGATGTTGGTGCGGTTTAATTGGGATGTTGGGCCATTTGAAGGGGATTGGCTTTTGGAGGAATTTGATTTGGAACCATTCAAGCAGAGTTCGAAATGGAGAGTTGATAAATTAACAGCAAAGGGTTTTGGGTAGAGATACATTGAAGTGATTGTAGTGCGGAGAGTCTTGTTGGTGCCCCTTCGAATTTCCATTTTAAGCCTCTTTTGTTAGTCAGTTGTCAGTAAATCATTGGTAATACATTAAAGACAAGTTAGTTATTGTTCTTTTGGCTAAAAATTGTCAAAGTTGTCTTGTCTTTGGTCTTGTTCACATTGACAATTCTTGCAAACAAGGAAGGAGACCAAGACAGATGCCAAGATGAGTGCAAGAGTTTCTCCAGCCATGCTTGAGGAGTGATGAGAAAAGTTTCAGCCAATAAATCACGAGGAAGTCATCCAAAGGAACCTGATATTGGATGGAAAAAGGCAAAAGGAAGGAATAGAACAAAGTTATGAAGTTAGGCGCACATCAAAGATGGCTTAGCCATTACAAATCCACACTTAGGAAGTGGCTACCAAAGTGTGCCCAAGTCAAATACGGAAATACCACTAGTTTGATGCACATTTAGAAGGGTCAAACCATTGGAAATCTGTGCTCAAAGTATAGCAAATTAACACCAAATTCACCCCAACCCACTTAAGTCAAAATCGCCACATGTGAAGTGGACATTTGGGTGGGTTGAGCCAGTATAAAACTTTGCTTGAAGAGTGGCAAATGACTCCCGAATGAATGCCCAATCACTTAAGGTGAAGAGTCACTTAAAGAAGCATGCTTGAAGGTTGGTTAAGCCAATGAAAATCTCCACCTAAAACATGGAGAATGGAACATGAATCAATGCAAATAACTTAAGTGGAAATGTCAGCAAGGAGGTGCGCATTATCAATGGTCGGACCAGTCTAAAGTTCCACCAAAACATGGCTTGACAGCCATAAATCTGTATCTAGATGGAAAACATAATTTGACAAGTCTTGAGTGCACTTTTTTTAGTGGTTAGGCTAGTACAAAAGGGCGCTTGAAGGTGGCAAATGACTTCTAAATTCATGCCGAGACACGAGAGTTGCAATAAGTCATTTTTGACACTGATTTTATGTGGCTTGACCAAGCGCTCAACAAAGTTCTACTTGGTGAAAATTGGCCAAGTTTGAGAGATTGATTGAGGAGAAGGGTAAATAACAATCCGAAGCATATAGAGGCAGCCATGAATGAGGTTTTCAAAGGTTTCGACATTCATAAGCAAAGCAAAATCTTCTTTTTTGTCAAAGCAAGCAAAGCAATCAAGGATTTCAATCAAAAGCCAAAAGCTACATTTTCAGCACATGTTTACATGTTGATTTGATAGAGCAACATATCCAAGAACTGGTCATGTTATCAGATTTGCAGTAGAAATTGTGTTTGTGCTATGGTTTTTTATTCAAATAATACAAGATGATCTAGTGCTATAATGATTCAAAGTTGCCAGAAAATCATCATTGTTAGAATATAAGGCTTACCTTTATAATAAGGTCATTGTAGTGACTTAAGTGGTTTGTTAGTATTGCTATTTTTAGCAGTTAGAATCTAGGACAAGTGCCTTGTTTATGTTTGTAGGTTTTATCTCCCAAACACTATATAAGGAGATGAACTGTATTGTAATTGTCATTCCAATATCTAATAGAGTAATATTGTGTTCTACTTTTTACATGGTATCAGAGCAGGGGGTCATGTGAAATGTAACATCCCAACTGGAATATTAGAAGAACATAAACAAAATTAAACAAATATGCCAACACATTTTTTGTTGAGAAAATAACCAAATCCAATACATATCATATTTGCAATATCGATAAACAATATTCATATTTCAAAAGGTCATTTCACTAGCGACTTACAAATTGCACAGTAACAAATGGTCGTATTTTTTACGACTTACAACTTCATCAATATCATTTACAAAATAAGCAATGTATTCTTGTTCACAAGTCTTTGGCAGTCAAGTGTAGGAGAGAGAACATCACCCTGGTGCTTTTCCTCCAACCACAGACTAGCGGTCCCCTGCTCACCTTCTTGGAAGTGGCCCTTCCTTTAACGAGGGTATTAGCTAATGAGAATCAATTGATTCCATATGTCATCTGAGAACTAGTGATGTGTCTTAGTTAATAACAATCGGGTTTACAACTCTAGTCTAGCTCTAGCTATGTATAACCCACTCTGATTGTTCAGCTATTTGGTACATCGTGAATCGACAATGCAAGTAGTGACTTTTGCATTACTTTGGCCAAAGTTTTCTATATATATACAATCGTATGTTCACTCACTCTTTTCTCGACTTGGATGCAACATTGTTACTAATCATTTAATTCTTTTATACATAACAACTCTCTTGGTCAAACTTTACCACATTAGTCACGAAGGCATGTACCCTTCATCTACTGGTCATTTTTGACAAGTCTAGGGCGAGAGTTAGATGACTAACGTAAATATTTATTGAGTCCCTCTTTGCATCCTTGCAATCATGGGTCTATGACTTTCTGTCATCTACTCAAGGCTTGTTTACCTAATCTCATGTTCATCTTGGTCATCTATACAAATTAAGTTTACATTTAAACCATATAGATTATCAAATAAAGACTATCTGTCTCAAATATTATTCGACTCATAAACTGTCGACAATAAGCCATAATAGCATAATCATTCAAATTGATTACTTCCTTCTGTATATATCGAAGAGAGAATTCCAACCATCACGATAGTCTAAATCTTGACTTCTCATTGACATAAGAATGTTTCACCAGACATCCTTATGGCCATTCTTAGCCTAAGATGGTTAAAAGCTTATTTTTTCATAATACTAGAATATAGATAAATCAAGATAGTTACCATATTAACATCTATATAAAACTCAATCCTCTTGATCCATAGCTAATAAGAGAAGTATACTTTATACTTGATCTTCTCTTAGATCCTTCTCTAAATTGCTAATAATCCCTCTATAGGTTTCTAAACCTCAGCTTAGTTTTTTTGTAAACAAACAGTCTCTTATAAGACTTGGGTTAAACTTCACCCTCAATCCCTATGTTGTTACATAATCGACTTAAGACAAAAACACATTTGACCTGAGTTTACCTTAGTTGGCTATAGAGACATGGAAGGTCTTCTTATATCATAGTCAGCCTTCATGATCTACAATCGGCCTTCAAAGGATAATACATATATATCTATAGCTTTCTATATATATCGATTGGTCACAAACTTGTGCCATTGATTTTCATCATATTGCTCGACCATAAACTTGGTCTGTTGGCCTGAATTCATAGTATTTCGGCCTAAAAGTTTACGCAGTCGGCCACAGAGACATATATATCCAAAAGACTTCACAGTCGGCCCGTATGAAAGTATACATGGCCTAAGTCTTAACAGGCGACCCTATCAAAGTATATGTGGCCTAAGACTTATCAGTCGACCCTTATCAAAGTATATGTGGCCTAAGACTTATTAGTCGACCCTTATCAAAGTATAGGTGGGCTAAGTATAATCACCAAATGGTTTAGATACCAGTTCAACTGTTATCCCAGTCTGTTATCAATATAAGGATAATACTAAGGCATAAAACAGGGATAATCAACCTTTTGAGATGTCGAGCTATAATGTTTTACAATAGATACACAATACAATAAAGATACCATATATCCTGAGTCATTCTTTCTACCCAAAATGAAGTATAATGCTTTCAAATATAGTTCTAAATCCTTAGTCGAGGATGATCAATATATTACCTCTGCATATTCTGTTGCAATTGCCAATAATGTAAAACATATCAGGATACTTGCAGGGTCTCATATGATTGTATAGGAAGAACTTACCTGTTGTTTATCACAGGGAACACGCTAAGTATCTTACTTCCTACGTTCCTCCTTTCGGCTCTCTCTCTCTCTCTCTCTCTCTCTCTCTCTCCTTCCCGTCTGTATCCTCTGTCTCTCACATAAAACACTTCCTTATAAGTTTTAAAACTGCTTTGCCCAAGTTATGGGCGCTCATAATTACGCTACTCCACAGCTCGCTCAAATATTCCTACAGCTCTCCACATGCAAAGGTTGGTGGAGAACATGGGGCTATTCTTACTCTTCACTCCCAAGCATTTAGGGAATTCACTTAGAAGAATAAGGAGACTCTTTAAATTTATCTAACATAATTATTAACTATTTCAATAATATTTGTAATAATAAAATAACAATAATAGTAATATTAATACTAATAATAATCAATAAATAGACATAACATACTTACCTAGTAGATGTTGATATTGTACACTTTCGGCTATTAAATGTGTTCATCTGAAGCACAATTATCAACGAGGAAAAATTCTCACAAGTTGACTAAGATTAGACACAGAAATAAAACATGTTTAGTCGACATACACTTGTCGACTTGTCATTCAAAGACATACACTAGGCTTCTAATAAACAATAAAAGAGATTTAACCTTCGTCACAGTGATGACACATCCGACAAGAACTAACATGATCTCTTACTAAATATTTATGTGTGTGTTTCTAGATGGCATAAGGTTCGTTGTATTCTCATGATCTAGCATCCTCTCCATGGAGATACTCTCTCTCCTCATATTGGAGGGAAGTGCAACATTATTCCTGTATCCACCTCAGTTACATGATTGTAATAGTAGGCATGAGCTTTCCACAGTCCATAATAATGAGTTAGAGAGCTTCTGGATTCAACTGTGTAGTTTTTGTCTTGACGTTTTGGATCATACTCAATGATCCATCATCAAGAAGAGGATAGCAATGAATCATTGAGTATGATCCGAAACGTTGAGACAAAAACATACATAGTTGAATCCAGAAGCTCTCTTACATGATTGTAGTTAGTCCATTTCATCATTTTAACCACATGTTAAATATTGACGTTAAACAATTTTCTTGCATATAAATTAATACAAAACAAATGCGTTTCTCATCATTACTATGATCATAATATTTTCTCTGACCAACTATCTATCTTTTCGAAAATAAAGAAAATAATACATTAGTTTTTAAAAACAGGGTGTGACATATCTCCCCCCTTAAAGATCATCGTCCTCGATGATTATGTCCAAGCCAAAAATAAACATTTCAAACATGTTCTTATACACCATGTTAAATAATAAGATGTGGAAAATTTTGATAGATATCATTGTAATCTTCCCAGGTAGCATTTTCCTCTGAATATTGGCCCCACTGGACCTTACACTGGGTAACCTCTTTGTTACGCATGCGGAGCTTGCGTACCTCAAGCACTTTGAGAGGCTCGACCATGACCACCTCTGGGTCCCGTACTTGTAGAGCATTCCAATCAAGTATATGATTAGTTTCTGGTATATATTTCTTCAAATATGACACATGGAAAACATCATGCACTCTAGCAAGGGCTGGCAATAGAGCTATCCTGTAAGCTATTGGATTAACCACTTCTAGGACTTCAAAAGGTCCAACATATCTAGGTGCTAGTTTGGAAGACTTTCCAAACTTAATTGGGCTTTTGTGTGGCTTAACTCTTAGGAGAACTTCATCTCCTACAAAGAATTGTCAAGGTATCATCTTGGCATCGGCATAGCTTTTTTGTCTATCATTTGCTTCTGCCAAACTTTTCCTGATAAGCTTTACTTGCTCTTCCATTTCCGAAAGCATTTATGGCCCAAGGCAAATCCTAACCTCTAGCTTATTCTAGCGTATAGGAGTTCGACACTTCTTGCCGTACAATGCTTCGAATGGAGCCATTTTAATTGCAGAATGATATGAATTGTTATATGTAAATTCAACCAGTGGAAGGTACTCTTCCCACTTATACTGTCGATCCATGCAATACATCCTCAACAAATCCTCTAACATTTGATTTACTCTCTCAGTTTGTCCATCCGTTTCTGGATGATAGGCTGAGCTTATATTCAATTGTGTTCCCAAAGCTGAGAACAAGGTGTGCCAAAACCTCGAGGTTATCTGAGCATCTCTATCCGAAATTATCTTTTCTGGAATTCCATGCAACATGAAAATTTCTTGCATAAATTTCTTGGCCAAGATGGGCGCTCTGTCTGTAAGATTACCAGGTATAAAATGAGCTACCTTAGTAAGTTTATCCACTACCATAAGAATAACATCATGCTTATAATGTGACATAGGTAATCCTTGGACAAAATCCATACTAATAACCTACCATTTCCATTCAGGTATGTTATGAGGATATAAAAGTCTTGTTGGGCACTGGTGTTCAGCCTTAACTCGTTGACACTCCAAGCATCGTGCCACAAATCTCGCAACATCATTTTTCATTCCCTTTCAAAAATATAAGGGTTTCACATCAGTTAACAACTTTGTCACTCTAGGGTGCCCTGAATATGGTGCAAAATATGCTTCTTTCCACACAATTCTTCTCAAATCTCCTTGATTCAGAACATAAATCCTGTTATTGAATCTCAATAACCCATCGTGTTCAAAATAAAATCCATCATATCTTGTATCTTGAGGATTTTCTATTAGAGCTTTCTTGACTTGGATACAACATTGTTACTAATCATTTAATTCTTTTATACATAACAACTCTCTTGGTCAAACTTATACCACATTAGTCATGAAGACATGTACCCTTTATCTACTGGTCATTCTTGACAAGTCTAGGGTGAGAGTTAGATGACTAACGTAAACATTTATTGAGTCCCTCTTTGCATCCTTGCAATCATGGGTCTATGACTTTCTGTCATCTACTTAAGGCTTGTTTACCTAATCTCATGTTCATCTTGGTCATCTATACAAACTAAGTTTACATTTAAACCATACAAATTATCAAATAAAGACTCTATCTGTCTCAAATATTATTCGACTCATAAACTGTTGATAATAAGCTATAATAGCGTAATCATTCAAATTGATTACTTCCTTTTTTATATATCAAATAGAGAATTCCAACCATCATCATGATAGTCTAAATCTTGACTACTTGTTGACATAAGAATGTTTCCCTAGACATCCTAATGGCTATTCTTAGCCTAAGATGGTTAAAAGATTATTTCTTCATAAGACTAGAATATAGATAAATCAAGATAGTTACCATATTAACATCTATATAAAACTCAATCCTCTTGATCCATAGCTAATAAGAGAAGTATACTTTATAGTTGATCTTCTCTTAGATCCTTCTCTAAACTGCTAATAATCCCTCTATAGGTTTCTAAACCTCAGCTTGGTTTTTCTCTAAACAATCTCTTATAAGACTTGGGTTAAACTTTCACCCTTAGCCTCTATGTTGTTACATAACCGGATTAAGACAAAAACACATTCAACCTGAGTTTACCTCAATCGACCATAGAGACATGGAAGGTCTTCTTATATCACAGTCGACCTTCATGATCTACAATTGGCCTTCATGTTTTACAGTCAACCTCATGTTCTACAGTCGACCTCATGTTCTATAGTCGGTCTCATGCTCTACAACTGGCCTCATATTCTATAGTTGGCCTTTATGATCTATAGTCGGACTTCAAAGGATAATACATATATATGGCCTTCTATACCGATCGATTTTTATCATATTGCTCAGCCATAAACTTGGTTTGCCGGCCTGAATTCATAGTATTTTGGCCTAAAAGTTACACAATCGGCCACATAGACATATATATCCAAAAGACTTCACAGTCGGCCCGTGTCAAAGTATACGTGGCCTAAGTCTTAACAGTCGGTCCTTATCAAGTATATGTGGCCTAAGGCTTATCAATCAACGTTTATCAAAGTATACATGGCCTAAGACTTATCAGTTGACCCTTATCGAAGTATTGGTGGGCTAAGTATCACTACCAAATGGTTTAGATACTAGTCTAACTGTTATCCCAGTCTGTTATCTATATAAGGATAATAATAAGGCATAAAACAGGGATAATCAACCCTTTGAGACGTCGAGCTATAATGTTTTACAATAGATACATAATACAATAAAGATACCATATATCCTGAGTCATTCTTTCTACCCAGAACGAAGTATAATTCTTTCAAATATATTTCTAAATCCTTAGTCGAGGATAATCGATATATTACCTCTGATTCTATTACAACTACTAATAATGTAAAACATATCAGGATACTTGCAGTATCTCATATGATTGTATAGGAAGAACTTACTCGTTTATCACAAGCATCACACTAAGTATCTTACTTACTGTGTTCCTCCTTCGGCTCTCTCTTTTCCTTCGAACTCTCCTTCACGTCTGTATCCTTTTTCGCTCACATAAAATACTTCCTTATAAGTCTAAAAATTGCTTTACCCAAGTTATGGGCGCTCATAATTACGCCACTCCACAGTTTGCTCAAATATTCCTGTGGGTCTCCACATGCAAAGGTTGGTGGAGAACATGGGGCTATTCCTACTCTCCACTCCCAAGCATTTAGGGAGTTCGCTTAGAAGAACAAGGACTCTTTAAATTTATCTAACATAATTATTAACTATTACAATAATATTTGTAATAATAAAATAACAATAATAGTAGTATTAATACTAATAGTAATCAATAAATAGACATAACATACTTACCTAGTAGATGTCGATATCACGCTCTTTCGACTATTAAATGTGTTCATCTGAAGCACAATTATCGACGGGGAAAAATTCTCACAAGTTGACTAAGATTAGACACGAAAATAAAACATGTTTAGTTGATCAACTTGTCATCCAAAGAAATACACCAGGCTTCTAACAGATGAAAATAGAGATTTAACCTTCATCACAATGTCGAAACATCTGACAAGAACTAACATGATCTCTTACTAAATATTTATGTGCAGATGGCATAAGGTTCATTGTATTCTACGATCTAGCATCCTCTCCATGGTGATACTCTCTCTCCTCATATTAGAGGGAAGTACAACACTGTTCCTGCATCCACCTCAGTTACATGACTGTAGTTAATCCATTTCATTATTTTAACCACATGTTAAATAATGGCGTCATAAACAATTTTCTTGCATATAAATTAATATGAAACAAATGCATTTCTCATCATTACTATGATCATAATATTTTCTTTGACCAACTATCCGTCTTTTCAAAAATAAAGAAAATAAACACATTAGTTTTTAAAAACGGGGTGTGACATGAAAAATCAAGCAACCAAGGGTTTCATCAAACAACTTTGTTCAAAATCACAAGCTAAAGACTTGAGGAAAATCGTGTGAGCTATTGTCAAAAATTGTGGGTTGGAAAAATAGTCAAATTGTAGGTTATTTTCATGAAAAGTTTGAAGCATAAGAACTACAACCATTTTTGCAAATAAGGGGTCAAATTCCATAGCCGTGCTTCGTCGAGGTCATTTCAGAAGTCTCACAATCAACATAGTAGGCACCAGAAAACCATTATTTTTCTGTTATAAATTCTAATAACCCTAGTAGATTGTTAAGTCCAAGGGCAGATATAACCACTAACAACCCAGATTTAGTTATCAAACATCTAGGTTAAAGGCATACACTTCTAGTTTATTATTTAGATCACACAGTATAATTATATTGCATAACAAGTACTCAGACTTATTCACAGTGAACCCTGTTACTATCGATGACACAACTCATCCAATACAATTGCATTTATCTAAAATATATAAGTATGTAAATACTGCATTACAACTTGCAGATCACAATATTCCTGTACAAAAACACATGGACCTGAAAATGCTGTTACACTTTGATGCAATGAGATTTATGCGCAACTGCAAGTCATTGAAATACTTGGCTGATCTCTCTGCTCATCTAGGAATTTCGTTGGATCCACACCTTATGATCAATGGTTTAGAATCGGCGTGTCACTGCACTCCATTCCCTCTAGTCTTGGTAATGATTTGATGGTGTCA
The DNA here is from genome assembly GCA_027924645.1 of Cunninghamia lanceolata. Lineage (NCBI taxonomy): Eukaryota > Viridiplantae > Streptophyta > Pinopsida > Cupressales > Cupressaceae > Cunninghamia > Cunninghamia lanceolata. Next base: position 3,870,260 of record BSBN01000396.1, on the reverse strand, counting down.
CAGACACCTAGTCGCTTATTTAGGCTGTATGTTAGTGTATCGCTCCTAGTCATAACGAAAATCTCTAAGGTTCGCGAGTTGGCACCACCCTGAATGCTCCACAATATGAGAATCCTTCTATGCTAGGAATTGCCTGCCTATGGTATTGAGTTCGCCAGTTAGGGGCTGCTGTGATCCTTACGCTATCTCCTGCAATGAAATATTTTCAGATGTTAGGCTCACACCATATACTGGTTTGTCTGTCTTCCCGAATGATTGAGCTCGAGTTGGGTGATAGCTGCCTCTTCAATCCCAAGTAAATATCTCCCCTCTCGAATTGATGATGGAATGATGGCAGACCTGGAAAAATAACAAGTCAGTTCAGCACAAGCAACCTCCTATATGGAAATTGCACAAATTATCATAGGATTGGGGTTTCAGCCAACCTGGGCAAGTTCAATGGGGGTTTTGTCCTAGTTCACTGTAAAAAATTGCGAACAATATTTTAAATTTGATAAAAGTTGCATGCCTCACCAATGAGATACATTTCATCTTTATACCCAACATCCCATGTTAAAAGAGGAATTCGACCAAGGTAACCAAGGTGAGTTAGCCTTCAAAATCCTTGACTTGAGTTGGCCCAAGTTACTTTAAATTAAAGATTTTATATATATAGATACGGTGTTGAAAAACACCGTGGGTATTGAAGGTTTGGATCCCTCATGGAAGGGACATGACAGTCCCTCCATCCCATATTTGCTTGCCCACAAGCAACGATTTGATCAGTTGGAAGAGGCTAACACGCTTGTCCACAAACCCTCGCTTGTTTGCAACAAAACATGAAAATTTCTTCCTGTCACTTTTCACCTCTTTCGTGCATGGGGTTTTATTTGTAATGCCTTGAAGTGTCACGTCCTTCCCATCCGCTTTGAATTGGCACTCCATTGTTTGTTAGTCTTTCTAGAATATTCCAAGTGAGCACAACCATTACATGCCCAAGACTATGTCCGTATCACCCAATCCCACCACAGAAATCATCCTTAACTTGGTACTTTCCCAAGGATAGGTTGGGCTGATGTATTCTCCCTATACAAGGTATAATGGTATGGCCATCCACAAGCATAACATTAAACCCATCAAATTCTTCCACCATCAAGCTTCTCCAGGAAACCAAATCTACATCTATAAAATTATGAGTGGCTCCGCTATCAATCAACACTATCACTTTGTGTCCCTGCAAAACTTCTTGAATTCTGAAAGCATGGTACTTGGGTGCTCCCATGAGAGTAGAAAGAGTGCTTCTTGGAAGATTCTGAAACTCTAACTCATCTGTCATTGCCACGATGCTCTCCATCTCCTCATCTTCTTCATGATTACTTTCTATGTAATGTATTTTCCCTCTTCCTGAGCATCTATGATTGGGTTCCCATGGCTCTCTACAAGAAAAGAACAACTTTTTCCTTCGAAGCTTGTTCTTATTTTCTTCAACCTTGCTTGGTTTATGAGGCAGGGCCATTAATGGACGAACATCTTTATGCTGCTCCGTGGGTACAGTCTTAGGGTAGGACTTGCTCCTATTTGTAGTAGCTTCTAATTTCAAGGCTCTTTGAAATGCATCCTTTAGAGATGTAGGCTCTAAAACATTAACCAAGTCCCTAAGGGACTATGTCAATCCCTCAACAAACAAAAACAAGAGTCTATCTTCAGCCATATCTGACACCTTAAATGACAGCCTTTGGAAATTAGCAATATACTTCTCTACTTAACCACATTGCTTCAACTGTGTCAATTCTCTGAAATACCTTTGTGGGTTCTTTTGGTCAAATCTGTCAATGAGTCTTTGTGTAAAATCAACATAGGTAATGACATGTTGATGCCCCTATGTGATAATTCTGTGATGCCACCACTCATCTGCAACACCATCTAAATGGAGAATAACAAACTGGATTGCTTCATCTTCTATCATAGGGCTGAGTTTGAGGTATGTGTCCAATTTTTGAACCCAAGCTCTAGCTGTGACCTTCCAAGAGCAATCAAAGGTTGGTAGTGACATCTTACTTATCTTGTGTTGAATATCTCTACTGACTAGCTACATGGTTTGACTTCTTCTATATCCACTCTTAGCATGAAAGAATTGTGTGAATGAGATGGTGCACCTAATCTCTGGGCTAAGCCTTGAGTACTCCTCCATGCGAGCATCAAAGTCATCATCTACTGGAAATGGTTCCTCTTCTTCACGGGGTGTTCCACTCTAGGCAGAAACGTGGGCTGTGTGAAATATGGGGTTGTCCCAATGTGAGTCCTATTGTTATTCATGCGCCCTTCAACTCCATTTTGATTATTACTACATTTTGCCCCATTATTTTGTGCCGGTCTGTTGGAGTTATGCAACACTTGGATGAGTAATTGATTTGTTTTCTCTTGTTGTTTCATCATTAGCACTTGCTGTCTCATTGTTTGCTCATGTTTCTCTGCCATCTGTTGCACAAATATCTTCCAATTATCCTGATCTGCCATTTCTGATTTACTTTTGCCTTTGCTTCCTACTTTAGTTCGTTGTGCCTCTACCTCTTGCTTCTTCCTTTCGCTCCCACGAGCACGCTGATCTCTTTGGTTTAGATCTTGCATACATCAAACTTCCCTTAGGTTGGTAGGACAACCTGCTCTGATACCACTGTAATAACCCTAGTAGATTGTTAAGTCCAAGGGCAAATATAACCACTAACAATCTAGATTTAGTTATCAAACATCTAGGTCAAAGGCATACACTTACATTTTATTAATCAGATCACATAGTATAATTATATTGCATAACAAGTACTCAGAATTATTCATGGTGAACCCTATTACTATTGATGACAAAACTCATCCGGTATAGTTGCATTTATTCAGAATACATATAAGTATGCAAATATTGTATTACAACTTGCAGTTCATAGTATTCCTTTACAAAAACACACGGACCTAAAAAATGCTGCTACACTCTGATGTGATGAGATTTATGCACAACTATAGGTCACTCAAATACTAGGCTGATCTCTCTGCTCTTCTAGGAATTTTGTTGGATCCATGCCTTATGATCAATGGTTTAGAATTGGTGTGTCACTGTGCTCCACTCTCTCTAGTCTTGGTAATGATTTGATGGTGTCGCAGACACCTAGTCGCTCATTTAGGCTGTATGTTAGTGTATCACTCCCAGCCGCAATGGAAATCTCTGAGATTCACGAGTTGGCACCACCCTAAGTACTCCACAATATGAGATAATCCTTCTATGCTAGGAATCACCTGCCTCTGGTATTGAGTTCGCTAGTTAGGGGCTGCTGTGATCCTTGCGCTATCTTCTGTAATGAAATATTTTCAGATGTTAGGCTCACGCCATATACTAGTTTGTCTGTGTTCCTAAATGATTGTGCTCGGATTGGGTGATAGTTGCCTCTTCAATCCGAAGTAAATATCTCCCCTCTCGAATTGATGATAGAATAATGGTGGACCTGGAAAAATAACAAATTAGTTCAGCACAAGCAATTTCCTGTATGGAAATTGCACAAACTATCACAAGATTGGGGTTTCGTCCAACCTAGGCGAGTTCAATGGGGGTTTTATTCTAGTTCACTCGGTAAAATTGTGAACAATATTTTAAATTTGATCAAAGTCGCATTCCTCACCAATGAGATACATTTCATCTCTATACCCAACATCCCATGTTAAAAGAGGAAGTAGGCCAGGGTAACCAAGGTAAGTCGGCCTTCAAAATCCTTGACCTGAGTTGGCCCAAGTTATTTTAAATTAAAGATTATTTTAAATGAAAAACACCATGGGTGTTGGAGGGTTGGATCCCTCATGGAAGGGACATGAAAAAAATCATATGAAATTTAGTCAAAAGTCTGTTACTAGGGTTTTCATAGGAGTAGCAAAATACGTGTGAGCAATAGAAGCTTTCATGTGGGAGAAAAAGGGTAGTGAAAATGGCAGATGTCATGAATTTTAGATGTTGCTAGAGCACATGGGTCAAAGATGGGGCATGCATCGACTAGCATCTTATTATTTTGGGTATTTGTAAAATCTACATTTCAAGTTTTGTTTTATTTCAAGAAAATTTCACAAGGGTTTCAAATAGTTTTGGGAAATTTTATTCTTTAAATCAAATTCAAGGAGTTCCTAGAGTTTGAAAATTCAGTTTGGAAGGAAGAATATTCCACAAACATAGTGTTTACATCGTTGAAGTTGATGGGAGCAATAAAGAGAACAAGGAGTTTTCTTCAATTTGTCATGTTGAATGATGAATATTTCTTGGAGAAATATGTCATTTTAAACGCCAAATCCTCTATTTTGCTGAATGTGTATAAAGAGGAAAATGATGTTGGGTTCACTGATAGACCAACATATTTGATCAGCATAGTAGAAAATGATTTCTAGATTCAATATGTTTGTTTTGAGAGTATTTTTTGTGTATTGAGTTTTGAGTTTAAAAAATCCTAGAGGAAAAGCTAAAATAAAACAAAATGAAGCTAATATAGCCATTGTTAAAGATCCTTCAAATGGTGGCAGTGGTGAAGAATTCTTTGATGAAGTACATGTATTTAGGAAGCTTATTTTTTGAAGATAGGAAGGGATCTACTTTAGATAAATCTCAGCATGGACGGTTGCCCAGATAGTTTGGGAGTTTGTGGATCTTGGGAATTATACCCTTACAAGGGTCATAAGGCAACTTGATGGAACACTATGGATGTAGCTCAACATGATTGTTGTCCAATAATTTGGGAAATCTGTGATTTGGGAGTTTGGGGAGGTGGTAATTCAGGGACTTGGGAATTTATCTTGGGAGCTACACCTTTATGAGGCAGCTTGATGGAGTTCTACTTGGTCTAAGAATTGTTTTCAAAGAAAAGCTTCTAAATAATACATGGTTTTGAGTTTTTTAGTTTTTAGTCATTGTGTTAGTATGTTTTGTTTTTAGTACAATAAGCCTTAAGAGGGGGTGTTAGAATATAAGGCTTACCTTTATAATAAAGTCACTATAGTAACTTAAGTGGTTTGTTAGTATTCCTATTTTTTAGCATTTAGAATCGAGGACAAATGCCATGTTACTGTTTGTTAGTTTTATCACCCAAACTCAATATAAGGAGATGAACCTCATTGTAATCGCCATTCCAATATTTAATAGAATAATATTGTGTTCTATGTTTTACAAAAATCATGTTGCCCGACTTGGGGAAGTTTTTGATTCAAAGTTTTCATTGTTAGAAAGTCCAAAAAAGCAAGGAGTGTTTGCCAAGTAAAAAATGAAGTGTTCAACAAGTTTCATAGGCTCTAGAAAAAGTTCATCAAGTTTGAAGGATTTAGCCAAATTTGCATGTCAAATATATTTTAGATTTTTCTTTGATGAAATAGTCATTATATTAACTATGAAAATCTTCTAAAATACACTATATCACAAAAAAAGATGGGTGGAGATATTCACACCCCAAAGACTAGGCAAGGTGGAGCCTTAAACATTAAACATCAAAATCAGAGAGAAAAAAGTTACTAAGCAATGATAGCTATAGACCTCGTAGCACGAGGCAGGCCATGGTCATCTGGATTCCACATATTTGGGTTATCCTTAACATCAAGAATGGGCTCCTAGCTTGTAAGAGCACCATCACGAGTCTAATTCACAATATCATGCACATTCTCAAGCGGTTGACTAGCAGCCTTGGGAGGAGAAATAACTAGCGCAGGATGAGGAAATTTGCCATTGTCTAGCTACATAGGAGCACCTCTGCTATGGCATTGGGGAGAAGTTGAATGCTAGTGGGATGATTGGGACCAACCATGCACACTGTGATCACAAGCTCTACGTTGAGGAGCATAAGAACCATCATGCCTATGGGCATTGTGACTTTTGCCATGTTGATGCTCTTGTGGAGGGGATTGGCCCTTATTGGTAGGAGGAGGGGGGGTCAATGGCACTCTAGCAATTGTACAAGGCAGATTGCCCTAGTGATGAAGTACTTGGAGGTGGGCCACTTTAAGTGCAACTTTATTTGCTTGCATTTGTATCTGTAGTAACACATTGGAACATATCACAAATTTAGAATAGATAGAGAAATTATTGTCAACAACACATCTACAAAAAAGTGTAGAATTCCTATCTTTCCAAATGCTAATTAGGATTTCCACTCTGAAAGCATGCAATATCTGGGTGAATTTACAAGGATTTTGGGCAAATCTCCTTGGAGGATCATATGCCAAGAAAAAGGATCATGTTTAAAAGGCTTGAAAAAATCATGTATCCAATTCCAAGTTGATCGAGCTCTACGGTAAAACCAAAAGAAATGTTTGAGCATTCGTAGATGCCCACAAAAGGGGCAACAAGGGTTGAAGATTCCCAAGTGAATCAATTTGGACCCAGTAGGAAGACATTGGTATAAGATGCACTAGGCAAAAATGAGCAAGCTTTAGCTCAATGATAGCTATCTAAACAATCTATAGTTTGCATTGCAATGTGCTAGTTGAAGATTGAAGAGTCTATCTATCATTAAGCTTTTATGTTCCATGTACAGATGGGGTGAAAGCCATGAGTATTTTTTGTGAGGTTTATAGTTATGAACTGGTGTATCAAGATACCATTTCTAATCTTTCCACTAGGGATTAAAGCATCTAACCCCAATTTTGTACCACATTTCCATAGGAAGGTAATCAACGACTATTTGGAAAGACTCAAAATCTTGGTTGTTGAGTCTATACATCATTTTGTCTTTAGGCCAAGAAAGAAGATTTTTGATGGTTCTTGAAATAAGATTTGGGAGTGTCTTGGTACCTCTATTAAAAACTTTCAAAGCACTCACCCAAGGAACTTTGGCCAAAGGTTTATCGTGGTAAGTGATAATAGGAGACCACCAAACAAATTGTTGATTAATGGACAAACCAATCTTGAAGCCATTTCCATTCCATACAAGCCATGGATTTATAGCTTCCCAAGCTTTGCATATGCTTTTGATAACAAAAGTAACCTAGATTTGAATAGGCTCTTACATGATGAGAATAGTATGGATGCCATGATTTCTCTAGGATTTATGCTCACGAGGCACACCAAAAGAGATACAATGGTGAAGAAGAATTGTTTGACCTTCATTACCCTCAAGGGCTCTAATTATCCATTTGGCACTTAAAGCTATACCCCATCCTCACATATCTACGAGACCAAACCCTCTAGAGTCAAGAGGGTGGCAACAAAATTTTTAGATGAAGGACATTCATTCCCAAGAGTTGGCACATGTCTTTCATCAAAGTAGAAGGTTTCGTAATCGTTGGCATGTCCACCAAGCTCTTGAATATCATACTGCATGAAAGCATTAGTATTACCAAGGTTGATATAATCTTCAATTCTTGAATCAGAAGTATGATCCAAGTCAACAACTACACCATCAACATGTAGGCCAACTTGAGGCACCTTATGAGAAGGACCAAGCCCTTCATATTGTCTCCCTATTTTAGATTCATTATGACAATTAACTGAAATAAAAACATTGTTGTGATCAGATTTATAAAAACTTTCTTTCTCTCCTTCCTCATCTTGCAGGCTCACATTAAGTTTCGACTCAAAGCATTGGCACTCATCATTAGCAAGCCCAAATGTTAAGCCTTACCTTTCAGAACTAAAACTTGAGTTAGGGTGGTGATGATCAGCCTTACCATGTAAAAAATTCATGCTTAATTCTAATGACAATGGAGGGATGGAAACATCATGTTCATGAGTGTTGGTACAAATTGAAAAATTTGAATATAGCATTTGATCTAAACTTGAATTCAATTTTTTAGCTAAGAAAGAATGTGCCAAAGGCTCACTAGTAGCGGTACAAGCATCCATAGCTTCATTGTAATGCATAACTTTAAGATCAGACTCATTCATGTGCAAGCATGCGTCCACTCAATGTTCTTATCAATGCATGCATTCCTAAGAGCAAGATTGTCAGGATGCAAGCTATCATCGATATCCTCATTATGATTTGCATGACAACTCATGGATGTAATATCTTCAACCCCATCTTCATGTACACACACACACTTATAGCAGGGTCACCATTAACAACTTTATCTTCAAGGGGAACAAAACATGGCAGCTTATCAAATAAACAACTAACCTCCTACTTCTCAAGTTCAACATTTGTACACCCATAATTGGCATCACCATTAATAGAAACATAGTCATCAAGTTGATTTTTTGAGAATACATCTCTAGCTTCATTCATATGGCTGTCATGAAAAGAATATCTAAATATCTCAGCCACTTCATAACTAGCTTTAACACATGAGGATAGTAAACCCCCTATATACTCATGTCTCATCTTCTCAAGGGAGTCAATCCATCCATAAGCCTACTACAAGCTTGTAGGCTTCATCTCTTTTGGTACAAAACTCAGACTGACCTCATAGGCCTCACAAATAAGTCAATGCTTATTGAAATTTTAGGCCTAGAGTCCTTTCGGATGCAAGAGTAGGCAAGAGAAAATCTATGACCAAAATTAGGACCAAATTCATCCTCTTACCTTTTGATATCAACAAGTTATTGGACAAGAGCAACAAGGTCTACAACACAAGCATATTTTTCATCAAAAGTAGCCAAATGTCCCTCTAAGAAGAAAAATAATGCTCAAGAAAACTATTAAACCATTCCCTTGCCTTCCCACATATAGACCTTACAAAAAACCTCATCCACATGTATTCATCTTTGAAATGAAATTTCTCCATGAAATTTGAAAATGCATACACGTGTACCCCCCTCATAAAGATCAAGCGCATCAAATCTAGGCATCTGATTATATACTTTTTCTATCATAGTTTTCATCTTGTGAGTGAACCAAGAAACGTCTAGTGGCTTTTAGATTGTATCTAGGGGATAATGGGAAGTCTAATGTCTTCACAACATGACAATTAAAGAGAAATAATCAAATATACTCAAGGTCCTAATAACCATACCATCAACGAATCTCTAAGATTGCCACTAAACTCATGTCAACACTAGATGCATACAAACCATAAAGACCTTTTATAAGCATATAAGAACACTTTCTTGCTATGCATCATAAGATTACAACAATATACATACCCCTGAAGATGGAAAAGCACGATTTTCATACACAAGAAAGAGGGAAAACATACTAGCATAATCCTCCAATAGTTTATCAGTTTTAGCTTGCTTAAGATAAGTCTCCAGTTGCAATACTAGATCATGAGATCATGGAGAAACTTAAAACTACTCCTAAACTATAAGAGATACTTAATCACAATGAAATATTGTGGTCTTTCACCAATCAGAATGGTGCCTACTCCATTGGGCAACTAAGTCATAGCTTTTAATAAAGAAGAGCACATACCTACACGTCACAAATGGAACTGGACTTGCATACATACATAAATCAAAGATAAATGTTAAATGCAACTAAACATTCTTAAACCATCCATCTCAAAACTACAACCCACATGCACAAGAAAAAGACCATCACAAAACACTTTGCAATGAATTATAATGCTATCACACAATAGTCTAATCCTCATTATATTAGATCAACAAATGTGGAAAGAGAGAAGTAATAGCTCAGCTCAAAGATTCCCTTGAACTGTTACAATTTGCCATGAAGACATTTAGTTATAGATACAACTTTACTTGACTACCCCTTCCTATGATTTACAAAGCATGTTCTTACCCCTTGTAGACTTGACTTGCATCATTTGATGCCCTAAATAACCTAAGAGACATACAGATAAAAAATTGACTCAAGGACCAACCTCAAAACAAGTTACAAACATGTATATATCACTTGATTGCAATCATTCTCATGGCGTAGGAGAACAATCATATCAGAATTCAAGTCCACAAGATCACCTTGAAAAACCATATTAAATCGACAATTACACAATGTTTTAGTCAACACATATTTGTAGGGATGTAGAAGATTTGTGTAGGTAGGAAAATCTATATGGGATCATGTTTCCAAGGTACAAGAGGACATGAACGACCCTCTAAGTATTGAATGCACAAACAATCCCCATGAAGTTGCTTGAACAATTGAAATCCCCTCACAATAACTTTGCACATGACTCCAAGCACTCTTGTAACATTAGACATAACCATACAAGAGATGCCAACATGTATAATCATGTCGCCAAAGGAAAAATAGATGCCTGCAAGCCCTAAAATTTCCATCATTGGCTAGAGGAAGGAGAAATACCCATGCAATTTGCAGATTAGGGCATGGCCAAATTAGTGATTGCAAGTCTCAACCTTCCGCAATAACACTGGACCTAAGGATAGATCACACCCCAAGAAATCAATTTATGTCAAAAACATGGCCACCCACATGCTTGTATAGTCACATAGGCTATTGCATCAAGCTCTTAGTTGAAAAACTTTAAGCATGGAATTTACCAATCTTTGGAACAATGTTTGGCGGGAAGACAAACCTTTTGAAGTCTGAGAGAGATCAATGATCAGAGCATTGTTGGACCTCATACTTTATATCAAAGGCTTCAGAGGAACCAGACTATCTTGAGAAGTGCATTGAGATCTGTCTTGAGGTATGGGCTAATAAGATTTGAGCACTTGGAGTAGTTGGTGTCATCTTGGAAAAGTCTTCATGTTGGGAGCAAGCAAGGTGGGCCCATATATCTCCATGTTGATGACACATAGAATACCATAATCCACTATTGAGGATAGAGAAGTTGCCAACTTGATATTGCTGAGTCCATGACTATGGGAGGTGACATGTGGCAGACACAGATTCACTACTCGCTCCATGTAAGTTGCTTCAGAATTGAGCACCCATGTAGCATGCATAAAGGGGACCACCAATGACATGTAATATGGACATGTGGTTAGTTGTAAGTAGATGCCATTGACATATAGTTGGGCTCACTGCCACCAAAGGCGACATGTGGCGGGCCACAATTGGCCTTTGAGAACACAGATTTCCATGGAGAAGAGCAAGCTCATGAACAAGAAACACAAGCCCCACCACATGTAAGCATAAGACGTGGCACCAAGTGGTTGATTTGTGTACACTTGGAAAATCATAGAGAAGGCAACCCTATGGATGCAATCTAACTTGGATCTCAAAATCCTACTCAACTAAATAACATAAAGGTTGTCGCCCATTTAGAAATTTCTTGAACTTGAAACATTGATTGGGCAGACGCGAGAGGTCAAATAAAAGGCTAATCAGTGAGTTGAAGTCTAGAGTAGAATACAAGAAGTGGAAGTGACATATGGAGCACATCAAAGAGGCCACATGGCAACATTAGAATGAACCCTTAACATAGGCATAGAAGCATGGATTTCAACTTGCTACTCCAATAAAAGTTGCTGGGTCCAAAAATACTATGGACTTGAAATTGCCACTCAATTGGGAATAACAAGGAAGCTTAGGTTTGTTTTTTCTTAGACATTTACATATGTGGACCCAATAAGGCAGATATTAAGAAATTTAATGTGTGCTCGTGTTTGAGAACTTAGTGGAGCTTACAAGGCAAATTCTAGAAAAAGTGTTAGATTGACGGCTAGCGAGAGACAAACGCTAAGTGATGAGTGGGAGCAAGCTGTAATACAACTGGACCAAGTTGTAGCACTAGCACTAAAAGAATTCAGTATGTTATCTAAGTTATGTGATGATTGGTTGTGGGAAGTAATGACAAAATAGAAATAAAGTGCCAAGGAGCTTGTGCAGGCTTGCAAGTATGAGTTCAGGCGCGAAGTAAAACATGAATTTTGGCTAAGGCAAGGAACACAAGGCACTTTGAACTAGGACATATATGAAGACACTCAGGCCACCAAGAAAATGTTGTTGGAACTCAAACCTAAGGGCACAAAGGAAAACAAATTACTGCAAAATCACGAGGGGTGCTAATAGGGTCATGGCCTGGGATTATAAATAATTGAAGGGTTATAACAAGGATGTAATGTAGCATGCAATTGAGCTTTTCCTTAAGGCTAAGTTTGTAAGAGGGCGATTAACCCAAAAATATAGCCTATTGTGAAGCATGAATTGACAAAATTTGTCACTTCAAAGATCAATTAGCCAATCAAGCACTCCACACGGGTCTCTAACCTAGTTCTCATTAGAAAAAAGAATAGAGAGATCAGACTTTGGCTATACTTTAGAGATCTAAATGGGATGTCCCTTAAAGACCACTATCCCTTGCCCTCCATGGATCAAATTTTACAAATTGTGGAAAGGTTAGATAGGTTCTCAATGTTAAATGATTTCTCTAGTTATGATCAGATCTTGGAAAAAGAAGACCAACACAAGACCACATTCACAATCAAGTGGGGCACCATTTCCTATCAAAAATACCTTTTGGCCTGTCTAATGAAGGGGCCACATTTCAAAGGGCAATAGACATTGCCTTTAAGGACTTGATTAATAACATAATTCTAATTTATCTTGATGACTTGATCATTTTTTCTAAAAATAGGGAAGATCACTTTAAACATCTAGACAAAGTATTTTATAGGTGTTAACAATTTTGGATTTCTTTAAATCCCAAAAAGTGTCTATTTGTTGTCCCCAAAGGAAAATTATTGGGACATATTGTACCAAAGGAAGGTATATCCATTAATCCTAAAAGGGTTCAAGTTATCTTGGAACTTTCTCTACTATTGCACAAGAAAGGTTTCCAATTCTTTTAGACAAGATCAACTTTGTAAGGAAGTTTATCTCTAATTTTGTAGGCTTAGTAAGGCCTATCACTCTCATGCTCAATAAGGACCAACCTTTCAAATGGATAGTAGAGGGAAAATAAGCCTTCGATTTAATCAAAGAAGCCATTAGCAAGGATCTTGTGTTGGCAAATCCAAACTTCAGTAGAGACTTCATTCTCTATACATATGGAGGAGAGTCTAGCATTTCCGTTGTACTCACTTAAAAGGGAGACATTGACTTGGATAAACACCCTACTGCCTTCTTTAGCCAGACCCTCCAAGACTATGAGGTAAAGTGTAACTTTGTTGACAAACAAACTTATGCCTTAGTAAAGCGTTTAAAGAAGTTTAGGCATTACTCTCTTGCAATAAAATCACCACCATGGTAGTCCACCACAACATTAGACAATTATTTCTAATTGGGGAAATCAATGAAAAGAGAACTAGCTAGATCACCAAGATCCTAGAGTACAACATTGATGTCAAGCCCATGAAACTAGTGAAAGGCAAAGCTCTATGTTTACACTTAGTTGAAGATGTACTTATTCCAAAAGAAGTGGAAGGGATGTAAGAAAGGGAAGAAGAAGCCTGCATGGTAAATGAGTCAGAGAAACATGGGACTAGTTGGATGGAGAATAGAACTAGATATTTAGAAATAGGGTAGTACCCTATTGATCTAAATGCAACCAAGAGGAGGGCTTATAGGTTATATAGACAATTACATTTAGACTAATTGATGACATTTTTTTAGGAGAAATCTCAATGGTGTTTTGTTGAGGTGTGTAAAGGAAGAAAGAGTCCCAATGATGTTGCAAGAGTTCCACTAGGGCCTTTCAGGTGGACACTATTTAGCTCAAACTACAAAAACCAAAATCATGAGAGCTAGGTATTATTGGCTTGACATGTTTTTTAATGCCCAAAAGTGGGTGAGAAGTTGCCAAGAGTGCTGGTTCTATACTCTCGTATGAAGAAAAATGCATGCCTCCTCTTGAAGCCCATTTGCTCTGATCAACACTTTGCTTAGTGGGGATTCAGTTTTTTTAGGATGATCAACCCTCCTTCCAATGCTAGACACAGATTCATTCTAATGACCATCGACTATTTCACTAGATGGACCAAAGCTGTGGCATTGAAGGAGTCAATCCAGGCAGTCATCATTGACTTCTTAGAGAGCATCATCACTAGGTTTGGCATTCTTGACACTATTATAACTAATAATGCTAAAGCCTTTGTTGGAGCAGGTATAACATAGTTTGCCTTGAAATACAACATTTACTTGAAAGCTTTGTCAAACTACTATCCTCAAGGAAATGAATTGGCAAAATTGACCAATAAGAACTTGTTAAGGATCATCAAAAGGGTTGGTTCAAACTACAAGAGAGGATGACATCTTGATTTAAGGAAGGCTCTCTAGATAGACAAAATAGCTTGTAAATAGGCTACAGGAACCTCTCCTCATGCCTTAGTTTAAGGGAAGTTAAATTGTATGCTTTTGTTGGGCTCCTAACATTAGAATTCATTTGTTAGTTAGAAGTAGATGAAAATAGTGCTATGATGGTAAGGATGGTAGAGTTACTACAATTAAAGGAGAAAAGACAATTGGCTAGATATAAAATGAGCAAGTACTAGGAAGTGGTCAAAAGATGGTGTGACAAAAGGGCCACAATTCAAGACTTTAAGGTTGAGGAACTAGTCCTAAAATAGGACAAAGGCAGAGTAAGACTCGGATGCCACATTAAATTTGACTCTTTGGAATAGTCCATATGTCATTTCAACCTATAAGCATGGCAATTATTTTGAGTGTCAAACCTCAGTGGCCATGTCCTACCAATCTAGTTAATGGGATTTATCTAAAGCCTCATCTGTAATCCTCACTTGCTCCCCCTGTATATTACTTTCTTGTTTTCTTCTATTTCCCATGTGTGTGTGTGATCATTTATATGTATGTATCATAGTCCATCTTGCCTTGTTTTATGCCTCTATTTGGTTGAGTCAAGTATAAAATTTCAAAGAAGAGAGGAAGTTTTGGTTCAATGAATCCTAAATGTAATCTCAAGGTCATTAGATCCAAGCAATTTAAGGCAGTAAATTTCCTTCAACATAGGATCCCTGATACCATTTGTACCGAGTGGTGTTTTGTGTAAAAAATTGGTTAAGTTGAGCGAGGACAACAAGGGGAAGAACAATATCAATTTGATATGTGAAACTATTATATTAATCCACAACAACTTGATCCAACAACTCTCGCTTCTTTGAGGTAGTTTCTGCCCATTGTTAGAGCACAAAACTATGGCAACCATTAGATCAACTTCAAGATATAAGATGAGTCATTGATTGTATTTAGTGAATTTTAATATGTGTGCACTATTAGATTAAGCCACAACTTGATCCAACAACTCCCTCTTCTTTGAGGAAGTTTTTGCCCATTGCTAGAGCACAAAACTGTGGTGACCATTGGACCAGCTTCAAGATATAAGATGGGTCATTGATTGTCTTTAGTGAAAGCTTTATTGTAAAGAGAAACAAGCCCACCTAGGGGAAAAGACCCAATAGGTGAGATAGTTCCAATGGCTGAGAAAGTATATGTGCATTTAAGGCCCAATATTTTTTAAGTTTAGTACCAGTATATGTGCATTTAAGGCCCAATATTTTTAAAGTTTAGTACTAGTAGTTGTGACTTTAAGATTGTTAGTGTTACTATAAGTACTAATAATTGAATGAAATGTTCCCTTTAAATTTAAAAAGCAACCAATCATGTGATGCCACATCAGCCCACCAACAAAACATGACTTAATGCACACCTAGTGGTCCACCCTTTTTTTGGGGAACTATTTGACACCTCAACAAGAAGCATGCTAATGTGGCATCATATTTGATGATGTGGCCCTGAAACCTTAGTTATAAGCAGGGGTGTTGCCAAGTAAACTACTGTAAAATTTTTGGAGTGATTCAAAATTGCCACGTATGATTTTGAGAGGCATGAAGTTAGGGTGCACCACTACTGGGTCCTCTCCCCTATTTTGTTGCCAATGCCACATTTTGCAACAACAAGGAATGTAGACAAGAAAGAAGGATGTCAGAACCGTGAGATAATACCATTGGTTTATGCCATTGAGGGCATCCGGTCAAGTTCAAAATTTGACGTAATTTACGTACCAACGGTGGGAATTAATTACAGAAGAATTTAATGTTAGGGTTCCCTCCATCGACTTTGGGGATCCCTTCATCATTTCCTTGTTTTACATAAAAACATGAATAGATTTGCAAAGCAAAAGGATGAAAAGAGGTAATTTTTAGAGCAAGTCAAGAAAGACGAACTAGATGCCTACGAGAACCAAAAGTGGTATGGTATTCAATGTGACTAGAATTTTAAAGGTGAGGAGGGATCTAATCAAAGATGAAGAAAGAAAAAGGAAAAAATCCATAGAAGTAGTTGCCATTGCAAAAAGAGAAAGGAAAAGAAGTGGCTCTAGACTTGGGCCTTTTGTAGTCAAGATTCACTCCAATGTATCCCAATGAACTAACTTCTAAACAAGGTAAGCCCAGGCCCTTCTCTTATTCCATTAAGAAGGAATATGTTGAAGATGAGGTAGATTTTATCTTTGACCCCAGGCTATCTAAGACCACTATAGCCCTTAGGGAGGGAGCTTTCAATAGAATTCTATCCACATGAGAAACACAACGATAAGGTTGAGGGTAGCTATGCCTTTAGAATCTAGAAAATTTCCCTCACCAAATACATGCTTCCTATTGTCCACCATTGTCCAAAGCTCATTCTAGCCTGCACTAAGGCCTACAATCCCAAAAATAGAACCATTAAGGGGAAGGGAAATGACAAGTTCAAATGTCACATCATTATTGAGAAGATTAGGAAGATGTTGGGTGTTCAACTCAACTTCCTACACCTTAGCTCTGAAGATCTCCACTCCTTTTGGGACACTGACGTCCTAGACAAAATCAATTTCTTGAAAGTGATTAGTACCTATCTCATCTAGTAGCCTACCTAGTTCCCTATTTCCCCAAAGTCCTTTAGAAATGACACCGTTGACTTGTGCAACTTGTTGGCCTTCATCCTTGGCTTTGAATACGATCAGAGAGTATATCAGAAGCAATTCTCTGTGACCTACAAGCTAATGAGAACTCCCAAGAGTGAGGTTATGGAGGGGACTTCTCTAAGTACTTGGAGGAGAAGATCCATGAGCAATTATCCAGCTTCTCCACCACCAAACTCTTCAAATTTTCTTTGTCTCTTCTCCAAATTTGATCTTGCACTAGTATGCCAGCTTCTACCCGAAGTTGAAGACAAGAATGATACACATAATTAAGGATATGACAATGATATCTTGGGTCCCCACTCTTCACATGACCTCTTCATATTGAGTTGATCAATTTATGGTTCCAACCATCGTCCATATAACAGGGGAACCCATCTTCATGATTTCAAAGTCAAGCATTGTAATGATCAAGAATTGGTGCAAAGGTGATTGGTACTTTGGTAAGACTAGTACTATGATTAGACTCTATGGATTCATAGGGCAAGTCTCCAAGCTTCTTCAATTCATATCAAATAGTCTTGGCCTTGGAATTCATGAGGCAAGTAGATACTATTGACATCGTATTCACAACGATAGGGGAAGACATGCCTATTACTTAGTGCCTTCCACTTGCAATACCATCACCATAGTCAAGAGGTTCATCCGTAAAGTATTTGGAAGCTAAGTTATAGGATTTGCAGCTAGAGCTAGTAGAAGATCAATGGAGCTATGATCCCATAGGTATTTCATTAAGTGGCTCTAGAAGATCCACAAGAGTGATTGGGCAAGTTTTCTCATGATCCCAAGCCTTAAATTGAATAAACTAAAGCACCAATGAAGATGAAATAGATAAATTCATAGACACTTGGAAGGTTGTTCCATCAGTCTCTAAGTTCCCTATGTCTTATGAAATTTTTTATAAGAAGCTAGTTGACTTTAGGCTTGGCCTAAAAAATGAATGGAAAAAGATGTTAAAAAACTAAGGTCAACGAGATCACCAAATAGATGATTTGTGGAAGTTTTGGTAAGAAGTTGGGCACCCTTCTATTCCCCCTGAGAAATTTGCCATGGATGAAAAGTTTGAAGAGCTGTATGAAGCAACTCACTCAAGCTTGATCTCCAACTTCACTCTTTTAGCATCCAAAAGAAAGAGTCTACAGGTCAACACTTTTACTATTCGATGAAGAACTAGAGGTCAAATTAGTTGCACTTGGTTACCAAAAGCAGGCTCCACAAGTTTCCATATGCACATGGGAGTGATAAGGTTGTGTAATTGAAAGAAAAATGAGCTCAGGTCTTCCCTCATCAAGTGCTTGTGTAAAATTAGGTCCCATCTCACCAATAATGAGGGGACATGCAAAATAACAAAAGAGCGGCAACCCTCAAGAAGCCAACATATTAGGAAATCACCAAGAAATACGAGAGGACAAGCCATTATTGCTACATTATTCCAATAGACACTTACTTCCCAATAGAGGAAATATCAAATTGCTAGATGTTGGGATGATGACCCAAAGGAACACAAGAAGAGAAAGTTGGAGAAATGATACAAACCCTCCAAAGAAGAAGTAGAAGAAAGAACAAAAGCAACCAAAAATTGTTAGATCAACCAACATTAACATAAGTATCCTCAGGGTTTGTCGCTATAAGTATTCCTTCTTCCCTTCCCCCTTCTACAGTTGAAACACAAACAATCCCTATTTCTACCTCTCAATTTGTAGCCCCCAAGTTCTCCCCCCAATAGCAAATCTCATTGCTAGGTATCACTTAGGTGCATATGCAACAATACGTGCACCCCCTCCTCCCTATCAATGTTCCCTCTAGTTCCGCTTCCCTCCACATCTCATCACTCCTCTAGTAGGGCAATACCTAATGCCCACTATGCAAACATTTACCCCTTACAAAGGTTACCAATTTCCTCCATTCTAGGCACTTTCCTTTTACATAGTTGGAAGACACTTAGTTTTGCAGATCTTGGGACCTTCTCCCATTTCTTTACCTTCCAAGCCCCAATTGGCCCCCATTTCCAAAGCAAATCTCTTCTCCCCAACATACCCAACAACAAATGACATCACCCTACCCCTTCTCCCTAGGTGCCACCCAATTTCCCCAAAGCCTTATAGTGTTGATATATTCTTCTTTCTACCATCAATTGATGCAATAAGTCTAGGCTTAGGTGTAGAGGAAGGAGCAAAAGAGATGGGATAAGTTGGCTGCTACTCTTGCAACCAAGAGGTTTAGAACAAAGCTTGATCCAATAAAGCATATTTCACCCCTCTGGTTGACAAGCCTAAATGAGTGGTGTAGGTAATAGATTATGACCTACAATCCATCAACATTAGTACAAAGGATGTGAGCAAATGATAGATTTGAATTATTGCAAGAGAGCACCAAATCGGTGGCTCATAAGTAAACTACCCTAGAAAGGAAGCTCAAAAAGAAAGATGTTAAATTGGAGCAAATCAAGCAAAATCTAAAGGCCATGGAGCTCAAGGCTAGGTCATTATAAGGTCAAGTGACCATCATAACAAAGACAACATCCCAAGAAGAAGAGATGCAAATTGAATCCACCAAGAAGAAGATGCTAGCAATTTAGGCCAAGTTGACCACGACTGAGACATAGATTACATAGCTAAAGAGCCAACTGGTCATAGAAAGGGCTACGAAAGAGGTACTAGAAGAATAGGTTGAAGACCTAAAAACACCTGTTGTAGGTGAAGGCCAAGGAAGATGCCTTGAATATTGGGATTTCATCTCTTAAACAAAAAAACTCTATATAGGATAGTGAACTAACTAGGATCCAAAATCAAGTTGATGCCTAGAAGCTTATAGTTAAGGGCTATAGAGAAAGGAAGTGACCTAGGAAATAAACTAGATACCTCTAAGGAATAGATAAAGAAGATGGAAGTGTAGTTAGAACTAAAGTGGTCGGCAGGGTCACTTGAATTGTTCAAGGCCTTCCACAAATCATACTAGAAAGCTATCATGGAGGTAATTGTTGAGATGGTCCTAGTTTCATCATTCATGGAGGGAGTTCAAGTATTGAGCATAAAAGTTGAGGCAAGTGTTAAATACTCTCTTGTAGATGATTGCTAATGCCAAGGTGTATGTGTAGAAGTTATATGACACGCCTTAACACATTGATCTTAGTGGGCATACTCAATATCTAAAATGAAACAACCTAGAAGATCAATGATATTTTAGATAAGGAAGAAGCTTCCTAAAGGTGCAAAAGTCAATCAGAAAAAAATAGAATAGACAATAAACATGAACAAACATAGATTCGCTAGTCTAACAAGGCCTACCCTCTTCACTTGATGCAATCAGAGGGTGTTGTGTTAGAATCAACTCTTAAAGTAGATGGAGACAAGAAGGCAAGATGACTCTATGTTCCTAAGATGGCCTCAAGCGCCCTCAATGGAAGCTGTTCAAGGGGTTTTCAAGTCCTTGGCAGAGTTGAAGGCCCTAATTTGAAGAACAAGAGCTAAACTAGATGTGGAATTTCATACCAGGATACAATTGAGCTAGAGTGTAGCTTTAGAGTCTTGAAGAAGATGTTGGTACTTAGACATGTGGATCCACAATTCCTGAAGACTTGAACTAGCACCTAAGGCCGGGGAAAGTCAATATAGGTGATGGGAAAAATTTGTGATCAGAATGTGGCATGAATGGACCAATGATTATGAATGGGTAGGCTCATTTTCATCTTTGGGCTCAGCTAAACTCGGGAGGGTATTTCCTAGAGGTATCCTCAATAGGACATCTATCAAGTATGACATAATAAGAGTAAACCAACTGCAACTATACCTAATGTACGCTTGACCCCAAGATTTGTCACTAGGCTAAAGACAAACTTGTTGCATATAAGACGTCTTATTAAGTTGATAACTACAACCTTGCATCTGCACCAAAATATGGCAGTGGTACAATGTCCCCATAAGTGACTCCACTTAACATTTCATACACAATGACAAGTTATAGGCACACATAACACTATCCTCTAACTATCTGAGTGATTTGTGGTCACAACAGATGTTCCTTGAGTTATAATATTGATCATGGGAGCATGTAGGGCTGTAATCTACTCCTAAGCTAACAAGGACAGAGAGATGATTAATTTGAGAAATATTTGGACCTTTACCAATCAGAACGATGCCTACTCCATTGGGCAATAGAGTCATAATCATGAAAGGAAGAAGATGATACACTTGTAGAGCATAATGGAATCAGATTTGTGCAAGCATACAAATCAAAGATAACACTTCATGTAAAGTGACAAATCAAAGATAACACTTCATGTAAACAGACATACTTAATAATTCAATCTCAATGCTTAACTACCCACATGAAACATATTAAAGACCATCACAAAATAGTTTGTGATGAATTAGAATGTTGTCACATTCATCAAACTTCTGTTACATTCATACCAACAAATGTGGTAAGAGACCTGATACACAACTAGGTTGAAGCACCACCCTGGATAGTTACAGACTACCATGGAGACATACCATTTACAAGCACTATGTTCATGAAATAACCTTAATATGAGTTACAATATACATCCCATCCCCTTGCAGACCAAACTTGCATCACTTGATGCCCTATAACAACTTGAGACACTCATGCAACCGAAAAATTGGTTCAGCAACCAATAGAAATACAACAAATAACCATTCATATATAGGACTCAACATGTGGGCTCTTGAAGGGATATTTGAAATGCATATCCAATTAGATCTGGCGCCAGGATACCCACATGGCCATGTCAGAAGAATGAAGATGTTGAGAAGAGAGACCCACCTAGGATAGCACAAGGCTAGTTTAGCAAGGGTAAACATGCCAAGCCCTCATAACTGTAGTTGAGAAAAAACATACAACAACAGGGAGAAACCAACCACTAGGCACAACCATCGATCAAAATAACATTAAACACTTTGACTTGTCAAGGAGGGGGTTTGAAATGAGAAAGCCCGCCACAACCAGGCACAAGGCTCAAGATCAATCATTTGAATCACACATTGCTATGGTAGATCTACAAATAGCCCAAGGAACAATATCAAGGTTGAAAAGACATGCCAACAACTTGTGAACCAACAATAACTTTTATATCTAAAAAGTGTGGGATGGGATAGGGTAGGTGGGAGTGAATAGTGGATGATGGGGTAGGTAAATTATTTGAACTTTGTTTGAACACCCACCGAACACGTGGAAGCAGTGCATATCAAATGGTGGAAAAGGCATGAGAACAATCAGATTACATCGAGATGAATAGGTAAGACGAAGTCCACTACATATGAAAACCACCAACACGCCACCACAACAATATGTTGATCCACTGCAAAGATGCATATGATCAGGATAACACTTGCAGTAGTAACATAGAGAACCAGGCACCAAGCCGACCAACATATCCCCACACAACACTGCAAACTAAAATTTGATTGCCACAAGTAAAGAACACACCACAAAGGTTGAAGACCAAAACTGTGGGCACAACACATCCACTAGAAGAGAACTTCCCTCTGTGTGAACATAGCCACCACTGCACCACAAGGATACGCCACATACCAGAAGGATGTTGGAAAGAACAAAGTAGGCCACCGCACCAACTGCAAGATATAAGAAAATAATCTTTCCACACAAAGAAGAAACATATTGCTGAAGACCATTGAGATCCAAGGGAAATTACAACATAAAATTATGCTTGAAAGAACATGTGTGGCCAACACAAGCTTGAAGAAACCATTACACACATGAAGATCAATTGCAAGGGGAAATATAAGGTAATAGTCGGAGTATATCACCTTTGCAGTGAAAACAAATAGGTTAGGAGCACATGCAGTACTAACAACAAGAAAGGAGACATAACAAGGCAACAAGGGGAACCACAAGATAAAAGGTAGCACCGCAAGGCATAGGGAAGCAAGAAGGGATAGTAGAAAAGTCTACTAGAAAGAACTGCAAGGGAAAGATAATGCGTTGATATGAGTTGCAGTTGGGAGAACACAAAAGAGATGACTTGCAAAAGACACTTGGGAAATATAAGAGCACTGAACTAATAGAAGCCATGCTCAAGCATAACATTTGCGTGCAATCTATCATTGGATTTTCCTGGGAATGTGTACCCCCTATGGGCACAACAAAAAACTAGAAGTGATCTCTGGGTGATAGACCAAAAAGGTAAAAAGGAACAAGGGGAAAAAAAAGAGAAACAAAAAAAAAATGTATGTACATGGCACTAAAATGACTTGCGGTCAATTGCATGAAGGCACAGAGGAAACTGAAAGGTATGGCCATGAACAAAACTTCAGCATACTTGCAGGTTAGACCTTGTAAAGAAGATCCATGGCTTGTGCCATGGATAAACCGTTGAAATCAAATTGCCTTTGTCAAAGACCAAGTTGAAAGAACAAGCTGAACATTCTGAAACAAAAAGTATGCCCACAACCCAATTGCAACAAATTGCATCCACCGCATGCAAGCATAAGCCATCTATAACTACAAAAAGTATTAGGCCAAGATTGTAATATTTATTGCCCATTGAGGCCAACGACCCAATCTAATTGCACAGGGATAAGAAGACTTTCACAACCCATGCCGATCACATCCACATTGTAGCCACCAACTGTTGAACTTCATTATTAACCAATACATTGATGCAGAAATGGCATGCACACATCTCAATGGACCAATGGATCCTATATCAAGCAATCTACTGGCTATAATGTGTTACATTTAAATTGTCAAACTGGGGAATCATATTCTTCTTGGATGGTGCCCGTATTATGTGTACAGTTTAGGATTCTTGAATTATAATCTAGAAGTTGTGCATAGAAACAAACTATTAAAAGGAAAACAAACTCTACTTTGCAAGAATTGACAAGTACTATGAGTAAGTAATGCTAATAAGAAATAACTAATGCTATTCAGTTGGCTATAAATCAAAACAGTCTATGTGAATCAAAATAGTGGAACAATTAATAACTAAGTTGGTGATCACCTTAACCCAACAATATAGACTATTAATATCTAATTAATCTACATGACATAAACTCATGACAACATGCATTAATCACACAAACATAAGATAGTAGTATAAACTATACACATGAACATATAAGAGAGATATAGTTACCTCAAGTGGCCCCTGCTTGAGTGACTGTAATCTCCACAGAATCTAACTAGATCTCTACTGTATCACTTAAACCATTGACTGAATTCACAATATGCATTCCTTTATTGAATGTTGAGAATTTAATACAATAATAACTTTGATAACACAATCTCTGTCTCACCTCCCTTGTCATATACAAAATCTAACATATATAGACAAGATCAAGTTTTCCTAATTGAACAAAACTGCTAAGCAATTAATACCATACTTGTCCATTCTCCATAACATAGGGAGAAGACATTATTACTAATCAAACTGGGAATAGGAAACTAAACTACCATAAAGATAATTGTAGACAATACAGTCCTACTATAACTCTTCTTAGTCATTATGAAAACAATCATAACTGGAGACATAACATGGACCATGATCTAAGCTTCCTTCATTATTCATGACTGTGTCAATTGTCGAAGGATAATTGTCGAAGAGTGGGGAGTTATGGCTAACTCATGCCTAGTTAATTTAGAGTCCTTTTCCTTTGGCTGTGGGTAACTGCATTGTTTGCTATAGATGAGAACACCTCATTTGCTGCACGCTGATAGGTGGTCTTCATAAAGTGTAGCCACATGCTTGCTGCATAGGGGTTTGTTCATCACATGATATTTATACATCACAAACTACTAAAATTAACAGAAAGTACTATCATATTTTATGAGCAGTCATCAATTCATACACAATCATTTACCAACATATCATATACCAATCTTAATGCTTTCAATGTCGTAAGGATGTTTATAAGCATAGATAATGTATGTAAAAGTCTGGGAATGTTTTTGAAAAACATAAACTAAAGCAAGAGAAATAGAACAAAACACAAACTCATCACAGCCCCCAACCAAACATGTTGATGGTCCTCCAGCAACCAAGGCCTTTGATTATATTGAAGAGCTATCTCCCTGTAATTTGTAGGTTCTTCCACTCCTCTGTCCTGTTTGAGATAGAAACCCTTCTGCCCTACCAACCCGTTCCATCTAGCTCATTCTGCTATCTGGGATGTTCTTTGTGCCTGCCAGTGTGGAATTGGATAAAGAACCAGGGGAGGATGAAACACCAAAGGCACCCACATAATTCCATGTTCATTGGCTGATCTAATGTACCTTTGTGCCCTAGTGATTGCTACTAAAAAATTAAACACTGAGTGAGGCTCTTTCCTTTGCAATGATGGTGTAAACTCTTTCCACCTAAGATTTGAAGAACCCAAAGCCTCCTTACCAATCCCCTCAGCTAATTCCTTACATTTCTTATAATCCTCTACCCTACATCCCATGAGTTTTGTTTCCACCTTAGGATGTTTAATCAGTTCCATCCATTCTACCACTATCTTGTTGGGATCTAGGGCCTCTGCCCTGATTTTTAGAGGGATTGATTTCTCTCACACTATACTGCTGCTAAATGATCCCCCTCCTATGCTCATTCTGGATGAATGATGTTAGGGCATTTAATTGTACATCCCCAATAACAACTAGGGGATTCCAATTGATATCATAAGGAATATCTAACTCATGCAGATAAAATTCACACAATTGGTTTTGCATCTCAGGGGTAGCTTGTGGTAGGGCATCACTATAAAACTGGCTAAACTAAAAACTTAAGTATTGTTTCTATAGATAAAGGGCATAAACCCTTGCAGGTGGTGGTCACCTCATCAACTGGACAATCATATCTGCCATGGACTGTCCATTTTGAATTTTAGTCTCTTTATTTCTATGTTCTTATCTTCAATCTCTTTGCTATGCTTTTCCTGCAATTCATGTTGTTCTTTTACCATTTCATCTATCTTATTCCACAATTACAAAGTAACTACTAACAAGGTTGATGGTGCAGGTTCCTCTAATTGTTCTTCTTGTTACATAGGATCTAGATTCCTTCGATTAATTTCTATAATAACCAATTGGGCCAAATGGTCTAGTCCTGTTCCCTTTTTCTAGTAAACATGCAGCTGATCCTCCAACCTCTTTTTCATTTAACCATGTTTCCTTTTGTTGGTAATCCTTCAAATGCTACTTGTAGCTCATCCTTATTTTCCTCTGTTGTCTCCTCAGAATCCAACAACAATTCCTCTACTTGAATTTCATCTAGAGAAGTTGATAAGTTTGGGTTTTCAGTATTAGGGGGAGGTTGATGCTGTTTCCTAGATGTGTATAAGTCCTCCTCCTCTAACTCTGTGTCAGTCTCTAAGATAAGTGTGTGGCCCACATTTCTCTGTTCCCTATCAACAAATAGATGCTCCCTTTCAAAGCCTATATCAGTGTGCACATCAACCACATCCTTTTGTTCAAGAGAGGTTTTCCCTCCTAAAACTCCTTTCTTCTTTAGGCAGCCTGAGAGACTACATGATTAAGTGGTCATCTTCAGTTTCTTTTTGGATCTAGAGGAAGAAGAGGATGCTTTTCTCTTCTTGGTAGGTTTTGAAGCAGAAGGAATATTTTGGGAAGCTTTAGGTGTTGCGGGTGGTGAGTTGATAGTTTCAGGCTGTAGTTTTCACTTTGCACTTTGCTTTGTGTGGCTAGAGGTCTACGAGGCTAAATGCTCTGGCAAGGGGGTTGACACTGGTGAAGCTGCAAGTGTGGGAGACCTTGTAGGTTTACTCACAGGGTTATTAGGACTTGGAGTTGTGTGCTATGTAGTAGTTGCATGGAAGTAGGTAGGTGAAGCCTCTAGTTGGGAAGAGCCGCAAGTGCTTCCTCTTCTCCCCTTGATTGTACATTTTCTGCCTGTGCCTCTTCTTCCCCTGATTGTACATTTTCTTCCCGTGCCTCTTCTTCCCCTTCTAGTTCAACCCTTAAAGGTCCCTCATCAATATGATTAATTTCAAGAAAACGTTCCCAAGAAATGTCAGGGAATTGAATAGATAAACTACTTTTTATTAATAGCACAACCAAGCCATCATGAGACAATGAAGACTGACTATTTGTCCTTTGATACTCGACAAACATTCTTTTTAACAAATTGAACAAGAAACTTGGAACATTCACAACCCTCCCATGACAGAAATGACTTAAAAGTTTGAAATGCACAGTATAAAGCAAAGATTATCTCCCATCACAGGTAAGATATTTAATAATGTAGGTAGCAATAGAAGCCCATAACTAGGGTAAAGAGGCTCGTTTTGTACCTTGTGATGTAGATTCTATTCTTTCTCTTGGTTGAATGAATTCAGCCCTTGCTGTAACAACGTTGGCTCTCACGGGGAACTCTTCTCTAGCTGCTAGTAACCCTATTACCTCTGCAATGGTAGCTTCAGATGCGTCAACCCGCAAGCCTCTGACTATAGCTTCATTGTTCTGTAATGTTCTTGCAAACTACTGAGTCGTGGCTTTGTTGTATTCTATTAGCTTATGAAAATAATCTAACCACCTTGCTTGCTAGAAGATAGGCCTACAATCTAGGTCAGTCAATAATGTTGTGTGACTGGTAGGATCTCTCCTAATTGGTTCTCCATCCACAGTGATATTCTATAAAACTCTGTTATTGAACCCAATTCCACTCTACAAATTCAATTCCCTCAATTCAATATTCTGTTCTTCAGCCAATACTTTTACCAGTCGCTATCCTACTTAGATTGTGTATGGTATGTGTCAGATAGTCATAATTATGAAGGGAGAGGTTTCAGTGTATGTGAAATAATTCCTGCATATGAAATTTCCCCCCCACCCCCCAACTAAGGTGTATTTGTCCTCAAATGAGATGACAAGTTAAAGGTATGGAAGGGAGGTTTCTAAGCAGTTTGAATTGGTAACAATAGGTGGATTAATGATTGGTGAAGAAAGATTGCCATAAAATAAATAGTACTAAATGTTAATAAATAGCAGTAGCGAGATAAATACTTGTAGCATGATGACAAACATGGAAATGTTGCATGGGAAGATGATGACATGGCAGATGGAGTTGATGTGTTTGAAGAATGTGCCGGAGTGAATCAAATGGATTTGAAATTAAAGAAGTGTGCAGAATGAATGAATGTTAACATTGTGACATGTAGCTACAAGGTACAATGTATAGTAGAAAATGGTGGCATGCAGATGCCATGAGAAAAGGCACTACAGGCCAGAGTGGCTGCATGCATGCAATTAAAAACGTGATGTGAATAGGGCCCATGTGCTATGGTTGCAGGTGCAACGACTACAGGTCTCTCAAGAATGATGAGCATTGTAAGTGCTGTAGGTGTAAGTGTACAAGTCCCTTGATATAGTAGATAGCCTTTGGCTATAGGTCCCTTGAGTAAAGTGGCTAGCTGCCAAAGGAATCTTCCACTAGATAGAAGGAGATGATTCAATGGAGCCTGAATGTGATAAATTTGGGGTGTTTTTTATGTTTTATTTATTTACAAGGTTTATAAAAATCATACCTGAAGAGGTAATGTAGACAGATGGTGGCTTGATCTGCCGTTGGAGTTCTAGGAGCATCTGAAACTTGTATGCATGCTTCCTCTAGTGTAGACTGCTATGAAACTTGGGTACCCATATATTCTCTTGATTGGTGGAGAAAATTGGCTTTATCGAATGACTTTTTACACAATTTCAAATGGTGTTCATTAACCATTAATGAAAATCTTATTGGATCAATTGTTGTCAGTTGGATTGCACCATTGGGAAAAACTTCCTTGATTTCAGAAGGACCTAGCCATTTGGTCTACAATTTACTTTTATGGTCTCTATACCTGGAGTCATAGAGCAGGGCCCACTCACCTTATTTTAGTTTTGATGTATTGGTCATGCTATTTTACTCTCTATTTTTGGATTATTTCAGTGTGGTGGACTGCTTCCATCCTTAATTCCTCCAAGGTATTAAGCTGGTGCAATCTTTCTTGTTGAGCTATTGATAGATCCTTCCCAAGTTGAATGGCATTTCTTAATGTTTTGTATTCAAACTCAATAAGAATGACAACCTTTTTACCATAGACTAGTTCATAGGGTGTATACCTAGTTATTGTTTTCCATGTAGTTATGTATGCCCAAACTGCTTTTGAGAGTCTTTCTGCTCAATCCTTTCTGTATAATGCAACTATCTTTGTTAATATTGCCTTACTTTCCCTGTTTGTGACCTCAACTTGGCCACTTGACTGTGGATGATAAGGAGTGGACTTCTTATGTTTGATTTCATATTCCTAAATGAGACTAGCAATCAGGGCTGATGTAAATTGTGGTCCCTGATTTGTAACTATTTCCCTTGGCACCCCATATCTTGTAAATATTTCTTCATATAGGAATGTAGCAACCTTACTGTCTCTTGCAACCTTTAGAGCTTTCACCTCCACCCATTTTGTGAGGTAATCAGTGCAAACCAATATATATTCTTTATATCAGAGGGAGGATCAATGGGCCCAATAAAATCAATGCTCCATTTGTCAAACGGTGTGACCACCAATTGTGGCTACAGGGACATCTCATCACTTCTTGTAGGTCTTCCCATCCTTTGACAACAATCACATCTCCTGTATAGAGAGCTGTATCTTTGTGTAGAGTTGGCCAATAGTATCCGGTATTTAAGACCTTTACTACTGTTCTCTTAGCTACAAAGTGTCCTCCACATGGTTCATCATGACATGCCTTGAGAATGTCATATACTTCATCTTCTCTGATACATCTTCTCATGACGTGATCAGGGCCTGTGTAGAAGAGGTAACTAGCTACCCAAGAATAGGGAAAGCTACGTTTGATAAGGTGGCACCTCTCCCTTGGTGAGAGGTGTGGAGGTGTTTTCTCTGCAACTAAATAATTTGCTATCTGCATACCAAGGAGTTTGTACAATCAGTGCAAATAGGTGCTCATCTGGAAATGAATCATTAATAACTAGATCTTCATTACAAGTAGGTAGCCTAGAGAGGAAATCAACAACATTGGCCTTCCCAGGCTTGTCTATAATGGTGATATCAAATTCCTAAAGTAGCAATAGCCATCTAACCAATCTGCCACTTACCAGTGGTTTGTTCATCAGGTACCTTATTGTTACATGGTTAGTATGAACAAAAATAGGATACCAAGTGATATAATGTCTGAACTTATTGATTACATAGATAACAACTAACATTTTCTTCGTAATGTTAGTATAGATGAGTTTATCACCTTGTAGATTCTTACTGATGTAATAAATTGCATATTCCAAATTACCTTCCTTCTACCCTAACACAACTACAACAAAGCCATAGGCATCTATATGGATATGGAAAGGGATTTCCCAATTAGGTCCTTTGAGTACAAGTGTCTTTGTCAATGA
Organism: Cunninghamia lanceolata; assembly: GCA_027924645.1. Classification (NCBI taxonomy): domain Eukaryota; kingdom Viridiplantae; phylum Streptophyta; class Pinopsida; order Cupressales; family Cupressaceae; genus Cunninghamia; species Cunninghamia lanceolata. Next base: position 3,840,175 of record BSBN01000396.1, on the reverse strand, counting down.
CTCTTTAAGATTTTAAAACGTTGTTTAACAGTCAATTGTCCAATTACATTCCACATCTTTAGAGAGTAAGACAAATAGGGGGTGGCTATCTTATTGAAATCTTTTATAAATCTCCTATAATATCCTGCATGACCAAGAAAGCTTCTAACATCTTTATGTTTTTGAGGAATAGGCAATGTGAAGATGACTTCAATTTTATTTAGATCAACTTGAATTCCTTTCTTGGACACAAAGTGGCCAAGCACTACTCCTTCCATCATCATGGAACCTTTTTCATGACTAAGAGACATGTTATGTTCTTGACATCTCTAGAGTACTTTTTCAAGGTTTTTCAGTGCCTCTTCATAAGGATCTCCATAGGTGGTAAAATCATCCATATATACCTCCATAGAGCCATGGGAAAAATTAGAAAAAGATGCTTAAAACAACCCTTTGAAATGTTGCAGGTGCATTGCAGAGTCCAAATGGAAGGACTGAATAGGCATAGGTCCCCCATGGGCATGTAAATTTAGTCTTATCCTAGTCCTTAGGGGATATTTTGATCTAGTTATAACCACTGAATCCATCAAGGAAAGAAAAATACTTCTTTATAGCCAAGGAGTCTAATACCTGGTCAATGAAAGGAAGAGGGAAGTGATCTTTTCTAGTGGCAGTATTCAATTCTCTATAGTCTACACAAACCTGCCACTTACCTCCTTTTTTTGGTACTATGACTAGTGGGGATACCCATTGGCTATCTAATATGGGGTTTATGAATCCTGCATCTAGTAGTTTTTGTAGTTCATTCTTCACTATGTCTCTTACAATATGGTTCATTCTCCTTTGAGGCTGCCTAACTAGCTTGCATCCCTCATTGATGTATATCCTATGCATGCATAGGTTAGGGTCTGTTGGTATTTTTCCCAGACTGGATGCTTATTCCTAGTTATCCCTACAAGGTAGCCATCGTTGATCAACAGGATTCCTGGGCCAGGGGCCAACAGTATAGGAGATAGACTCTATAAATATCTCCTCTTCTTCTTTAGGCTCTGTAGAACCAAGGGGGGTATTCCCTACTCAACATCTATGACACATGCATATGAGCTTACTTGGATGTTGATACAAAGCAGATAAATCCTCTATTATGCAGACCAAAACTGTGGAGTAAGTGCAAAGGGGCTAGCTTTGGGCCTATGTTCAGTCGTAGACAAAGGATTTTGGATCCTAAAACTACTTCTAAAGTCCTAAAAGGTTTGTATATGAAATTTGAGTTGGTTTTATATTTGGATGCAAAACTAGGACTCTGGGTTGCAACAGAGATACAAGACCAGATCGGTGCCTATCCAGGGCTCGGAGTTAGTAGACATATATATGTGAATGTTTATCATAGACTCAACACCAATAAGATTCCAAGGGGTTTTGTAATGTCTGCCTTACAGACAATACCCAAAACAAAGTATTCAGTTATTTCTGCTTATAAATATCCTTACTGCAATGTATTTTTCCCAACACTTAACCCTAAACATTCAATCTACTCCTTAAGCAGAAGTAAAAGATTAAGCATTCAATATAGGAGACCCATATCCTAGAATCTCTAACACCCCTTAGATGCTCAGATTCAGAAGAAAAATGCATTCAACTTGGAGACAAATAACAGAACACATGCTACAAAGCATTACTCATTTAAATTAACATGAAACTGATGAATTCTATGCATAATACATACAACATACAACTCATAAACTCACAAAGACACCTGAAATAGAGTCACTAGAAAGTTGTATTCTTATTGTAGCACCAAAATTTATCTAGTTTTCAACCACAAAATGAGTAACACAGTTTGGCTTTTATATCAAGACTGTGTACTCAGCAAAATTAATTACATGACAAGGTCAAAAATTTCTGCCAGATACACTGCACCAGAAATGGCGCTTAAAATCATAAATGCAGCAGGGGACAAAATGAGAAGAAGCAAGAGAAGGGTGAGGAGTAGTTGAGCTCGAGCCCTGTACCACCGCTGGAAGACTCTTCGTCATAAACTAGGTACTTGGCTGTTCAACCATCGGCCCATGCCTGTCTGCAATCCTACCATTAATGGCTCAACCACCCGTAGCTCCTCTTGGAAACCGTAACAGCGCACCCATGGAAATTTCTCGCTAAAAAAAAGGACTGCGGACACAAGGAAAAAAACCATGGCTGAAAGTTCAAAACCCGACCGTTGATAAAAAAATTCATCACCGAGATCAACGGTCCCAAAACATGTATGAAGAGCTGCCAGCCAATGATATCGTGCCACGTAGGCACCTTGACCCTCTATCGTTGACCTTTTCTCCTTTTATTTCTCCTTTATCGCTTTTGTATATGCAAACCCAAATGCATATACAACATACAAGGCAGACGTCAAATGTTATAAAACAAACTGGAATTCAATTCGGGTCCGGCTTGTATTTCCATCATGCATCCATCGCTTTGTATATTATGGAATATACAAGCGCAAAACATATACAAGGTGGATTCCATTGCATTTATCCATCGGATCTGAAAAAATTTCAAATCTGGGCTTTGTATCCTCATGAGTTTGCATATGGGCACATATACAAGAGCAAATATACAAGTGGTGGGCCCGACCCATTTTCTCTCTCCTTTGCACATTTCCTTGCACATCGCATATACAAATGCAATGTACAAGCCGCGTATGCCACACTACTTTAGAACAAAATGAAAACAACCTCGGGTCTGCCTTGCATCTTTGGAATGCACATTCATTGTATGTTTGAGCATACAATCACTTTATACAAGTGGCGGGCCCCATCAAATGCACCCTCTGCCTTTGTTTGTTATGGAACATACAAGGTCCCTTGTATATTTTGCTTATATCTTCAATTGTATATAACCGAATATACATTTGCTCTTTGCATGTAAATAGGGAATCCTTCCTGGAATATGCGAAATATATTCTCTCTTGTACGTTGAACATGTACAAACCCATTTGTAGATCTGCTGCACTGTTCACTTTTGCATATCGCGGGCCTTTGTATATTTTTCAATGTACATTTTCTTGCACATACAAGCAAGGAATCTTCTCCAAAATATTCCTGCAATGTATCTTTTCCTTTGTATGTTTCGCTTGCATGTTCTACATACGAGCCCGATATACAAGTAGGGCCGATATACAAATAGCGAATATCCCTAGAATCTTACATAAGATTCTCCCAATGCATATGCAACTCGATATACATTTAGAAATGCATATAACAAAATTTTCACCATTTCTGGAAGCCGATTGGGATTTCACAAGCTTGTCAACAGATTTGATCAATTGCACATACAAAAACATGACAATCTTCCTACACGCGACAAGAGAAGGCGGATTCCACATTGTACTGGGCCGGTCGACCTATGAACATTAAGGCATGGAGATGAAACCTAATAGCAGGGAACTCGTAACAGGAGGCCAACATCAGAATAGACAAAATAATGCAAGAACCCATGACTCAGGAAATTCGTGATTCAAATGGGAAAATCTACAAATGTTCAAACTTAAAACCTTGAACATAAATGAATACTAACATAGGCTCTGATTGGGGACGTGCAGGCGCAAGGCTGCAGCGAGGACTAGACTACTTTGGGGTAGACCAGATAAAACCCAAAATTCAAAACACGACTGACTATACAAGGCATGTACAAAATATTTACACCTAGTTTACAGTGTGCACATAAGGTATTCATTTATGAGAAAAAGGTATTAAGGAATTTACCGTGCACTGGCAATTCCAGTAATTCACCATTGAGGGCTTGGAGAAAATAAGAATCATCCCCATAGATATTGCTAATTTGATATGGCCCAGTCCATAAGGGCTCAAATTTACCATGTTTGCCCTTATCCTGACTCCTAGCATTCCACATAAGGACCAAGTCACCTATCTGAAACCTTCTCTCTGTAGCCCTTCTATCAAATAGATATTTCAGTTGTTGCTGTGTCTTGATGTTTGTTTTATGTGCCTCCCTTCTCATTTCGTCTAGTGCAACCAGTTGATTTATTCTTTTAGTCATCAGGTCTCCAATCTCCTCATCGTTCCCCTGGATGAATTTATAAACTGGCATGAGGTTATTCATAGGCAACCTAGCTGTTGCACCATATACTAATTCATAAGGTGACCTTCCAGTTGCTCTTTTCACTGTCACCCTGTCAGCCCATAATGCCAACTTCAACTTTGAATGCCAAGACCTCTTGTTTTTATCTATCATCCTTTTGATGATTTTCATGAGACTTTTGTTGCTTGACTCTGCTTGACCATTCCCCTGTGGATGATATGGTGATGTATGAGACAAATCCATTCCATATTTATTGCAAAAATCAATAAACTCACCAGACCTGAAGCACATTGCATTATCTGTGACTACTTTTACTGGTACCCCAAATCTGATAATAATATTCTCTAAAATAAAGTCTATCACCACTTTTCTTGTAACTTTTTTGGTTGGAACAACCTCAATCCATTTGGTGAAGTTATTAGTGGCAACCAGAATCCAACCGTGTCCTCCACTTGATTTTTCTGATATTTCCCCTATAAAATCGATCCCCCATTGCTGAAAAGGAGCTTCCACAATTATAGTCCTAAGGGCTAATGCACCTTGATATCTTAGCTTTCCTGAGAACCTTTGGCAAGGATCACATCCTCTTACCATTTTGTGTGCGTCTGAGAAGAGAGTTGGCTACCAATAGCATGCTCTGAGAATTTTATGGGCTGTTGTTTGGCCAACATAATGTCCACCACACACTCCATTGTGCATGTCACTAAGAATATCCTTGGCCTGATTTTCATCAATACACCTGAGTAATACACCATCAGGATTTTTCCAATATTATCTCTCCTTGAACAACAATGTATTTAATAGCCTGTAGCTTCAAGATCCTTTTCTGGATATCACTGAGATGGGAAGGATAGTTTAAGTTCTGCAAATAATACACGATGTCCTTATACCACTCATATTCTGACATATTTATAACTTCATTATGCACTACATTCACTTGGCATGCCTCTAGATTTGACTGTGTCATCAGTTTTGCCAAACCTTGTCCTCTTACCAATTTTGTGATCTGTATTTCAATGTTGAACTCCTGTAATTTGTTTATCCATCTGTATCTTCTTCTAGTTACCTCCTGCTGACTAAAGATATCCTTGACTGCTGCATGAGGCACATATGCAATTACTTGAGATCCTACCAAATATGGCCTAAAACTCTTGACTGCTCTAACCAATGCATATGCCTGCTTCTCCATGATGTCATATTTCAATTCAGCGGCCTGCAATGACCTACTAAAGAAAAAAATAGGCTGTTCAAACCCTTCTTCATTCTTCTGCAATAAGCATGCAGCAATAGTATGGAAAGAAGCAAATGAAAACAATTGAAATGGCTTAGAAAAATCAGGAGATTTTAACACAGGAGCCATCTTTATTGCCTCTTTTATGTCTTGAAATGATTTGGTTGCTCCATCTTCCCATTTGACAGTTACACCCTTCTTCATCATTTTAGAGATATCTTTGGTGGTCTCTGCAAAGTTAGGCACAAATCTTCTAACAAAGTTAATTTGTCCAAAGAAGGATTGAACACCCTTCACTATTTTAGGGATTTAGATTTTGTCTATTGCAGCCACCCTTTCAGGATCAATCCTAACTCCATCCTTGGAAACAATGTGTCCAAGCAATTTACCTTCCGCAACCCCAAAAGCACACTTCTTTGGGTTGAGTGAGATGCCATACTCTAGTGCTCTAATAAAAAAATTGCTCCAAATGCATACAATGCTGCTCCTCTTTCTTTGAAAAGGCAGTTAAGTCATCTTGATACACAACCAAGATTGAATCGATCAATCCTGCAAAAACAACATCCATTGCCCTTTGAAATGTGGCACTTGCATTTGTCAGTCCAAATGGCATCCTTACATATACATATGTTCCCCATGGAGTAGTGAAAGCAGTCTTGAATTGTTCTGATTCCTTTACTTTTACTTGATTGTACCTTGAAAATCCATCCATCATGGATAGAAGCTCACAGCCGGTTACCTTCTGCAACATGGCCTCCATGTTTGGCAATGGATAATTGTCCTTCAAAGAAGATACATTTAGATTTCTAAAATCCACACAAAGTCTTATGTCACCATTCTTTTTTCTGACTGGGACAAGGTTAGAGACCCAAGTTGAATGTTTGATAGGCATGATTATTCCAGCCTCCCTAAGCTTCATAAGCTCTTCTTGCATTTTAGGAGCTAAAGTTGGGTTGATAGGTCTCTGTTTTTGCCTAAATGGTTTAGCTCCAGGCTTCAAAGGGATTTCATGCTGAAACAAATCCTCTCTATAAGCTTTCAGGTCCTCATATGACCAGACAAAGACATGCTTATATCTTCTCAGTAGTGCAATCAACATAGCTCTGATATGTGGTTTGAGCTGTTTGCCAATATATACCTTTTTGGGAGCATGAGATATTCCCAAGTTTATCTCTAGATCATTCTTATTTGTTGGAGATGTCTTTGTAACAAATTGGTCCCTATTGTCAAAAGCTCTCTCTAAAGCAACCAGCCCTCTAGGGATTTTATTTGTCTTGAGTTGAATTACCTCCTTCCCTAAGAGAGTTTCCTTCCCATCTACAACCTCTACAAGGTTCTGAAAATCCATTTCTTGGTTCTCATATTCATCAATGCAATGTAGGAATCTCAGCAAATCTTTATCATCATCAAACACTTGCTAGTTGCATACATTGTTTGGCACTGCAGGTCTAAGTTTGACCTCAACATTTGTGACATCTGATAGAGTGATATCATCTGGCCTATGGCTACATTGGCTAGAAAATCTGCCATGACATTTTTTGATCTCTCTATCTAGTTTATTGAAAATGCATCAAACAATTCAATTGTATCCCAAACATCATGTTTATATTGTTTTAACCTTTTATTTTTTGATGCATACTTATCTCTAACTTGGGAAACAATAAGCTCTGAATCCCCAAATACTTTGACCATCTTTATTCCATGCTTCAAGGCCACATTCAATCCTAATAACAGAGCCTTATACTCTGTAATATTGTTTGTACAGGCAAACTTCAACAAGAAAGAAAATTTTAGAAGCTTACCAGCTGGAGACAAAAATATAATCCCAGCACCAGAGCCTTCCTTTGAACAAGCTCCATCAAAATACATGGTCCATAGACCCCGTTGGTCAAGCTCTTGAATGCAAATATCTCTCTCTTTACCCTCTTTATCATCTGAGATAACTCTGCAATTTTCACAATCAGTATCCACAAAGCATATATGCTCCTCTAATTCTCGATCCTCAATTGTGTCTAGTGATCTTTCTTCTCTGATCAGTTTGACATATTTGCCATTCATAGGGATCATAGCATATGACAGATCTAATTGCATACTCCTGCCAATCAATGCTGCCCACCTTCTTGACAAAAACATGCCATACTGTGGCTTGATATCAACAACTGTTATGTTCATTTTGTAGGTCTTTTCAAGATATGCTGCCAGTCTGAAATCAACATCTTTCATAATTCCAATGACAGGTACCTCCCTAGCATCCATTGCATAGCACTTCCCACATGCCTTATCTATTTTTAACCCAGCTTGCTGCATGATGGCCAAAGGCATGATATTTGTTGATGCTCCTGAATCAAGCATACAATTCTTAATTATTTTTCTGTTTATGACAAGAGAGACATAAAATGGTTCCACTTGTGAAGGGCATTTTGTCATGGTCATCCCCAGATACACCTCGGGAACTTCATCCTCATCAATGCACAGGGCTTGTTTCTTACCCTGAGGTTCATCACTCAACTTGGCTTGACAGGGTACTCCTGAAATTAAGGATACTGCTTTATTTCTAAACTTTTCAACTTTCATCAGCTTCATCAGTGGGACAAAGACTTTTACTGCGATAAGACTTGAGTGATGTCAAATGGAGCATAATTTTGTATGACAGTCATAGCTTGCTCCACAGTTTTACTTCCATCTTGAGATGATCTAGCTTTAACTTTTATGGCTCCTTGACTGTCATCTTTAATCTGAAATTTTTTGTTTTGATTCTCAACCTGGGGAATTCTGCTTTTTGGTCCTTGAGGATCATGACCTATTTTCTGCTTAAAACCTTGCTTAGTAGTGTTCCACTGTTTCTTTTGTGGTTCAGTCCCTTTATGACTATGCACTAGCTGGCTTATAAAAGTACTCTTTGGTTGGTGTGAGTTGCTTACCTGAGCTTTACCTCTTAGGTTATAATTGCTTTTGACTTGAGCTACTGCTGCAGCTGTGAGGGCTCTTATTTCTTCATCAGAAAGCCTCTTCAAGTTATTCAGAAAATTGTGTGAGTCTTGAGCATAGACATAGTTGTCTTCATCATCTTCATCATAAGGAAACTGCTGATAGACCTGAATCTCCTCATTTGCACTTGCATCAACATCACGAGAGGGATACTCTCTGTTTGTAGACAACATATTGACATTATCATCTTCCATGCGATGCGGCTCATTGCACTCATCACAGGCAACAACATTGTTGTATAAGGACTGAGCAATCATACATTGTGACTGTGAATGAGGCATTTGGCATATTATACACCATGGGATGTCATTAACAGTATTTATAGCCTTCTTCAAAGGATCAGGAGTTTCTTTTGTGTTTTGAGTCCTTTGGTTTGAGTTGTTTGGAAGAATAGGCTTACCATTATGCCAATTAGTATTATATGGCATATCATGTAATGATGGTCTTCTTTCTTGCTTCTGGTAAACTGGTCTGTCAGGACCTATCCCCTTTTCATTTTTAGCCATTCTATAACTCAGGTCTTGACAATGGTGGTCAACTTGTCTATTTTGTCCTCAAAAGCATATGCATTGCCTTGAACAACTTGAGATTTAATATTTAGATTTTGCAAAATTTTCACATCATCTCTTCTGTTTGTCTTACTAGACGCTTTTCTGTTATTTTCAATATTTGTTGCAATCTTGAAGGCATCTCTGAGGCTAACATGACCCTTGTCTCTCAATCCATAAGCTATCTTGGCATCAAAAACATTTATGTACAACACTATGCACATAGGTTCATTAGGCCTCAGGTGATGTGGCAATTTGTTCAATACCTTCATAAATCTAGCATTGAAATCAACAACTTGTTTATTTGATCCTTTGGTAATGCCAGTAAATTCATTAATGAAGAAACTAGGATCAGTTTTGTCACCATACTGTTCTTTGAATATTCTCCTGAATTCATCCCATGATGAAACACTTCTGTCAGGCAGGCCCTTGTACCATTCGTTGGCCTCATCAACCAAGGATTGCATAAATAATTTCATAAAAACATCCTCATGCTCAACCTCAAAGTTGTCCATGATATTCTGAAAATTTTTTAAGTGGTCTTTCCCTGATACAACATTATTTCCTAAAAATTTTGGCACCTGCAGCCTGACATGTTTGTCAATAGGATTTGGGTAACCAGGAATGCCATCAAACACAAGCTGTCTGAATCTATCTAGCTGCATAGGCTATCTACCAAACTGATTTACATTGGCATTTCTGTTTGCATTCTAATTTCTTACATTATTTAAAGGTACTCCAGCATTATTTGCATTCTGTCTTTGATCATTATGCTGATCTTGGACTTCATTTCTTTGTTGATTTCTTTGCATATTTGCATTTTCAAGGGTAGGAATTGAATCATTTTGAGCAACTCTTAGAGCTTGCACTTTCTGTCTCATGTCATCTCTGATTTTTACTACTTGAAGATATTCTAACTCTGCCCCTAAGTTCTTAATTTCTTTAGCTAATTCCTCCTCTCTAGGCATAGAAGAGGATGGTTTTATCACATTCTGATCATCATTATCATCCCTTGGGGATTCAGCTTCTTCAAATTTGTCAGGGGAATCATGGAAAGGGTGTTCTTGAAACACCTCTGACCTTATTCTCAATCCATCACCCTGTTGTCTTTCATATACATTCTAGATTTCAGCCTCAGCATTTGAAAAATAAGGTATTGTTCGCTCTAAAGATCCTGGATTTTCTTGAATAAAATCATTACTTCTGGGGCTAGGAGAACCATCTTGACTAGCTCAAACAGTCCCTTTTTCCCTGTACATCATTTTTATGGGTAACTCTTCAAATAGAGTATTACACTATGATCTTCTCCCTTGCATACAAATTTTTACTTTACCGGTCGAGAGATTAGTTCAGAGTCGCCACCTATTACTAGGAATTGTTTTCTTTTAAAATTAGGGTTCTTTCACAAAGTTCCCCAGCGGAGTCACCAAAATCTGTTGCGACTCAGATGGGCAATAATTTATTAGGGATGAAAAGGTAATACTTTCACTTCACCTCCCCAGCGGAGTCGCCAAAATCTGTTGGTATTTTTCCCAGACTGGATGCTTATTCCCAGTTATCCCTACAAGGTAGCCATCATTGATCAACAGGATTCCCAGACTAGGGGCCAACAGTATAGGAGATAGACTCTATAAATATCTCCTCTTCTTCTTTAGGCTCTGCAGAACCAAGGGGGGTATTCCCTACTCAACATCTATGACACATGCACATGAGCTTACTTGGATGTTGATACAAAGCAGATAAATCCTCTATTATGCAGACCAAAACTATGGAATAAGTGCAAAAGGGATAGCTTTGGGCCTATGTTTAGTTGTAGATAGAGGATTTTGGATCCTAAAACTACTTCTAAAGTCCTAAAAGGTTTGTATATGAAGTTTGAGTTGATTTTATATTTGGATGCAAAACTAGGACTCTGGGTTGCAACAGAGATACAAGACTAGATCGGTGCCTATCCAGGGCTCAGAGTTAGTAGACATATATATGTGAATGTTTATCATAGACTCAACACCAATTAGATTCCAAGGGGTTTTGTAATGTCTGCCTTACAGACAATACCCAAGACAAAGTATTCAGTTATTTCCGCTTATAAATATCCTTACTGCAATGTATTTTTCCCAACACTTAACCCTAAACATTCAATCTACTCCTTAAGCAGAAGTAAAAGATTAAGCATTCAATATACCCATATCCTAGAATCTCTAACACCCCTTAGATGCTCAGATTCAAAAGAAAAACACATTCAACTTGGAGACAAATAACAGAACACATGCTACAAAGCATTACTCATTTAAATTAACATGAAACTGACGAATTCTATGCATAATACATACAACATACAACTCATAAACTCACAAAGACACCTAAAATATAGTCACCAGAAAGTTGCATTCTTATTGCAACACCAAAATTTGTCCAGTTTTCAACCACAAAATGAGTAACACAGTTTGGCTTTTATATCAAGACTGTGTACTCAGCAAAATTAATTACATGACAAGGTCAAAAATTTCTGCCAGATACACTATACCAGAAATGATGCTCAAAATCATAAATGCAGCAGGGGACAAAATGGGACGAAGTAAGAGAAGGGTGAGGAGTAGTTGAGCTCGAGCCATGTGCCGCCGCTGGAAGACTCTCCGTCATAAACCAGGTACTTGGCCATTGGACCATCAGCCCATGCCTGTCTGCAATCCTGCCATTAATGGCTCAACCACTCGTAGCTCCTCTTGGAAACTATAACAACACACCCATTGAAATTTCCTGCTAAAAAAAAATGACTGCGGACACAAGGAAAAAAAACCATGGCTGAAAGTTCAAAACCCAACCGTTGATCAAAAATCCATCGCCGAGATCAACGATCCCAAAACATGTATGAAGAGCTGCCAGCCAATGATATTGTGCCACATAGGCACCTTGACCCTCTATCGCTGACCTTTTCTCCTTTTATTTCACCTTTATCACTTTTGTATTTGCAAACCCAAATGCATATACAACATACAAGGCAGACGTCAAATGTTATAAAACAAACTGGAATTCAGTTCAGGTTCGGCCTGTATTTCCATCATGCATCCATCGCTTTGTATATTACGGAATATACAATCGCAAAACATATACAAGGCGGATTCCATTGCATTTATCCATCGGATCTGAAAAACTTTCAAATCCGGGCTTTGTATCCTCATGAGTTTGCATATCGACACATATACAAGTGCAAATATACAAGTGGTGGGCCCGACCCATTTTCTCTCTCCTTTGCACATTTCCTTGCACATTGCATATACAAATGCAATGTACAAGCCGCGGATGCCACACTACTTTAGTACAAAATGAAAACAACCTCGGGTCCGCCTTGCATATTTGGAATGCACATTCATTGTATGTTCGAACATACAATCATTTTAAACAAGTGGCGGGCCCCATCAAATGCACCCTCTGCCTTTGTTTGTTGCGGAACATACAAGGTCCCTTGTATATTTTGCTTGCATCTTCAATTGTATATAACTGAATATACATTTGCCTTTTGCATGCAAACAGGGAATCCTTCCTGGAATATGCGAAATATATTCTCTCTTGTATGTTGAACATGTACAAACCCATTTGTATATCCACTGCACTGTTCACTTTTGCATATCGCAGGCCTTTGAATATTTTTCAATGTACATTTCCTTGCACATACAAGCAAGGAATCTTCTCCAGAATATTCCTGCAATGTATCTTTTCCTTTGTATGTTTCACTTGCATGTTCTACATACGAGCCTGATATACCAGCAGGGCCGATATATAAATAGTGAATATCCCCAGAATCTTATAGAAGATTCCCCCAATGCATATACAACCCGATATACATTTAGAAATGCATATAACTCAAAATTTTCACCATTCCTGGAAGCCGATTGGGATTTCACAAGCTTGTCAACAAATTTGATCAATTGCCCATACAAAAACATGACAATCTTCCTACACGCGATAGGAGAAGGCAGATTCCACATTATACTGGGTCGGTCGACCTATGAACATTAAGGCATGGAGATGAAACTTAATAGTAGGGAACCCGTAACAGGAGGCCAACATCAGAATAGACAAAACAATGCAAGACCCCATGACTCAGGAAATTCAGGATTCAAATGGGAAAATCTGAAAATGTTCAAACTTAAAACCCTGAACATAAATGAATACTAACAGGGTCAATGCCCTTCATATCATGATAGTCCCATGCAAATGCTGTCTTGTGAGTTTGCAACATTTTTATCAATTCAAATTGCTGAACAACTATCAGTTCACTATTTATATTAAGTTTCCTGCCTAGTGTAATGTCAAATAGTGTTACAAATACCATGACAGAGACAATATCCAGTCATGATAAATTAAGGCTACACCTGTGGGGCAACAGATGATGAAACATATGGGTAGTGGAAGCATATGCTTGTACATTGACTGAAGGCAGAATATTGTGTAGTGGGCAAGTCAAGCATGCTAAACATGGGTCCTGCTACGGGTCCCTTCCATAAGGGTGTGTGCAAGAAGTTGAGTCCACTTTTTGGCCAAAAAGTGGAAGTGTTTTTCCTGATTTTCAGAATTTGTCACATTTGACCTATAAACTTGAAGCACTTAAAGGTTGAATCTTAAAAAAGTTAGTAATATGAAATGTAGTACTCAAAGTCTAGTTTCCAAATATGTAATTTACTTTAATACCCAGATGATACAAATGGATTTTCAATAGGCATGTGTTAAAAACCACTGTCTAAAAGTCACTTTTTTTAACATACCATGCACATGTACGTCAACCATATTTTGACCTAAATAATTGTATTTTTCTGAATCCTTTTGGGAAAGGATTTGTAACACACTAAAGATTGCTCACAATATTTTTTTAATTATTATTTTTATTGGTTGTAATTGTTGTTTTTAAAATTCCTCGTGTACATCACGCATAAGATGACCTAAACTTATCATTTTTTGATTTTTTTTTCAAATTGAAAAGAATTGTCTAAAGTTTGCTCACATATAATTTTTTTTCAAAAAATTATTTTAATAAAAAGTTATTAAAATAATAAGAAAACTTGATATTTCAATTTTAGTTTCATAAAAAAATATTTGAAAAGTAGAAAAAATAATCAAATTGTAAAAAAAATACATATTTGGAATCTACACAATCTCATCTATAATGGGTTTTAATTTCATCAAAAAATTATGTAAAAAATGTCTTCAGACATATGTCTAAAGTCACTTTTTTCTAGTGATACTGACATGACCTTCAAGTTGTAGGTCAAAGTAGGTCCAAAGCTAAGGGTCAGGTCCGTAAGCCTTTTCCCGACCTGAAACCCATAGTATAAACCACACCTAGAATTCAAATACTAAGAAATGGGATCTCATTTAGTTTTTTTTTTAATTTTGACCCTTTATGAAATGGGATCTTGTTTCTAGAAAACAAGATCTCACTTTTGGCTCGGGGTCCCGAAGTGAAACGGGATCTCATTTCATAAAAATTAGGATCCAGTTTCACTTTTCCCAATTTCACGTTTTTGACAAAGTCTGAAACTTCCATGAGAAGTGGACTCATCTTGCTTTTACCCATAAGTGTTTTGTATCACATTTGAAAGCACTTCATCTTCATCTTGGCTATTCAATAATGGGCTTCATTCAATTGTCATTAATGTCTGAAGAGAATATTAGTTAGTATCCTCTAGTTCTAGCCAAATAGGTTGCTCCATATTAGTAAAAGGCTGTGCTGGGGGATAAAGGACCAATTTCTTTGTGAAATTCCCACCGGAAATTATCATATTCCCAAACCTACATCCTATGAAGGCATCTGCTATTGCCAACCAAGGTCTCCCTACGATGAGTGGGTATCCTCCTAAGTTGTCCTTGGGTTGCAAGACCATAAAGTCTGCAAGGTATTCCCATGAATCTAATGTAATCACAAGATTTTCAATGACCCCCTCAGGTTTGACAGTTGACCTATCTGCTAATTGTAAGACTATTCGAGTAGGTCTTAAGTTCACCAACTGAAGATTATTCATTGTTGCCTTTGTCATTATGGCCGCCCCCAAGTCAATCAAGGTGTTTTTGATAAGGTTACCATTGATGTTCACATCAACTACGGGGCTTCCAGGATTTGCTTATTTTGGGATAGTTAAGTTACCTAACATGATATCAACAAGTTGTCCTATAACATGTACTTTCTAAGGATCTTTTCTCTTTCTTCCTGGTTTCTTAAGACATAGTTCCCTTATAAGTATTTATGGGTACATCTTTTATAGCTTGGATTAGGGGAATTTTTACACATACATTTTTCAATTGCCCAATGAAGTCAAAGTCAGGTTCAGATGGAGGTGGTGCTTGCATGTTTAATGTCTCTAGAAATGGAGGGCTCCTGGTAATGGTTTCTTCATGTGGAGGGGTTTACTTAGGAGGGCCATGCTAGTTATTCAAATGATTGTTAGTGACGGAGGTTGGTTCCTCATCAGCAAGTTGTTAGAAATGAAGGTGCAAACCACAATAGAAATTTGATTCAAACCTTATTATCCTCTAAACAATGTAGAATCAATGGAGATTGCAACAGAAATAAAAACCCATTACATAGAAATAACATGCACTAAGAACTGAACACATAACACAGTATGTAACGTGAAGATAACCCTTTTGGGTAAAAAATTCCACCAAGAAAAGAGGCTCCAAGTTATATTATCTTCAAATATGAGATTACAATACATGCACTTCCTCTCTCCTTCAGTCTTCAATCTAGTACTGCTTGTTACTCTCCAATCTGATAAAAATGTAGTACAAATATCCTTATAAAAGGGGGTTGCCTTCTAGGGCAAGATAACTAACAAAATATTGACCGTTAGATCTGTGACCTAATGATGAACGGTCCAGATTCACAATGATAAAATATAAATAAAATAAGGTTTTGAGGGCGATGCCCCCGAACCCCCGCTAAGGCACGCGACCCCCCAGACCCCCTTACGACCTCCCGTTATAGATGAATGAGCGTCATGTGCCAGATATAAACATATGGCTGAAACAAGATCACTGCTGGTGAAACCTTTCATCCCTTATGGGTGATTTACAAATAATATTAGGGGTAATTAATTACATAGGATTTACAAGGTTGATGACACCTTAATCCTAACACAAGTTTTGTGATAAGTGGAGATGAAGGTCTAGTAAGCATTTTATCTGAGCATAGGTGCACATCACTAACCTCAACCATATAGGTTGGGTATTGGATGACTTCATTAGTATAAGCCTGTTGAACATGCTTGTTGTTAGGATTGGGTGTAGGTTGGGATGGCAATTGAGTAGCTCTAGGTGGAGCAAGAGTGGGTGAAGCTACATTTGGCATAAGGGAAGGTTGTTGAGGCAAAGCTTGCTGTGGTTGCGGGTAGTTCATATTTGAATTTTTCCAAGGCTGATGTCCATGCCACTGTTGTGACCATGGGTTTTGATTTGTCTACCATTGTGAATTATAATTTTATGTTTGAAATGGTTGCTGTGGCCATACCCCCTACTGTTGGTTCCAGCTAGGTGGCATAGTTGCCCATTGCTGCTGTGGTAGGTTATACCAAGGTGCATTGTTCCAATTGGGGACGTTTGTAGCAGATGATGGAAATGACATATTATTGGTCCAGGGGTCCTGAGGCATAACTTGTCTTTGCTGCCAAGGCCTACATTGTGCAATGTAAAACATGTTGATGTTGACACATCAAAGTAGAACTAGACTAGATAAAAGCACAAAGCTGTGTCACACTTTTATAAAGGAAATGGCCAACGATGATCCAACTTTTAAACTTGAATCACTAAAAAGTGATATATATGTTTTGAATTTTGAAATGACGTAAACTAATAAAATATTTATTTTTAGTATATTTTATGTTCGTATTTTTTGAAAAAAATTAAAAAATTATTTGAATATAGTTTTTAATAAATTGATACTATAATTTAGTTGCTGATAAAATGCTGAAAAATGAAGTTACATGAGACGTCAATCTTTATATAGTAAATTTTATTTATTTTTTCTTCAATTTTTTTGTGTGCATTTATGACTTGAAACTTTAGTGCATGGATATATATTTTTCTAATTTTGATAAATATATATTTTTAAATAAATAATAAAATGTGCGTGTATTAAAACGTAGTTGTTTTCATTCAACGTCAACTTTCATATTAACTATTTATCTAAAATAGAAAAAAAATTATATGATATAGATTCTTTTATCTAGTGCATCATATTTTTTTCAATTTTTTTAATAAGTTTTACTATTTTTCCTTGACATGGTAATCAACCTAATGTTTTGTGCTGATAACCTACTTTTAGTAAAAATAGAAAGAAAAATATAAATAATAATTAAACTATTAAAATATATATATTTTTGAAAACTAAACTTATAGATCTACAAAAGGGTATTTTTTATATTTTTAAAAAAATGTTATTTACACGAGTAGAAGTTGTTGAAATATCAAGTTTTTCAAATAATTTTATTTTTTTGGTAAATGGGCCTCATAGTGGTGTTACATATGCATTTAACCAATAATTTTAGTTGGAAAAGTTGTGGACATATCTAACTTAGTTAGAATGAATCTTACAAGATCATATGTTTGACCAAAATTGATTTTTAGTTAGAAATACTTAAATTCACTTGTGCTGATAAGTTGGTTGAAAGTGTGACACAAATTTGTGCTTATGTTAACTTGACCTTCTTCATCCTCAATGGTTCAAACATCTTCTTTCTCAGTCCTTTCCTCAGAAATATTGGCAATACATTTGCACTTACAGTTGGTCTTCTTTTGACGACAATGTGGATAATATTCAAATTCCTTTGCTGCCTCTTGCTTCTTGTGTATGTGTAGAGTGTCCAGTTGTGTTGCCAAATGGATTATGATGTCCTCTTTCATGTTTGATAGTAGATTGCTGAGCTCTACTCTGGAGACTCCAGTAGATGATTTAGTGGAAGGCATAGCTCTCAAGCCTCTATTTTTCTTCAAGGTGGAATGTGAATAATTTTGCAAATTTGACAAATTTTATCAAACCTGAGTTGAGAGATGTCCCCTGCTCCAATTAAATTCAGTGCATCCATGCATTCTTCACTCACACCTCTTAAGAAGACCAACTTGAGTGACTCTAGAGAGAGCCAATTCTATCTTGACTTCTTGAGACCTAAAACTGAAATCTCTCAACGTAGTCTTCAAGAGGTTCATCTTCCTTTTGTGACATCCTAAAGATATCATCTCCTTTCATATCTTTACCATGAAATAGTCCTAGTACTTTTGCAAGAACTTCTTCTTCATGGTACCCCTATTTGTTACTAAATTTTGGCCCAACCCCATGAACCATCGTAAGGTAGCATCCTTAAGGGTGGCCAAAAAGAGTTTGAGTCTGTATGCATTTGTAGTGTAGGCATAGCTTCTACAGAGTACATCAATTTCAAAAAGAAAGGTATCTGGGTCCTCAATGATTAGCCCATGAATGTTTAGTAGGACCGAATGAGGAATGTTCTTCAGGGTATTAGCTCTTGCCAGGTCTGTAATAGGGAATGCAAAGCTAATTGGCTCAGCTAGATTTTCTATTGTTTCTTCTGCTATTGTGTCTTGATGCTAAGTGGCAATATCTTTTAAGTCTGCAACGTCCTCTAGTCCAAGGGGTGGTTCAAATTGGTCCTCTCCTTCTTCTATTGAACTGGATGGAAGAAATCTCCCCAACTACTCTCTTGGCTATTACATACAATGATGCGTAAGCTAATAGCTTTGATCTTGCACCATGTTAGTAGATAGTTTGGAAATAGATTGAATATCTAAGAAATCCTAATTTCTGAAAAATAAATATTATATCATATGAAAGAAAATACAAACATGAATAAAAAAGAACTCAGAAACTCTAAACCTTTAGCACCATCCCCGACAACAGTGCCAAAAATGTCGAACTCCATTATTAACCAATACATTGATGTAGAAAGGGCATGCACACAACTCAACGGACTAACGGATCCTATATCAAGAAACCTATTGGCTATAATGTGTTACATTTAAATTGTCAAACCAGGGAATCATATTCTTCTTGGATGGTGCCCGTACTATGTGTACAATCAAGGATTCATGAATTGTAATCTAAAAGTTATGCATAGAAACAAACTATTGAAAGGAAAACAAACTCTACTTTGCAAGAATTGACAAGTACTTTGAGTAAGTAATGCTGGTAAGAAATAACTAATGCTATTTAGTTGGCTATAAATCAAAATAGTCTATGTGAATCAAAATAGGGGAACAATTAATAACTAAGTCGATGATCACCTTAACCCAACAATACATACTATCAATATCTAATTAATCCACATGACATAAACTCATCACAATATGCATTAATCACACAAACATAAGCTAGTAACATAAACTAAACACATGAACATATAAGAGATACAATTACCTCAAGTGGCCCTTGCTTGAGTGACTGTAATCTCCACATAATCTAACTAGATCTCTACTATATCACTCAAACCATTGATTGAATTCAAAACTTGCGCTCCTTTATTGAATGCTGAGAAACATACAATAATAACTTTGATAACACAATCTCTGTCTCACCTCCCTTGTCATATACAAAATCTAACATATATAGACAAGATCAATTTTTCCTAATTGAACAAAACTGCTAAGCAATTAATACCATACTTGTCCATTCTCCACAACATAGGGAGAAGATATTATTACTAATCAAACTAGGAATAGGAAACTAAACTATAGTAAAGATAATTGTAGATAGTACAGTCCTACTATAACTCTTCTTAGTCATTATGAAAACATTCATAATTGGAGATAGAACATGGACCATGATCTAAGCTTCCTTCATTATTCATGACTATGTCAACTGTCGAAGGATAACTGTCGAAGACTGGGGAGTTATGGCTAACACATGCCCAATCAATTCAGAGTCCTTTTCTTTTGGTCGCGGGTAACTGCATTATCTACTGTAGATGAGAAAACCTCCTTTGCTATAGGCTGATAGGTGCTCTTCATGAAATGTAGCCACATTCTTGCTGCATAGGGGTTAGTTCATCACATGATATTTATACATCACAAACTACTAAAATTAATAGAAAGTGCTATCATATTTTATGAGCAATCATCAATTCATACACAGTCATTTACCAACATATCATATACCAATCTTAATGCTTTAAATGTATTAAGGATATTTATAAGAATAGACAATGTATGTAAAAGTTAGGGAATGTCTTTGAAAAACATAAACTAAAGAAAGAGAAATAGAACAAAACACGTCATCACCACCTTCAAATGAGTCAAGACAAAAGTTGAATGTATCAAACTCATACACCTCTGAAAAGTATACTTGACCACAAAGTTGATCTACACAAGGAAGAACATTTTCACACATATCAAACCAAAATGTCTCGATCTTAGGTATACAATCAATTAGAGCTTTCACAAGTTGGTGTTCAACTTCGTACGTGCATTGCAACTCAACATTACTTTCAATTTTATGTTGGACCCACACAAAGGATTCTAACTTTGGCGCATCACCATCATCCATATTAGTAGAAACTTGATCTCCATCATAAAGGAAAGCTTCATATTGATTTATACTCACATCAAGCTCTTGGACAACTTACGACTAGCATACACCATCTTCACATATGTTGATGGGATGCACCATGCTCAAATAAAACATGTGACCTACATCATCATCATAAACATAAGAGTGAAATTGAGGCACCTCAAGTGAAGGATTGAACCCTTCCCATTGCCTCTTTGTTTTAATTTCATCTCTGCAACATGCTGTGCCATACTTATTTCTATAACCAGACTGGTAACCACCTTTATCGTCATCCTCTCCCTACAAATAGGCATAGGAAATTATAGCAAAGGGAAGATCCACATATGTGGTACATCCAATAAAGTCACCATCAAAGCACATGACATTGTAGTCATAGGCACTGATGCCATGTGTTGTTGGGTGACTTGACTCATACAAGTTAGTAAATAGGTCATTAGCGAAGGAGGAAAACACTTGAGAGCCAACACAAGATATACCATGCACTTCTTCCTCAACGCAAACAATTTCATCTTCACACACCCCCTCAAAGGTGATAAAATCATATCACAAGTCAACACCTTTAGTAGATCTAGCATATTCATCTTGCGTTATAAGAACCTATGTCATACTTTTATGAAAATAAACACTTGTGACAGAAATCATCTGCAACACTACTACCATCATTTTCACTTTTAGGAACAAACTCTTCTAATTGTAAATCAGTGCAAACACTATCTATTTCATATGCATAGCCATCCCATGATGTTGAATCATCTTCCTTAGCCTTCGATGAACATCTACTAGCAACAAGAGTCCCTTGAGCATCCTCAACCCACACCTTTGGAGTTAGCAACCCCTATATGTATTCATCTCTTGCCCTTTAGAGATTATCAATCCATACGTAAGATTACTGCAAACTTGTGGGTTTCATTTCTTGCATCACCACACTTAGGCCAACCTCATAAGAACTAAAGAATAAATCAATGAGGTGGATGCATTAGGCCTATACTTCCTTGGAATATCAAAATGTGCCACCACAAACCTATGATTGAAGTCCAAACCTGAATCTCCCTCTTATCTTTTGATGTTCAACAAATTTTGGACAAGAGAAGCAGGGTTAGCACTACATGAGTACTATTCAAAAAATGTAGTCATAAGATCATTCCAAAAAGAAAAATAGTGCGGAGGAAAACTAGTAAACCATCCTTGTAAGTTCCCACATAAAGATTAGACTGTTAGTAATATAGTTGTTGTTGCACCAAAAGATCAACCTTTTAATGCTCGATACAATTGCTAGAGTTAATGAATCCACGTGAGGTGATTAAGCCTTGTCACAAACCCAAGCGTTGCACTGTACAACGTAAGGAAAACAAGGGTGCACACATTGCAACAATCCCTCCCAGCACAAGCGAGGGGTTTGAACCCATCACCCAGGCTCTGATACCAATTGTTAGCAAGATAGTTGTCGTTGCACCAAAAGATTGACCTTTTAATGCCCAATACAACTGTTAGAGTTAATGAATCCACAGGAGGTGGTTAACCTTGTCACGAACCCAAGTGCTACATTGCACAACACAAGGAGACCAAGGGCGCACACCTTGCAACACAGACAAAGAACCGCATCCACATGTATTCATCCTCAAAATGAAAATTCTTCATGAAATCAGAGAATGTGCTAACATGTAAATCCCCTTCAACGACATCAATCCTATTAAACTTGGGCATTTGATTTAAAATTTCTCTAGACATTTTCATTTTATATTCAACCCATGATAGGTCCAATTGCTTGTAGACCTCAAGGGGAATAATGGGGTCTTGGGCAACTTGTTTTTTTGCAACAAGAAGCAGGACATTGGCATGTAATCTAGACTCAAGCATTTTGATTTGGCTTTCAATTTCTTTTTGCTCCCTAATGAGTTCATTATGTTCTTGTAAAGACACTTGTAGGTTTCAGGAATGACTAGGAGGTGGAATATGACTATCCCAATAAAATGATGCATCATTATAGTAGTCGGAGTCATACTCATCAGCAAAATAAGCAGGGATAGAATCATGGGGGAAATCAAATAAAGGAGCAACCCTATCAATGTGTTCAGACTTGAAGGACATAACTACTATTTTATAACATGTTGGGACAACATTGCACTTCTTTTCAAGCAAATTCTTCCTTTATGAAAGAAGCATAGTCTCATCATAACAAAGAGGAGAAGAGGCATATACATTATTATATTTTCACAGCATGAGACATAACTTTGCAACACATTTAACAAACAGGTACAAAATTAGAACACTTTGATTCATTACAATAGAGACGCTACCTCATTGAATGAGGAAATCCTTGGAGCAAAAAGGAACCACCAAGGAATGAATGTTTTTTGGGTTGCCTTCAACAAAGTCTTCAACTTCATGTAACCTAGGATAAGACTATCTAGAATTGTCCCTAGTGGAGTTGCCATTTTGTTGCTGCAATTTGATGGGATGCCAAGACTGCACATAGCAGAATACACCACCGCAACATTTGCAAACTTCACCAAACAAGATATGATCTCCTAAAAACAAACACCATTTTGTTGGTGCTTAGACATGTGGCTCCACAATTTGTAAAGGCTTGCGCTAGCACTTGAGGCAAGGGAGTGCCAACACATGTGATGGGCAGGACTTATGATAAAAATGTGACATGAATGGACTAATGATTATGAGTGGGTAGGCTCATCTTTATCTTTAAGACCAACTAAATTCGAGAGGGTATCCTCTAGAGGTTACCTCAATAGGACATCTATCAATTATAATGGAACACAACTAAACCAATCGTAGCTATACCCAATGTATGCTTGACTCCAAGATTTGTGGCAAGAGAAGATACACAACTAGGTTCAAGCAACCCCCTAAATACTTACATATTTCCATGGAGACATACCATTTACAAGCACCGTGTTCATGAAATAACCTTCTTATGAGTTACAATAGGCATACCATCCCCTTATAGACTAGACTTGCATCACTTGATGCCCTATAACAACTTGAGACACTCATGCAAAAACTTGGCTCAATGACCAACAAATATACAACAAACAACCATGCACATATAGCACTCAACCAAAAAATGCATTGTGGCATAGATGCCAGATGATTGTCATACCATCCATCCACATTGTACTTACCTATGTCCCAATCATTTTCACTGAGGCTGCCATCTTTGTCGTTCGTGCAGGGCTCAAATTTGACCATATTTGGCCACCGTACCAAATTACAATGCATAGTTATTTCTACTTTTCCAATTGTTTTTTAATTAAAATCAAAAACTTTATAAGTTTAATTAATTTATTTTTATTGAAATGTTGTCTTAGGCTGTAAAAAAAATTCACCCCAAAATTTTTTCTAAACTCTTGGTTGTTCTCACAAAAATCGTGTCTATTTTATATTATATTATTATAATTATATAATTATATATATATTTTTATAATGTGCTTGGTAAACTTTTTAACGTGACCAGTGACGTTGGCGCGACACGCCCTCCGGCTCCACATGGATAGGGGGGACTAGACCTCGTGACCTCCTTATCTGCAATAGGAATACTTAGCCAATCGAGCCAGGGCCCCCACCATTATATTATTATATTATTATATTATAATATTATAATTATTTTGATAATATTATATATATTTGGATCCATACTAATATTTGTATATTCAATTTGAAAAGGAAAAATACATCTGCTTATGTAGGGTTGCATAACATACTGTTCATGGTAGTTTGAATTACATTATAGAATCAGACCGCACAGGGCCTTCATTCATCTATATTGATAACTAACAAGGTTTCCATACCAAAATGAAGCCTGGGATCTAGCATAGGAAAAAGAGACTATTTGCCCAAAAAGGAGAAACACACAGCATACTATAACAATCTTACTCCTTATCATAATCTACCAGCCTGAGGTTGAAATCGGCCACCCATTAGAACCCATCCTCCGCTACTAGCTCGAGCATCCACTTGATGAAGTCCACTGCAAACTGGGCTTGCTCCTTTAGGGTAATCAATTCGAAACCCCTGATGTCCAGCAGAAAGGGATAAAGCTTTACTACCTCCCTGGAGTTGAGCAGAAGTTCCATGTCTCATGGCCTGGGCACACCTACCCCTAGAGTAGCCGCTTGCAAGATTACCTCCAATTCGTCCAACAACCCTAGAATGAATAGCCCTCTCATGATAGCATCGACCTCCGTCTTAGGCGTGTTCATCTCCAAAAGCATCACCATGAACCTTGAAGGAATATCTGAATCAACCCTGTAGCGTTCACTGGCTGCCATGTATTTCTTGCCCAAAACCATTCGGACGACTCCAACCATCAGAGGATCATCCTGCCTAAGGATTCTTCGTAGTCGAAGCTTCGTAATCTGCCCTAAAAAGGCCATCTACCTTTTCTGGCTCACCAGTCTCACATGAGTGTCCATAGCTCCACACTATATTGCATCTGCAGAAAAGATGACTACGTATCTCGAAGGCATGGAAAGGAGTTGTTCTACACTAAATTGCCACGATTTAAGTTCAGCAAGAGCATTCATAATTTATGCTCCTTTCATTATTTCTTACTCTGCTGTCGTTAGCTTGGAGAAGACTCTGGAAGCAAGTGAGTTAAAGACCCTCAGTAGTACTTACCATCATAATAATCGGCCTTCCTCCGTAATCATTCCAAGTGTAGGGATTCATTTCTCACTTCACTTATGCCAGCTATCTGATAGTCGACACACTAGTTTAATATCCGCGGACAAACCCAAGGAGAGGTAAGGAGGAGAAAAAATAGGGGGAGCAGGGGAGGGGTATATATAATTATATATACATATTCATTTATAGGTTTATACATGTGTGTTTGTAGGTTTATTTTTACCTTTATATCCATATGTTTATCTACTTATCTTTTTGTATATATATATAAACATATCTATCCATTATATCTAACTTATTTATATATATTATTTATATAAATTTATTTATGTCAATCTCTTATATATATCCCTATCCATTCTTATCCCTCTCTTGATTTCTTCTCCTTAGGTTAAATTCCCTACCCACACCTCCCTCTCTCTCTCTTTTAATTAAATCAATATATAATAATATAACTATAACATTATTAAATATAATAATATTATATTTATAATCTTATATTTTTTGATAAAAGTGGTCAAACAGGTTTTGAAGGGGGCACCAAAACCCTTTACAAAAGGAAGCAAACAAGAACATAATGCCAACCAATAGCCAACTGAAAGCTACCAGAACAACATAAGCATAAAACATAGCAAAAAAGAAAACAGACCAAGCTAAACTAATTCATCTTCTTCAGGGTCTTAGCTGCCTCTATTTCTTTTTCATAAAAGGTCTCGTGCATTTTGGCAAAGTCGATCAGATCATTCTTTTCAGCTTCAAACTGCTTCCTCTTGCTCCCCCTAGTGTGGGTAGAGGGACCACCTGAATCCTCACTAACCACTTGTTTACCAGTGCCTTTAGTATACTCTTCTTTATCATGTATACCCAAGCCTTCAACATTGAAGATATCCTCATCTTTGAACTCTTTAAACTACTCTTTCTTCAATTCTTTCAGCTTCTCAGTCAACATCTTCATACCGTTGAGACTATTCTGAATAGTTTGTTTATTGATGTGGATCATTATTTCAAGATTACTATTCACATCCATGAGTTTCTCCTCCAGATATTGAATTTTGGTACGAAATTCTTCCCTCATCTTGCCCAGCTCCCTGTCTATCTCCTCCATTTTTGGGATAGCTTCCCAATTTTTGAAGATCAAAGTGTCCTGCTCCATGGTAATGTTATTCCCTCGCCCCAAGATTTCCTGCGTCAACTGTAATTTAATATTGATCCTATTGATCTCAAGAAAAAAACATTTAGTCATCTTGTGCTGGGAGTTAACAACATTCTTCACCAAATCAAAAACTTCCTCAATCTGGTCTCTGTGATTGGCTTGGGCTATACTATTGTCAAAATTAGGAGGAAGGTTGGTAGAAGGATCATGGATTTCAGGAAAATTTAGGCCCACTCTAGGTTTAGGAATATGCATTGTTTTGCCCTAGGTTTCCAACCCACGTTCAGCTCCCTTCTCACACGACCTTTCATGTTTCCCAGGTGTTTCGAATTGGTCCCTTGTTTCTGGGATGTCCCCTATTTCTGGGGGATGTTAACATTACCAGGAGGTCCTCCCACTCTTTGTCATTGTCTTTCTCCAAGATTTTCTTACCCTTCTTCGCAGGAGTAGGGGTTTTCCTTTTCATAGGCATAACTCTCTTACCAGACACCTCTTTAATGGAGGAATCAGAGTCATCACCAGTGTTGGACCCGTCAGACCAAGAAATGTTTACTTCCCTTTTCTGATTATTCTTCCTCTTCTTAGAAGACTCTGCCTCAGTATCATCCTCTTTAGATTCCAGTTTCCACTCTTCGTCATCCGTTTGGGAATCATCCTCACTCATGCTTGACTCCACATACCCCTTCTTTTTGCCACTATGAATAACTTTAGGCCCTTTTCTTAGAGTATTAATTTTCATTTGTTCTATTATCAGCAAAATGAGACTTTCATGCAAGATAGGCAGCTTAGGGTTTCTGTTATTTTCTTTAATGCCATACTCTAGAGAGGAAAGCAAGTAGAAAGGGATAGAAACAAACATACCATGGTGGAAATGATTAAGCAGATTGAAATGGTAACTGTAAATAGCAATGTACCTTCCATCCAGAGTAATGTATCTCATGATCACTTCAGCCACCTCATCCCAAATAGGTTTGATAGAGAGATGATTATACCCTCCCGGCTGCATCTTCACCAACTTATCCCTTTCACTGCCTTTAAAGAAGTTGTTAAGGGCTTCTTCACTATATTCCTCTCGCGGAAGAAATTCTTCCCTCTGGTCAAAAGACTAAAAATAGAGGCAATAAGGTCTTCAGTGACGGCTAGCTCCCAGCCATATTCAGAGACCCTTTTAATTCTATAGCTCTTCACAAACAATGTTGTAGCATTAGGGTCCGCACCATGAAGTTTCTCCATATAGGGAGTTAACCCCCTTCTTCCAAAATTTTCCAGACCTTCTGTTTCTGACAGGTCTCTTTGTAGGACGATGACTCAATTTTGTACCTATCTCCTCCCATACTGAAACCCTGATCTCTATAAAATTCACTATCAATGCAGAGCAAAATGAAAACAAGAATGCACTGAAGCCTATACTAGAGAGTCTTATCGTTATCTCTACCCATAATCTGTGTGAACATACCTTTCTAGATGGGAGTAGCCTTCGAACCCTTTGAGTTCATGATGGTCTGCTTATTAAATTTTTATCTTCGTACCATTCTTTCCATCATTGAAAATACATTCCTTTGCCTTTCTCGGGATTCTTTCAATTTCCTCCCATATGCTCTTTGATTGGCTATTAACCCCTAGGTTGGCAAAAATATCTGCCACCTTGTTGCCTTCACAAAAAATATGAGATATATGGATGGCTTCAAAGGTTCCCATAATCATAATAGCATCTTCGATTAAGGTTTCTATAGACCAACTAGGTTTGGTGATATTCTTGAGGCATTTTATGATGTTATTAGAATCACCCTCCACCCAAACTTTTCTATAACCCTTAGCTTGAGCCAGAGCTATAGTGTGGTAGGCTGCCACAACTTTGGCATAGTGGTTAGTTTGGGTACCCAGAGGGAGTGCCACCACCACAAGGAACCTACCAAGATCATCTCTTATCACTCCCCCACTACCTGCAGCTTTGAGATTCCCTTTAGTTGCCCCATCAAAGTTAATTTTGATCCACCCTTTAGGGGGTAGTTTCCATACCACTTTTCCTCTGGGTTGTTTCATTCTTTTAAAAGGTATGGAAATATCCACTTTGATATCCCAATTCTTAGAAATATCATATTCCACCTGAGAAACCTCTATTCTTTTTTCATGAGCTAATTGTTCTTCAATCCTGACTTTAAAATTCTCCTTGATGCTCCTGATAGCCTTTAAAAAAAGGTTTTCCAGAGTCAGGTTACTGTTCCTGAACACTCTATTATTCGTCTCCTTCCAGAGGCTCTCGATAATGTGAGGGACTATTAGAGACCAAAGAAATATTAGGGAAGGATTAGGCACAGGGCAGAACCATTGAGAAACCAACTCCTCAGAAGAATTAGGGAAGGTCCATCTTAGTTTCCACAAAGACAGGATCATATTCCAAACCTCTAGATAGTAAGGGCAAGCAAGGAGCAAGTGAAAGGAATCTTCTGAGTTCTGAAGGCATAAGGAGCATCTATTAACCACCGAGATACCCCTCTTACATAGGTTGTCTAATGTTAGCACCCTATCCTGAGCCATCAGCCAAAAGAATATATTAACTTTAGGGAGATGTTTATCATCCCACAATCTAGCCCAAAAGGGAGGAACAACCACCTTAGGGATAAGGCCATTGAAAGTAGAAGCAACAGAATACTGCCCAGAGGAAGTAGCTTGCCAAATGAGTTGATCCTCTTTCCGGTCAAGAGGAATATGGAAGAGATTTAACCTAGCTTGGAAATCCTCCATGAGCCTATCAACAGTCAAGAATTTATTCCATATGCCCTCAGAAATGTAGTCCACGACCTTCAGACCAAAGGTGGAGGAACAAAATTCTTCGAAAGGACTCTCTCATTCCTGCTGATTGAGAGGGGAGTTACCAAACTACAAGTCCTTCCAAAAATCCACCTTGCTACTGTCCCCAATCTTCCATCTAGAACCATTCTTAATAATATCTCTTGCCTGTAAAATGTTTCTCCAGATATCAGAACCTTCTGGCAGATTGGGGCAGTCCAACACTTCCATGAAGTTATTGAACCCTCTCAAATATTTATTCTTCACAATTTCCATCCATTCTTTCTTCTCATTCATCAGGTGCCAAGCATTGGTAGCCAAGAGAGCAGAGTTGAAGTCTTTAAGCTTTCTCAAACTGAGACCCCCATAAGCTTTGGGCTTACAAACCATGTCCCAAGTGACTAATGGGATTCTTTTCTTCTCCTCCATTCCTGACCAAAGGAATATTTTTTGGATTTATTCGATTCTCTCTCTAACTTTAGCAGGAACTTTGAACAGGGACATATAGTAAATAGGCAGGTTTTGAAGGGAGGCTTTAATCAATTGAATCTTACCTGCCTGACAAAGGATCATACCCTTCCAACCAGCAAGTTTGGACTGGAATTTGTCCACCATCCCATGCCGAAAGGAATTAGGAATCCTTTTATCATACAAAGGAAGGCCAAGATAGATGGAGGGTAAGGATTTGACTTTACACTGCAGGATCCAAGCTATCTTGAGTTGTCTGGCTTTCGGGGTATTGAAAAAGAAATTCAAACTTTTAGGAAGGCTTATCTTCTGACTTGAATCCACTTCATAGTTTTGCAGAATACTCCTCACCTTTTTAGCTTCCCTCATAGAGGCCTCTCCCATAATGATAGTGTCATCCACAAATTGTTGGTGAGAACAAGAGGGGCCCGTCAAAGAAGGGCTTAACCCTTTAAACTAACCTTCAAGAACCTCTTTCTAGATATTTCTGCTAAGGACTTCCACCATGATAACAAAGAAGAAAGGTGAGATCAGATCCCCTTGCCTCAACCGTCTCGAACTAACAAAGAATCTCAAAGGAGAACCATTAATGAGAACATAAAACTTAGGGGAGAGGATAAGTTGTCAAAAAAGCATAATGGATTTCTCATTGAAACCAAACTTCTTCAACACATTGAACAGAAAGTTCTAGTCGACTCTGTCATAGGCATTCATGAGGTCAATCTTAAGAAGGAAGCCTTCTTATTTGTTCTTACCTAGGGAGTAAATATTCTCCTGAACCGAAATAATAGAGTCAAGGATTAATCTGCCTGGAACAAAACCACTCTGTTGCACTGAAATCAAGCTTGAGAGAAGGACTTGGAGCCTGCAGGCCATCACCTTTGAGATAATCTTAAAGATAGAATTACACAAACTTATGGGACAAAAATCAACAAAGGTGTTAGCACCCAATTTCTTCAGGATGAGAACAAGAAAAGTGGAGTTCAGTTCTTTAAGCAATCTTTTTCTAACAAAAAATTCTTTAGTGGCATTGCAAGTATCTTTAGCCACGATTTCCCAGAAGGTTTGGAAGAAAAAGTGGGGGAAATCGTTAGGACCAGGAGCATTATTACCTTCAAAAGAAAAGATAGTGCCTTTGATTTCTTCTTCTAAAGGGATTTTAGACATCATCTTGTTATTAGCTTCGCTCACTACTTTGGGAATAACCTGAAGCAAAGTGTTTTCCATATTTTGATCCAGGGGCCCTTCCTTATTGAGTAAAGAAGAGAAAAAAAGCATACATTCCTTCTAGATCTCATCTTCGTCCAAGACGGACCTTCCATTCAAAGAAATTTCCTTGATACAGTTCGTCGCTCTATGCTTCAAGGTTGTCATGTGAAATAATTTAGAGTTGCGGTCCCCGCTCTTGAGCCAGATAGCTCTAGATCTTTGTTTCCAAAAATCTTCCTCCTTGGATACAACCTCGTGAAGGGCATTGAGGAGTCAATCTCTTCTTCCCTAATTTTTTGTGTCATACCTTCATTTTGGATTTCATCCTAGATCTTGTTAAGCTCACCTTTGATGGTCTCCTTCTCCTTAAAGATCTGACCAAAGGAGGATCTGTTCCATTTTTGCACATTGATCTTGACATTATGCAATTTTTTGGCCAACCTGTACATGGCTGTACCTTCCACTTCTATGTTCCACCACATCTTCTCTTTCAGTTCTGGGTGACACAACCACATCCTTTCAAACCTAAAGGGAAACCTTTTCCTCTTGCCCGTTTTGTCCACCAAGAGAACAACTAGGAAGTGATCAGACCCAAATCTATTAAGAGCAGAGAAGGAGCAGGAGTAAGTTTCAAATCAGTCCATAGAGGTAAGGGCCCTGTCCAATCTCACTTGGATGAGATTATCACCTATTCTTTGATTAGACCAAGTAAACTTGGCTCCCTTTAGATCCAGATCAAGTAAAGCTTTGTCATTCACAAAGTCCATCAGGTCCATTTTGGAATCCAGGGGAACTTGAGAACCACCCATTTTCTCATTGTCTCTAAGGACAGAATTGAAATCACCCATGACAAGCCATTTAGGATCAGGGTGCATCTTTCTGAAGGCTCCAAGCCTTCACCAAATTTTCTTCCTGACATTCTTGATGTTAGGAGCATAAATGTTAGAGACAATCCAGAAAGTGTCATCTCTTTTATGAACAAATTTGGTCACCACTTAGTTAGAATTTTCTAAAATGGGATAACCAGTAACCGATTTAGGGTTCCAAAGAGTCGCCACCCCTCCAGAGGCACCCTCAGAGTTACTTCCTTGAAGGCCACGCTCAGCAAATAATCTATTCTTGATTGCTTGAAGTTTTTCCACCTGCATCTTAGTTTCTTGAATAAGTAGAATATCCAGCTTTAGATCTCAGATCAGGTTTGATAGGAGGTCATGTTTGTGACTATTATTTAACCCCCTTATGTTCTGTGATAGGATCTTCATGATAAAAGAGAGTTTGTGCTCTTAGAACACAGGTCCATGAGGGATTTTTGCATCCTTCTTGCAATCTCCTTCTTGCTATCCCTTTCTCTAACCGCACTGGTTGATGGTCTCCTTGGCCTTCTTTTCTCTGAACCAAAGTCTGCTTTAGGAGTGCTTCTAGACGCTACTCCGCACTGAGGGGGAAGGCTTGTTTTTTCTTTTTTCTTCCCTTAACCACTTTGAAAGGCATTTCCTCCATGGAAATATCCTTAGTTATCTCCAAAAGGTGACTGGGAGAATAGGGGGAACCCCCTTGTCCTGGAGGGAACTTGGGTCATCATCGTTAGAAATGATCAAAGTAGAGCTCAGAGATTCCAGCTCTGTAACAAGAAGTTCCTCGCTCTTGGGAACACAAGGAATAATCACCATAGTTTCTTGGGATACAACCACCACAGGGTCTTCCTTATGAGCAACTTCCTCCTTTTTTGCTCCCTCTTCTTGGATTTGGGATTTCCCAAGGATATTTTCTTGCTTTTCCTCCCAAACCTTTTGGTTTGTCCCAGCTTTCTTTGAAAGGCAGTTCTTATATTATTATAATATTATTACATAATTATAAAGAATGTTTATAATAATAAACATAATAATAAATGGGTGTATACACAAATATGGGGGACCAAAAAGTTGCCACCATGGGACTTCTTAGTCCAAAACAAGCCAAAAAGCGAGGCCCGTGTTATAACGCGCTTGCATTTTGAATTGCTTTAAAAGTCAAAAAACTTCATTTTCTCCCATTCACCCATGGCCAAAGGAGTTTCTATGCAAAAAAAAAGTCTTCAAAGCATGAACGTATTCAAGGAAAGTTTCTCCAAGCAAGTGCAAGGGAGAAATCAACACTTTCACGATGCCACCTTGCTGCCAAAGACGTCGTGAAGCAAATTTAGAGGGCCTAGCAGTCGAAGAAGGTAGGGTTTGTTCAATTTTTGTTAGTTTGAGAAGAATTTTTGGCTATTGCAATGTTTAATTAGTTCTTTATTTGCATTTATAGTTAATGAGGCAAGACAAAATCCAAATCCAGTTGAGGAGGGTCAAAACAAACCCCAAAACCCTCCAAACCCTCAAAACCCACCTTCACTTCCTCACAATATAAGGGATAGTCAAGAAAACTACCTATTGATAATAGAAGAAAACAAGAAACATCTTCAAACTCTTATTCAAATGCTAAACAATCCAAGTGCAAGCACTGATTGTAGGAGAGCGCTTGCGAAGTCACTAGAGGAGATTGTTTCCCACACTGATTCTGTGACAAAACAAATCACCAAATTTCAAGACTATAGGGAGAGGTGTCGGCAATACTATGTCGACAAGTTATCATATGAACAAGTGAAGAATGAAAAAATTACAAAATCTCAATTATGTGCACACTTTATTAATCCCAAAACTAGCTAAAGATTAGAAGAAACTTGCAAACGGTTTCCTATTCAATGGTGTAGGAATAAAGAAATATCCCAAAACTTTTAGGATAGATGGTACAAGGTCTTCAATGAGCGCCCATGCAACAATGATGAGGTGCCACAATATTTCTTGAGGAAACTCCATTGTGAGTTCGTCCTCAAGAAGATTCCCAATTATTTTAACATTCATGAGTTCCAGGGTAGAGGTGGTGACTCTACCCAAGATAGAGAGGGGGCCTGTACCTATACCTCTGTTGAGGGCAGAATGTAGGTCATTTCCTTCAACTTTGAAGGAGAGTGTTGAGGTGGAGACATTACATTCATTAACTACTTGTGATGTCCCGATATTAAGGCATTATTTAAATTAAAGATTTAGACGTCATGATAAGATGGTGAAGTTGTTTTTGTAAGAATATCAATTCAAATAATAATTACATATAGACATATATTATTAATATATATTATTTAATAAACAATATTAAAAAATATTATATGAATATTTTAATATAATTAAAATATAATATATTAATTGTATTTATAAATAAATATAATTATTAATATTAATATTATCAATTTAAATATTATTATAATTATTACTATAATAATTATAATATAATATATTATTAAATATAATATGTAATACATAAATATAAATATAAATAAATTATGATAATATAAATATAAGTATTCTAATGTAATAAATATGCATCGATCACTATAAAGTGAAGGATTATTAAGTAAAAGATAAAGCAACGACTCATATAGTAAGTAATGCAACGATTTAAAGAAAATAAAATTTATTAACAGGCAGGGATCGCATGATAGTAAAAAAAGAATTATGGGAATTCAATCTAAGGGCTGCGATCTTAGGCAACAATTATTAACCAAAGGAAGCACTTGAGCAAGGAATAAAAGGAACTATAAAATAGTTTCAAAAAGATGTCTCTTTAGAAAGATCTCTATTCAAAAAGATGTATCACTTCATTTAGATATGAAAAATATAAAAAGGAGACAGATATTGAGATCTGAAGGGGGGAAAACAAGTGTGCCGAGTTAATATATATTCTAAAGGGGAATTGAATGTAGAGGTGGAGAAATGAACAAATAATATCTGAATTAATATTCATATTTGCATGATTAGAGGAATACAGATTTACGAAGAATATATATTGAGAGTAAAAAAGGAACATTTATATTCAAAGGGAGTGTGTGGAATAAAAAGGAATATAAGATCTGTAGATGAGAATAAGAATAGAAAATATAGAGCAGATCTAAAGAAAGAAATAATATATATTTCTGAGTGTAAATATCTGATTTTAATATGTAGATTAAAAGGAAGAAGATTTTTGAACTGTATAAAGGAGAAAAAGAATACATTTTAGAACTAGTAGGAAAGATACTTGGAGGCAGAACTGAAAGAAAAGGCACAGTAGTTTATTAGGTTGCAAGGAAGAGATCCCTAAGAGTTCAAAGAGGCAAGAATTATCTTGGTAAGATGTATCTAACCCTATGTTTATTATGATAAATGTCATGTGATAAGTAATGACAAATGCATATAGTTGAAAGGTTATCATTAGTATCACACGCATTGCGAAACTTGCTATGAAATATAGATTATATTCATAACACATTTGATATGATTGTTTGCAGCTATAAGTGTGATTAGTTTATCATGCATTAATGTGAATTAATAATGCCATTTGAGTTTGTTAATCATGTTAACTTGATTGTGAGAAATATTATTATAAGTATTTTCTAGCTTATTTGCAGGAATTAAATCAAGCCAAGGTACACTCTAAACCTTTATTTTCTTGGAAATTTATAATTTAGGGAAAAATTAGTATTGTTCCTATAAGGGACATTACAAGTGGTATCAGAGCATCTTTCTTGCCATCTTGTGAATGATAGTTGACTTACATGCATGATTGTATATGTTATTTATGTTATGGAAAATGATTTGAATTTGACAATAATTGGTCAAGGAAAGGATGAGGTAGGATTGCAAGGAGGGGGAATGACGAATGAACCCTCACTAGGTACGCGACCTCATGATGATGGTTAAGGACCATCGGTTAAGGACCACATGAGGCCAACAGAAAATAAGGTCTTACTGTTGGGCCTAGGGTTGAGGATCTAGGACACCCTATTGCAACCTCCTGGACTATTCCCACTTGAATCAATTATTGAAATAAATAAAAGGATGATCTTCAATCATAAGAGGAAAGGATGGTGTGATGGAGAGGAACGGCGTAAAGCCCTCACTAGGTATGCTACCTCATGATGATGGTTAAGGACCACATGAGGCCAATGGAGGATAAGGTCTTGTTGTTGGGCCTAGGGTAGAGGAAACTTGGGACACCTCATCATATTCCACTCCCCCCTCTTTATGGTTGAACCCACTTGTTACATTGCTATATATGATCTTTCTTTGTTGTGTATCCTTTAGTTTTATGTGTACTTGTGTATACTTGGTGGCCTTGGGATGGTGGATGGAACTGCGGTGTAGTATGGGATGCACCAAATCCCCCTTCCAAGTTGTCTGATAGTATACTTACATGTATTAATGTAACTTATGTGTATTCACAGCTTGTGACTTATGTGCATTCAAGTGTATACCTTGTGATTTATGTGTATTTGAGTGTCATCAAGTGTATACTCTATGACTTTATATTTGTATGACTTTGTGCTCAAGTGTATACTTCATGACTATGTATTCAAATATATACTCTATGACTTTGTATTTGTATTCGAGTGTATACTTAATGACCTGTATTCAAGTGTATACTTCATGACTATGTATTCAAGTGTATACTCTATGACTTTGTATTTGTATTCAAGTGTATACTCTATGACTTGTATTCAAGTGTATACTTCATGACGATGTATTCAAGTGTATACTCTATGACTTTGTATTTGTATTTGAGTGTATACTCTATGACCTTGTATTCAAGTGTATACTTCATGACTATGTATTTGAGTGTATACTCTATGACTTTGTATTCAAATGAATACTTCATGACTGTGTATTCAAGTGTATACTCTATGACTTTGTATTCAAGTGCATACTTCATTTGGGTGTATACTCCATGACTTTGTGTATTCAATTGTATACTTTGGGACTTCGTGTATTCGAGTGTATACTCCATGACTTGAATGTTCAAATGCATACTCCATGACTTATGTATGTTCAAGAGCACACTTCATGACTTACTTGTATCCATGTGTACACTTGATATTCACGTATTATGTGCGTATACTTTGCGTATTACATGTATGCTTCATGCATTATGTGCGTATACTTTGTGAATTACGTGCATACTTCATGCTTTATGTGTTACGTACATATTCTTTGTATGCTTCATGCTTTGTGTATTAGGTGTATATACTTGTGTATTACATACTATGTTCATGCTTCATGCTTCATATACTTTTGTATTGTGTATACTGTATGTACTAAGCGTATAATCTTGTATACGATTCATGTATTGTGTATTTATGCTTTGTGATTTAGTATATTGAGAGTACAATTCATGCTTCACATATATTTGTATGTGTATACTTCACACATCCCCTGTATCTATGTATATGCTTCATATGTGTATACTTCATGTATCACATGTACTTATGTGCATGATTCATGCCTCGCATGTATTTACGGGTATACTTCATATCTTACATATGCATCATGTATTACGTATATTTATGTGTGTGCTTCAAGTCTAGTAACAAGTTTAAATGAGAGAAACTTGTCATGAACATATACACAAACAAAATGGAATGACATACCACCTCATACTTTGGAGAATGTTAATGTTGACAGTTGGATTGAGACAAGAATACTAACAACAATTTTTTGAATAGTTGCTTGAGGACAAGCATTCTTGGGCGGGGTGGACTATGATGTCCCAATATTAAGACATTATTTAAATTAAACATTTAGACTTCATGATAAGATGGTGAAGTTGTTTTCGTAAGAATATCAATTCGAATAATAATTACATATAAACATATATTATTAATAAATAATATTATATGAATATTTTAATATAATTAAAATATAATATATTTATTGTATTTATAAATAAATATAATTATTACTATTAATATTATCAATTTAAATATTATTATAATAATTATAATACAATATATTATTAAATATAATATGTAATACATAAATATAAATATAAATAAATTATGATAATATAAATATAAGTATTCTAATGTAATAAATATGCATTGATCACTATAAAGTGAAGGATTATTAAGTAAAAGATAAAGCAATGACTCATATAGTAAGTAATGCAGCGATTTAAAGAAAAGAAAATTTATTAACAGGCATGGATTGCATGATAGTAAAAAAAGGATTATGGGAAGTCGGTCTAAGGGCTGCGATCTTAGGCAGCAATTATTAACCAAAGGAAGCACTTGAGCAAGGAATAAAAGGAACTATAAAATAGTTTCAAAAAGATGTGACTCTTTAGAAAGATCTCTATTCAAAAAGATGTATCACTTCATTTAGATATGAAAAATATAAAAAGGAGATAGATATTGAGATCTGAAGGGGGGAAAAGAAGTGTGCTGAGTTAATATATATTCTAAAGGGGAATTGAATGTAGAGATGGAGAAATGAACAAATAATATCTGAATTAATATTCAGATTTGCATGATTAGAGGAATAGAGATTTAGGAAGAATATATATTGAGAGTTAAAAAGGAACATATATATTCAAAGGGAGTGTGTGGAATAAAAAAGAATATAGGATCTGTAGATGAGAATAAGATCAAAAGATATAGAGCAGATCTAAAGAAAGAAATAATATATATTTTTGAGTGTAAATATCTGATTTTAATATGCAGATTAAAAGGAAGAAGATTTCTGAACTGTATAAAGGAGAAAAAGAATACATTTTAGAACTAGTAGGAAAGATACTTGGAGGCATAACTGAAAGAAAAGGCACATCAGTCTATTAGGCTGCAAGGAAGAGATCCCTAAGAGTTCAAAGAGGCAAGAATTATCTTGGTAAGATGTATCTAACCCTATGTTTATTATGATAAATGTCATGTGATAAGTAATGACAAATGCATATAGTTGAAAGGTTATCATTAGTCTCATACACATTGTGAAACTTGCTATGAAATATAGATTATATTCACAACACATTTGATATGATTGTTTGCAACTATAAGTTTGATTAGTTTATCATGCATTAATGTGGATTAATAATGCTATTTGAGTTTGTTAATCATGCTAACTTGATTGTGAGAAATATTATTATAAGTATTTTCTAGATTATTTGCAGGAATTAAATCAAGCTAAGGTACACTCTAAACCTTTGTTTGCTTGGAAATTGATAATTTAAGGAAAAATTAGTATTGTTCCTATAAGGGACATTACAAGTGGTATCAAAGCATCTTTCCTGCCATCCTGTGAATGATAGTTGACTTACATGCATGATTGTATATGTTATTGATGTTATGGATAATGATTTGAATTTGGCAATAATTGGTCAAGGAAAGGATGAGGTAGGATTGCAAGGAGGGGGAATGATGACTGAACCCTCACTAGGTACGCCACCTCATGATGATGGTTAAGGACCACATGAGGCCAATGGAGGATAAGGTCTTGCTGTTGGGCCTAGGGTTGAGGATCTAGGACACCCTATTGTAACCTCCCAGACTATTCCCACTTGAATCAATTATTGAACTAAATAAAAGGAGTATCTTCAATCATAAGAGGAAAAGATGGTTTGATGGAGGGGAACGACGTAAAGCCCTCACTAGGTATGCCACCTCATGATGATGGTTAATGAACATCAGTTAAGGACCACATAAGGCCAACAAAGGAAGGTCTTGTTGTTGCACCTAGGGTAGAGGAAGCTTGGGACACCTCATCATGTTCCACTTGTTGGGATAAGGTGCCATTAACCTTGTAAATCCCAATTTTGTATTTATTCCATTTATTATATATAATTTGTAATTATCCATGAGGAGATGTACTAGTTTCACTGGCAGGCTTAATTTCAGAGTCACGGGAGGTTATTATGGAGTGACTTTTATTGTTGGCAAATGTAAAAACTCAAAGTAAATGAGGGTAGGCATGCTCCCTTGAGGAATCTACTATATTTGGCATGTATGACAACTGTCATAATGTTTGGTAAGTGAATCTATTACATCTGCAAGTTGTCATAAGATTATATGATTCTATGACACATATGACGAATATGTTAGTTGTATATTTGCTATATTTAGCCCAAGGTTCCTATTTTGGAAAGATACTCTTTTATGGAATCTATGATGGTTATGATGTGTCATAAGATACTGTAAGAGGCCAGATTTAGTCTTGGGTGCCCAACCTTTGCATGGTTGTTTTTGGACAAGTGTAAGATGCTTGTAAGATGGCATTTAATGTTTGCATGTTGGGGAATCTCATGAGAGAGAAGGTGAACACCTAGGATGAGTTGGAAAATATTTCTATAAGTATTTTCCATGTATTTGTTGCTACAATATAGATTTTAGGTACTCAGGTGTTGCCAGAATGCTGTCGGATTGAAGACTTGTGGAGAGAGTTGTGTAGTTGATGTATTGTACAATCTTGTTGAGATTAATACAAAATTGTGCC
The DNA here is from genome assembly GCA_027924645.1 of Cunninghamia lanceolata. Classification (NCBI taxonomy): domain Eukaryota; kingdom Viridiplantae; phylum Streptophyta; class Pinopsida; order Cupressales; family Cupressaceae; genus Cunninghamia; species Cunninghamia lanceolata. The sequence goes on along the minus strand of BSBN01000396.1, from coordinate 3,800,196 downwards.
TCTTTCCTGGTGGAGTTTTTTACCTGCAAGGGTTTTCTCCATGTAAACACTGTGTCATTGTGTTGAGTTCTTCATGTTTGACATATTTTCTGTAGTGGGTTTTATGTTTTGTTACAATCTCCATTGTTAATGCACAGTTAAGATTGCTGAAATTTATCTTGAATCAGATTTCCATTGGAGTGTTGCTTTCATTTCTAACATTTGGTATCAATTGCAGATCTTGTGTTGTTCTAATGGCTGCATCCACTGTTGCATCAACCTCTTGATTGGACATTGAGAAGTTTAACAAAACGGGGTATGAGTTGTGGAAGCTGAAAATGGAAGATTTGGGAAGAAAGAAACCAATGGTTGGCTATTCAAAAAGAGAAGAAACCTGACGATGTCTCTCAAAATGAGTAGGATAGACTAGATAAGAAGGAACAGGGAACCATCCGGTTGTATCTTTCAAACTCTGTCCTGTTGTATGTCGTAAAGGAAGAGACTATACACAAGTTGTAGAATCAGTTGGGTGAGATCTATCAAGCCAAGAGTATGGTAAATAAACTTTATTTAAAAAGAAAATTGTTTTCCATGAAAATACGAGAAGGTGAATTAGTTGCAGAGCATTTAAATTCTTTTAATTTGTTATTGAGTCAGCTTGATTCAGTAGATGTTGAGGTTAGTGAGGAAGATAAATGTATCTTCTTCTTTGTTCTTTACCTAAGTCTTGGGAGAATGTTATCCTTGCTATCATTGCTAACCTTGTGGATCTGAAGTTGGATGCTCTTGTTTTAGTGCTACTATCACAGGAATTGAGCAAGAAGAGTTCAGATAGTTTAGGTGATGCTCTTAGTATCAGGGGAAGGTCTAAGGAAAGAGGACCAAAGGGAGATCACAAAGGGGCTAAGGACAAGTCCAAGGGCCAGTCTAAGACTCCTAGTAAAAAGAATAGAGTTAAGTGTTGGAACTGTGGTAAAAGAGGACATGTGAAGAAGGAGTGCAGAAACCCCAAGAAGCAATGGGAGAGTGTTTCGGATAAGTCCTTGAATGCAGGTGAAGAAGTTTTACTTTCTGCATGTAATCTTATTTCTAATGATCACTGGTTGGTTAACTCATGATGCTCATTTCATATGACCCCACATAAGGAATGGTTCTCCTCATATGAAGAATATGATGGAGGTAATATCTACCTTGGTGACAACTCTTCATATCCGATTGTCAGGAAAGGAAAGGTATTGTTGTGTTTCAGTGATGGGAGGATTAAAACCCTCCTTAGTGTTTTGCATGTTCCTAGATTAGCTAGAAATCTAATTTCAGTTTTGAAGTTGAATGATTTGGGAATGCATGTGACATTTGACAAGCATGGCTACAGATTGGTGCGAGGGAACTTGGTGGTAGTGAAAGGGAAGAGATTCAGGAACTTGTTTAAGTTTGAAGCCACTACAGTTTGTAATGCCTCCTATGTATCTGAGGCCACTACTAAAAAATACATATATGTTGTGGCACTGTAGATTGGGCCACATAAGTAATAATGTATTGAAAACTATTAAGAATAAAGAATTGTTGGACAATTTCTCTTATTCTAATGAGCACTTTGATTTTTGTAAGCATTGTGTGTTTGGTAAATAAAATAAAAAATCGTTTCCTTCAGGAAGAAATAGAGCAAAAGAGAAGTTAAAAATTATTCATATGGATGTGTTTGGACTTGTGGATAATGAATCTATCAAAAAATCTCGTTATTTTGTAACCTTCATTGATTATGTATCTAGACTTACATGGATTTATTTTATGAAGCATAAATATGAAGTTTTCACTAAGTTTAAGGAATTCAAAGTCTTAGTAGAGAACCAATCAGGTTTAAAGATAAAAATAGTAAGATCTGACAATGGAGGGGAATATTGCTCTAAGGAATTTGATGAGTTTTGCAAGCATGCAGGTATAATCAGACAAAAGACAACTCCGTATACACCACAACAGAATGGTGTTGCAAAAAGGATGAACCGAACAATTATGGAAAGATCCAGAAGTATGCTTAGTGATATACAATTGGATAAATGATTTTGGGTAGAGGCTATGTATACTGCTTGCTACTTGATAAACATATCTCCTTGTAAGGCTCTTGATTCGACACCTTATGAAGTGTGGACAGGTAAGAAATCTTCTGTTTCACATTTAAGGGTTTTTGGCTGTGAGGATTTTGTTCATGTGCCTAAGGAAAAGTGATCTATGTTAGATCCAAAGGCTGAGAAGTGTACATTCATTGGATATGGTGAAAATATCAAAGGTTATAAGCTTTGGAATCCACTAACCCGCAGGATTATCTTTTCTAGAGATGTCATTTTCAGGGAACTTAGAGCTATTTCTGAACTTGAGTAGCCAAAAGAAAAAGAAGAAAATGTAAAGAAGGTGCACTTTGATTTAGAGTAGTGGGATGCACCTCAGGAAGAACATAATGATGGATTGGGGGGTGAAGAAGAAGAAGAAGAAGAGTCAAGTAGTTCTGATGAAGATGAGTATGTTGTTATAGAAGAAGTTGGTGTAGATGATCATGTAGAAGAATGAGTAGAGTCTCTTACTCCACCCTTGAGGAGATCCACAAGACAACAGAATCTAGTTGAAAGGTATAGCCCAACAGATTTCCATTGTGTATATGCTTTATTAAGTACTAACGATGAACCTAGATCCTATAGGGAAGCTATTTCTATAGATGATAGTGAGTCTTGGTAGCTAGCCATTGAGGAGGAGATGATGGCTTTAGACTCTTGTAAGACTTGGGATCCTGTTCATTTGCCCAAAGGAAGAAAGGCCATAGGATGTAAGTGGGTCTTCAAGAAGAAGTTTGGAGCAGACGAGTCATTAGAAAAGTACAAGGCTAGACTGGTAGCCAAGGGCTACTCCCAGAGAGAGGGAGTTGATTTTGGTGAGATGATGTAGAGACACTAGAGATGGATGGATGATTCATCAATAGGCCTCTCAAACCTTGAGGCATGTATCAGGAATTTCACTTCATTCAAGACAATCTTCCTAAGCATTGAACTCTTGAACCAAGAGTACCCTTCATGGATATGACATCAAATGACTCACTTGGTTGAGGGAAAACATGTCAGAGGTTTCAAGACAACTTCTACAATCTTCCCACATCAAAAGTTAGGGTCTGACACACAGAGAAACAATACTTGCTTCATAAACCCCTTGAACTCCTAGTAGCCTTGTTTCAGGAAACAGTAGTGAATATCTTTTGACAGAGGCCTTTCTCCAACAATATCAATTCAATTCTAGATACCCTTTATGGAGACTCACAACATATGTTAAATTAACCCTAGGTTGCTTTGGAAACTGTGTCCTAAAAATGGACTGGTAATTCTAGCCAGAACCCCAATTGGGCCTATTTTCTAAAGGAACTACCCTTAATCTGCCTCTCAGAACTTGCACCACCATTGGAACATGTCAAATACATGGAAAAACAAAAGATTTAATAGGTTTTTGACTTCTACAATTGACTGTACTTGATTTAGTCACGTGGGTTCCTTATTTAGGCTTGACACATGGTTTTGTCAAGCCAAAAACATCAAAACTCAGCCAAAACTTGACCCTCCATCCTGCAAATTGTTACAAGAAACAAAATCATGACTATACAAAGCCATTCTACTGGTTCTATAGAGATAAGAAATAGTGGAATGGTCAAATTCCCATCATTTGTGCAAAACCCTAGTTTGGGGTTTTAATAACCAGTTTATGGGAAAATAGTGACATCTCTACCTCAGATTAGTTTCAAAACCCCAAACCAACTTTAAATGAAAGGTAACACCTTACTCTACAAATCCAACATACTGAGAATCAACAATAGTTCCGTACCTGGGCAGAGTACGGTCTGTAACAGCACAGTTACACAGGAAATGCAGGAAAAAATAGAGTTCTTTTTGATTTCTCCTTGTAAAACTTCCACACCATGCATTTCTTGAAGAGAGAGGCAATTTATACATTTTGACATCAAAGGTAGGTAGTTTGGGATCGATTGGGAACAACAACTAACTCTGCAACCTCCCAAACTGACCATTACCACTTTCTAGTTAATGCATACTACATGTTTTGTTTACAATTTTGACAATTTCTTCACAAGACTACTTCAAACTTCATCAAAGAAATGCCAACATGCCATGAATGACTCCAAACATGAATTCCACTCCATTTTCACACCTATGGAGGGTTTGACCATAGTTGACCAACTAGGTCCTAATTGGCTACATGCACACAATTGGCACCAAGGCCTTACAAGATGATTGCATAAAACTTCAACATGCCTCAAGATGGTCAAAATACCTTATTACAATTCAAAAATATGGTCTTCAAGATCTTATTGCAATGAAAACTAAAACATAGAAAGAAAACTCATGATAGGTCTCTTGGACCTATAGGTGCCCCTGCACCATGAGATATTCTCTCCTGTTGCTAAATTGACTTCTATTAGATTTATCTTATCTATTGTTGCAACTTATGATTGGGAGATTGAGCAAATGGATGTTAAGATCGCGTTCTTGCATGGAGATCTTGAAGAAGAAATTTATATGCAACAACCTATAGGTTTTGAGGTAAAAGAAAAAGAACATTAGGTTTGCAGATTAAAGAGGTCTCTTTATGGTCTAAAATAGTCCCCCAGAATGTGGTATCAAAAGTTTTACTCATTTGTTTTGAAATTGGGTTTTGTTAGAAGTGAGGAGGATCACTGTGTTTACATTTATTGTGTTGATGATTCTATACTAGTTATTGCTTTGTATGTTGGTGACATGTTGTTTTTCAACAATACTAAGGGTATGATTAGTGAGCTTAAAGCCCAACTTTAAGGTGCATTTGAGATGAAGGATCTTGGTGTTGCAAGGTAGGAATGGAGATCAAGAGGGATAGAGTTAACAGAAAGCTTTGGTTGTCACAAAGTAAGTATGTGAATACTATTTTGCAGAGGTTTAGTTTGCAGGACTGTAACCCAGTTAGAGTTCCTTTACCCATTGGTACTAAGATTTCATTAGATATGTGTCCAAAGACTGAGGATGATCTTTAGGATATGTCTAATGTGCCATATGCTAGTGTTGTAGGGAGTTTGATGTATGCAATGGTTTGCACTAGACCAGATATTGCCCAAGCAGTGGGAGTTTTGAGCAGATTTATGTCTAACCCTGGTAGACAACATTAGAACTATGTGAAGAAGGTGTTTAAATATCTTGTAGGTACTCTCGATCATTGTTTGGTTTATTCTGGTACTGATAGTACTGATAAATCTTTAGACATACGGGGTTTTGTTGATGCAGATTGGACAAGTGACTTGGATAGTTGAAGGTCCACTAGTGGCTATGTGTTTACTCTATTTGGATTTGCAGTGAGTTGGATGAGTAAGAGGCAGCCCATAGTTGTTTTGTCCACCATAGAAGTAGAATATATGGCTACTACTCATGTCTCTAAGGAGGCAATTTGGTTGAGGAGACTGTGTACAAGTATTGGTTTTGATTGCAGGATCATTCAGATTGGTTGTGATAGCCAGAGTGCTATCTGTTTGGCCAAGAATCCCATGTATCATGCTCAGACTAAACATGTTGATGTTTAGTATCACTTTGTTTGAGAGTTGGTTGCAAATGGAGAGATTGAGCTGAAGAAGATAGACACTCATGAGAATGTTGCAGATTCATTGACCAAACTTGTGAGCATAGAAAATTTCGTGTGGTGTAGAGAGGCCATGGGCCTTGTTTCTAGTGCCTGATTATTTTATCATTTGATTTCCTATGGGTTGATTTACAATGTATAATGTCAAGTGGGAGAATGTTGGGATAAGGTGCCATTAATCTTGTAAATCCCAATATTGTATTTATTCAATTTATTATATGTAATTTGTAATTATCCACGAGGAGATGTACTAGTTTCACTGGCAGGCTTAATTTCAGAGTCACTAGAGGTTATTACGGAGTGACTTTTACTGTTGGCAAATGCAAAAACTCAAAGTAAATGAGGGTAGGCGTGCTCCCTTGAGGAATCTACTATATTTGGCATGTATGACAACTGTCATAATGTTTGGTAAGTGAATCTATGACAGCTACAAGTTGTCATAAGATTCTATGATTCTATGATGCATATGACGAATATGTTAGTTGTATATTTGCTATATTTAGCCCAAGGTTCCTATCTTGGAAAGATACTCTTTTTTGGAATCTATGATGATTATGATGCATCATAAGATGCTATAAGAGGCCAGATTTTGTCTTGGGTGCCCAACCTTTGCATGGTTGTTTTTGGACAAGTGTAAGATGCTTGTAAGATGGCATTTAATGTTTGCATGTTGGGGAATCTCATGAGAGAGAAGGTGAATGCCTAGGATGAGTTGGAAAACATTTATATAAGTATTTTCCATGTATTTGTTGTTGTAATATAGATTTTAGGTACTCAGGTCCTGCCAGAATGATGTCAGATTGAAGACTTGTGGAGAGAGTTGTGTAGTTGATGTATTGTACAATCTTGTTGAGATTAATACAAAATTGTGCCTCTTTCCTGGTGGAGTTTTTTACCTGCAAGGGTTTTCTCCATATAAACACTGTGTCATTGTGTTGAGTTCTTCATATTTGACATCTTTTCTGTAGTGGGTTTTATGTTTTGTTACAATCTCCATTGTTAATGCACACTTAAGATTGCTGAAATTTATCTTGAATCAGATATCCATTAAAGCAGTGTTGCTTTCATTTCTAACACCACTCCCCCTCTTGATGGTTGAACCCACTTGTTACATTGCTATATATGATCTTTCTTTGTTGTGTATACTTTAGTTTTACGTGTACTCGTGTATACTTGGTGGCCTTGGGATGGTGGACGAAACCGCAGTGTAGTATGGGATGCACCGAATCCCCCTTCCAAGTTGTTCGACGGTATACTTACATGTATTAATGTAACTTATGTGTATTCACACCTTGTGACTTATGTGCATTCAAGTGTATACCTTGTGATTTGTGTATTTGAGTGTAATCAAGTGTATACTCTATGACTTTATATTTGTATGACTTTGTGCTCAAATGTATACTTCATGACTATGTATTCGAGTGTATACTCTATGACTTTGTACTCAAGTGTATCATGACTATGTATTTGAATATATACTCTATGACTTTGTATTTGTATTTGAGTGTATACTCTATGACTTTGTATTTGTATTCGAGTGTATACTCTATGACCTGTATTCAAGTGTATACTTCATGACTATGTATTCAAGTGTATACTCTATGACTTTGAATTGGTATTGGAGTGTTTACTCTATGACTTGTATTCAAGTGTATACTTTATGACAATGTATTCGAGTGTATACTCTATGACACTGTATTTGTATTCAAGTGTATACTCTATGACCTTGAATTCAAGTGTATATATCATGACTATGTATTCAAGTGTATACTCTATGACTTTGTATTCAAGTGAATACTTCATGACTATGTATTCAAGTGTATACTCTATGTCTTTGTATTCAAGTGCATACTTCATTTGGGTGTATACTCCATGAATTTGTGTATTCAATTGTATACTTTGTGACTTTGTGTATTCAAGTGTATACTCCATGACTTAAATGTTCAAATGCATACTCCATGACTTAGGGAAAAATTAGTATTGTTCCTATAAGGGACATTACACTACTCTCACCCAATCTCTATCACAGCATGCCGATGATCTTACCCAGGCTGATGAGGGTGAGAGCAATAGGCGTCATTTGTCCCCACATTTGTGCAGCTCATGTGGGAACCTGTGTGATTATGGGATGCAGGACTCATGGCAGGACCCTCGGCAAGATGCTGCGACGCAGGAGTAACATCCAATGATAGAGACATCCATATTGGATGAGATTGTTCTCACCGATGATCTATTACAGACTACATTTGGTATTGGCCATTAGGTAATTTTTTACAAGTTTCATCTTGATTTAATATATTGTTATTTGAAATTTGTAATTAATTTTATATGACTATATATATTATAAATAAAAAATAATGTATGTAATTGTCTACGCGATGAAATTCCAAGGTCAGAGTCTTCATCCTGCCTCCATTAGCTGTCCATTGGCAGGTTATGAGAGGAGGTCAAGTCAAAAGGTATGTAATTTATCACATGATCATAATTATTGTAGATATGTCAATGGTAATATTATTTTGTGACACTTTGATGATTTCAACAGTCACCGACACCTCCACAGTTTCCTTGGTCCCTTGGACACAAATCCACCACTTTTACAGAGGTAAATTTAACCATTTCTAATCATTAGGCATTTTTAAAATAATGTTATGTATTTATTTTGGTCGAATAATCTTGAACTTGATTTTTAGATGCAAAATGTGGAGACTCCTTCTCATCTTCGTGAGTTAGCATAGATAGGCATTGTTGTAGCCACGATGTCTTCAAATCCTTTGACCAAGGTATGAGCCAATAACATGAAAATGTCATAATTTTGTATTTCTTGTTTTATCTCATGTCATTTGATGTACATAAATGATATTTATGTTTAGCCAATTTTGCTTCTTGATGCTTCTCACAGGAGGTCACAACTCCGGCCCGTCTAACTACGGACAAAGAGAGACAAGATGATGGAGAGTGATCATCGGATGGCAGTAAGTGATTGATTACATATGTGATGTTATATATTTCATGTACATTTTTTATAGTAATGTGCATATTGTTTGATTGTATTAATAGGTGGAGCTAAATGAACTTCTGTTGAAGAGGTCTACTCGATGGTAGAGAGAGGATGAGTCATGAATTGGCTCTCCATCTTCACGGTCAAGCAAGGGCCGCCGATTATTTCATAAAAGTCCATAGGAAACTAGTTTTGGGACATTTTTTGTATGCCTAGATGGCTTTGTATACATACTTTTGTATGTTACCGATGTCCATTTTTATATATATGCATGTATGGCTTTGTTTGGACATGCCTATATGGCTTTGTATATTAACTAGATCTTATGTTCATGACATTATGTATATGACAATTTATATTAAATATTTCAGATGATGATCAATTATCGTTACAAGAATTTGGTTTTACATGTGCCAATTGTATTTGCTTGAAAGTTTATAAATCATTTTCAAATAATCCATTTTGTGTAGCCTTTTCAAATAATCGTTTGAAAATGGGTGTAGCCTTTTGGGAGAATGGCGTGTTTGTTACAAAAAATGAATTTTTAATCAAGTTTCCATCCTAAAACCTTTCTGCCCTAGACTTGTACATCAATAGTTTATGTGGTAGCAATTGCAAGATGCTTGGTGAAGAACTCGCTATTGCATCATGAACTAAGTGAGTTTCTAGAGCATGTATGGTAGTGCAAGGGCACATGTGGCAGTGTTGGAGTGCATGTAATGACAATTGAGAACATGTATATATTTTCTAGAGAATGTTTTGAGGTATCAAAGTGATAAGAAGCAACTACTCGAGTTTGTCTTTGTTATCACAAACCATAATTTGATTTTGTTTGTAATGTATGAAGACATACATACACGGTTCATGTGTTTTGGTAAACAACTTTTGACTAAGTATGAAAACATATTTAAAGAACATATATATCTTAGAACATAAATAACATAAAGAACATAAAGACATAAAGAGCATAAGAACATATATAAGTGAATTAAAATGGACATAACTTGAACATACCTTAGAATTTGATATTGGAGTTGACCAATTCTCCAAAATATGACTTCAAAATCCTCAAATTCTTCTTTTTCACAAGTTTGATTATGAATTCTATATAACCCTAGAATAGGATTAGTGAAATTTATGGAAAAAATAAACATATATCATCAAATTCAATCTATATATCAATGGTAATTAGCTTTGAAACAATATCACACATGAAACATGAAACTTTCAGTTTAAATAATCAAAATTTCTCCAAAAACATGTAAAATCAGTTCTTCTACATTGAAAAAATAAAAAAGGTGGTGGATTGATCTAAAAATGATTCTCAATATGTCAAACAACATGAAAAATGTTTTCTTGTCTGATATACTGCATGAAAAGCAGGAATAACAGTCATGTGGGGTCTGAATCACGGATCCCACATGTTTTTTTTTTCTAATTTTCATGCTTCCCATAACTCTAGTACGTTATAACATGAGCGCATTCTAGAAAGCATGAAAACATAAAGCTTAATGGATGCAAAAATCATAACCTTCTCAATATTGGTGCCAAAATCATGGTCTAGGTTGTCATGCTCTCACATAAAATATATTGTAACTATGCATGTAGTGCATCAAATAGGTAATCAAGTGATGGTCCAAGAGTATCCCTAGACTCAAATATCCATGTGGTTCGTGAAATAGAACTTGTCTATACTAGGAGGGAAAAATGTAACCTTGTATCTACATGGGAGAGTCTCTCTCTCTCTCTCTATTTCTCTATCCTTCCTCTCTACAACTCTATCTGCCTCTCTTTCTCTATATCTCTCTCCCTCTCTGTCGACCCCTTGGAATGTGAGGGAGAGAGATATAGAGATAGAGAGGTAGACATATTTAGATAGAGGGAGGATAGATAAATAAAGAGATAAAGGGAGAAATAGGTAGATAGAAAGGGATGTATATAGAGAGGGGCGAGACATAGAAATGGGGAGGGGGAGACCTGGATAAATAGAGAGAGATAGAAAGATCGAGAGACATGGAGAGATAGAGAGAGACATGGACATGGATAGGGAGAGAGCCCGGGGACATACAGAAAGAGATGGAGAGATAGAGATAGAGTTAGAGAAAGGAAAAAATATAGAAGAGGGGCAAATAGAGAGATAGAGAGGGATAGGTGGAGATAGAGATGAGGAGAGGGAGAGAGGGAGATTGCGATACACAAAGGGGTCTATAGAGGGAGAAAGATAGATAAAGAGGGAGATAGAGATACATATATATAGAGAGAGGGGAGATAGATCTAGCGAGGGAGAGAAAGATAGAAAAATACAGAGAGAGAGGTAGAGAGGGATATATTAAGAGATAGGGTTATGTGGAGAGATAGAGATAGGGAAAGAGATGGAGAGATGTCCAGAGACATAGGGAGAGAAATTTCAAGAGGTGGAGGGATGGGGAGAGAGATAGACAGGGAGGGAGAGAGAGGTAGTGAGGGATAGATTAGGAGATAGGGATATGTCTAGAGAGATAGAGGTAGGGAAAGAGATCAAGAGATACAACTTCTATAGACACAGGGAGATAGATTTTAGGTAGAGGGATTGGGGGAGTGATATAGAGGGGGAGTGAGCTTGTGAGGGAGGGAGAGATATAAAGGTAGAGTTAGAGAGAGGGGATTGAAAGAGAGCAAAATAGAGAGACATGGAGAGAGAGATAGAGAGGTAGGTATAGTTAGAGAGAGGGATAGAGGAGATAGAGATATCTCTCCCAAGCTCAGTCTCCTCTATATCTCCCTATTCTCCTCTCTACCTAAACCATAAACCTTAACCCCTAACCCCTAAACCATAAACCCTAAACCTTAAATAATGCCCCTAAATCCTAACCCCTAACTCCTAAACCCTAAAAATGAGCAACCCTAAACCCCTAAACCCTAACCCCTAAACCATAAAACTTGGAAGCAACCCTAAACCTCTATCTCCCTATCTCTCCCAATCTCTATCAGTCCCCTTGCTCTATCTCTCTCTAAACCCTAAACCCTAACCCATAAACTTGAGCAACCCTAAACCCCTAACCCCTAACCCCTAAACCCTAAACCCTAAGCCTGAGCATCCCTAAACCCCTAAAGCCTAAATAATTCCCCTAAACCCTAAACCCTATTTACTTGAGCAACCCTAAACTCAAGTAAACCTCAAATAATGCCCCTGACCCCTAAACCCTAAACTTGAGCAACCATGCTAAACCCCTAAACATATAGTTCAATAGGGGATGATGGAGGATCAATGGGAAATGGATGTAGAATTCTTGGATCTTGATTATCATTATCCTCATTAGGATGTGATTTGATAGGATCCAAGTTATTTGTTTGATTATCTATTTTTTCTTGGGACCAAGTGTCTCATCATGGGATATTGATTGATAATGAATAGGACTAGCACAAGATTATGGATAGGGCTAATGGGATGATGGATAGGAGTGATGTGGGTTACTTTCTCATGGATAAGATCTTGATCATAAATAATATCTTGATCATAGGGAGGATAAACATGGATATTGCGATATTAGATATGGATAGGGTAAGTGGGGATGCATTGATATTCATTGGATTGGGGAGTAAGAGCTGGTGATGGGGGTTCACTAGGAGATGTGGGAGGATCAATGATGGGATAGATGTAGAAAGGTTGACCATGAGATGGTAAGGGATCCAAGATGGGATTAGATGGGATGTTTGGATTTTGATTAGGATGGGTGGTTGGTGTTTCCACATGCTTTGTACTAGGCTCTTAACATAGCTATTGGGTTTCTTAGATGGATGTGATGGATTCTTGGATGGGATCAATAATCTTTGGATGTTTGAAAACATGGCTACATGATGGGGTTTGACTTGGACTTATGGTAGGAGACTCTTTAATGAAATGGATAGACATAGGAGTGGATGATGGTGTTGGAGTGGTAGACATGTTATTAGGAGGTTCTTTGTTAGGCTCAAGGATAGGAATTTGAGTACATGATGTTCTTAGATTCCTTGCTAATAGTCCTTGGGTCACATCCTTCATGGCTTCATGGGTTGATGGAGTAGGATATGCATATAGTTGATGGACAATGATGGAAGATGTTGTGGGGTTAGGATTAGGATCGAGTGAATGGATATAGGAGGCCCAGATGGACTAGGATTGGGAGTGTTAGAGGCGGATGAAATTGGATCAGTGGATTTGGATGGCTCCATATCTTTTCTTTTATTTTTGGATTTTGTAAAGAGTCTTTGGAGAAAAATTTTCAAGCGTTCATGGGTTGATGGATTAGAGCTTAGAGTGTTTGATGGTGGATTATATGGTGAGTTATATGGTGGATGGATGATAGGGATTGATGGATTAGGAGATGGTTGGACTAATGCGTTAGGATTAGGAGGATTGGAGGGAAATTATAAAATAATTCACCTGTAACCCTAACCCCTAAACCCTAAACTTGAGCAACCCTAGAAACTCATAAACCCTAAATAATTTAGCCCTAAAGGTCTGAGCAACCCTAAACTCATAAACCCTAAATATGCCCCTAAACCTTAGCAACCCTAAACTTCTCTCTCTCTCTCTCTCTCCAAAACCCCTAAACCCTAAATAATACCCATAGAACCTAACCCCTAAACCATAAACCCGAGCAACTCTAAACCCCTAAACCCTAAATAATTCCACTAAACCCTAAACTTAAGCAACTCTAAACTCATAAACCTGACCAACCCTCTCTCTCTCTCTCCAAAACAAGAAAACTAGGACTCTCTCTCTCTCTCTCTCTCTCTCTCTCCTTATCACCCTATCTCTCCCCTCCATCTCCATCCTCTCTCCCTCTTCCTCCCTCTCCTCTCCCATGTTGACAAAGAATATGGAAACAAGAAAACTAGGACATGCAAAGAGGGATGAGGATATAAATTGGGATGATGAAATGGAAACAAGATAATTTATGAAATTTTATTGGATGGGAAGAATGATGAAGAGAGGTAGAGAGGGGAGGGAAGTAGAGAGTGAGAGAGAGGGTAGGAGGTAGAGACAAGAGGGAAGTAGAGAGTGGGAGAGGGTAGGAGGTAGATAGGGGAAGGAAGAAGAGAGAGAGGGTAGGAGGTAGACAGGGGAGGGAAGCATAGATTGAGAGAGAGGGTAGGAGGTAGATAGGGGAGGGAAGTAGAAAGTGAGAGATAGGGTAGGAGGTAGAGAGGGGGGAGAAGACAGTGAGAGAGAAGGTAGGAGGTAGAGAGGTGAGGGAAGCAGAGACTCAGAAAGAGGGTAGGAGGTAGACATGGGAGGGAAGTAGAGAGTGAGAGAGAGGGTAGAAGGTAGAGAGGGGAGGGCAGAAGAGAGTGAGAGAGAAGGTAGGAGGTAGAGAGGGGAGGGAAGCAAAGACTTAGAAAGAGGGTAGGACGTAGAGAGGGGAGAGAAGTAGAGAGTGAGAGAGACAATAGGAAGTGTAGCTGCCCTTGTAGACATGCATGTAAAGTGTGGAAGCATAGACAAGGCATGTCAATCGTATGACGTAACACCTCAAAGAGATGTTCTATAATGGAATGCAATGATTGCAAGATATGCAAAAAATGGATTTGTTGAAAAGGATTTAGAAACTTTCAAGCAAATGCAATTGGCATGTGTATATCCAGTTATGCTCAACATAACTTATAACGCGCTCGCGTTATGCTCAACTTTCTTTGACGTGTTTTTATCAGTTTTTAGCAAAATCTGGAGCGTGCTCCCCATCAGGATGGCATTTTTTCCAATGAAAACTCAAAAAATACCACCATAATCTTAAACTCTCGGTTAGCTATCTAACCATATAATTTTTTTCACATTTTGAATACGTTAAGAGTTTCATCTTGAACTTCTTTTGTTAGTGTGTCTATTTTTTGTCAAAACCTAGTGTCTGGTATTTTTGACTTTTTTTTAACTGTTCATCAAAATTTGAAATAAGTTACATTTTTAGAAACTAGACTCCATTCTACACGTATTAAAAAAAATGATTTTCGATTAGTTTTCAGAAATTTTAGGGAGGAGCACACTCAAATTTTTATTTTTCAGGATGTGTCCACTTTGAAAATTACTAAAAAATCAATTATTCATGAAAAAATTATCAGAAAAATTAGGGATAAACTACATGGTGTTAGCTAATTTCTCACTGGAGCGATTATTGAAATACTAAACAAAAGTTAACATTTTAAGGGGAGCACACTAGACGCTATGTTATGTTTTTTTGAGAAAAACATGACCAATTTGTGTGCTCCCCCTTTTTGAACCCCTTAATCTCAACTATTTTTAGAAAAAAATAGTAGTTTAGAAACTAGATTCAGAGCACTACGACTCTTGTTTTTGTTCGATCTTCAAATTTTGAGTGTAGCTATCTTCAATTTCTCATCCAACATCAATGTTTCTTAATTTTAGAAAAAAAGTGACATCTTAAGACCCCATTTTGGTCCTTCATCTTTGTGCACTTATCCAAATATAGTAAAAAATACAATAAAATAAAATTATTTAATTATAATTATACTATTATTATTAAAATTAATTATAATTATTATATTATTATAATATTATATTTTAATTATAATTATAATTATTATAATAATTATATTATATAATTATATAATAATATTATAATTATTTATATTATTAAAATGGAATGATATTATTATATTATTATAATATTATATTTTAATTATATATAATTAAAATATAATATTATAATAATATAAATAATTATAATAATATAAATAATTATAATAATATAATAATATCAAAATAATTATAATATTATAATATAATTATAATACTATAATATAATTATATTATAAGATTATAATTATACTATTATTTTGATATTATTATATTATTATTATAATATAATAATTATAATAATATAAATAATTATAATAATAATATAATAATATCAAAATAATTATAATATTATAATATAATCATATAATTATAATATAATAACATCAATATAATTATAATATTATAATATAATAATATAATTATATAATAAAATGAAGTGGGTGGAAGGGTGGGTGCCACCTCACACCTAGGTGAGGTGGCCGATCAGGGCGGGGGAGGCAGGCCAAGTAGGCCGTCTGCCAGAAGGTGGGTTAGCAAAAGTTATTATTATAGGACGGGCAGTGAAGAGGGGCGACGGATCATAATTGAAGTGCAACAACAGCGGCTAGCAGGAAATCTGGTATGCTTGAAAGGATCGCAAGGTTGGTAGAAGGAATGTTTTCATTGCCCAAGGTGCTAGGCCAGTTAGTGCATGAGCTAGCGCGACATGCGAAGGAGTTGGCTTGCTTTATCTACTTATTAAGGAAAGAGCAGCTTTCCTTTGCTCATTTGCAAAAGAATCAACGTCACAGACAGTTAATGGAAAACAATCCCCCGCCTATTCTCATTTCTCATCTCCCTGCAGACCGCCTTGTTTGTGGAGGTATGGAGTTGCCTGTCTGCCTGACCGGAAAAGTTAGGCAGATGACCTTTAGGGGTGGCATCACGGATCAGAGGCTGTGCCGTGTCCTGAGGCAATACGATACATTTGTCATAGGAGCCGCGAAGCTCATCCGAGGGAAGGCTTTCATCCGAGGGGAAAGGTATTGGGTATATTCTGATATCCCATCCAGGGCGGCGGTGGCTTTGTTGGATGTGGCAACGCCGAGGGAAGAGGCGAAGGTGATAATGCAGAAATTGTTTAAAGCCAATCTCATGGCTGGGTTGGAGGAAGTCTTGGACGCTACGCAGAAGGGGGTAGGATCCCGAGACGGAAGGACTTGTGCAAAGCAAATCAGCTAGGAGCAGTGGTGGAGTATTTTCCATACATTCTGGATATTAAAGGGGAGGAGCTGCTCACGCATAGAGCCAGGGTTTGGTGAGGCAGAGACGTCTTGAAGAAATTGTTCAATATGATGCTGACGGAAGGGGTTGCCTGGTTTGGAGAATTTCACGATTATCTATTTGAGTAGGGTGAAATCTAAGCAACGTCTGGGTGTTTGGGGCAATCATCTGAGTGCTGGTCCGTGAAAATATATTATGCAATTATGAATAGTCTGTCTTTGTCTTTCTGTAGCGGATATGTTTGGGGTTTAGTGGGTTGATGGTTATGAATTGTTGACCAATAATTGGTTTTTTGATTTATGTATTAAGCATAGCAGGGATGGGTAATGTTGCAGTAGTTGCAACATTAGGGCTGATTTTAGTATTGACCAAAGATATGGTTTTTTTAAACCTTAGTGGATATGTTTATAGCAGGGACGGATGTAATCAGTTTTTTTGATAGTTTAATATAAATATTCCTCTTACCTAGCCAAAAAAAATAATTATATAATAAAATAATAATATAATTATAATAATATAATATAAAATAGACATGATTTTAGTGAGAACAAAAGAGTTTAGAAAATTTCCGGGCGTGAATTTTTTTTACACCCTAAGACAACATTTCAATAAAAAATAAGAATAAATTAAAGTAAACTTTTAAAGTTTTTGATTTTAATTAAAAAACAATTGGAAAAGTAGAAATAACTCTGCATTGTAATTTGGTACAGGGTCAAATACGTCAAATTTGAGCCCTGCATGGATGGACGGACGATAGCCTCGGTGGAAATGATTGGGCCGTAGGTAAGTACAGATGTGGATGGATGGTATGGCACGCATCCCACATCCATGCCCCAGTGCATTTTTTTGGGGCTGGATAGCCGTTGCCCACAACATCTAGGCTCTTTGAGGGTGTTGGCAAGAGACACTATATGGATTCATGGTTGTTGTCATTGATGGCAACAAAGGTCATCCCACATATCCGCAAGTCATGATGTGTCTCTACCGGAAGTCAAAATAAAGAATGTTGTGGTCCGGTGAACAAGAACAGAGCATGTGGCAAGGTCCGACAGATTGATCCGGATCTCTCAGAGGAAGTGTCTTGGTGCAGTGCGGATTTGGGGAAGTCAAGAGGACTACCTTGAGTGGTATATTCCAAGGATTTAGCCTCCGGTGATGGACAAGGAAAAAGATATGAATAGTTGAGTACCGGATTCCTGAGAGACAGTGAAAACAGAGGAAGAACTGACTGACAGAGTATCAGACTACTTTCCGGATGTGTTACTATTGATGATAGAGGTTGTGAAGGCATGAATCATGTTTGGCCGACATGATTAATGATATCTACAAGTATATGCTTGATCCGCATTGCTTGGTGAGGAAGGATTCAGCCGACAGAACAAGAGTTTGTAAGAAACTAGACTGTTCCGGATGCCGACTAGAAAGGTGATGAAATTACTTGTGCGGATATATATAGAGGATGGATTTAGTTGTGAAGTGTGTGATGGTGTGAAGATATATGCGAAGAAGTACAGAACAGAGCAGAAGTAGCAAGAAAGATCCGGTATGTGAAAGATAGCAGAATAAAGAACAGAGGAAAGATGAAGTGCAGCAGATCAGTGTACTGAGCCTAACCGGAACTGAACTCCAGCATATGTAGATGCTTCCAATCAGTTCAAGACTGTGATTCTTATCACTTTGTAGACAGTGTGTCTTCTTGTAGGCAGTGGGCCTCTTGTGAGCAGTGTGCTCGGGCAGTGAGCCCTAATTGGCAAGTGCCATTTTGTAATTTCCTATTCTTCTAACAGAGAATAATTTTGGGTTAATCACCCCGTGGTTTTCTCCCTTAACAGGGTTTCCACGTCAAAAATACTGTGTTATGTGTTTCTTATTTCATGGTAATGTTTTTGTGTTTGATTCAATGCTGCATCAATTAATAAGAAACTTCAATAAGGGAAATAATTAGGATAACTGATTCACCCCCCCCCCCTCTCAGTTATCAACAATTGGTATCAGAGCTAAGTTCCTCCTAATAGAGCCTAACAGCTTGAGGAAGATCTGGGAGTTCAAATGGATGCATATGGTTTAAGGGAGCAACTCAAGACTGCTCTTGAGGATCTTGAACAGTCAAATTCTGAAGTCAATGAATTAAAGGAAAGACTCAAACAGGCTGATGAATTCATGAGAGAATTAAAAGACAAATTAAGTCTCTCTATGAAAAAGAGAAAGGAGCTGCTCCAACAGTTGGCAAGACAAAGTGAAGAAAGCAATACAAATGAAGAATTGACTGAGCAAACCAAGTTATGTGAAAAGTTATCAAAAGAAGTCATTATGTTAAGACATGAAATGGAATCAGGAACTATAAAGTTTACTCAAGAGATTGAAGAAAAAAGAAACGCTGAAGACAATCTAAGACAATCTCTTAAAGAAAAATCAGAAGAATGCTACCAGATGGACAGGATTATCAGACATCTTGAATCTGATCTTGAAGATGCCAAAGCTAATGAAGAAAAACTTGAGGATCAAATTGCCTCTCTCAAAAGAGACCTTCAAACAGCAAATGAATATAAAGAGAAATTCAAGATAAGTTCTGCTCAACTTGAAGTTCTTCTTGGAAGTCAAAAGAGGACAGATGACAAGTATGGTTTGGGATATGAGAAAGGAGAAAGCTCCGGATCCGGTCAGAAGAATCTTGGATCAGAAAATCCAAGGAGCAGGCCTAGAAGACCTCCGGTAAGACAGCCAAATGCTCAAAGATATCCATCCTTCAATGGATACTGCCACAGCTGCAACCACTTTGGTCACAAAGCTAATCAGTGCAGAATGAGAATGAATCAGATTAATTCATCCTTCTCCGGACAGTGCTTCAACTGCAAAAGGTATGGACACAAATCCCATGAATGCAGAATGATGCAAGTAAACAAATCATTCAAAGGTAGATGCTTTACATGCAATAGAGTAGGTCATATGGCTAATCAATGCAGATCAAGAGGATATCTGTCAAATATGCAAAGAAATGTTATTTGCCAAATCTGCAATAGGTCCGGTCATAATGCTAAAGTCTGCAGAAACAAGAATCAGGACAAAAGAGGTCCGGTGTATAATCAGAATCAAGACAAGGGTAAACAAAAGATGAATGCGGATGAAGTTAGGAATCAGATGAGCAAGATTTGGGTGAAGAAAAGTTCAGAGAATGTAGAGGTTGGATCCGCACCAGACTCTGGTGCTGATATTTCTTCCGGAAATTAAAAAGTGAGCTCAGGCTCAGGGGGAGACTCAAAGAAAATCCTGTTCCCCCAGCCAAACAAGTGGTGCCGAATGTGGCACAAGATGCGGATTAAAGGGTTTGCAGATATGAGTCTTGAGATGCTTCAGTCAAGTTTTCAGAGGTCCGCATGAAGTTATGAAGAAGCTGTGATCGATCAAATAAGACCTGTTCAGGGAGATGCTCCGGTATGACAAAGGATTACAAAAAGGTCCGGAGAGATCCGGAAGTGCACTATCTTGTTCTGCGAATTGGACAGAATGTTTGGGATGTTCTTGTAATATGTTACCTCGATTTATTCATGATTGAAAGATCCGGATGATATTCACAGGTCAGGACTAATCCGGGATACTCCAAGCTATCCAGACAAGGCAAACCGGATTAATGTAGGTGAAGCATTTATTGCAGACAGATATTAGGGTTCGCGGAGCAATATAAGGGATTTCTCAAAAGTCATTTGCTCATTCTGCACTCAAGAAGAAGCGAATAGTGGAGCTCTGCAACAAGATTCATCAAGCACACCAAGGATCTCCTGCCGAAGTCATTGCATAAAGAAATCAATCCAATCACTCCGTGCAAATCGAAGGCGCATAAGGTATTCTCCGTTTTTCATTACCTCACTGCAAATCTTTGAAGAATGGCTACTCCAAATATAGTCAAGATCTCTGATAGACCTCGCCCCTCATTCAAGAAACATCCTTACAAATCATTGGAGGTAGATCCACTAGGAGCCTTCTCTAGTGTTCCTCATGGTGTATTGCATACGGAAGATATTAGGGTTTACATCCATGCGAATCTTGAAGACTTTGGAGAATCAAAACTGATGGATATCTATCACAAACAATTGATAGATGACTCCTTTGAGATCAAACCTCAGTATAAAGCCATCCAGGACAAACACTTTGCACAGTGCATTCATTTCCCCTGTTTTGAAGAAGATGAATGGGTCCGGTATGTACTAAGTAGAGTACATGACAACTTCCTATGGTTGAACAAGCCCTTCAAGATCACCAAAGATGCAATTAGGGCTGTAACCGGTCTGCACTCATCCGGTGGATTACCTGTTCTCAAATCTGTCAAAAATCAGACAGTCAGTGATGCAACCGGATCCAAGTTTGACAAGAGAGCTATGACAGTTGATGACATCATTGAACCGGATGTCAAATTTGCAGCTATGATAATTGGTTACAAAATCTATCACTCCAGTAAAGAAAATTCAGTACCGGGAACTGCAATCTACACAGCCTATCAGATGTTAAAGGAGAATGCAGACTATGACTTGTGCGAGCTTCTAGTAAACCAACTCTTTGAAAATCTGCAGAAGATTAAGAAGGACAAGAAAAACTCCTTCAAATATGGCAATCTGATCCTTTGTCTCTTCTTTTACTACATGAATGAGCTTCCCGGATTCAGTGGATGGGTATGGCAAAATGACAAACCGGTTGCCATCCAAATCAGAGACTATTTGCATGGACTTGGGGATGCCAAAGAAAGAAATACAGCTCTATGGGGATACTTCAAGAACTTCCAAAGCATGATGCATGCAAGAGAAAGAATACCCCAATCCCTTGTAGAAAAGTACAAAGATACAGTATGCTTCATGGTTGAAACAGATCAGTGTCTGATGGAGGCAGTAGAGCCAAGGACTGTTTGGATCATGCCCATGGGGTATGAAGTGGATGAACAGATAGTAGAGCTGCATGTTCAACACATGCTAAGCCAGCCCAAAGATCCTAAGGCAGAAAGGTTTGGAACCTTTGAGGAACTGAGTGTAAAGTTACATGTAGAACTCAGGGAACCGGAGATAAAGAGAAAGGTAAGAAAAGAAGTTGAGCATATTGCTCAAGGCCTAGGCATCTCAAAAGAGGCACTTGATGCCAGCCGGGAAAAGAGGAGGAAGGCTGAGGAAGAAGAGAAAAGTAAAGAAAGTGTTCCGGTTGAAACTCCCACCCGGACCAGATCATCAAAAAGATCTGCACCTCCCTCAACCAAAAGTTCAAAACCGGAAGTCCAGGCATCCGGTAAAAGATCCAAGACAAAAGCCACAAGGGCTTATAAAAGCCAAAAGGATGAAGAGGAAACAGAGTCAGATGAGGGAGTAAAAGAAATAAAGAAGCAGAAGAAGAAAGGATCCGGTAAACCCTCCTCAGGACAAGACAAGGATGAAATGGCAGAGGTATCTGTTGAAAAGCCCACTCTGTCTCTAGAGAATGTAATCAAGTCGGTCACGGTGGATGGAAACCTTCAACCAATGACTGAATCTTATGATGACTTCAGTGAGGCTGACCAAAAGACTCTGCAGGAAGCCACAGTCAAATATCTAAACATATATAATAAGGCTTTCATTGAGATCATATCTCTTATTCCTAAAAGCCTAGAAAAGGAATTGGAAGTAAGAAAGAATAATGCTCATGCAAAAGATCTTGAGATCCGGGAGCAGATAGCTATTCAGCTATATCCTCAAATTGATCCCAAGACAATGAACATAATCTTCAAGGACTGCAAAGATGAGTTCAGAAGTAAAGCCAGGATGAATCAACTCATGCTTGGTGAGACTGACAAAGTGGCCCAAGAGACAGAAGAGATCCTCCGGAAGGCCTTCAAAAGGTTCAATCTTCCTGTTGTAGAGGACTTAGGTACAGAAACAGCTGAGGACTTGGAACCCTCTGCTCCAGAAGAAGTGGCCTATGAACAAGCTAGCATCTCTCCTCCGGTTTCCCCTACAGTCTCCGGATCCAAAGAAGAAGAGAAATTACAGGAGAAGGAAGCAGTGGTGAAAGACAAAGAAGTTGACAGTTCCAAGACTGCAGAAGAAAAGAAACATCTGTCTCCGGCAAGAGACATTGCACAAACTGTTCAACAATTTTTGAGCAAAGAAACTTTAGAGATTGATGAACCGGAGCTTCTAAAAGGCCCATTCGACTTTGACTCTCTCTCTCCGGTACAAACAATGAAGATAGCTTCATTTGCAAATGCCAAGGCAAATGAAAAACTCCTGAAGTCTCATATGGAAGACTGTGAGTTGATAGAGGCTGCTTCCGGAGTACTTGTAAAGATTATGCCATCAATCTAGATAGATCCGACAGCCTCCTCTTCCGGTAATCTAAAAACCTTAGTCAGCAGTGTTGATACACATTTTGATTCTCTAGAAAAATCAGCTGAAGAAAAGGTCCGGAAGGAATTTTTGGATAAAAGATTTTCAGAAGTATTAGAATTAATCTCTAAAGATAGGAAGATTGTGAGCATTGGAATAAAGAGCTTAGAGAATGCTCTTAAGGATGGCGGTGACATCTACAAATTTTGTATATCCTGGTCAAAGGCAACATCAGCAATTGATAAGAAAATAAAAGAGGAACAGGACAAGCTACAAAGCTTATCTCAAAGTTTTGATCCTCTCTCTTCCTCCATAATAAATCAAGAATGTCAGACTATTGCAGTCTTGAATGAAATAAAGAATCTTGAGAAGGAAAGGAAGAACATCACTAACCGGATGGGAGAACTTAGAAGGATTATAATCCCTAAGTTGGAAACTATGCATGAGGCCATCAGTGATGCTCAGACCACCGCCCAAACAAAAGATCCGACAGATCTCAAGCGGGCAGAAGCTTTTGCATTTTTGTTGAGTGGTCACATTTCAATTTTGGACAGAATGAAGCAAAGTTGGGCTACAGAAATGATCCAATTGCAGACATCCTTTGCAGACATTCTTCAGTATATGTGAGTATGTAAATATGCGGCTATATATAGAAAATTTTTGAAAATTTTGGTGTGCGGACCCCACCCTTTGCCATTGATGTCAAAGGGGGAGTGAGGAGCAGTGAAAAATGAGGAATCCAACTAAGGGGGAGTTTCGGAAATTGTATATAAAGACAGAGCATCAGCAAAGGGGGAGCATAGTGAAAACACTTAGTCATTTTTCACTAAGTGTTGCCATCAATGCCAAAGGGGGAGATTGTTGGCAAGAGACACTATATGGATTCATGGTTGTTGTCATTGATGGCAACAAAGGTCATCCCACATATCCGCAAGTCATGATGTGTCTCTACCGGAAGTCAGAATAAAGAATGTTGTGGTCCGGTGAACAAGAACAGAGCATGTGGCAAGGTCCGACAGATTGATCCGGATCTCTCAGAGGAAGTGTCTTGGTGCAGTGCGGATTTGGGGAAGTCAAGAGGACTACCTTGAGTGGTATATTCCAAGGATTTAGCCTCCGGTGATGGACAAGGAAAAAGATATGAATAGTTGAGTACCGGATTCCTGAGAGACAGTGAAAACAGAGGAAGAACTGACTGACAGAGTATCAGACTACTTTCTGGATGTGTTACTATTGATGATAGAGGTTGTGAAGGCATGAATCATGTTTGGCCGACATGATTAATGATATCTACAAGTATATGCTTGATCCGCATTGCTTGGTGAGGAAGGATTCAGCCGACAGAACAAGAGTTTGTAAGAAACTAGACTGTTCCAGATGCCGACTAGAAAGGTGATGAAATTACTTGTGCGGATATATATAGAGGATGGATTTAGTTGTGAAGTGTGTGATGGTGTGAAGATATATGCGAAGAAGTACAGAACAGAGCAGAAGTAGCAAGAAAGATCCGATATGTGAAAGATAGCAGAATAAAGAACAGAGGAAAGATGAAGTGCAGCAGATCAGTGTACTGAGCCTAACCGGAACTGAACTCTAGCATATGCAGATGCTTCCAATCAGTTCAAGACTGTGATTCTTATCACTTTGTAGACAGTGTGTCTTCTTGTAGGCAGTGGGCCTCTTGTGAGCAGTGTGCTCGGGCAGTGAGCCCTAATTGGCAAGTGCCATTTTGTAATTTCCTATTCTTCTAACAGAGAATAATTTTGGGTTAATCACCCCGTGGTTTTCTCCCTTAACAGGGTTTCCACGTCAAAAATACTGTGTTATGTGTTTCTTATTTCATGGTAATGTTTTTGTGTTTGATTCAATGCTGCATCAATTAATAAGAAACTTCAATAAGGGAAATAATTAGGATAACTGATTCACCCCCCCCCTCTCAGTTATCAACAGAGGGATATTTCAAATGCATATCTAATCAGATCTGGCCGCCAAGACGCCCACATGACCATGTTAGAAGGATGAAGCTATTGAGAAGAGAGATCCACCTAGGATTGCGTGAGACAAGTCTAGCAAAGGGTAAACACGCCAAGCCCTCATAATTGCAGTCAAGCAAAAACATGGCAGCAGCTATGGGGCATTCAGGATGCACCTATGGCATCGATGGTGGTATAGACACTGCTGATGCCCATGCATCCATACAGCCTGCTCTGCCAGTACCTGTCTCATCACTGGCGCCCAGTACCTGTAGTTATATGGCGGATGTAATTAATGGTCCGGACAGCAGAGGGTGATGTGACTATTAAAAGTTCACTGGGCTTAACCAGCACTCTCTAAGTGCTGACCATCTGACGTGGCTGTGTGGGCCCTTCAATTTCTGTCCATTCCGACTCTGTTTCCATTTTTCAATTCGGCAGTCACGGTTTGGATTTAACAGTCTCCCGCCCAACCAATTTGAAATTGTCTCCCGCCCAGCTCATTAAATGAGTGATCCATTCAAAATGTGGAAGCATAAACAAGGCACACGAACTGACTGACTGGATGGTGTGCAGAGAAATGTGGTCTGATTGCAGGATATACACAAAACAGGTTTGTTGAAGAGGCTTTAGATACTTTCAAGCAAATGCAAATGGCCGGTGTAAATCTAGATTCCGCAACCTTTGCTAGCATCCTCCCTACCTGTACCAAAATGGGAGCTTGAGAACAGGATATGGACATCCACCGCAGGATTTTATCAGATGTTGTAGTTGTAACTGCCCTGGTAGACATGTATGCAAAATGTAGGAGCATAGACAAAGCACGTTAACTGTTTGACAGAATGCCTAAAACAGATATCATGGAATGGAATGGCATGACTGCAAGATATGCACAATGTGAAAGCATAGACAAGGCATGAGAGCTGTTTGACAGAATACCTCAAAGAAACGTGTTCTCATGGAATGCCTCGATAGCAGGGTATTCACAAAATGGATTTGTTGAAAAGGCTTTAGAAACTTTCAAGCAAATGCAATTGGCAGGCATAAGTCCAGACTCTACAACCTTTGTCAGCATCCTCCTAGCCAGTGCCAAATGGGAGCTTTGGAACAGGGTATGTACATCCATCAAAGCATAAAGGATAGAGGAATTTTTTCAGATGTTGTAGTTGCAACTGCTTTGGTAGTCATGTATGCAAAATGTGGAAGCATAGACAAGGCACGTGAACTGTTTGACAAAATGCCTCAAAGAAATGTGGTCTCATGGAATGCCATGATTGCAAGAATATGCACAAAATGGATTTGTTGATGAGGCTTTAGAAACTTTCAAGAAAATGAAATTGGCAGTTTTAAAGCCAGCATCCTCCCCGCTTGTGCCAAAATGGGAGCTTTGGATCAGGGTATGGGCATCCATCGAAGCATAATGGAAGTGGGATTTTTGTAGATATTCTAGTTGGAAATGCTCTGGTTGACATGTATGGAAATTGTGGAAGCATAGACAAGATAGGTGAACTGTTTGACAAAATGACTCAAAGAAATGTGGTCTCATGATTGCAGGATATGCACAAACTGGATTTTGCAAGGATGCTTTCAAAATCTTTGAATTAATAAATCACTTTGGAACATATCATCACATTATAAGCTTTGCTTGTGTTTTATGCATGTGCAGCCATACAAGTTTAGTGGATGAGGGTTGTACATACTTCAATCACAGAGTAACCCTTATTGCATTACACCTACAATTAATCATTATGTGTGCATGATTGACCTTCTTGCCCATGTTAGCTATCTTGAGGACACCCTAAAATGTATCATTAAGATGCCAGTTAAACCTGTGGTGGTTGTGTGGATGTGTTTTCTTGGTGCTTGCAAACCACATATGAGCATAGGCTTGGGAGTATTTACAACGGCGTTGCTTTTTTATTTGGTTCCTAAAAATGTTGTGACTTATTTTCTTCTCTCAAACATCTATAGTGGTCAAGTGGTGCAAGGTTCAAATGGTAAGGAGATTAATGAGAGAAAAGAATTAAAAAGATCCTTGGATGTAGTTGGATTGAAGGCCATAAAATGGTACGTGTTATTTGTGTAGGAGGCAAATTGCATCCACAGACACAAGAGATCTATGTAAAGTTGGATAAATTGGCTTGGAAGATTGTATAATCAAAGATCAACACTTAGCATTTTGGAGGAATTTTGGCAGCGTAAACCTACATAAAATCAAACATACAATCTCCACTTCAATCCCTTGGTATATAGGAAAAGGAGATCCTAGAAATCACAAATATTTTCCCAAAACCATGGACTCAAAATGATGAGTCAGACCTTGGTCCATCTTGTTCAAGTTGAACCCATGTGCCCCTCTCCAAAATTAACTCCTCCCGACTTAGAACTTATAACTCATGATGATGACCATTGACCCCTATGACCAAGGGAAACATATGCAACTTTTGAGTTCTCCTTGGTGGTGCAATATTGTCTCTTACACACCTCTTACAAACATAGATAAATTATGAGACAATTAAAGACACCTTGACTAGTCTAACTTGCAATCCCCTTTCAATGACTTCTTACAATCATTGAATAAGACAAATGACACACGATAGAGATTGCCAACAAAGGAATCTCAAGATTCTCTTCATGTGTGGCACCCTTTTCCATTGTGACCAAACATTATAATATTTTGTAAATATTCAATAATGGCATCATCACTAGGACTTGCAAGGTTTACAACACCTACTCCTAACACTTTTTGCACTTAACTAGTTATCTAAAAGAATTTGAAGGTCTTGATCCAAGTGAATGAGGTTCTCATCCAATTTTATTTTGTAGATGAGGATGTCATCAAGGAATACCATAATGAATTTCCTAAGAAATGGTTAAAAGATCTAAGAGGATTTGGAATGTAAACAAGGCATTAGTGAGGCCAAAATCCATAATTGGGAACTTGAGTGGCCCTCATGAGTTCAGAACATGGTCTAGAGCACTCCCTAAAGATGGATCTAGTGCCATGTAAACCATTAATCTAGTTTGGAGAAGAAATATGACTCATGCAATTCATCTAACTCATCAATCATAGGGATTGGAAACTCATCCTTGATTGTGAGTTTAGTTGAAGCTCAAAAACCTACACATAAATTCCATGAGCCATATTTTTTGAGGAGCACCACACAAGATTTTGCATAGATATAAGGTTAAATGACCCTGGCCTATTCTTGCTCTATACATTCATCAAGTCCTTATGTCCAATTTGATGTTAGACATTTTTACTTCAATTCTAATATCCTATCAAGGCTACAAATTATCTAAACCATTTCCATGTGTGACTCATCATCTCCCAAAGTTGAGCCATTTCCATGAAATTACATAGGTTTTATAGGATTTATTAAGTTCATAAAAAATGTATAAGAAAACAAGGTTTCCTAAAGCTTAGTCTAGGATAATCAAATCAAATGCATACACATTTAAGCATCACTAACCTCTAGAGACTAATTATGGAGTTGAGTTGACTTGAATATTGAGCTTAATAATTAAAATGTGCAAGAACGTAAATACAAAACTAGTCTACTTTGCTTGATAACTGATGAATGCACATAAAAACTTATGAAGATCTAAATTGTATAAGCTTCAAGGTTAGGAATAGGAGATGACAAAGTGGCAATCACCATGAGATTAAAATATTCTCTTGATTCTATGTAGGGATGAGTTATGATATAAGAATAATCTATGAATGTAAACTTGTCCTACTTCTATGAACTTGTCCTATGTATTCTACTAGTCTTTGATCTTTAGTTTACCTACTCACTCTTGACTTCTCTATGTTTCTTAAACATTTGTGAACTTGGTGGTATTTATAAATACATTAATGGTTGTCGATTAGTTACAAGTAGTCAAGTTCTCCAAGATCAGCCCCCCAAAAATACAATAATTGAATATAATAACCATATTAATGGTCTACCTAATAGCACAACTTAACACCACTTATATACTAGATCATGTGATCAAAATATGAACTATAAATAAACTAGCACATTTAAATGTTACATAAAAAAATATTTTTCAAGTAGGAACAAAATAGTCTAATGTGCTTTACCACTAAATACAACATTTAATTTTCTATATATATTATATTCAATGGGACCTATGTATACATTAAAGTGATATGTTTTATCGTATGTGGGATTTGTCAAAGAAACACAACTTCCTATTTGTAATACCAATCCATACAATATATTCATAGCATGACTACAATGACTAACTTACACCCTAATATTTTGGTCATCTATCGAGCTAGTAGATAAGTGGTACTAGTATACAATTTTGTCCCTAATGTTGTATACTTTTTTCTTTATAAAATGGAAGTTAAACAAATATCTTGATTATATGTTATATTTTTAAGGACCTCGTGTAATCTAAAGGCCTTATAAAAACCACCCTAGATCAAATCCATGGTTGTAGATTTGGGTTAGGTCATTTCTACAATCACAAATCCAAACACTAAACTTTTAAAATTTTAATTCAAAATAAGTCCTAGTGAAATCCTCCTATTACTCATTGTGAGCTAACCTAGTGCACATTGGTGTTGATATATGTGTTACGTTGTTGCATTTAAATACATTCATTCATTCATTTAAAATCATACTAGAATGTGAAAGAACATCTTGGTCTTGAAGAACTTAAAGTGAAACCAATTTGGAATTGTTTGCTTTTGAACTCATCCTAGGCCCATTGCACATTTACTTGCTTTCCTTAATCATTGTTTTAAACTCATTGAATAAATCATCCTAGGGTTCTGAGTAAGGATAACATAATCCTCTTAATTCAATAGATTATTGAAAGGTGTTTGCAAACATTTCTAGTCCTTACTAAAATTTAGATATTAGAAGATTGAGACAAGTGGGTTCCAACAATTACTTTCTAATCAATTCATTCTTGTGGATATAGGCTTAATCCATGAGTCAAATATCCACATCTAAGGTTACATATTTACATCAAGTGTTTATGAGAATCACTCTAAGGACATGTCTAATTATAGAGCATCTAAAGCTACATATTTGTGTCATACATAAACCATTAGATCTCTACATATTGCATCATTTGTAAGTCATGTCTATAGGCTTATACATTATTATCCAAGTGTTTGACTTGTGTCCAATACAAGTTTCGGTCTTCCTCTCTTGCATTGACTTGATGAAGGCATGACAGACACTAAAACTAGGTTACACCAAATAGAATAGGCCGCATGATGTGGCCCTATCAGGTAGACTAGGATAAATGATGTGACCATGTCCTAATAACAACTATCTAGACTAAGCACCTCTAACATAGTATTTAATATGTTCCACATCTAAATCTAAATAAATTGTTTGCTATGTGTGGTAGAAAAAAATGAATGGAGAACAAACCATAAATGTGAACTATTTACTTATGGGAGCTTTTCCTAATAATTGATGTGCTTCAAAAACTAGTTGTGTTCTATTTTCAGAATAATCATGACCCATTCTTACACAAACTAAGTGTGCATTGACTTTGGCATAGCTCTATAATAACTAATCTTAAATATAGACTTTAACAAACAAGCAATGAAAGAGGAGTTATGTACCTAGTGTACTTTTTGGAATAATGTTCAAATCAAAATTAAAGTGGTGTGTGCTCTAATTAGAATCACTATGTAAATAAAAACTACTTTGACTTAGTCTAAACTAAGTCCGATTTTGTTTAGGACTATGTATTATTTCTAATTGAAAATTACATATTACAAAATGACATATAGGATGTCAATTACATACAACAAAACTACATAAGGAAAGATTTGAAAATAATCTAAGTGTACAAAGACACAGAATTTCTTCGTCTTTATACTTCTCTAGAAAATCTTCATATCTTTTCAGGGCCGCTTGGACTTCATTATCATCCGGTCCTGGTGTGTATCTAGAGATGGTAAGGACTCTTGTAATGGAGTCCACTATGGTCACAGACATGCCCTTATGTCTATCCAGAATCCTTTGCAACTTATCCAGAATTACATGAAAATCCACTAGCTTATCAATCGAAGCCAATGAGAAAGCTTAGATGTCTCTATTTGAGTGTGTACCAGTGTAGTGAATTCTTGGATAATTGTTTCCACAAGGAGGGTCTTCTGACCATCATCCAACATCTAGAAAGGAAGCTCCCCAATCTTATCTGAAATATCTAGCCCCTTGTCTATGCTCACATCTAGGGCTTCCTTGAGATCCTTGATCAAAATTTGGAGGACTTCTTTCTTGTTTATCATAGTCTCCCTGTATTCTACAAACATATTTCTATTGGGGACACCCCATGCTCTACCAAAACTTCCAACTTGAATTCCCACAGTTGGGTCCATGTTTGAATATCTCTCTTCGTTAGCTGCAAGCCTTGTGAAAGCATATCAAGTGTCTGGTTCACTTCTATTTTTACTTCACCCAAGTTGTTGTAAAGCTCGATGGAAGACCATTTTAGTTGAGTCCCTTGGGCCAACAGTCTTTCTATCTAGGCATTGACTATTCGACCTTGATCTCCAATCTTCTTAGCCTTTTGGATGGCTTCTTCATCAACACATACGTTAACAGGTTCTACTTGCTCGGAAGATTGGGCTATCTTTAGCAGAACAAAAGTTAGTTGTTCTACCTGCATCTTAAGTTGATCCTTGATCAACTTGTCTTTGTCATTACCTTTCAAGCAAGGCAACCAATGTTTCTTGCAAGTCCTCCTTCGCACTTTCATGCGTCTTCTTACCAAGCTCTATCCTTGAAATTGCATAATCAGAAACTTGGACCTCTTCAATACCTTTTTCCTTTGGAGGCAAGGCAACCTTAGCATACTTGTTACCTGATGAATCAATAATCACCCTTGATATTGTTTTGGCCTTCTTTGCTGATTTAGGCTTTGCTAGAACTAGTTGGCCAAAATCAAAATCATTAGGTGACATGGCTTGCTTCTTCCTCTTTGGCTTATGATACATTAACCAAGGGGGAAGAATGGATGATTCTTCTTCAGTTTCTATTGCTAGTGATTGTGGTGATGAGGTGACAATAATAGTGGGTCATGAGATGGATGGAATAGTAGGTGGAACGGAAGTGGTGGTGACAATTGGTGGTGTTTGAGTTAACACAATAGTAGGGATCACATTACTTGACACTTTGGGTGTAGAAGTGGACATGAACTTAGCGAAGGTTGTGGATTTGTTGAGAAGATAGAAAGTGTCATAAGAAAGTGTGAAACCCTAGAGTGTAGAAAGTGCTAATAAAAGTAGAAGAATGGCCATAGAAGAAAGATCAAGGCACTTGAAAGATCTAGCTAAGCTTTTCATATTCAGTTGTTTGTAAGATTTGTTTTAATGGGGAAGATTGGAAAAAGGATGAAGAAGGAAAATGAAAACCTAATATGCGAAAAGGATATTATGGAAGAAGAATTGTGTGAAATCAAAAGGTGTAATTCAGAATTGATGGAAAGGATAAAAGAACTAGAAGACAAATATGATGCTCTTCAAGAAGAATTGGAAAATGTAAAAAGGAGGAATGAAGAATTAGAAGTAGAGCTAAAGTTGTTTGAGTATGTTGAAAAGAGTTTTGAAGAATTGGAAGAAGGATTCAAGTTGTTTGGGAAGGTGGAAAAGAGGAACAGAGATCTGGAGGAAAATTTGGAAGAGATGAAAAAGGAAAACAATCTACAGAAGAGTGAAATATCAGGATTGAGAGAATATGTTAATCAGTTAGAGTAGTCACTTGTAGCATGTAGAGAAGAGAATGAAATTCTGAGATCTAAGCCTGAACTTTGAAATGTTTCTTGTGATACTAATGATTTGTGTGATACTATAGAAGATTCTTTGAAAAAGGAGATTGAAGATGACAATGTGACTGAACCTGCAGTTGTTGATGATGGTATTGGTTTCTAAATCATGCAAAGAATGGGACATGCAAGAAAAGGATTGGGAAAATGTCAACAAGGAATTACATAGCCTATTGAACCAGTAATGAGATCAAGAAATGAAGGCCTTGGATATGATAGAGGTTAAGATGTTATTACAAGTTCAAACAAGTCAACTCAGGGAAGAAAATGTATGCATTGTTCTTATTGTAATAGACATGGACATGAAAAGGAATTGTGTTGGGATTTATACCCTTGTAAGTTTTGTGGATTAAGGAATCATTCTAAAAAGATGTGTTGGAATAAAATGAAGAGAAAACCTATGACAGATTGTATGCAGATGGATTATGGATGGATTGATGGAAAGAAAAG
Source organism: Cunninghamia lanceolata (assembly GCA_027924645.1). Lineage (NCBI taxonomy): Eukaryota > Viridiplantae > Streptophyta > Pinopsida > Cupressales > Cupressaceae > Cunninghamia > Cunninghamia lanceolata. The sequence continues at coordinate 3,767,184 of BSBN01000396.1, read as the reverse complement.
AGGATAGTAATTCAAACTACAAAGGGGGAAATGACATGAGTCATAATTATCACAATGAAGGATACCAGAGGAATGAAAGAGGATTTTCTAGAAGGGGAAACTATTTTCAAGTTTGAAGGCAAAAAGAATCAAGTAGTGAATGTCACCAAGAACCTGTTACTAGAGAGACTAATGATGAGGAAACAATAAATAATGCAGAGGTAGTTTATGCAGAGGAAGAGGAACCTTTTGAGTCATCAAATTTAATACAGAAACCAGAAGAGGGTGAAGCATCGATCTCAAGGAGGGTTGTATTATAGAACTGAGAAAGTAGTGCAAGAGAAAGTTTGTGTGGACAAGTTTGAAGCATAGTAGGGAAAGGAAATTCATATTGCAGAGGAAGAGGGAATGGCAAGATATTCTACCAGAGGAGAAAGTTTGAATACAAAAGTAAAGGAAATAAGGATAAAGAAGTAGATAAAAGTATTGGAGCAGTATATGCAGAACATAAACTATAAGATTTTGAAGTGTGTGGAAGAAATTGTATCTAGAAATAGAGATTCTAGAAAGTGTTGTATAGAATGTAATGGCTGAGCCAAGGAAGACACATGATTGTTCTGGAGGATGCAAGTACGTATTTATTAACTCTTAATTGATTGAAGCAGACATTGGACTTGAGGCAGCCTACAAGTGTTTGACAATAGAATGTTGGATTGAGAGGCATGCACATTGATTGTAGCTATTGTGCATGGGTACAAGTTTTCCAAGATCGACCCCGTCACAAGCAATTCTTCTACTTGCATGAACATATATCCTCACTTTATTATGGAATTGTCCTATATGCCACCTTTATTTTCAAACTAGGCCCAAGAATTAAGTCCATCCCATGGCTAATGATGCTCATAGGTGGTAGTCCATTCATAAAATTTTACAACATGATGTCCTTGTACTCATCCAAAATATCCTTTGATTTGTATGGCATCTCCTTCTTTTCCTCTTCACCCTTTGTGATCACAAATTGCATAGGACTGGGCATTAGTGCAAGATATACATGTTCTTTTTTGATATAAACTACTAACTTGATACTAGTAACATATGTAGGTTTCTCTCCACCTTGATGATATGATCTCTTAGATTATTCAATTTGCACCTCCTTTTCTTCTTCCATAAGGTGTAGGTGTTTGCATGTCCATGGTGCCATTTCATTTGGTCATATTTCCATGGTCTTCCTAGCAACAACTTACAATAATCCACATGCATAAAATCAAGAGAAAAGTGCTAAAGAATGGTACCACATCTCATACAAGAAAGTAGCATGCCACATGGATAGTGAAAAGTGTAGGTAAAAATATTGAATCTTCTCCACAAGAGTATGAGGTGGGTTTATCAAGTAGAAGTGATGCATTCTTGGATTTGAGGGATTGATACCAATACACTTTTGATGAATCAATTAATAATGTATTGAGGACTCAGAGAAGAGTGCATAGAAGTGAGTATGATATGCAAAGAAATGAAGGGCTCGTTAGCAAAAGAAATAGAGAAAGATTTTCTAACTCTCTAGCATGGGAGTTGGGAAGATTTGATCCTGGTATGTAGATGTGGTAGGATGTCTCTTGTCCTACATCCCTTATTTCTTTTCATAGAGATGAGATTGAGTGTGACATAATATTTCACGATGTCAGTGAGCCATAGTGGTTGGTCAATGATCACTGTGAAAGATAAATTGATAGGGAGTTGGATTTGTTGGACCATCTTTGATATAGGCATTAAGAATTGCAAAAGCAAATTAACAAGTAGCAAGCTTATTTGTTGGCACAAATTCCAAATCAACAGAATTAGAACCATGGTGGTTATGTGTTGCATAATCAAGTTCAACATTTACAACATAATCCTTAGCAAAATCATTTTCCAAATATGAGAGTTCCATTTAGGAGGTAGGCACAAATATTCCCACTAGTTAGGTAGCCTCCTGGGATGGAAAGATATTATTAGTTGGATTTATTTGGTATCCCTAAGTATCCTAATGCAATACCTAATGAGATAAGAGGAGATCATTTGTGGTGATTCATTAATGGACCATAGATGAGTATGAAATTGAACATGAGGATAAGACGATGAAATTATTTGTTCAGTCCTTGGAAAAATGTGCTAAAGAATGGTACCACAATTTTCTAGATAGCAATGTCGATACATTGGAGGAGTTCATGAGAGTCTTTAGACTTTAATATGGGGATAGGGTTGATTCAAAATTTGCAATCCATGAATTTACTACAATAAAGAAGGGTGTCAATGAAGTAATTGTTGACTTCAATACTAGGTTCATCATGACCATCAATGAAGCAAGGCAAAAGACTAGCAAAACCAAAGGTAAGAATCTCGTAGCTAGGTTATTTCTAATATCCCTACCGCAAATGACATTACTGTACCACAATCAACTCCTTTGCCAAAATATAACCCTATTGATATGGATCAAGTCCTGAGCTAGATTAGAATCTCTATTCCCATAAGTGAGCTCCTTAGAATCCTAGAACATAGGGAAAGGGTTAACCCTATATCATTATCGAAAAAAATCTAAATAGTTTCACACATGTTCCAAATGGTGTTACTACTAAAATAAATGCCCAATATATACTAGAGGTCTACCTAGGTACTTCCTTAGTAGACAATCAATTGAATGTTGACCCATTCTATACTTCTTTGTTGATAAATGAATCACTAGTCCATACTTGCATGCTAGGTTCTAGTTCTTCTAGTAATGTGATGAACTTAGAAGTCATGAATGCATTAGGTCTAAAGGTGTCCAAGTCTTATGGGAAATTCTCTGCCATAGATTCTTGAGAGGTTAATATCATAGATATTGTTAAGGATGTAAAGGTCCAGCTTGCCACATTCCCTCTCATTTTTGGTCAACTCCATTCTGTTTGACTGTGCCGAAATCAAACGCATTGTTTCAAAATGCTTCAATTTGATGCAGTGGAAAGGTGCTAGGTGTGACATTTTTCATTCCATAGCTTGTGGGGTCAAACAGACTGTGCCAATGCATTGGGGTGGGTGGGTAAATGCTAGTGGAGGTCTCGTTTTATGCGCCAAGCATCCCAGTCGTTCCGGGCAAGAGGCTACCGACAAAGTCCCTTAAGATCCTTGAGACCAAAAATGTGCCAAACTTTGATGGAGCAGTTCTCAGAATTCGTGACAGCTGGGAATGTTGTGTTTGGACCTACAGGTGCACGTGGGGTCCGTCGACAATAAAATCTCTCATTTTTGGTCAACTCCATTCTGTTTGACCGTGCCGAAATCAAACGCATTGTTTCAAAATGCTTCAATTTGATTCAGTGGAAAGGTGCTAGGTGTGACATTTTTCATTCCATAGCTCGTGGGGTCGAACGGACTGCGCCAACACATTGGGGTGGGCGGGTAAATGCCAGTGGAGGTCTCGTTTCATGCACCAAGCGTCCTAGTCATTCCAGGCAAGAGGCTACCGGCAAAGTCCCTTAAGATCCCTGAGACCAAAAATACGCCAAACTTTGACGGAGCAGTTCTCAGAATTCGTGACAGCTGGGAATGTTGTGTTTGGACCTACAAGTGCACGTGGGGTCTCTCGACAATAACCTCTCTCATTTTTGGTCAACTCCATTCCATTTGACCATGCCAAAATCAAACGCATTGTTTCAAAATACTTCAATTTGATTCAGTGGAAAGGTGCTAGGTGTGACATTTTTCATTCCATAGCTCGTGAGGTCAAATGGACTATGCCAACGCATCGGGGTGGGCAGGTAAATGCTAGTGGAGGTCTCGTTTCATGTGCCAAGCATCCCAATCGTTCCGGGCAAGAGGCTATCGGCAAAGTCCCTTAAGATCCCTGAGACCAAAAATGTGCCAAACTTTGACAGAGCAGTTCTCAAAATTTGTGATAGCTGGGAATGTTGTGTTTGGACCTACAGGTGCACGTGGGGTCTGTCGACAATAACCTCTCTTGTTTTTGGTCAACTCCATTCCGTTTGACCGTGCTGAAATCAAACGCATTGTTTCAAAATGCTTCAATTTGATTCAGTGGAAAGGTGCTAGGTGTGACATTTTTCATTTCATAGCTTGTGGGGTCGAACGAACTACGCCAACGCGTCAGGGTGGGTGGGTAAATGCCAGTGGAGGCCTCGTTTTGTGCGCCAAGCGTCCCAGTCGTTCTGGGCAAGAGGCTACCAGCAAAGTCCCTTAAGATCCCTGAGACCAAAAATGTGCCAAACTTTGACGGAGTAGTTCTCAGAATTCGTGACAGCTGGGAATGTTGTGTTTGGACCTACAGGTGCACGTGGGGTCTGTCGACAATAACCTCTCTCATTTTTGGTCAACTCCATTCTGTTTGATAGTGCTGAAATCAAACGCATTGTTTCAAAATGCTTCAATTTGATTTAGTGGAAAGGTGCTAACATTCCTAGCTGAAAATGAATCATCACACCCATGGGGTGCTAACATGGATTACACAGTCTTATTTGGAAAGGATTTGACTAAAGTGTTATTGGTAATAAACCAATAATTATCAAGGCACACTCAAAGTAATCTTGAAACACATTCAATTATGTAATCCATCTAGATTTGTTTTATGTAAAATAGATAAAACTATAAATTTTCTAATAAGAAATGTTCATTTCTAGCATGCATTGTATCACTTTGGCACCAAATTATAAAATTCTTTGAAAACCATAATGTTCCTACCACTTCCACATACTTATATATTTTAATTATTTCTACTATTTTCTTAATTATTTTCACTACAAGTAGGTCATTAGTGTCCAAACATAAGGTTGAAATTACATTGTCAAAAAAATCTAAGAATTATATGATGCCCTGGAGGAGAGAATTTTTATCAAAATGATATAATTTTTTCAATTTCCAATAAATAGTCAAGAAAAAAATATGCAGTCCTTCAAAAAGTGTTGTGTTTTTAGTAGACCCAACTTTTAAAATTTATTAAAATTAAAAGCTTCGATGCATGCTCTAAAGTATCAAGTTTACAATATGGAAAAGAATAAAGAAAAAAATTACAATAAATAAAGTGGAGTCTCATGTATTTCATTTTCTAAGTTTTTTAAATAATTAAATAATAGTGCCATTTTTACAAAAAATAATATCCAAATAGTTTTTAATTTTAAAAAATACAACATAATCCACACTAAAAATTCTATATTTTATTAATTTACACCATTTCAAAATTTAAAACATAAATGCCACTTTCAGGTGCTTCAAATTACAAAGCTAAACTTGTGTTGTTCATTTCCTTTATAAAAGTGTGGCACAATACTGAAATTTCATCCTATATTATTATAGAGCTAGGAGTAGGGGCTCCATCTCTATGATGAATTACAATTCCTCAAATGATTTAAATAGAAAGTAATAAATTTCCCCTTGCTTCAAATTTAAGATATTCAAAATTTCAAAACTAATGGCTAGATGAATGTTGTACTCAATCACATTTATTCAATGGTAAATGTTATTTAGGGGCTTTTCCCTAATTTATGGAAATGTAGAACATGTAGATGATGTAAGATTTATGGGTATGTGCATCCTTAGGATTTTCTCTTTGTTTAGCATTCTCATTTTTTTTGGATAATTTTTTTTTGGATATGATACTTTTAACCATCTAAAAACTTCTATGACCTAATGCTTGTTTTGCATGACATTTGTTAATGTTGAAAATGAGACATCATGAATATTGGATATTGCTAATGTCACTTTATTTTTAAGGTAGCACTAGTGATATTCTTACTCACATTTTTCTCCTTTTTAGTTTAGTCTCTTCTATATTAATAGAGAAGAAAGCGAAAAAAACCTATATTGATCAATTTATTTCTAACAATATTTTTGTATGAGAAATCAGTAGCTTCTGGTAAAAACTGTGTAGTACACTACATAGTTTTTACTAGAAGCTACTAATTTCTCATATTATGGACTGTGGAAATATCATGAATATTAATCTTTTTCTAGTTGATAATTTTTTTAAAATGTTTGATAATGGGTTGTTGACAACAAACCTGATCAACACATTAATACCAATCCAAGATAATTCAACCAATTCTAGAAGACACAATGAGAATCAAGGTTCACTTAAACTTGATTATTATTCCCTCAAAATACCACAGCCCTTCAAGTCTTCTTTTTTGTGTACTCTTCCAAATTGGGAGTATGGAAAATTTCTTTTATATGTTTCTTCAAAGATCTCAATAAAACCTAAGTACATCAATAAATAGGAGGAGATTTTGAGTGTAATTTCCATAGTCACACTAGAGATTGGATAAAGTGTAGATGCTACAAATTCACTAGTTTAAAATATATTTTTTCTTCATAAAATAAACTATCTCAATTTTTTGCAAAGTACCAATTAAGTGTATGCTTTATTTTCTAAATTGTAACTTGTGCTTATTTCATGTACATTGCCATCACTTCTCTTAATGAAATTCAAATCATTATAATGAAAGAATGAATCTACAAATTTATAGTGGCCATTTATCTTTTAATTATTTAAATCCTATAAATGATTTGTGTACTTTTCCGCTAACTTAACTACTCAACCTAAATTTTTATTTAAACCCTTGTTTGGATCATTTAATTTTTTTTGAGAATATATGATTGTGATAGGGAAGGAGCAAGGATTCCATTTCCATATAGTTTTTAAAAACAACATAACATTAATTCAAATGTTAGATATAATTGTAGTTTAGTGAATCAATAGTAATATACATAGTCTCTATTGCCCACTCTTCAACCAAAAGTCAAGAATTAACATTACATCTAATTTGTTAACTTGTTTTTTCATTATATATGCCTAACATACCTTTTTTAATGATATAATGTTTATTCAAGAGGAAACCAAAGTTTGATAATATGGTAACTATTATTTAATTTAATCTATTACACATTCGGTGCTTTTAACTTTATTTGGATAATTCGTTATTATAATATCCTAATTTTATTTGAAGAAAAATACTTGTATATTTATGCATCTACCTATCTACTAAGACTATATATCCTAGTCTACTAAAACTATAAGATAAAACTAAGTGCTGGCTAGATCTTGTTTGTCCATGCTTCTATTATAGTTAAGAGTTCCTCTTACAAATATTCAAAATTGCTATATTTCTATGTATTCTTTTGGAAAAATTTCAAACTTGTATATTGTTAATGAGTCATTTATCACCTTATTATTCATATACAAACATTAAATTGTATTTTAATGTCGATCATTTGTCTTCTCTTATTAGTTTTTAGTGCTATCTACTATTTTAATTTTAATTTTTTGTGGCATTTGTATTACTAGTGAACACTAAGAGCATGGTTCTATATATTGGGAAAGACTTTGTTTGTTTTATGATAAAAATTCATAGAAATTCACTACTACTTAGTGTTTGTATATAATTAATTTTTTGTAGTATACTAAAAGAAGTTCATATTATATTATACAATCCAAAAAAATACTTTTATAATTGGAAGTTTTCCCCTCTCAAATAATCTTTTTTATCTCATTTATTTGGTACTTTCTTTACATTTTTCCTATTTTACACACATAACCTTATTATAACATAAATTATTAGAAAAATAATTAGCACTCATAAATTATTTATCTTATATAATTTAAATTATAATAGTTAAGAGAATGTAAAATGAATTTACAAATAACATTTATCATAAATTTCAAGGCTTAAATTTGACAGTCGACCTTGCTTGTCAAGCAATTTTTTTATGACAGTTATCTATTCAATGGTGCCCTTCAAAGACTATGACATGCTTTAGGATAAGTAAATCATATATATATAATCCTATTTAAATTTTGACAGTTTGTCCAAAATCTCTCCTTTCATATGATACAGTCTTTTTAAAATTTCGATTGTATTTTATAGCAAAAATGTCTAAATACAGTTTTCAACTGTCAAATATTTCAAGCCCTCGTCATAATACATTTATGTATGGGCTCAAACATGACCTAGAAAGATGCTATTGGTGAAATCACACCGCTGAAAAGTTTCAATAGCTTCCATCATTTATCACCCTTCTCATTCACCTTTAGCCTATCCGCATATTCTACACACCACATTTTGCAAAAGAAGGGAATAAAAAAAAGAAAGAAAATTTGTCCAAGAAAACTAAATTATTAGAATTTGAATGAGAGAAAGTGTTCGTACCTAGACAGGCCAAAATCTGCAATTTTAGTCTCAAAATCTTCATCCAGCAAGATGTTGCTAGATTCCACATCCCTGTGCAATATTGGAGGGGAGCAGTCGTGATGCATATGACTTAGCCCACAAGCTACGCCAAGAGCGATCCAATAACGGATCTAAGCCATAGCAGATGGGCCACCGTGCAGTTGGGCATGAACTCAGACTCTTGACTTTAAATGCAACAAAGAAGTTTTAAGACGGTGTGCGGAATGAGTCCCAATTCATCCACCTCCGCTTCCTGCCCCATTTTATTCTCTTCCTGCCAACTGTTTCTCTTCAAATTTCCTGTTGATCTGTTTAACGTTCCGGATCTATGACTATCGCTTGATTTGTAGACTTTTCCAGCACTTCCGCATCCGATCACATTACTTTGCATCAAACTGCAGAGGATGTATGACTCGTCCACTTCTGTCGAATGGAGTAGCGTCATTTTCACTTTGCTTCCTGAGAGACGAACGACACAGACAAATGGAACAAAAAATATTATGGTCAATCTGGAGACACAGACAATTGCAGGCTTCAAGAAGATTTTTCAGCTGTAGGGATTTTTCTTTCGATCCGGTTGTTGCTTATTTTTAATCGACTCAAGTTAGGACACGAATTTAGGACCATTCATTTGCTACTGGAGTGCTCTACCAACTGAGCAGCTGACTCCATGTGCCCATCCCATCATCGTCTAGGTGTGGCTTTCTTCCAACACCCCACAGGTGCTTGGTGATTGGGGCTCTTAGTCTGACTCTGATACCACTGTCAGGCTAGGAAAATAAAAGAGAATAAATTTTAAGTTTTACTCCCTTTGCAAATGAGAAATATACATAATATAAGGGAGAAATATAGGTGAACTGCCAAAACCTAAAGCAAAACTAACTATAAACTAACTATATACAACTGACGAAGGTAGAGTGCCGTTGAAATTGTTTGAAGAGGCAGATACTGTAGAGATTTGCAAGGAATATTTGAAGGTGCCAATGTGGTCCACACTTTGGAGACATGGAATTTTGGTTTCGATGTTACAAGATGTTGACGATGAGGAAAGATGCGAGCAGTGGCCAGTAAGAAGTGAGAACGTGAATGACCCGTTAAGATGAATCGTATTGACTTAAAATACTTCTGCAAAATCAATGTACGTCCATTACAAGGGGAAAGAACAAAGAAGCTAGCTTTTATGTTCTATCTAACAATCGTTTACCAATTATACAACAATATCAAATTGAAAACATATAGAGTTTATGGAGAAAAAGGCACTCAATAAAATTATATTGTGTTAAAATATTGAATTAATTTATTTTAGAATATTTAAAAAATTAAAATTAAGTTTGTTACTGTATAGGAGAAAAGTAATATCTTATCTTATTTCTATATGTTAAAACTAAATTATATGTATGATTTTAACATATAATTTGGTTAATTTTGACACACTCATTAATTTAAGATTCAATCTAACAATCTATTATGTCACATCTCTTTTTAAAGACTCTATCTTACCTAGTTTTCATCAATTTGTCTAATTTGACCTGGAATATTGATGTGATTTTGACCCCTAGATAGGATTATGGACAAGGTCATGCCCTTCTTTTTAAAAAGTTTCTAATTCCTACATTTTGAGGTCAATAATCTTGAGATTTGATCATTACTTGTTAGTTTGTGGGTGCCAAAATTTTGAATTATACGTCTAGGGTTGTGTATATAAAAACATCATCCTAAGACAATTTCACATGACTGAAGGACACATTGATAGGGTATCAAAAAAACACAGTTTAAGCTTTCCTTATTTTCTCAAAATTTGCCATCCATCATCATCTACTAGTATTAGGCATCAACAACAATCAACATCCATTGACAAGGTGTGAGTCCCACACATTTCTAGTGAATTTACTTGCATCTAATAGACTTATTTTGATATTGATACTCATAGATATGCACATTTATGTTTTTGATTTGGTTTATAATCATAAATTAGTATGGATATTGATACTATGCTTAGAATTGTTAATGTTGGAGTAAATATGGTTTCACATATTTACCATGCTTAAGTTTACTTAGGCATCCAACATAATACATTATTAGATATTAGAAATTAGGCGCATAGTATTTAATAATGTTAGTGAATTTAGTTACTTGTTAGTTGTTGTTGGTTATTTACCAGCACTCCCTCCTTGCCTTTATAAGCAAGGCACCTGTACATTGTAAAATATCTCATTCTCAATGTATATTTTCATCTTGGTGAAATAGCCTCGTTCTTCTCTCATCTGTGAAGGTTTATTTACAGGTTGTGCTCCTAGGAGGTGGTTGACACCAACATGGTATCAAAGCCAACTATCTGCAACTCCTTCCGATTTTGAGAGTTTTTTCATCAAGATTTTGAGATCATTGGTTTTATCACAGCGCTCCTAGACCAAGAGCTATCTGGAGAATGTTATTGCTCCACTCTTTGGCAATGACACTGCAACATATCTAGGGTTTCTACCTCATTTATTCAATCTCATTGCTAGATCATCATATTTTTGCAGTAGCGATAGAGATCTATATGCATTGGAGGAATGATTCCAGCACAAATTTGAGGGTTTATGTTGCCAAAACTTTGTTTTTTGGGAACATTGATTTTTTAATCACTGTAAACTGGCAGTGGCTTGGCATCAATTTCATAAGAGAGGGCATCAATCTAGGGTAGATGTGTGTTTCTTGTCCCATGGCCTGTGGAAAGGCTGATCTCTATAAGCATGATCTTTAACCAACAGTACCATTGTCCATAAAAGAGGAAATTCAACCTCATCTGGTTGCAGCACCATCTATACGGAGAATTTGTGGGCAATAAATAAGTGTTGTATTATTCCTTGCTATCATACTCTCTCTCGAGTTATTCTGTTAAATATTGCATTAGATCTAAGCGGCCATTCTTGTTGGTTCTGTGGCTTTCATCTACAGAATTCTGAGGAATTTGCCTTCAAATATCACCATCGAAGTTAAAGTAGCATTGGATTTATATTCTTTGATGGAAGATCGTTGTTTAAAAATCTTGTTCAATCGGCCTCATTTCCAAATGCGAAAGGAGCAGATTTAATCCAGAGAGCTTGGTGTCTGCATGGTTTAGAGAAGAGTGGGTGCACTAACAACAATATAGTTTGTTGAGATCTAGAGGACTATGCACCATTTCTCATTGGCAGAAATACTTTAGCATTTCTAAAGTTTTGCAAATATTTATTAGGGTTTGCTCATGGTGGGTCTAGCATGCAGATCTCTTGCTCTTCGGAAGAATATTTTTCCCATATTGGTGGTGATGTGCATTTTTTAGCTATTGATATAGCCTGTTCCCTCACATACCTACTATGAGCAAGCCTCACATGATAGTGGACAACCCCTCTTGCATGGCTTTGGACTTCGTGACTTGGGAGATTGATTAGCCACTTGGTGCTTGCTGCAACTTACCCACCAATTTGGGTTAGTTTTTACCAAGGTACTTTTTGAATATTTATGCCATTTTTTTGCATTTTTGCAAAGTAATTTCTATTTGTTTCTTTGGAAAATTTGGTGGTTGGGAATTGAAAAACTCCTTGTATCCATTATGGGGAGTGTATAGAGCATTTTAGGCCTTTGTGTGTGTCCTTGTAAATCATTTCAGACCCAAGGATTGAATTGCTCACTCCACACAACTATCACACATGGAAGCTCAAGATTTCACAGTTGTTGCAATCTAGAAGGGTCTTTGGCAAATGTTAAATGCCGATCAACATGACTTCACTAAACCATTTGAGCAATTTGTTCATAGAAACAAAATGGATGAGGCTAAAAGACTCATAGGACTCCATGTGTCTGATAATTTGTTGTTTCACATTGCGGAGTGTAAGACACCTAAATTAGTGTGGGATAATCTTGTTGAGTTGTATTGTAAGGTCAATCAGTGTTGGTGTTGGAAATATGCCATACCCGGATTGACAATGGATTGGTCCAAGAGGGGTCAGTAGCTCAGTGGTAGAGCACTCTAATCGCTGGGCATTTCCTATGTGAAATGGAGTAACCTGTGAGCAGTGATGGGCAGCAATGCTGACTGTGACAAGTAGAAGATACACACTGGTGATGAAATTGCAGTGGTGAAGCTTGAAGATCAGCACATGAAGTTTGAAGTTTGGCGCTATGTAAGTCTGGAATCCACTGAGTTTGTCTCTTCGCTGGAATGAGACCTGTACGTGGCCAGAGGAAGACATAAGGTACTTAAAGGCTAAGTTGAGGCGTGTAGAGGGAGACACCTGATGAACTTTGGTGCTGTTTGGTGAAGTGTAGACTGTGACAAGGCCCTTGGAAGAGGAAGATATAGTCTGCAAAACCCGGCAATCAAAGAAAAGTGGATGTCAACCGCACCCGATGCCTGCAGTGTGGCTTAAGGGGGGGTGTTGGAAGTAAGCCACACCTAGACCAACGATGGGCTAGCCACAAGGGGCTAGTAGCTCAGTTGGTAGAGCACTCCAACAACAAATGGAAGGTCCTAGGTTCAAGTCCTAGCTGGTCCATATGAGCAGCAGCTCAACAATTGGTATCAGAGCCAGGCCCAGGCTAGGAGCCCCAAGCACACAAGAGGTGTGGCTTAAGGGGGGTGTTGGTGTTGGAAATAAGCCACACCCGGACTGACGATGGACTGGTCCAAGGGGGGCCAGTAGCTCAGTGGTAGAGCACTCCAGCAGCGAATGGAAGGTCCTAGGTTCGAGTCCTAGTTGGTCCATGTCTCAACAATTAGTTCAAGATCTTGCAACTTGAAGCCGATCTCACCTCTCTCTCTCTAGATGCCTTTCCCACTATTCAAAATTTCCTTGCCCAATTCAAGTTGATTTTGTCATGATTGAAAGGATCTAGTCATGCCAAAGATGATAAGGAGTGTATTTTCTTGATCTTGTCTAAGCTAAGAGATCATTTTCGAGTGTTTGCCTCTACCTTCTATTCTACTATGGATTCTATGGGAGAAGACCATAAGATGCCTTCATTTGAAGTATTTTATGATTGATTGACTAGGGAGTAGGCCAAGTTGATTAAGATAGATGCTCTTCCTAAGAGTCATGCCTTGATGGCTCAATCTTCAAGTAGCAAGAACAAGAAACAAAATAAGGATTCTAAGTCTAATGAAAAAATTAAGGATCCTACTCTTGAGACCAAAACCTCTTCCAAAGAGGAACCATCACAAAAGAAGAAGATCAAATGTGCTTATTGCAAGAGATCCGAACATGATGAACATAGGTGTTAATAATAAGAAGATTGATGAGTTTACTCACCTTCTTTAGAAGAACAATAGCTCGCTACCCTCATCAGAGTCTCCTTCTTCTTCTTTCACATCACAATTGGCAGGATCTTCATCTACACAGTTAGGGAATGTAGGATTTGCTAATGGGATGAAAGGTAAAGCACTCTTGGCTTCCACTATTCCTAAAAATGGGTAATGGCTTCTTGATTCAGGTGCATCACATCATATGGCATCTTCTATGGATATGTTCTCTTCTTTTGAGCCTTGTAGTTCACCTAACATTTTGATGGGTAACAATACTTACATGAAATTTTGTGGAAAAGGTTCTATTGATATGGGTGAAGGATCTTTAAATCATGTTCTTTGTGTACCCTCCTTGACCAGTAATCTCCTTTCAGTTTATCAAATTACTCATGGTGCACAAGGTAAGATAGTTAAGTTCATTGTTGATCATGTATACATTCAGAACATAGAGACTAGATATATCATTTCTATAGTGGTGGTGGATCATACATATCGCTTTATTCTTTTTCTCATTCTATTCCTAATGATGATGTTTCTTTGGCTGATGTTCACACTCTTCCATCAAGGGTGAATCATGTTTGTGAGGAGAAGTTTGCTCACTTGAATCTTGGTGTTCTTGAGACTAGTGTTGTGATTCCTCCTCCCTCACCTCTTGCTTCTTCAGATTTGAGTTTTTCTCTTGAGCAGGATGATCATAGTGTTCCAGATCTTGCTTTGTGGGATGAGTATCTAGTAGGTATTTTAGATTTGTTTGTGTAGTCTCATCTTGTAGATTTGGGAGACATACTTGAGAGGATTCCTCTCCTCTTTGATGACAGTTTAAGCATGACTGTTGATTCATCTACATCATCTTTGGAGATTGACATTGATGAGTTTTCTCTTTCACTTGATTTGTCACATTTCTTGGTTGTTTTTTATCATGATTATGTGGTGGATTATTCATGCTTCGAGACTCCTAATCAGTCTTTAGATATTTCTATTTAGAGATATCCCTCCTCCTTCCTTCAGTTCGACATGGAGTGGCTTCTACATCATTTGGTGGACTTGTTTCTTCCTAAGGGGAGAGGTGTTGCTTGTAGGCATTGGATCATCTTTTGTTTCCAGGCATACTTCATCGACATTGGAGCTTATTATAGGGGGGATATCATGTCTCTCTTTTTCCTTCCAATAGGGGGGATATCATGTCTTTCTTTTTCCTTCCTATGGGGGGATTCTTGATTGTATATACATGATGTATGTAGTCCTTAGGGGTATTAGTGAGTCCTCCATGCATCATCTTATTTTCTTTTCTCTTTTTTGGAGAGGAGTTTTTTCCCACAGGGTTTTCTCCTTTTCTCCAATTTGTGAGAGATTGCATTGCATTGCATTTTGCATTGTACATGGGTACCTAACATGGCCTAGTTGCCGGGACCCATATTGCATAATAATCTCCCTAAGTTGCACTTAAGGGGGGGTGTTGGAGTAAATATGGTCTTACATATTTACCATGTGCTTAAGTTTACTTAGGCATCCAACATAATAAATTATTAGATATTAGAAATTAGGTGCATAGTATTTAATAATATTAGTGCATTTAGTTACTTATTAGTTGTTGTTAGTTATTTACCGGCACTCCCTCCTTGCCTTTATAAGAAAGGCACATGTGTACATTGTAAAATATTTCATTCTCAATGTATATTTTCATCTTGGCGAAATAGCCTCACGTTTCTCTCGTCTTTGAAGGTTTATTTGCAAGTTGTGCTCCTAGGAGGTGGTTGACACCAACAGTTAATTTTTATGAGACTAATTTGATGATTTAATTAGTTGATGACTATGGTTTATTTGTAGTTTATATGTATATATATAGACACACACACACTAAGAAGAGAAGGCATAACCCTTCAATTTCATGGTCAAAATAATCTTTTAGAAGAACCAACAACTGAGGAAGATCATCTCCCTCACATTCAATCCATATGAAATTTTTAACATTATGACTTAATTATTTAGGATTACGTATTCTCTTCTTATCATTATGACTTAATTATGAGTATGGATTTTGATTATGTCATGGTTAACATTAACCTAATACGATTGTAATTTGGTAGCGAAAACCTATATGAGGATGTTAGAACATGGTAAAATTTAGAAAGAAATTTATGAAATAACATATGTGATAAATATGAATTGTGTGTATAATTGTGGTAGTGAATTTAATTATGATAATTGTTGATTATTGTTAATTGTGTAAATTTTAGATTTCCTATAATATATAATGTTTCAAATAATTATTATTGATGCTTCAACTACTTTGTGGGATATACTAATGCTTGTTTGCTAGTGCATAGATGATTCCCATGCCCAATGGAAAAACTTTGGAGGTCCTCTAGAAGCCCTTGTTGTGATTCCTTAGTGACACCTTCACCTAATCCCATAAGGGATCTAAGGCCTTCATTGCGATTTTTTTTGTAAATATAAGAATTATTTATGTGATTTTAAATTTTATGTTGTTATACGGTTGTAGGTGTGGGAATCTTGAGTTGTGAGTCATATTTATGTCAAATATCATATTTGAACTTAGAATGGATTTTAGAAGGTCTTAAAATTTGATTTTCTTCATTATTTAAGTGAAAATAAGTACCTCAAATGAATGCATATGGGATGACCACTTGTTTGGACATAAATTTTGAGACTAGACAAGTTTAGGTACCTCCAAAATTTCTTGAAATGAATGTGATGAGATTTGGCTTATTTTTATCCAATACTACCATACTAAGTGTGGTAAGGGGAGTTACAAAGTGGACCAAAAAATTTGACTCACTTATGACGCATCATAAGTATCCTTCTAAAGGAAACAAATAACTATTAATGAGTCAAAAATAGGTGTTGGTCATGGGAATTCTTACCATGGTATTTTTGGACCCTATTTGGGCCCACAGAAATGCTTATGGTAGTTTTGGGTCTTCTAGAGTCTTTATATTAGGGGTTTATGATGAATTCTAGGAGAATATTTGAATTTGTTTTAGAAAATTTTCTTGGAGAATTTTATTTCATTACAAGGTTATGCTGTCAAATTTTCTCTAAAGGAGTAGGAGTCTCTTCAAAGGATCTTCAACAAGAAGCATCTCTATAATTATTGGAATCCATTAGAGGTAGGCTTTGAAGCTCTCTTATAGTTATGCAAGTTTAATGTTACATCCCAAACTTATGGTTTAGCTTAATCTTGCTTTTGTGTGCTAATCAAGATGATTAATCATAGTTTAATGATTAGATGTTTGTGGAAAATATCAGATTTAATCATTGATTATGTGAAAACTGACTAATGTTAGTAGACATGAGATTACATGTTGATATGATTATTTAATTATTTTGATTTGCAAATCAAATGATGATACACTAATCATGGTTATATGGTTGTGACTATGATTAGGAAAAGAATCTTCCTTCAAAAACTAAAGGAGAGTATCATCCAAGAGGAGGAGATAGAGTTGGGAAAGAGTCAGATTGCCATTTGAGTATCAGATTAAGCCTTGTGAAACATTGAAAGGTAGAGTGAGTATATCTTTTCCTAGCTAGTCATTTCCTTTTTGTGTTTTCGTGATAGTTTAGGTTATCGCGATGTCGTCTACGTTGATTCGACTAGACAATGTTCCTAGAATGTCAATGTAAGTCAAGAGATAATCTCTCCAGGTTGTTGAGTACTTCCTTTTTTCTTATTTATTCTCATATCGGGGTTTTGAGTCTATTATCCCTTTCTATATATTACATATGGTTTATAGCGAAGAAGGTGGAGTGGTACTCGACCCCTAAATCACATTTTTTTGTGCCACCCTATTGATGATGATGTTGTTTGATGATATCTTTGATTGTTATGTTTACCCTTATACATCATGTAGATGCAAGGGAAAACTTAATGTGATATAATCATTTTAGCCTTGTGATCAGGCACCTTACTATCATTAATGTATATGTCATATGTTATTAGGACGACCACGACCCATGGTGAGTGGGATGAGTGGAGGCCAATTTAGACCCATTTAGATCCCCACCCTCATTGTCCACTCCATTATAGCAGATAATGGACTATGAAATCCAAAAAGGCTGTGGGGTGGTAGAGTGGGTTAATTGTTTTATCACATCGTGGAGCTCAAAAGGTGGCAAGCCTTATTTAATGCAAGGAATGCAAAAGAAGGGATAATACCTTTGTTTTGTGGTGTATCTTTTAGCTCTAGGGAGAGCAAGAGAGGAGTTGGTGAATCAAGTTTCTCTATGAAAAGAAACTGCTATCATAGTAGCGAGCTGGGAGTATGATAATGCTCAGTTTTTGAGTTATTGACAAGGTTTCAGGAGTGTCCCTTGACATGATGACTCCATTATACATATATAAATCCTTCAGGTATGAATAATAGTCTTTGAAAGACTCTTATCATTTTGCATGTCAAATGAATGTTACCACTACTGTGTATGGGGTCAATTGTGTTGACGTATAGTAGTAAAGCTTGCTGTGATTATTGTTGAAGGCCCACGAGGCTGAAGCACTTGTTATGCTTATCATTTTAAGACCCTTGAAGGACCATAAACTTTGTTTGATTAACTTTGTTATCTCATACACTATCGTGTAATCCTTGAAGGCCCTCGAGGTCATATGTGAATCTATAATGTTAAGCTTATAATCACTATTGATAACTAAGAAGATTGAGGCCACGAGGCCAAGATTGTGCTTTTATGTAACATGCAAGTACGCCTGTGTGCCGATATGGCATGGATTTAAAACTATTTAGTAATACCCCTGAAGCTTTCATTGTTGTGCTCAAGATAACTATACTCAATAATTAAAGTATAAAGAACTATTATGACAGAGTATGCGCATTGGAAAGATGGCTTGGGAGTAGACCAAGAGCCTTTCCTCAAGCCATGATTACATTTATAATGAATCTTTAAACCATTGACTATGCAAGAGGCACTTAGCAACTGATGTTGAGGACTACAATCATAGTGTTTGACTCTTTATGATGGTTATTATGATAACCATGGTGTAGTCCTTGAATTCAAAAGAATATATGTATAGACTCCTTGTTAAAGGAGGTTTGAAAAATGATAAATAGTATTATTATTAAGGCAACATTAAATGCATGTCGAGTTTATTGGAGAGATTACTCTTTTTGATAATTATTTCCTTATGAGATTGAAAACTAAGTTTAGTATGAAACTCTTATATTGTAATGAAGTTGATAGCCATCTTCTTTTGAATGGCCAAACTCCATGAATGGAGTATAACATATTATAAACTCATGTGAGTATTTGTTTTAGGGTCTTTTTATTAAGATCATCTTATTAGACTAATGTGATATAAGTCTTTGATGATATGAACTTGAATGTAAAACTTGTGATAGGTCAACATGAAACTGTGAACCTAGGAAGGTCATAAGTTGGAAAACTTGAATTGGATATTGACATTTTGAAAGATGGAATAGAGTGATGAGGAGTCACAGGTTCCCCGTTGCGAAAGCAACATAACATATTTGAATGTACTCCCAAGATAGGAGTTGATTGTCCAAGATTTGGACTAAGAATGAACTAAACTTATTTATCCTAGACCTAAATGAGGGTCAAACTATGAATACTGTAGGATGAGACAAATTCTAAGTCGATTTGAGGTGGTGGATATACGACAACATTCATTGTGAAATGTTTATGTATGTAAATCTTTGGCCAAAGTAATGCATTTGTCTCTGCATGCATTGTTGGTCCACAGTGATCCAGATTGCATAATGTTTCCAGTAGTGTCATACATAGCTAGAGTGGATCTATAGTTGTATGACCATGAGACATTATGAAGGACACAACACTAGATACTTAGATGGCAAACCTAACAGTTCCTTTTATCTATATCCTCTATTAAGGGTAGGGCCACTTCTAGGTAGGAAGTTGTGTAGGGGACCACCAATTTGTGGTTGGAGGAAAAGCACTCGAATGATGCTGTCCTTCCCAAGCAGAAGATAAGCTGAGGCTTATGAAGATAGATGCCAAAGTTCCAGATACAGTGCTTTTCTTTATATGACTTGATAGTCAGTTATTATGCATATTTCTATATTTCATGCCTTGGGCATAGCTTTATACATGTATAGTGATGATCATTCACTAATGATTTATCCTTGTATATTGTAAATATAAGTTTTGTTATGTTCTAGGAAAGAATAACATGCTTAATTATCATGATGATATTAAATCACTCTTACTTAACTGTGATTATGTTAATCATGATGTATTATCACTCTTAGTTAAGATGGTTAAATATGGATATTTTTGGGTAATGTGGGATGGCATGTTATATTGAATTTATTATGTTTTATGTCTTTTCATATATTGGATTTTACTTGGGTATGATTTCTTATTGAGAATTATGGGCATGGCATTTGATATCAGAGCATAATTTCAACACTAGGAACTTTTGGAATTTAAGCTAAACCTATCTATTTCACCTTCACATTATGATAAATGTAGAATGCCATACAAATTGCATCATAAACCTAGAAGAGGTGGTTCCCTCAAGCACACAACATATATGGTTCATTCAAAATTAGTACCCTTAGAGCTTATACACCAAGAGCCACTTCAGGATCATGGGCTGTAAATTTTTTAGGTGAATCAACGATTGGTAGATGTGATCCAAGGGCATCTACCACCTACAATAGAGGCTTCTCATGTAGAGAATTCATAACATCCTCATGAGGAGCATACTTCTAGGCATACAGAGTGAAGAAAGAGTCCTCTACGAGTTCACAAGGAGCATATAGATGAGGTTGGTGTAGAGTCAACCCACCTTGATCCACCATGTCAGTTTAAATAGCATGGTGTTGAGGGCATAGTGACAACTCCCCATGATACAAGAGTTGAGGTTACAAAGTTCCCTTTTTTGTAGCCAACTTCACTTTTAGGATCTATGGATGCTGTAGAGGCAGAGTCTTGTCTTCTAAGTCTAGAGAGGTGCTTTGGGTTATGTGCATATGAGAGAAACCTAAAAGCATGCCTTGCAATTCATCTTTTAAGGGGCACCACATCTATTTGGTGGTGTCAAGAGGAGCGGAAGAACTATTTAGAGTTGGAAACTTTGACATGGGATATTATATTGGAGTGGTTAGAGTGAGGTATTTGTCTAAACATTTTTGATAAAAGCGTATAGATGAGTTTAACAACTTGTAGCAGAAGGGGCTTATGGTGGCTTAGTATAAGAGTTGGCTTTTAGAGTTGTTACACTATGTGGACTACCTTTATGACGAGAATCTCCTAGCCAATTACTTTATTACAGGCCTATTCCCATGGTTGAACCTAGGACCCTACAGGTCACTATGGAGAAGGCCCATATAGCAAAGGAGATTCAAGGAAAGATGAAGGAGGCCCATGATGTCTTTAAAAATTACAACCATTTTTAGAAAGATCATGGTTTTCATAAGCTTCCACTCCCACAAACAAGAGGTTTCAAATACACTTCTACACCTTCTAGACCACCCTAGTAGAAGCAATATTAGAATTCTAATCCATAGCATGGATCACAGGGTGATCATTCTAGAGCGTGGTAGACACAGGGTCACCACAAGGATCAATGACCACAGGGGCATAACGTAGGGCCAACTCCAACTCAATATTCTTTTAGACATGGATATGATAACTCTAGTTGGATTGGTACATAGCAACCGACCAAGACATAGCACACATATATTGGACCAAGGGACACTATAATATATGTGGTGGTATAGGGCACTTCGATAGGGAGTGTTCAGAGGGATTTATCATAGAAAGTGGATAGTGTGGGAATTCTTTTGAGTAGACAACTAGAGATGTGGGTACCTGTCTCATAGGGTTTTTGTAGTGGTTGAGAACTACCAAGCTGAGTATCAAGCCATAGTCATTGAGGCCCTAGGTATTATTAGTGGAGTTTTAATTATAATTTTATATGATTTTGGGGCATTTGATTCTTCCATTTCCCCATCTCTAGTGGAGCATTATAGGCTTGTGGTATCTACGTAGGACAATAAGTGGGCGGTAGAGTTATCTTTAAGAGCTAAGGTGGTAGTAGATTCCATGGTTAGGGGTTGTGAGTTGGGACTTGGATCCTTTACCACATTGGTGGACCTTCAAGTTACTCCTTTGGGATCATATGGAGTGGTGTTGGGTATGGATTATCTTAATGCCCACTGGGAAAGAATTTCTTGTCGCTGTAATAAATTAAGAGGGAGGATGACCATGGTACAAAAACTAAGATTATAGGAGTGTAGATACCTATATCTATGTGCATTATATCCTCTATGTAGCTTAAGTGGTGTATATATAAGGGTTTCCAGTGATTTTCTTTATATGCTAGTGATAGATCAAGGGGTGGGCCTGAGACTACTCTTGATGATCACCCTATCCTTAGAAAATTTATAGATGTCTTTCCTTCAGAGCTACTAGGGATACCTCCTTGACGTGAGGTAGAATTTCACATAGACCTAGTGCCAGGAGCTAAGACAATGTCTCAAGCACCTTAGAGGATGACTACTCATGAGCTTAGTGAGCTCAAGAAATAATTAGAGGAGTTATTACTAAAAGGTCACATCCATCCTATCATCTCTCCTTGGGGTGCACTAGTTAATTTTGTTAAGAAGGATGGATCTCTTCATCTTTGTGTGGACTATAGGTAGCTAAATAAAATAATGATGAAGAACCGTTACTCTTTTCCTAGGATTTATGATTTGTTTGATTAGATGTAGGGTGCCAAGTTGTTTTCTAAGATAGACTTGAAGTATAGTTACAATTAGTTAAGGATTGTGGATGTAGACATGCATAAGACAACATTTTAGACTATGGTCATTATGAGTTCACTGTGGTACCATTCAGGTTGATGAATGCCCCTATAATTTCATGGGATTTATGAATGTGGTGTTTTGCACATTCTTAGATTGATTTGTATTGGCATTCCTTCATGACATTTTGATCTATTTCTAAATGAAGAGGATCGTGAGGAGCACTTACACTAAGTTCTACATTGTTTGAGAGAGAACCAACTTTGTTGTAATCTAGCAAAATATTCATTCTTTTGATCAGAGGTTCAGTACCTAGATCACATCTTATCAGGTGATGGTATCTTTTTAGGTCCATCAAAGACTAGATCTATCTTGGAGTGGCCAACACCTACCAATGTGATAGAGGTTAGGAATTTCATGGGTTTGGCAAGGTATTATCATAGAATCATAGAAGGTTTCCTCAAGATTGTTCATCACATCACTTCCCTTCAGTGAAAAGGGAAGAAGTTTGAATGGATAGAGTAGTGTGAGAGGGCATTTCAGACCCTTAAGGAGCATCTTAATAATGCACCAATTTTAGTAATATGTGATCCACTGGAAGAATTTATGGTGTGCATGGATGCTTCTATAGAGGGCCTACATGTACTGGGTACGTGGGATGATTGAGTGATTGTATATGAGTCATGAAAGCTTAAGACCCATGAGATGAAATACCCTACACATGACTTGGAGCTTGTAGTAGTGGTGCATGCTTTGGTTAGGTGGAGAAATTTCCTTTTGGGGTATCAATTTGAGCTTCACACCAATCATTGTAGTCTTCAATACATATTCACATAGTTGAATCTTAACACTCACCAATGATATTGGAAGGATTTTTGTGTGAATATGATCTTAATGTGTAATACATCAAGGACTTGAGGAGAATGTAGTTGCAGAAGCCTTGAGTAGGAGGCAACATGAAGACATGTCTATGACTTTAACCATAGATTTGAAAGGATGTATTCTCTAGTAGTTGCCAAAGGATGAATGGTATAGAGAGGTTCGGTTAGACTTATAGTCTCAAAGAGCCCTTAAGGTCAAGTATGCAGGATATTGATTAGATGTAGATGGGTTACTATGACATTAGGGTCAAATTTATGTACCTCTTTTAGGGGATATTTTGATAGTGGTATTGACAAAGGTGTATAGGGAACCTTACCTAGCTCATCCATGGGTGAAGGAAATGTATGCATAGCTTCAATAGCTATATCATTGGGTAGGTATGTGACATGAAAATTGTTTGACATAATATTTTTAAATCTTCATCTATAGATTTAGTAGGAAAAATATTTTATGGAATGTCTCTAAATCTTCATCTATAGAAGCAAGGCTACAAACTATTTGACATAATGTCTTGAGAAACATTAATCCACAAGTTATGCAAATAAAAATGTCTAAAAAATCATGTTGAAAGTTGTTTCTATTCTTTTTGATGTTTTTTATTGTCCAAAAAGGCATTTCTACAAGTTTCAATAAATTGGAGATCATTGACCCTTTTATTATTGTACTATGTAGTGGAACAATGATATTGCCATTGAGTTTACACAAATAATTATAGCATTTTTTTTGTTAATTGAAACTACTCAAATGATCCAATTGAAATCAATTTGGATAAATATTAATGGACAAATAATTTAGTTGAAATCCTTATACGCACACTTCTATACATTCACCTTATCCTAGCATTTATCACATCCACCTATGTATTTGGCTCCTACCCCATTCTTATGATTTAGATATTCCTATACACCTACCCATTATCTCACCCCTATATTTGCAAATCCCTATGCATTCCCCTTATCGATGTCTCAATTACAGTTACCTATGCACATAGCTTTAATTGAAAGATTAAAAATTCAAACTTGACCCTTTCGCTCCAAGGGCCAACTAAGTACAATTTTGTGTGATTTATTGTTATGTCCTTGTATTAAGGACACTCAATGCATCAATTTTAATCATCAAGCAATCACTAAATATTCATAAATCCTCTCTCATTCTAAGGAGCAAAAACACTTTTATCATTTCACCAAAAGGAATCTAGTTCTACATAAACATTCTACGAGCATATGCATAACAAAAGATAGTTGTTTTTTATTATCCATACATATTTGCATAGGTTGACTAGGAGAACGTATCTTCTTGTGACATATTGTTATCCCTACAAATATATTTATAAACACTACCAATTTTTAATTATCAAGAAAAGTACATTAAATTTAATATCTTTATCAGTCTTTAGACTTTTTTTGGTCATAAATGTAAACACTTTTATTTATATTTATAATCCCACATTTAATTTATTACAAGTAATCAAAATGGATACCCATCTCACTCTTTTATGATAAATTATATTCATCTTATTAGATTGACCTGTATTCTCCCTTACAAAAAATAATGTGAATAATTTGTGTTCTCATAGAGTGTGGATATTTACGCCAATAGGCGTTCCCTTAGTGAGCAGCACTAGAGGAAATGCATACATAAATGGTCTAGATTAAAAGGACTCCTATAGAACTAATCTAGACCATTGATTTGTTGAAAGAAACAATAAATGATAAAATATAAACATAAATAAATGATAAAAGACAAACATAGGCAGACAATTGAAGTGATCAAATGTGTTCATTTTCCATCGCCATCTTTTTCTCGCTCGCTTGGTTTTCATTCTCCGTCGTGGAGACTTGTTTGAATTTCATTAAAGACTTCCATTGCATATTATTGAAGACATTGAAGTGTAATTCCCTTGAGTGCCGATCTGCAAAGAAGTCCTATTATTGCTAATGTGCCGATTTCAAAGAGAGACTTAAAGGCGTCGATTTGGATCTGACTGGAGCGCTTCCATTGGAAGTTGTTCATACTGTGTGGCGAATTGGAGGCTGTAGACTCAACTTAGCAGCGAATCATTAAAGATAGCCTCTCATTCTTTAGTCGCTGCCCACTCTTGAAGGGCAAAGACAAGTATTTGAAGCCAAGCGATCTGCTGGGAATATATGATCCAGGGTAGCGATCTATCATAGATATATTAGCATTGAGGACTGCTACAACAGACTTGGAACTTATTCACTATTTTTATATCGTCCAATTGAAAATAAATGTTGCGCTCACATATACCTTTGTCATTTTTATTTTTATTATGTCGTTTTCTTTGGCCTTTTCCGGTTGTTCTCACGCCTGGGAAAAAATCATGTCAGAAAAAGTCTCGTGTCTTTTATTACCATCAATGTTTATCTCAGAGTTTCCACGGAAGCCAAGAGTCAGTGAGTGCATGGATGGGACAAATATTTTTAGCGGGAGCACTTTATACCTTACCCTCGTAGGTAATTAGCAGGGTTGAAAATTTGAAATGGTATTTTCTACTGACTAGGTACGCAAGGTTTATTTAGGTTTTTTTTTTCTATTAATTTGCTTTTTATTGCTTTTTATTTTTTAGAAATTTTACTTTCGCCATTTCTGTCGTGTTTAAGCTTTTAATACTGACGTGGAAAAGTCAATGTTGGTAGGCCTAACATGTATTTATGCATTTTTACTGTGTTGTGGTGTACATAGGTACACATGAGATTTTTGACGGGAATTTTGTACTACATTTTTTCCTTAGGTCATTGCACTCTCCTAATAGGTAAGATGTTCTCTTTTTTAGTTTTGTAATGGGTACTTAAGAACTTTCCCAAAGAAAAAAATACAAGTATAGTCATCTATTATATAGGTCAATGGTCATTAAATAATCCTCATAGAATATACCAATGTGAAGATCCCTCTAAATATAAATCATGCGCTATATTGGTAAATGAAGGGAAGCACGAGAATATAGTTTTTATGTGTTATAAGCATGTTTTGAGTAAGTGGTTTATTAGATGACACGAAAAGTGGAATATTAATATATGTAATACTATTCAAAGTATTAAATAAATTATTATAGATCATTCAAATACATTTATAGTGGGTTCATTGATGATTCTTTTGATTACTTTAGAAAGAGATTATTTTCCCATAGTTAATTTTTAATTACAAGGAAGAATTTACAAAATAATTTATTTTCTTGAAACTTATTTTATAAATTCTTTTTACACATTCTTTTGAGATGGTCCTCTTCTTGTTTATGTAGGATTACATAAATATTGTTTTCCATGAGTGCATACGTTTGGAATGAGAATGTGAGGGATATTCGTAGATCTAATAGTCTCCAAACTTTTGACAATGTTGTGAAGGTAAGACTTTAACGATCTATGTTCCCCTTGACAATTTATGTTTCCAAAGTACATTGTTGCTCTATTTATACTTAGACCATGTGCTTTGTGGTTGTCAATACCCAAGCCATTTTTAAGGGGATTTGCCATCGACCACCACATGTGACTTGAACAATTCATGTGTGTTCCATCCATGTACAATGTAACATTGGAATTTCACAACAATAAAGAGGGGTAGATCAAGTGGCTTGCTTTCATTTTTTTAGACAATAGCAATGACTCTTCCAAGTAGGCCAATATGTAGTTTACACTTCACTCTTTACCCAGTCAAATGTCAAGTGAGCTATGTGAGAGTGTTCATAGGGTCCATGTGTAGACAAAGCATAACACTGATTTCTATTTTTAATTATGCATATATGTTGTCTTTATTATCCCTAATTATATATTGTATTATTTATTATTTATTTAATATATTATATTTATATTTTATCTTATAAAAAATACAATATATAATAATACATATAATTATAATATAGATTTAAAATATAAAATAAATATAGAATTACATAATACATAAAGAGAATATAGGCTTTCTATATAAAATAGATATATAAGACTAAGAAATTATCAGTTTAAAAAATATACAATAAATATGTTATAAAAAACTAATATTTTAAAATATAAAATAAACGAATTAATGATGTTCTCATTATATATTATTATATTATATTTATATTGTTAAAAATATAATATATTAATAAAAAGAATTATATTATAGATTTTAAATATAAAATTGTAATTATATTTTTTCTCAAGAAATTTGTTTAAAAATGAGCCATTTATTATTTGAGGTCTTTATGAGGTTCTTAAACTTTCAAAAGTAATAAATAATTTCTTGAGAAAAGAGCATATGATTTTGTTGATGAGAGAAGAGATAGATCTACTATTAGGTTTTGTCTTCCATAGATGTAAAAATAGAAGAAGAGCAAACATCTATCACTTTTATTTGTTCATTAAAGGATACCATCTTTCTATTTTGAAGTCTATCTATACTAGAATTGGGGTGCAGAAGTTGCTTTGTATTGTTTGGGTATACCACTCAATTATGTTGTATCTGCACAAAATTGTAAGGAAAAATGCTTATCCTCAAAAGATGGGTAGAAAAATGCTTATCTTCAAAAGTTGCGTAGAAAAACACATCAAAAGGGTAAATTAATTGAGGTGGAAGATGTGGAGAATTTGACAAAAGAAATACTTGATTAAATGATTAATTCAATAGGAGGTTTTGATGTGATAATAGGTGGAAGTTGAGCTGTAATAGTCTAACATTCTTTTGTTGGGCTATTATGGTGAAGAATTTGGTTTTTACATGGATTTTAGTTATATTATTTTCCTTGTACTTTTGTGATAAGGATTGCATTTGTTTCTAAAGGTGATTATATAAAATCAATAAGGGATTCAATTAATTTACTACATATATAGAATATAAACAAGTTACTTATAATTTTAATGCCAAAAAAGTTAATTATTGCACTAATTCCTATCCTACAAGCAAATGATTTAAAAATTTGCATTAAATTTTGTAACATCTTCTATGTGATTAAGAAATTGACTATGGCAAAAGCATCTATCCCTAATTTTTAATTTTGAATAATAAAAAATTATCAGCGTGCCCATTGAACCTATGGGTCCAATTGCTAGTTTAACTCTATATAAACCATGTATGGATTTTGAGTGCCACATAATTACAAGTTAAATCAAACATCTTTGACGTCCGCATTTTGCGGCAGTGCTGGGGCGAGTCAACTCAATTGGCAGTTGCGTGGTCGACTAGTTAAATCAAACATCTTTGACGTCCGCATTTTGCGGCATGCTGGTGTCAGTCAACTCAATTGGCAGCTGCGTGGTCGACTTGCGAGTATTTTCAAGTATTAAAATCTTAAAAGTGGCATGTTAGCCGAGAAATTGCTCTCAAAAGGTAGCGTGATAGCGGCGAAATTGACTCCTCCTCACCTGCAGAAAAAGTGACAAGGAATGACGACAAATAAGATAAGACAGTAAATAGCTGAAAACCTCTACATTTTGTTCCAATGATATGTGGTATATAAAATAGAGGTATACACTAATAAAATTTAATTATTAATTATATTTTATATTTCAGATTTATTATATGAAACAAAAGAGTGTATAAATTAGGGCTTTCTTGGCTGAAACTCAGTTCTAAGTGCGTTTAGAATTGTAATGAGCAATGACAAATGATGCAATATTGATAAATAAAACCCTACTCAATGATTTAAGGCGCAGTTTCTTTCCAGAGGTTATAGGTAGGTGGGATGCCCTATAGTCACCCCATCCCCGGGATGAAATACGGCTAGAGTCTAGTTTGCCGGATATATAGGTCCTCGGTCGAGGACTGAACCCGCCGCCACCATGAATTCACAAAATAATCTCTATATAACAGAGTGACGGATCTGCAAAATCTGACTTGGTGTGGGACTTAACGCCCAGGGGGAATGGTTTAGCGTCTGTGTTACTTAGGTGAACGGGATTAGAGTCCAAAATGGATTGGCGCCCAGGGTGTTTTAGGAGGAAGAACAAGTTAGACAAGAGAAGAATAACTACTAAACAAAATACCATAAATTAACTCTCTTTACCTAGTCTAGTCTAGCGATAATGGCAGTTAATTATTCCAACATCTCTACCACTTTTCTCATGGAAGGCCGGTGTTTGGGGTCCCTGTTTGTGCATACCAGACCGACCCACAACAGCCGCAGCATTTGATCGATGCAGCTCTCTTCCCGTATTCGGCAATCCAACACTCCCACCTCTCCCGTGCCCATCGTTCTTGTGTTACGGATCCATTCCACTAACTCTACTCCTTCGCCGTACGCCTCATTAACAGCTTTCATCCCAGTTACCAGCTCTAACACCATCATGTAATGTCCCCTTTTTAGGAAGAACAAAATTTATTAATCTTGCACACAATTTTACTTCTTGTATGATCGATTGCTCTTAGTAATGCTTGTTGATATAATACCTTGTGCTGATCTAATACTTGTATTTAATGGAAGACCAATCTGTTGTTTGCTGATTTATATTACTATATGATCTTTTTTACTTCACACTTCCTTTTTATATCTTCAATGGTGTATGGCTGCAACTATTGCCAAGAGAGGCAACACTTCATAAAGAGAATTATTCCCTTTTAATATATTTCTTTTCTTTAACTCAAACCATATATATTATATCTTAGATATATCTGATGTTCTTATAAGGCTGCTAGCATACATAAGTATCTCTGAAATGGTATATTACAACTCAAAATATATTATTCCTTATATATTGCAAATTTAAATATTCCATGAATATATTTACCATTTCCAAAAATTCTATATTATATCCTTCTTGCTGTTATATTTATAAATCAGAATTATATTCCTTGTGTATTCTTTTCTATTTTCCTTACCCTCCCCAGATATATATATTTCTCATTCCTTTTTTTTTTCTACTCTTTATATTATCTTCTTCCCATCTTTATACCCTCCTTTAATGAAGGGATGTGTCTTATAGAAAATAACCTTTAATTAATATGCACCTCTTTTATTTACTAATAATATAACTTGCTTCCTCTAACATAATTGTTGCATTTATCTTTGTTTTAATAAACTTTGTCTTTTAATAAACTTGGTCTATCTTTATTGATATCTTCCAAGGATATTAGTTAATATTAATTTTATATATATTTATAATATTATATTTATAATGATCATACTTTATACTAATATTTGATTTAATATTTACATTGATAATTATAATTATTATATAATAATATTATTAATATTTATATTTATATATTATAAGACATTTGTCTTATATATATTATATGATAATTATATTATAATAACATTTATTTATATTTATATTTATATTAATATACATATTTATATTTATATAATATATATATCATATATAATATTATAATTGTCTTTATATTTATTATATATAAGTACAATAAATATATTATAATATTACTTAATAATATTATATATGTTTATTAAGTATTATTATATACATAATTATCATCCAATTTGATGATGACAAATAATGTCTTAATGTTGGGACATGACAACCCTCCCCACTTGAAATTACTTGTCCTCAAGCAATCACAGTGAGTTGTTTCATTACTTTGCGCTACCTTCCAATGTGTTGAGACAAAGTCATAGTTTTTATTCAGAATGAACATGCTTTGGTGAAGAGAAAATGATTGTGATTCATGAAAGAGAATTTGTGACCAAAGAATACTCGAAATGTTTAATGAAGACAAATGTTTAGGTAAGCATTTGTTTGATGTTTTTAATAATAAAGTGATGCAAGTATCATAAATGAAGACATTAGGCAATGGAAATATTTTCAATGCTAAAGAAGATTTTGGGAGCATTGAGATTTCAAGATTCCAATCAATGATGAAGATATCTTGATATTTGATTACGAGATTTGGTCTTATACTTATCATATGTTATTGACCTCAAAATTGAGAAGAGTCGTATTTTTGAGGAGTAATTGCTTATATGATGTCATGGAGAGAAATTTTTTGATCAAAGAAGATTTGGTAAGCTTTTATTTAAATAGCGATGTGCTTGATGAAATATAAGTGTTATAGATGATTATGAAAAATGATCCTAGGAATTTGTGGGTTATGGGCCCATAATATAACTTAGTATCGGTTTCAAGAGAAGAACTCAAGGAGGTTGGAAGAATTGATCTAAGATGAATTTGGTTTATGGGTCTTTGTAATTAATAAAATTAACTTTTATGTTCTATATTTCTCCAACGTCCACTTGTAGGTTATACTGATTTTTTCACCTGCACACAAGAATAACTCTTGAAAGGGACATTAGCAATATTAAAGATCAATAAATTAGTAATGAAATCAATACATCATAATATAATTAATGATATAACATAAATAACATTCAATTTCAACATATAGTTATCCATACCTCAAGTTGATCCTTTGATAGAATCCATAGAAATACTTGCAATTTAGAGTGTGATGGAGGGCACACTTCCTACCTATCACCTCTATAACATTACGGATCAAGAGTGTGATGGAGGGCACACCTCCTACCTATCACATCTTGACAAGAACATGATGGAGGGCACACTTCCTACCTATCATATCTTGATGATGGAGGGCATTCTTCCTACCTATCATCCCTTTAACATAATTTGATGAGAGCATGATGGAGGGCATTCTTCCTACCTATCATCTCTTTAATATTAAGGATCAAGAGTGTGATGGAGGGCACACTTCCTACCTATCACATCTTGACAAGAGCATGATGGAGGGCATACTTCCTACCTATCATGTCTTGATGATGGAGGGCATTCTTCCTACCTATCATCTCTTTAACATAATTTGATGAGAGCACGATGGAGGACATTCTCCCTACCTATCGTGTCATGTTGAGGTATGATGGAGGACATTCTCCCTACCTATCATCCTCTTAACATAATTAGACAAGAGCACGATGGAGGACATTCTCCCTACCAATCGTGTCTTGTTGAGGTATGATGGAGGACATTCTCCCTACCTATCATCCTCTTAACATAATTAGACAAGAGCACAATGGAGGACATTCTCCCTACCTATCATGTCTTGTTGAGGTATGATGGAGGACATTCTCCCTACCTATCATCCTCTTAACATAATTAGACAAGAGCGTGATGGAGGACATTCTCCCTACCTATCGTGTCTTGTTGAGATATGATGGAGGACATTCTCCCTACCTATCATCCTCTTAACATAATTAGTCAAGAGCACGATGGAGGACATTCTCCCTACCTATCGTGTCTTGACTTGGTTTTCTCATACTCAGGCAATTATAAACTTTCTTCTTCATTATATTTCTTTGTCTTCTCTTTTGGTTCAAAATTTTTCTTAGTGTATGCTTGCATAAGATTGTTTCACAGGATGGCAAGATACACTGCTCTGATACCACTTGTAATGTCCCCTTTTTAGGAAGAACAAAATTTATTAATCTTGCACACAATTTTACTTCTTGTATGATCGATTGCTCTTAGTAATGCTTGTTGATATAATACCTTGTGCTGATCTAATACTTGTATTTAATGGAAGACCAATCTGTTGTTTGCTGATTTATATTACTATATGATCTTTTTTACTTCACACTTCCTTTTTATATCTTCAATGGTGTATGGCTGCAACTATTGCCAAGAGAGGCAACACTTCATAAAGAGAATTATTCCCTTTTAATATATTTCTTTTCTTTAACTCAAACCATATATATTATATCTTAGATATATCTGATGTTCTTATAAGGCTGCTAGCATACATAAGTATCTCTGAAATGGTATATTACAACTCAAAATATATTATTCCTTATATATTGCAAATTTAAATATTCCATGAATATATTTACCATTTCCAAAAATTCTATATTATATCCTTCTTGCTGTTATATTTATAAATCAGAATTATATTCCTTGTGTATTCTTTTCTATTTTCCTTACCCTCCCCAGATATATATATTTCTCATTCCTTTTTTTTTTCTACTCTTTATATTATCTTCTTCCCATCTTTATACCCTCCTTTAATGAAGGGATGTGTCTTATAGAAAATAACCTTTAATTAATATGCACCTCTTTTATTTACTAATAATATAACTTGCTTCCTCTAACATAATTGTTGCATTTATCTTTGTTTTAATAAACTTTGTCTTTTAATAAACTTGGTCTATCTTTATTGATATCTTCCAAGGATATTAGTTAATATTAATTTTATATATATTTATAATATTATATTTATAATGATCATACTTTATACTAATATTTGATTTAATATTTACATTGATAATTATAATTATTATATAATAATATTATTAATATTTATATTTATATATTATAAGACATTTGTCTTATATATATTATATGATAATTATATTATAATAACATTTATTTATATTTATATTTATATTAATATACATATTTATATTTATATAATATATATATCATATATAATATTATAATTGTCTTTATATTTATTATATATAAGTACAATAAATATATTATAATATTACTTAATAATATTATATATGTTTATTAAGTATTATTATATACATAATTATCATCCAATTTGATGATGACAAATAATGTCTTAATGTTGGGACATGACACATCACTCCGAAACTGTACACGTCGCTTTTCTCACTCACTTTCAGTCTATGGGCGTACTCTGCACACCAAAAATTTATAATGTTATGGCACAAGATCTTTGACATGAAAATGAAAATTAAACAAATTAGTATTTCGCCAGTAGAGATACAATTGAACCTGGGGCTATATATCCGTGCGACCCTACATAACCAGACGCTGTATACTCATCGCCCAACCTATTCAGCTCTCTGGATACGCCAAAATCTGCAATTTTAGCCCCAAAGTTTTCGTCCAGCAAGATATTGCTGGATTTCACATCCCTGTGCAATATTGGAGGGGCGCAATCATGATGCATATAACTAAGCCCACGAGCTGCGCCGAGAGCGATCTTGTAACGCATCGGCCATTGCAGCGCCATTTGTGGTCCTTGGTCGCCGTGCAGACGGTTGAATAAGCTGCCGTTGGACATGAACTCGTATACCAGTAGCTTGAAATCGGACTCTTCACTTGAAATGCAACAGAGAAGCTTTATGATGTTGCTGTGCCGGATGAGTCCCAATCTATCCACCTCCACTTCCCCCATTTTAGTCTCTTCCTGCTCACCTCTCTTAAAATTTCCTGCCGATCTGCTCATGTTCTGGATCTTCTTAACGGCTACTGCTTGCCCGTTCTGCAGAATGACCTTGTAAACTTTTCCAGCACATCCGCATCCAATCACGTTACTCTCCTTCAGATTACGGAGGATGTATGATTCGTCCACTTCCGTCGAATGGAATGGCGTCATTTTCCACGAGGGCGTGTCACTGGGCTTCCTGAGAGACGAACGACACAAACAAACGGAGCACAAGGCCACGCATACTATAACTGAAGATAGCACCAGAATGGTAGCCAAAATCTGAGGTGGCAACTTATCTGGAGAGGAGCACGAAGGTAGCATCAAATTCCGGCCACCGCATAGCTTTGGGTTGCCCACAAAGCCCTCCTGGTAAGCCGGATTGTCTAGAGCGTCAGGAATACGTCCAGCCAAGTGATTGTGCGATACATTGAAAGCACTCGCTTTCAGGTGCCCTAATTCGGAAGGAATGCGTCCAGACAAGTGATTGTTGGAAACATTGAAAACACGGAGTTTCAGACGTCCTAATTCGGAAGGAATGCTTCCAGACAAGTCATTGTTGCTAAGATCCAAACTGGATAAGCTCCTCAGCTGGTCAATGTTGGCCGGAATTTGTCCAGACAAATAGTTGTCATGGAGAAACAGTCCTCTCAAATTCGAGAGAGCCATTAAACTGGTCGGAATATCGCCCAAGAGATGATTCCTTGACATATCCAACCACTCGAGCTGCGTTAAATTGCCGAAGAAAGTCGGGATGTCACCTACAAGATTACAGTTATATAGCGACAATTGCTGCAGTTGATTTAATTTGCCAAGCTCCCTGGGCACGGCACCAGGACGCAGATGATTATTGCCAATCGTGAAGTTCATGAGAGACTTCAAATTCCCGACAAAAATAGGGAATGTTCCATTCAAACAATTTTCGTGGAAGATGAGAGCTTCGAGCTTTGGCAGCATTCCAAAGGATGGAGGAATGGAGCCACTGAAAGCATTAAATGCCAAGTTCAACTCTCTCAACTCTCTCAATTCGGACATACGGCTGGGCAGCGTTCCAGCGAAGTGGTTGTGTGACAAATCCAGCTTCCACAAACGCGTGCAATGCAAGAGGCCATGGGGGAAGGGACCGCTGAAAGCATTGTTTTGGAGATTCAACACAGTGAGATTAGGAAGGCTACATATAGTAGAAGTCAAGTTGCCAGAAATTGAAGCACCCGTGAGATCCACAGAAGTAACGGTGTTGAATGTATTACAAGAGATTCCTTTCCAAGCACATGGATTTTGGTGCAACTCATTCCAGTCGCTCAAAGCATTATGCGTATCCCTCCAATCCTCCTCTTTTAATTTAAGCAGAATTAAGCCGTCTTGAGAAACGGATGTGCAGTGGAGAAGCAAAAGTAGAAAGGTGAGAATGCAGCAAAAGAAAGAGAGAACAGGCCTGGGCATTATTTCTGCCATATATTTTAGCAAAAGAAAAAGCTCTGTTTTGTTCAGATTTAGGGCTCCTCGATCCCTCTATTTATACACGTTCTTCCACCCTAAAAATGGTAAATATTTCTTTTGTCGTTGTTTATCGAAATAGCCTGTTCAAAGAAAGAGTAAATGACCCGCTGTAATTTAACGTGAAGTCTCTCATCGTCAACGTCAACATCAACGTCAAAGCACTCTGTCAAACTTAACGTATTGGAAGCTTCTAATTGCTATTATAATAATTTGAATTTGACGGTCACCCCTGCCAGTCATGAAAATTTTCAAACTTCTAATGACTTAGAATTTGACTGTCATCCTGTTTGTCATATGAAAATTATATGATGGTTTAGTTATTTGATTAGTAGTGTTTTAACAAAATAGTATTTTGATTGCATGTCTTTGATTCAACCCCTAAAAAAACATATGAAAGAAAAAGTTATGTTGGATGGAAAAATATTACTCTAAATTATAGTTAATATTTTTTTAAATTATTTTTTATTAAACATTAATAGTTAAATAACTAAAACATTATAAAATTTGCATTTGATAAATCTATAGGTGACGATGAACTCTCTCGAACGTAGATTAATTCATAGCAATTACAAGTTTGAAATATTTTTGTAAAATGATTCGTTTCAAATATTTTCATGAACGACTCATCTAACATACTGTGGAGAAGTTTTAGTTGACAGGGTGACTTCAACGTTAACAATGAGAGAGTCCATGTTAAATTGTAGCGGGTCATTCACTCTTTCTTTGAATGGATTATTTCGATAAACAAGAATAATTTTTTTTTTTAAAGTGTTGATGAAGTGGATAATGAGAGTGATCGATGAGCCTTAAATCTGTACAAAACAGAGTTTTTTCTTTTCCTAAAATATAGGGCAGCGATAATGGCATAATTCTCGCCTTTTTACTTTTGCCTCTTGCCAACATTGACCGGTGAGCTTATCCGGCCAACATTGACCGAGGAGTTTAGTATAGTTTGCAAACCTTTTCATCGCCCTCAATGCACTAAGTCTACTAGTATTCAAGATGTCCGATCCCTCCTTATGCACCTCTACTCTTATTTTTTCCTTGTCCTTCTTGTTCCTTTTTGTATTCTAGATGCTCTTCTTGATGCCATCTTGATTGCAGGCAGTATGTGGATAACCCATTGCTTGACATCCCATGGGTTTTATAATACTCACCTGCCACTTATAATAATGAAGTGCAATCATGATGGACTATGTTGGTGGTGACATTACACCTATTAGTGTTCATGCTCGATTAGTACCATGTGCGCAACAATGTCATTTCACAAATGTTGGGTAGTCGTATCTTGATTACCCTATGGTGGGATGATGACTATCAAGTTAACCCTTTATTAGACAAGCCAAATCAAAACTATGATTTCTATATTTTCCTCTTGAAAAATATTATTCAACTTATTTAGCTCACCTAAATATCAACAAGCATATGCAAACAAAATTAAATAGAATAAATCTTTGTCCTTTCATAACATGAATAAATTTTATATTTCTTCTAAAAGGTTAAGATAGCTGACATAAGTTCTCAAGCCTTATCAAAACCTCTCCTCTAGGTAACCATCTAACTGAAGTAATATCCTTATTGATTCGATGATAAAAGTAGATACAAAACATTGTTAAATACTGAGGTGAAATAGTTATGCACCTGCCAAACTATTATGCACCTGCCGTAACTCCCAGACAATTACCAGATAGTTATTTAAACAATGTAATACGCATAGTTATATTAAACAATGCATGCTAACATTCCCCCCCTTATTACATTGTTCTTGCAATAGTACCAAGGTACCCCCCCTTAATGCTAAAAAACTCAACAAAGCTGATAATGCTAAAAAACTCAAGAAAGCTGATTACATAGTATGAATACATATTTTATAGAAGATCTTCTCCCAAAGAACAAATCCTGAACCAAGCGAGGCTCCATCATGCTGTCTCGTCTACCCTCGGAAAGGTGTCGCTTCGAGCTGTGTTCTTGAGCTCTTTAGTCCCAAGCTCTCAAATCACAGAGTCTTGAATTATTCGACAATGGCCCCTAAGAGATACGACAGATCTCTGCCATGTTGTCTAGTGATTGCGAAAGGGTATAATTCAAGATCATGTACTCTTTGAAGCTCGCTGGACAACAATCCATATTGAGCTCAACACCAAACCCCAAACCTGTCTCCAAAACAAAATCTTCACAAAACATACATTCTTCAAATCTGTCAGCTCCATCAGCATGAATAAAGAAAAACAAAACAACCAAAACCAAAAATGCTTCTCATGCAAAGCATCATCTCAAAGTGAGAAGCTAACTTGAGATGATGGAAAATCCTCCATCCTCCGATGCCGCCTGCCTCCAATATGACCTTGCTTAAAGTGCATATCCACAGAAATTAATAGCACCATTTGGTGGATCCTCATCCTCAATATCTGGTGGATCCTTATCATCTTCAATGGAAGCAAGATTTCCTTCATTTTTGAGCTTTCCTTTAAGAACATCACTCACTCGAGTTCTACAATCCCAAGCTATGTGACCGTTTTTCTTACAATAAAAACATTTGATTCTCTCTGATCTCTTGTAATTGCTTCTTGAAAATAATGCTTTCCCCTGAGGATCATCTTCTGAATCTTCTGTTGTTCTCTTCTCTTCTGATAGAATAGCAGAAATCATACCTTCTAGAGTTTGTGAAGATATTTGACTGAGAGTAAAAACAACATTGTTGTATTTTGAAGGCAAGCTATTTAATAGGATGGCCCTAGCATCATCATCATCTACTGTAACCTTAACCTCTGCTAGCTGTCTAATGAGAGACTGCAAGTTACTTATATGATTTGACATTGTGATTCCATCTTCCATCTTAAATTGAAATAATTGAAGTTTTAGAGAAAATTTTGCATTAACAGCTTTAGCTCCAAACAATTTATTCAGATTATCCCAAATTTTGGCTGATGATTTATCCAAATCAATATGGTGCAATTCGGTGTCAGAAAGAGCAAGACCAATTATACCCTTGGCTTTATCATCTCTACTACTCCAATCTAATAACTTATTTGCATCTGTAGGTGCTTTTTCCTTTCCACTTACTATTGCCCATAAATTTTTATTCATTAGTTGCATTTGAATTTTTATTCTCCAAGTATGAAAATTGGAACCAGAATACTTGTCTAATGGGATCTCCATTTTAGATAATACTCAAAAGATTAACTTCTTACTCAGACTTAAATATATTTGCTTATAAAGTTTGCACTTCATACACACTTCAATACATACCAATTTGAGATGATAATGGATATCCACTTTTCTTTGATTGCCGGGTTTTGCAGACTATATCTTCAAACCATAAATCCCTTACAGGTCTGCCTTCTACAGTGGCCTAGTGGTAAATGGATTTCTGCTTTCTACACTCATCTCTAGCCAGTTCTTATTGCAGCAGTGTATCCTTGTTCTTGATTTGGAATAGCTCCTCTACAAGTTGTTTCATGCCCTCAAATGGCTTCAGCCCTCACACTCCATCGGCTCTCCTCTACACCGGCAACTCCACTCATCTCTCATGCATAGGCATAGAGTTAACCTGGCAATGCCTTCAATCGTTAGAATCCTCACGTAGACGCCATAGATCTGATACCAAATGAAGTAATATCCTTAATGATTTGATGATAAAAGCAGATACAAAACATTGTTAAATACTGAGGTGAAATAGTTATGCACCTGCCGTAACTCTCAGACAATTACCAGATAGTTACTTAAACAATGTAATACACATAGTTATATTAAACAATGCATGCTAACACTAACGATGTGGATCTGTGGAACATCTATAATTTAGATAGTTTTAAGCAAATCATTAAGCTCATTGTTTCCTTTAGCTTAATTTTGGACGTATGAATGCACTTTATTTGTTATTGTCAAGTAATGTTTTAGACGCATCTATTGTTGTTAATAACTCATTATCAACTATTCAATGCACTGAACTAAGATTTCAAATGTTCTCTTTCAAAATAGAAATAGATCCCTGTGCAATATTGGAGGGGAGCGGTCGTTACTCTCCTTCAAACTGTGGAGGATGTATGACTCGTCCACTTCTGTCGAATGGAGTAGCGTCATTTTCACTTTGCTTCCTTCAATCGAGACGAACGACACAGACAGACGGAGCGTAAAAAAATATGGTCAATCTAGAGACAAAGACAATTGCAGTCTTCATGAAGATTTTTTAGCTGCCAAACTTTGACGGAGTAGTTCTTAGAATTTGTGACAGCTGGGAATGTTGTGTTTGGACCTACAGGTGCACGTGGGGTCTGTTGACAATAACCTCTCTCATTTTTGGTCAGCTCCATTCTGTTTGACCGTGCTGAAATCAAATGCATTGTTTCAAAATGCTTCAATTTGATTCAGTGGAAAGGTGCTAACATTCCTAGCTGAAAATGAATCATCACACCCATGGGGTGCTAACATGGATTACACAGTCTTATTTGGAAAGGATTTGACTAAAGTGTTATTGGTAATAAACCAATAATTATCAAGGCACACTCAAAGTAATCTTGAAACACATTCAATTATGTAATCCATCTAGATTTGTTTTATGTAAAATAGATAAAACTATAAATTTTCTAATAAGAAGTGTTCATTTCTAGCATGCATTGTATCACTTAGACACCAAATTATAAAATTCTTTGAAAACCATAATGTTCCTACCACTTCCACATACTTATATATTTTAATTATTTCTACTATTTTCTTAATTATTTTCACTACAAGTAGGTCATTAGTGTCCAAACATAAGGTTGAAATTACATTGTCAAAAAAATCTAAGAATTATATGATGCCCTAGAGGAGAGAATTTTTATCAAAATGATATAATTTTTTCAATTTCCAATAAATAGTCAAGAAAAAAATATGCAGTCCTTCAAAAAGTGTTGTGTTTTTAGTAGACCCAACTTTTAAAATTTATTAAAATTAAAAGCTTCTATGCATGCTCTAAAGTATCAAGTTTACAATATGGAAAAGAATAAAGAAAAAAATTACAATAAATAAAGTGGAGTCTCATGTATTTCATTTTCTAAGGTTTTTAAATAATTAAATAATAGTGCCATTTTTACAAAAAATAATATCCAAATAGTTTTTAATTTTAAAAAATACAACATAATCCACACTAAAAATTCTATATTTTATTAATTTACACCATTTCAAAATTTAAAACATAAATGCCACTTTCAGGTACTTCAAATTACAAAGCTAAACTTGTGTTGTTCATTTCCTTTATAAAAGTGTGACACAATACTGAAATTTCATCCTATATTATTATAGAGGTAGGAGTAGGGGCTCCATCTCTATGATGAATTACAATTCCTCAAATGATTTAAATAGAAAGTAATAAATTTCCCCTTGCTTCAAATTTAAGATATTCAAAATTTCAAAACTAATGGCTAGATGAATGTTGTACTCAATCACATTTATTCAATGGTAAATGTTATTTAGGGGCTTTTCCCTAATTTATGGAAATGTAGAACATGTAGATGATGTAAGATTTATGGGTATGTGCATCCTTAGGATTTTCTCTTTGTTTAGCATTCTCATTTTTTTTGGATAATTTTTTTTTGGATATGATACTTTTAACCATCTAAAAACTTCTATGACCTAATGCTTGTTTTGCATGACATTTGTTAATGTTGAAAATGAGACATCATGAATATTGGATATTGCTAATGTCACTTTATTTTTAAGGTAGCACTAGTGATATTCTTACTCACATTTTTCTCCTTTTTAGTTTAGTCTCTTCTATATTAATAGAGAAGAAAGGGAAAAAAACATATATTGATCAATTTATTTCTAACAATATTTTTGTATGAGAAATCAGTAGCTTCTGGTAAAAACTGTGTAGTACACTACATAGTTTTTATTAGAAGCTACTAATTTCTCATATTATGGATTGTGGAAATATCATGAATATTAATCTTTTTCTAGTTGATAATTTTTTAAAAATGTTTGATAATGGGGTGTTGACAACAAACCTGATCAACACATTAATACCAATCCAAGATAATTCAACCAAGTCTAGAAGACATAATGAGAATCAAGGTTCACTTAAACTTGATTATTATTCCCTCAAAATACCACAGCCCTTCAAGTCTTCTTTTTTGTGTACTCTTCTAAATTGGGAGTATGGAAAATTTCTTTTATATGTTTCTTCAAAGATCTCAATAAAACCTAAGTA
Source organism: Cunninghamia lanceolata (assembly GCA_027924645.1). Classification (NCBI taxonomy): domain Eukaryota; kingdom Viridiplantae; phylum Streptophyta; class Pinopsida; order Cupressales; family Cupressaceae; genus Cunninghamia; species Cunninghamia lanceolata. Next base: position 3,725,283 of record BSBN01000396.1, on the reverse strand, counting down.
CATCAATATATAGGAGGAGATTTTGAGTGTAATTTCCATAGTCACACTAGAGATTGGATAAAGTGTAGATGCTACAAATTCACTAGTTTAAAATATATTTTTTCTTCATAAAATAAACTATCTCAATTTTTTGCAAAGTACCAATTAAGTGTATGCTTTATTTTCTGAATTGTAACTTGTGCTTATTTCATGTACATTGCCATCACTTCTCTTAATGAAATTCAAATCATTATAATGAAAGAATGAATCTACAAATTTATAGTGGCCATTTATCTTTTAATTATTTAAATCCTATAAATGATTTCTGTACTTTTCCCCTAACTTAACTACTCAACCTAAATTTTTATTTAAACCCTTGTTTGGATCATTTAATTTTTTTTGAGAATATATGATTGTGATAGGGAAGGAGCAAGGATTCCATTTCCATATAATTTTTAAAAACAACATAACATTAATTCAAATGTTAGATATAATTGTAGTTTAGTGAATCAATAGTAATATACATAGTCTCTATTGCCCACTCTTCAACCAAAAGTCAAGAATTAACATTACATCTAATTTGTTAACTTGTTTTTTCATTATATATGCCTAACATACCTTTTTTAATGATATAATGTTTATTCAAGAGGAAACCAAAGTTTGATAATATGGTAACTATTATTTAATTTAATCTATTACACATTCGGTGCTTTTAACTTTATTTGGATAATTCGTTATTATAATATCCTAATTTTATTTGAAGAAAAATACTTGTATATTTATGCATCTACCTATCTACTAAGACTATATATCCTAGTCTACTAAAACTATAAGATAAAACTAAGTGCTGGCTAGATCTTGTTTGTCCATGCTTCTATTATAGTTAAGAGTTCCTCTTACAAATATTCAAAATTGCTATATTTCTATGTATTCTTTTGGAAAAATTTCAAACTTGTATATTGTTAATGAGTCATTTATCACCTTATTATTCATATACAAACATTAAATTGTATTTTAATGTCGATCATTTGTCTTCTCTTATTAGTTTTTAGTGCTATCTACTATTCTAATTTTAATTTTTTGTGGCATTTGTATTACTAGTGAACACTAAGAGCATGGTTCTATATATTGGGAAAGACTTTGTTTTTTTATGATAAAAATTCATAGAAATTCACTACTACTTAGTATTTGTATATAATTAATTTTTTGTAGTATACTAAAAGAAGTTCATATTATATTATACAATCCAAAAAAATACTTTTATAATTGGAAGTTTTCCCCTCTCAAATAATCTTTTTTTATCTCATTTATTTGGTACTTTCTTTACATTTTTCCTATTTTACACACATAACCTTCTTATAACATAAATTATTAGAAAAATAATTAGCACTCATAAATTATTTATCTTATATAATTTAAATTATAATAGTTAAGAGAATGTAAAATGAATTTACAAATAACATTTATCATAAATTTCAAGGCTTAAATTTGACAGTCGACCTTGCTTGTCAAGCAATTTTTTTATGACAGTTATCTATTCAATGGTGCCCTTCAAAGACTATGACATGCTTTAGGATAAGTAAATCATATATATATAATCCTATTTAAATTTTGACAGTTTGTCCAAAATCTCTCCTTTCATATGATACAATCTTTTTAAAATTTCGATTGTATTTTACAGCAAAAATGTCTAAATACAGTTTTCAACTGTCAAATATTTCAAGCCCTCATCATAATACATTTATGTATGGGCTCAAACATGACCTAGAAAGATGCTATTGGTGAAATCACACCGCTGAAAAGTTTCAATAGCTTCCATCATTTATCACCCTTCTCGTTCACCTTTAGCCTATCCGCATATTCTACACACCACATTTTGCAAAAGAAGGGAATAAAAAAAAGAAAGAAAATTTGTCCAAGAAAACTAAATTATTAGAATTTGAATGAGAGAAAGTGTTCGTACCTAGACAGGCCAAAATCTGCAATTTTAGTCTCAAAATCTTCATCCAGCAAGATGTTGCTAGATTCCACATCCCTGTGCAATATTGGAAGGAAGCAGTCGTGATGCATATGACTTAGCCCACAAGCTGCACCAAGAGCGATCCAATAACGGATCTAAGCCATAGCAGATGGGCCACCGTGCAGTTGGGCATGAACTCGGACTCTTGACTTTAAATGCAACAAAGAAGTTTTAAGACGGTGTGCGGGATGAGTCCCAATTCATCCACCTCCGCTTCTTGCCCCATTTTATTCTCTTCCTGCCAACTATTTCTCTTCAAATTTCCTGCTGATCTGTTTAACGTTCCGGATCTATGACTACCGCTTGATTTGTAGACTTTTCCAGCACTTCCGCATCCGATCACATTACTTTGCATCAAACTGCGGAGGATGTATGACTCGTCCACTTCTGTCGAATGGAGTAGCGTCATTTTCACTTTGCTTCCTGAGAGATGAACGACATAGACAAATGGAACAAAAAATATTATGGTCAATCTGGAGACACAGACAATTGCAGGCTTCAAGAAGATTTTTCAGCTATAGGGATTTTTCTTTCGATCCGATTGTTGCTTATTTTTAATCGACTCAAGTTAGGACACGAATATAGGACCATTCATTTGCTACTGGAGTGCTCTACCAACTGAGCAACTGACTCCATGTGGCCAGCCCATCATCGTCTAGGTGTGGCTTTCTTCCAACACCCCACAGGTGCTTGGTGCTTGGGGCTCTTAGTCTGACTCTAATACCACTGTCAGGCTAGGAATATAAAAGAGAATAAATTTTAAGTTTTATTCCCTTTGCAAATGAGAAATATACATAATATAAGGTAGAAAAATAGGTGAACTGCCAAAACCTAAAGCAAAACTAACTATAAACTAACTATATACAACTGACGAAGGTAGAGTGCCGTTGAAATTGTTTGAAGAGGCAGATACTGTAGAGATTTGCAGTATTCCAATTTTTGTCGAGGAATATTTGAAGGTGCCAATGTGGTCCACACTTTGGAGACATGGAATTTTGGTTTCGATGTTACAAGATGTTGACGACGAGGAAAAATGCGAGCAGTGGCCAGTAAGAAGTGAGAACGTGAATGACCCGTTAAGATGAATCGTATTGACTTAAAATACTTCTGCAAAATCAATGTACGTCCATTACAAGGGGAAAGAACGAAGAAGCTAGCTTTTATGTTCTATCTAATAATTGTTTACCAATTATACAACAATATCAAATTGAAAACATATAGAATTTATGGAGAAAAAGGCACTCAATAAAATTATATTGTGTTAAAATATTGAATTAATTTATTTTAGAATATTTAAAAAATTAAAATTAAGTTTGTTACTGTATAGGAGAAAAGTAATATCTTATCTTATTTCTATATGTTAAAACTAAATTATATGTTAAAATTATATGTATGATTTTAACATATAATTTGGTTAATTTTGACACACTCATTAATTTAAGATTCAATCCAACAATCTATTATGTCACATCTCTTTTTAAAGACTCTATCTTACCTAGTTTTCATCAATTTGTCTAATTTGACCTGGAATATTAATGTGATTTTGACCCCTAGATAGGATTATGGACAAGGTCATGCCCTTCTTTTTAAAAAGTTTCTAATTCCTACATTTTGAGGTCAATAATCTTGAGATTTGATCATTACTTGTTAGTTTGTGGGTGCCAAAATTTTGAATTATACGTCTAGGGTTGTGTATATAAAAACATCATCCTAAGACAATTTCACATGACTGAAGGACACATTGATAGGGTATCAAAAAAACACAGTTTAAGCTTTCCTTATTTTCTCAAAATTTGCCATCCATCATCATCTACTAGTATTAGGCATCAACAACAATCAACATCCATTGACAAGGTGTGAGTCCCACACATTTCTAGTGAATTTACTTGCATCTAATAGACTTATTTTGATATTGATACTCATAGATATGCACATTTATGTTTTCGATTTGGTTTATAATCATAAATTAGTATGGATATTGATACTATGCTTAGAATTGTTAATGTTGGAGTAAATATGGTTTCACATATTTACCATGCTTAAGTTTACTTAGGCATCCAACATAATACATTATTAGATATTAGAAATTAGGCGCATAGTATTTAATAATGTTAGTGAATTTAGTTACTTGTTAGTTGTTGTTGGTTATTTACCAGCACTCCCTCCTTGCCTTTATAAGCAAGGCACCTGTACATTGTAAAATATCTCATTCTCAATGTATATTTTCATCTTGGTGAAATCGCCTCGTTCTTCTCTCATCTGTGAAGGTTTATTTGCAAGTTGTGCTCCTAGGAGGTGGTTGACACCAACATGGTATCAAAGCCAACTATTTGCAATTCCTTCCGATTTTGAGAGTTTTTTCATCAAGATTTTGAGATCATTGGTTTTATCACAGCGCTCCTAGACCAAGAGATATCTAGAGAATGTTATTGCTCCACTCTTTGGCAATGACACTGCAACATATCTAGGGTTTCTACCTCATTTATTCAATCTCATTGCTAGATCATCATATTTTCGCAGTAGCAATAGAGATCTATATGCATTGGAGGAATGATTCTAGCATAAATTTGAGGGTTTATGTTGCCAAAACTTTGTTTTTTGGCAACATTGATTTTTTAATCACTGTAAACTGGCAGTGGCTTGGCATCAATTTCATAAGAGAGGGCATCAATCTAGGGTAGATGTGTGTTTCTTGTCCCATGGCCTGTGGAAAGGCTGATCTCTATAAGCATGATCTTTAACCAACAGTACCATTATCCATAAAAGAGGAAATTCGGCCTCATCTGGTTGCAGCACCATCTATACGGAGAATTTGTGGGCAATAAAGAAGTGTTGTATTATTCCTTGCTATCATACTCTCTCTCGAGTTATTCTGTTAAATATTGCATTAGATCTCAGCGGCCATTCTTGTTGGTTCTGTGGCTTTCATCTACAGAATTCTGAGGAATTTGCCTTCAAATATCACCATCGAAGTTAAAGTAGCATTGGATTTATATTCTTTGATGGAAGATCATTGTTTAAAAATCTTGTTCAATCAGCCTCATTTCCAAATGCGAAAGGAGCAGATTTAATCCAGAGAGCTTGGTGTCTGCATGGTTTAGAGAAGAGTGGGCGCACTAACAACAATATAGTCTGTTGAGATCTAGAGGACTGTGCACCATTTCTCATTGGCAGAAATACTTTAGCATTTCTAAAGTTTTGCAAATATTTATTAGGGTTTGCTCGTGGTGGGTCCAGCATGCAGATCTCTTGCTCTTCGGAAGAACATTTTTCCCATATTGGTGGTGATGTGCATTTTTTAGCTATTGATATAGCCTGTTCCCTCACATACCTACTATGAGCAAGCCTCACATGATAGTGGACAACCCCTCTTGCATGGCTTTGGACTTCGTGACTTGGGAGATTGATTAGCCACTTGGTGCTTGCTGCAACTTGCCCACCAATTTGGGCTAGTTTTTACCAAGGTACTTTTTGAATATTTATGCCATTTTTTTGCATTTTTGCAAAGTAATTTCTATTTGTTTCTTTGGAAAATTTGGTGGTTGGGAATTGAAAAACTCCTTGTATCCATTCTGGGGAGTGTATAGAGCATTTTAGGCCTTTGTGTGTGTCCTTGTAAATCATTTCAGACCCAAGGATTGAATTGCTCACTCCACACAACTATCACACATGGAAGCTCAAGATTTCACAGTTGTTGCAATCTAGAAGGGTCTTTGGCAAATGTTAAATGCTGATCAACATGAGTTCACTAAACCATTTGAGCAATTTGTTCATAGAAACAAAATGGATGAGGCTAAAAGACTCATAGGACTCCATGTGTCTGATAATTTGTTGTTTCACATTGCGGAGTGTAAGACACCTAAAGTAGTGTGGGATAATCTTGTTGAGTTGTATGGTAAGGTCAATCAGTGTTGGTGTTGGAAATATGCCACACCCAGACTGACGATGGATTGGTCCAAGAGGGGCCAGTAGCTCAGTGGTAGAGCACTCTAATCACTGGGCATTTCCTATGTGAAATGGAGTAACCTGTGAGCACTGATGGGCAGCAACGTTGACTGTGACAAGTAGAAGATACGCATTGGTGATGAAATTGCAGTGGTGAAGCTTGAAGATCAGCACATGAAGTTTGAAGTTTGGCGCTATGTAAGTCTGGAATCCATTGAGTTTGTCTCTTCGCTGGAATGAGACCTGTACGTGGACAGAGGAAGACATAAGGTACTTAAAGACTAAGTTGAGGTGTGTAGAGGGAGACACCCGATGAACTTTGGTGCTGTTTGGTGAAGTGTAGACTGTGACAAGGCCCTTGGAAGAGGAAGATATAGTCTGCAAAACCCGGCAATCAAAGAAAAGTGGATGTCAACCGCACCCGATGCCTACAGTGTGGCTTAAGGGGGGTGTTGGAAGTAAGCCACACCCGGACCAACGATGGGCTGGCCACAAGGGGCTAGTAGCTCAGTTGGTAGAGCACTCCAGCAGCAAATGGAAGGTCCTAGGTTCAAGTCCTAGCTGGTCCATATGAGCAGCAGCTCAACAATTGGTATCAGAGCCAGGCCCAGGCTAGGAGCCCCAAGCACACAAGAGGTGTGGCTTAAGGGGGGGTGTTGGTGTTGGAAATAAGCCACACCTGGACTGACGATGGACTGGTCCAAGGGGGGCTAGTAGCTCAGTGGTAGAGAACTCCAGTAGCGAATGGAAGGTCCTAGGTTCGAGTCCTAGTTGTTCCATGTCTCAACAATCAGTTCAAGCTCTTGCAACTTGAAGCTGATCTCACCTCTCTCTCTCTAGATGCCTTTCCCACTATTCAAAATTTCCTTGCCCAATTCAAGTTGATTTTGTCATGATTGAAAGGATCTAGTCATGCCAAAGATGATAAGGAGTGTATTTTCTTGATCTTGTCTAAGCTAAGAGATCATTTTCAAGTGTTTGCCTCTACCTTCTATTCTACTATGGATTCTATGGGAGAAGACCATAAGATGCCATCATTTGAAGTATTTTATGATTGATTGACTAGGGAGTAGGCCAAGTTGATTAAGATAGATGCTCTTCCTATGAGTCATGCCTTGATGGCTCAATCTTCAAGTAGCAAGAACAAGAAACAAAATAAGGATTCTAAGTCTAATGAAAAAATTAAGGATCCTACTCTTGAGACCAAAACCTCTTCCAAAGAGGAACCATCACAAAAGAAGAAGATCAAATGTGCTTATTGCAAGAGATTCGAACATGATGAACATAGGTGTTAATAATAAGAAGATTGATGAGTTTACTCACCTTCTTCAGAAGAACAATAGCTCGCTACCCTCATCAGAGTCTCCTTCTTCTTCTTTCACATCACAATTGGCAGCATCTTCATCTACACAGTTAGGGAATGTAGGATTTGCTAATGGGATGAAAGGTAAAGCACTCTTGGCTTCCACTATTCCTAAAAATGGGTAATGGCTTCTTGATTCAGGTGCATCACATCATATGGCATCTTCTATGGATCTGTTCTCTTCTTTTGAGCCTTGTAGTTCACCTAACATTTTGATGGGTAACAATACTTACATGAAATTTTGTGGAAAAGGTTCTATTGATATGGGTGAAGGATCTTTAAATCATGTTCTTCGTGTACCCTCCTTGACCACTAATCTCCTTTCAGTTTATCAAATTACTCATGGTGCACAAGGTAAGATAGTTGAGTTCATTGTTGATCATGTATACATTCAGAACATAGAGACTAGATATATCATTTCTATAGTGGTGGTGGATCATACATATCGCTTTATTCTTTTTCTCATTCTATTCCTAATGATGACGTTTCTTTGGCGGATGTTCACACTCTTCCATCAAGGGTGAATCATGTTTGTGAGGAGAAGTTTGGTCACTTGAATCTTGGTGTTCTTGAGACTAGTGTTGCGATTCCTCCTCCCTCACCTCTTGCTTCTTTAGATTTGAGTTTTTCTCTTGAGCAGGATGATCATAGTGTTCCAGATCTTGCTTTGTGGGATGAGTATCTAGTAGGTATTTTATATTTGTTTTTGTAGTCTCATCTTGCAGATTTGGGAGACATACTTGAGAGGATTCCTCTCCTCTTTGATGACAGTTTAAGCATGACTGTTGATTCATCTACATCGTCTTTGGAGATTGACATTGATGAGTTTTCTCTTTCACTTGATTTGTCACATTTCTTGGTTGTTTTTTATCATGATTATGTGGTGGATTATTCATGCTTCGAGACTCCTAATCAGTCTTCAGATATTTCTATTTAGAGACATCCCTCCTCCTTCCTTCAGTTCGACATGGAGTGGCTTCTACATCATTTGGTGGACTTGTTTCTTCCTAAGGGGAGAGGTGTTGCTTGTAGGCATTGGATCATCTTTTGTTTCCAGGCATACTTCATCGACGTTGGAGCTTATTATGGGGGGGAAATCATGTCTCTCTTTTTCCTTCCAATAGGGGGGATATCATGTCTTTCTTTTTCCTTCCTATGGGGGGATTCTTGATTGTATATACATGATGTATGTAGTCCTTAGGGGTATTAGTGAGTCCTCCATGCATCATCTTATTTTCTTTTCTCTTTTTTGGAGAGGAGTTTTTTCCCACAGGGTTTTCTCCTTTTCTCCAATTTGTGAGAGATTGCATTGCATTGCATTTTGCATTGTACATGGGTACCTAACATGGCCTAGTTGCCGGGACCCATATTGCATAATAATCTCCCTAAGTTGCACTTAAGGGGGGGTGTTGGAGTAAATATGGTCTTACATATTTACCATGTGCTTAAGTTTACTTAGGCATCCAACATAATAAATTATTAGATATTAGAAATTAGGTGCATAGTATTTAATAATATTAGTGCATTTAGTTACTTGTTAGTTGTTGTTAGTTATTTACCGACACTCCCTCCTTGCCTTTATAAGAAAGGCACATGTGTACATTGTAAAATATTTCATTCTCAATGTATATTTTCATCTTGGTGAAATAGCCTCACGTTTCTCTCGTCTTTGAAGGTTTATTTGCAAGTTGTGCTCCTAGGAGGTGGTTGACACCAACAGTTAATTTTTATGAGACTAATTTGATGATTTAATTAGTTGATGACTATGGTTTATTTGTAGTTTATATATATATATAGACACACACACACTAAGAAGAGAAGGCATAACCCTTCAATTTCATGGTCAAAATAATCTTTTAGAAGAACCAACAACTGAGGAAGATCATCTCCCTCACATTCAATCCATATTAAATTTTTAACATTATGACTTAATTATTTAGGATTACGTATTCTCTTCTTATCATTATGACTTAATTATGAGTATGGATTTTGATTATGTCATGGTTAACATTAACCTAATACGATTGTGATTTGGTAGCGAAAACCTATATGAGGATGTTAGAACATGGTAAAATTTAGAAAGAAATTTATGAAATAACATATGTGATAAATATGAATTGTGTGTATAATTGTGGTAGTGAATTTAATTATGATAATTGTTGATTATTGTTAATTGTGTAAATTTTAGATTTCCTATAATATATAATGTTTCAAATAATTATTATTGATGCTTCAACTACTTTGTGGGATATACTAATGCTTGTTTGCTAGTGCATAGATGATTCCCATGCCCAATGGAAAAACTTTGGAGGTCCTCTAGAAGCCCTTGTTGTGATTCCTTAGTGACACCTTCACCTAATCCCATAAGGGATCTAAGGCCTTCATTGCGATTTTTTTTGTAAATATAAGAATTATTTATGTGATTTTAAATTTTATGTTGTTATACGGTTGTAGGTGTGGGAATCTTGAGTTGTGAGTCATATTTATGTCAAATATCATATTTGAACTTAGAATGGATTTTAGAAGGTCTTAAAATTTGATTTTCTTCATTATTTAAGTGAAAATAAGTACCTCAAATGAATGCATATGGGATGACCACTTGTTTGGACATAAATTTTGAGACTAGACAAGTTTAGGTACCTCCAAAATTTCTTGAAATGAATGTGATGAGATTTGGCTTATTTTTATCCAATACTACCATACTAAGTGTGGTAAGGGGAGTTACAAAGTGGACCAAAAAATTTGACTCACTTATGACGCATCATAAGTATCCTTCTAAAGGAAACAAATAACTATTAATGAGTCAAAAATAAGTGTTGGTCATGGGAATTCTTACCATGGTATTTTTGGACCCTATTTGGGCCCACAGAAATGCTTATGGTAGTTTTGGGTCTTCTAGAGTCTTTATATTAGGGGTTTATGATGAATTCTAGGAGAATATTTGAATTTGTTTTAGAAAATTTTCTTGGAGAATTTTATTTCATTACAAGGTTATGCTGTCAAATTTTCTCTAAAGGAGTAGGAGTCTCTTCAAAGGATCTTCAACAAGAAGCATCTCTATAATTATTGGAATCCATTAGAGGTAGGCTTTGAAGCTCTCTTATAGTTATGCAAGTTTAATGTTACATCCCAAACTTATGGTTTAGCTTAATCTTGCTTTTGTGTGCTAATCAAGATGATTAATCATAGTTTAATGATTAGATGTTTGTGGAAAATATCAGATTTAATCATTGATTATGTGAAAACTGACTAATGTTAGTAGACATGAGATTACATGTTGATATGATTATTTAATTATTATGATTTGCAAATCAAATGATGATACACTAATCGTGGTTATATGGTTGTGACTATGATTAGGAAAAGAATCTTCCTTCAAAAACTAAAGGAGAGTATCATCCAAGAGGAGGAGATAGAGTTGGGATAGAATCAGATTGCCATTTGAGTATCAGATTAAGCCTTGTGAAACATTGAAAGGTAGAGTGAGTATATCTTTTCCTAGCTAGTCATTTCCTTTTTGTGTTTTCGTGATAGTTTAGGTTATCGCGATGTCGTCTACGTTGATTCGACTAGACAATGTTCCTAGAATGTCAATGTAAGTCAAGAGATAATCTCTCCAGGTTGTTGAGTACTTCCTTTTTTCTTATTTATTCTCATATCGGGGTTTTGAGTCTATTATCCCTTTCTATATATTACATATGGTTTATAGCGAAGAAGGTGGAGTGGTACTCGACCCCTAAATCACATTTTTTTGTGCCACGGGCTATTGATGATGATGTTGTTTGATGATATCTTTGATTGTTATGTTTACCCTTATACATCATGTAGATGCAAGGGAAAACCTAATGTGATATAATCATTTTAGCCTTGTGATCAGGCACCTTACTATCATTAATGTATATGTCATATGTTATTAGGACGACCACGACCCACGGTGAGTGGGATGAGTGGAGGCCAATTTAGACCCATTTAGATCCCCACCCTCATTGTCCACTCCATTATAGCAGATAATGGACTATGAAATCCAAAAAGGCTGTGGGGTGGTAGAGTGGGTTAATTGTTTTATCACATCGTGGAGCTCAAAAGGTGGCAAGCCTTATTTAATGCAAGGAATGCAAAAGAAGGGATAATACCTTTGTTTTGTGGTGTATCTTTGAGCTCTAGGGAGAGCAAGAAAGGAGTTGGTGAATCAAGTTTCTCTATGAAAAGAAACTGCTATCATAGCAGCGAGCTGGGAGTATGATAATGCTCAGTTTTTGAGTTATTGACAGGGTTTCAGGAGTGTCCCTTGACATGATGACTCCATTATACATATATAAATCCTTCAGGTATGAATAATAGTCTTTGAAAGACTCTTATCATTTTGCATGTCAAATGAATGTTACCACTACTGTGTATGGGGTCAATTGTGTTGACGTATAGTAGTAAAGCTTGCTGTGATTATTGTTGAAGGCCCACGAGGCTGAAGCACTTGTTATGCTTATCATTTTAAGACCCTTGAAGGACCATAAACTTTGTTTGATTAACTTTGTTATCTCATACACTATCGTGTAATCCTTGAAGGCCCTCGAGGTCATATGTGAATCTATAATGTTAAGCTTATAATCACTATTGATAACTAAGAAGATTGAGGCCACGAGGCCAAGATTGTGCTTTTATGTAACATGCAAGTACGCCTGTGTGCCGATATGGCATGGATTTAAAACTATTTAGTAATACCCCTGAAGCTTTCATTGTTGTGCTCAAGATAACTATACTCAATAATTAAAGTATAAAGAACTATTATGACAGAGTATGCGCATTGGAAAGATGGCTTGGGAGTAGACCAAGAGCCTTTCCTCAAGCCATGATTACATTTATAATGAATCTTTAAACCATTGATTATGCAAGAGGCACTTAGCAACTGATGTTGAGGACTACAATCATAGTGTTTGACTCTTTATGATGGTTATTATGATAACCATGGTGTAGTCCTTGAATTCAAAAGAATATATGTATAGACTCCTTGTTAAAGGAGGTTTGAAAAATGATAAATAGTATTATTATTAAGGCAACATTAAATGCATGTCGAGTTTATTGGAGAGATTACTCTTTTTGATAATTATTTCCTTATGAGATTGAAAACTAAGTTTAGTATGAAACTCTTATATTGTAATGAAGTTGATAGCCATCTTCTTTTGAATGGCCAAACTCCATGAATGGAGTATAACATATTATAAACTCATGTGAGTATTTGTTTTAGGGTCTTTTTATTAAGATCATCTTATTAGACTAATGTGATATAAGTCTTTGATGATATGAACTTGAATGTAAACCTTGTGATAGGTCAACATGAAACTGTGAACCTAGGAAGGTCATAAGTTGGAAAACTTGAATTGGATATTGACATTTTGAAAGATGGAATAGAGTGATGAGGAGTCACAGGTTCCCCGTTGCGAAAGCAACATGACATATTTGAATGTACTCCCAAGATAGGAGTTGATTGTCCAAGATTTGGACTAAGAATGAACTAAACTTATTTATCCTAGACCTAAATGAGGGTCAAACTATGAATACTGTAGGATGAGACAAATTCTAAGTCGATTTGAGGTGGTGGACATACGACAACATTCATTGTGAAATGTTTATGTATGTAAATCTTTGGCCAAAGTAATGCATTTGTCTCTGCATGCATTGTTGGTCCACAGTGATCCAGATTGCATAATGTTTCCAGTAGTGTCATACATAGCTAGAGTGGATCTATAGTTGTATGACCATGAGACATTATGAAGGACACAACACTAGATACTTAGATGGCAAACCTAACAGTTCCTTTTATCTATATCCTCTATTAAGGGTAGGGCCTCTTCCAGGTAGGAAGTTGTGTAGGGGACCACCAATTTGTGGTTGGAGGAAAAGCACTCGAATGATGCTCTCCTTCCCAAGCAGAAGATAAGCTGAGGCTTATGAAGATAGATGCCAAAGTTCCAGATACAGTGCTTTTCTTTATATGACTTGATAGTCAGTTATTATGCATATTTCTATATTTCATGCCTTGGGCATAGCTTTATACATGTATAGTGATGATCATTCACTAATGATTTATCCTTGTATATTGTAAATATAAGTTTTGTTATGTTCTAGGAAAGAATAACATGCTTAATTATCATGATGATATTAAATCACTCTTACTTAACTGTGATTATGTTAATCATGATGTATTATTACTCTTAGTTAAGATGGTTAAATATGGATATTTTTGGGTAATGTGGGATGGCATGTTATATTGAATTTATTATGTTTTATGTCTTTTCATATATTGGATTTTACTTGGGTATGATTTCTTATTGAGAATTATGGGCATGGCATTTGATATCAGAGCATAATTTCAACACTAGGAACTTTTGGAATTTAAGCTAAACCTATCTGTTTCACCTTCACATTATGATAAATGTAGAATGCCATACAAATTGCATCATAAACCTAGAAGAGGTGGTTCCCTCAAGCACACAACATATATGGTTCATTCAAAATCAGTACCCTTAAAGCTTATACACCAAGAGCCACTTCAGGATCATGGGTTGTAAATTTTTTAGGTGAATCAACGATTGGTAGATGTGATCCAAGGGCATCTACCACCTACAATAGAGGCTTCTCATGTAGAGAATTCATAACATCCTCATGAGGAGCATACTTCTAGGCATACAGAGTGAAGAAAGAGTCCTCTACGAGTTCACAAGGAGCATATAGATGAGGTTGGTGTAGAGTCAACCCACCTTGATCCACCATGTCAGTTTAAATAGCATGGTGTTGAGGGCTTAGTGACAACTCCCCATGATACAAGAGTTGAGGTTACAAAGTTCCCTTTTTTGTAGCCAACTTCACTTTTAGGATCTATGGATGCTGTAGAGGCGGAGTCTTGTCTTCTAAGTCTAGAGAGGTGCTTTGGGTTATGTGCATATGAGAGAAACCTAAAAGCATGCCTTGCAATTCATCTTTTAAGGGGCACCACATCTATTTGGTGGTGTCAAGAGGAGCGGAAGAACTATTTAGAGTTGGACACTTTGACATGGGATATTATATTGGAGTGGTTAGAGTGAGGTATTTGTCTAAACATTTTTGACAAAAGCATATAGATGAGTTTAACAACTTGTAGCAGAAGGGGCTTATGGTGGCTTAGTATAAGAGTTGGCTTTTAGAGTTGTTACACTATGTGGACTACCTTTATGATGAGAATCTCCTAGCCAATTACTTTATTAGAGGCCTATTCCCATGGTTGAACCTAGGACCCTATAGGTCACTATGGAGAAGGCCCATATAGCAAAGGAGATTCAAGGAAAGATGAAGGAGGCCCATGATGTCTTTAAAAATTACAACCATTTTTAGAAAGATCATGGTTTTCATAAGCTTCCACTCCCACAAATAAGAGGTTTCAAATACACTTCTACACCTTCTAGACCACCCTAGTAGAAGCAATATTAGAATTCTAATCCATAGCATGGATCACAGGGTGATCATTCTAGAGTGTGGTAGACACAGGGTCACCACAAGGATCAATGACCACAGGGGCATAACGTAGGGCCAACTCCAACTCAATATTCTTTTAGACATGGATATGATAACTCTAGCTGGATTGGTACATAGCAACCGACCAAGACATAGCACACATATATTGGACCAAGGGACACTATAATATATGTGGTGGTATAGGGCACTTCGATAGGGAGTGTTCAGAGGGATTTATCATAGAAAGTGGATAGTGTGGGAATTCTTTTGAGTAGACAACTAGAGATGTGGGTACCTGTCTCATAGGGTTTTTGTAGTGGTTGAGAACTACCAAGCTGAGTATCAAGCCATAGTCATTGAGGCCCTAGGTATTATTAGTGGAGTTTTAATTATAATTTTATATGATTTTGGGGCATTTGATTCTTCCATTTCCCCATCTCTAGTGGAGCATTATAGGCTTGTGGTATCTACGTAGGACAATAAGTGGGCGGTAGAGTTATCTTTAAGAGCTAAGGTGGTAGTAGATTCCATGGTTAGGGGTTGTGAGTTGGGACTTGGATCCTTTACCACATCGGTGGACCTTCAAGTTACTCCTTTGGGATCATATGGAGTGGTGTTGGGTATGGATTATCTTAATGCCCACTGGGAAAGAATTTCTTGTCGCTGTAATAAATTAAGAGGGAGGATGACCATGGTACAAAAACTAAGATTATAGGAGTGTAGATACCTATATCTATGTGCATTATATCCTCTATGTAGCTTAAGTGGTGTATATATAAGGGTTTCCAGTGATTTTCTTTATATGCTAGTGATAGATCAAGGGGTGGGCCTAAGACTACTCTTGATGATCACCCTATCCTTAGAAAATTTGTAGATGTCTTTCCTTCAGAGCTACTAGGGATACCTCCTTGACGTGAGGTAGAATTTCACATAGACCTAGTGCCAGGAGCTAAGACAATGTCTCAAGCACCTTAGAGGATGACTACTCATGAGCTTAGTGAGCTCAAGAAATAATTAGAGGAGTTATTACTAAAAGGTCACATCCATCCTATCATCTCTCCTTGGGGTGCACTAGTTAATTTTGTTAAGAAGGATGGATCTCTTCATCTTTGTGTGGACTATAGGTAGCTAAATAAAATAATGATGAAGAACCGTTACTCTTTTCCTAGGATTTATGATTTGTTTGATTAGATGTAGGGTGCCAAGTTGTTTTCTAAGATAGACTTGAAGTATAGTTACAATTAGTTAAGGATTGTGGAGGTAGACATGCATAAGACAACATTTTAGACTATGGTCATTATGAGTTCACTGTGGTACCATTCAGGTTGACGAATGCCCCTATAATTTCATGGGATTTATGAATGTGGTGTTTTGCACATTCTTAGATTGATTTGTATTGGCATTCCTTCATGACATTTTGATCTATTTCTAAATGAAGAGGATCGTGAGGAGCACTTACACTAAGTTCTACATTGTTTGAGAGAGAACCAACTTTGTTGTAATCTAGCGAAATATTCATTCTTTTGATCAGAGGTTCAGTACCTAGATCACATCTTATCAGGTGATGGTATCTTTTTAGGTCCATCAAAGACTAGATCTATCTTGGAGTGGCCAACACCTACCAATGTGATAGAGGTTAGGAATTTCATGGGTTTGGCAAGGTATTATCATAGAATCATAGAAGGTTTCCTCAAGATTGTTCATCACATCACTTCCCTTCAGTGAAAAGGGAAGAAGTTTGAATGGATAGAGTAGTGTGAGAGGGCATTTCAGACCCTTAAGGAGCATCTTAATAATGCACCAATTTTAGTAATATGTGATCCACTGGAAGAATTTATGGTGTGCATGGATGCTTCTATAGAGGGCCTACATGTACTGGGTATGTGGGATGATTGAGTGATTGTATATGAGTCATGAAAGCTTAAGACCCATGAGATGAAATACCCTACACATGACTTGGAGCTTGTAGTAGTGGTGCATGCTTTGGTTAGGTGGAGAAATTTCCTTTTGGGGTATCAATTTGAGCTTCACACCAATCATTGTAGTCTTCAATACATATTCACATAGTTGAATCTTAACACTCACCAATGATATTGGAAGGATTTTTGTGTGAATATGATCTTAATGTGTAATACATCAAGGACTTGAGGAGAATGTAGTTGCAGAAGCCTTGAGTAGGAGGCAACATGAAGACATGTCTATGACTTTAACCATAGATTTGAAAGGATGCATTCTCTAGTAGTTGCCAAAGGATGAATGGTATAGAGAGGTTCGGTTAGACTTATAGTCTCAAAGAGCCCTTAAGGTCAAGTATGCAGGATATTGATTAGATGTAGATGGGTTACTATGACATTAGGGTCAAATTTATGTACCTCTTTTAGGGGATATTTTGATAGTGGTATTGACAAAGGTGTATAGGGAACCTTACCTAGCTCATCCATGGGTGAAGGAAATGTATGCATAGCTTCAATAGCTATATCATTGGGTAGGTATGTGACATGAAAATTGTTTAACATAATATTTTTAAATCCTCATCTATAGATTTAGTAGGAAAAATATTTTAAGGAATGTCTCTAAATCTTCATCTATAGAAGCAAGGCTACAAACTATTTGACATAATGTCTTGAGAAACATTAATCCACAAGTTATGCAAATAAAAATGTCTAAAAAATCATGTTGAAAGTTGTTTCTATTCTTTTTGATGTTTTTTATTGTCCAAAAAGGCATTTCTACAAGTTTTAATAAATTGGAGATCATTGACCCTTTTATTATTGTACTATGTAGTGGAACAATGATATTGCCATTGAGTTTACACAAATAATTATAGCATTTTTTTTGTTAATTGAAACTACTCAAATGATCCAATTGAAATCAATTTGGATAAATATTAATGGACAAATAATTTAGTTGAAATCCTATGTATTTGGCTCCTACCCCATTCTTATGATTTAGACATTCCTATACACCTACCCATTATCTCGACCCTATATTTGCAAATCCCTATGCATTCCCCTTATCGATGTCTCAATTATAGTTACCTATGCACATAGCTTTAATTGAAAGATTAAAAATTCAAACTTGACCCTTTCACTCCAAGGGCCAACTAAGTACAATTTTGTGTGATTTATTGTTATGTCCTTGTATTAAGGACACTCAATGCATCAATTTTAATCATCAAGCAATCACTAAATATTCATAAATCCTCTCTCATTCTAAGGAGCAAAAACACTTTTATCATTTCACCAAAAGGAATCTAGTTCTACATAAACATTCTACGAGCATATGCATAACAAAAGATAGTTGTTTTTTATTATCCATACATATTTGCATAGGTTGACTAGGGAGAACGTATCTTCTTGTGACATATTTTTTGGTCATAAAAAAAGTCTCGTGTCTTTTATTACCATCAATGTTTATCTCAAAGTTTCCACGGAAGCCAAGAGTCAGTGAGTGCATGGATGGGACAAATATTTTTAGCGGGAGCACTTTATACCTTACCCTCATAGGTAATTAGCAGGGTTGAAAATTTGAAATGGTATTTTCTACTGACTAGGTACGCAAGGTTTATTTAGGTTTTTTTTCTATTAATTTGCTTTTTATTGCTTTTTATTTTTTAGAAATTTTACTTTTGCCATTTCCTTCATGTTTAAGCTTTTAATACTGATGTGGAAAAGTCAATGTTGGCAAGCTTAACATGTATTTACGCATTTTTACTGTGTTGTGGTGTACATAGGTACACATGAGATTTTTGACGGGAATTTTGTTCTACATTTTTTCCTTAGGTCATTGCACTCTCCTAATAGGTAAGATGTTCTCTTTTTTAGTTTTGTAATGGGTACTTAAGAACTTTCCCAAAGAAAAAAATACAAGTATAGTCATCTATTATATAGGTCAATGGTCATTAAATAATCCTCATAGAATATACCAATGTGAAGATCCCTCTAAATATAAATCATGCGCTATATTGGTAAATGAAGGGAAGCACGAGAATATAGTTTTTATGTGTTATAAGCATGTTTTGAGTAAGTGGTTTATTAGATGACACGAAAAGTGGAATATTAATATATGTAATACTATTCAAAGTATTAAATAAATTATTATAGATCATTCAAATACATTTATAGTGGGTTCATTGATGATTCTTTTGATTACTTTAGAAAGAGATTATTTTCCCATAGTTAATTTTTAATTACAAGGAAGAATTTACAAAATAATTTATTTTCTTGAAACTTATTTTATAAATTCTTTTTACACATTCTTTTGAGATGGTCCTCTTCTTGTTTATGTAGGATTACATAAATATTGTTTTCCATGAGTGCATACGTTTGGAATGAGAATGTGAGGGATATTCGTAGATCTAATAGTCTTCAAACTTTTGACAATGTTGTGAAGGTAAGACTTTAACGATCTATGTTCCCCTTGACAATTTATGTTTCCAAAGTACATTGTTGCTCTATTTATACTTAGACCATGTGCTTTGTGGTTGTCAATACCCAAGCCATTTTTAAGGGGATTTGCCATCGACCACCACATGTGACTTGAACAATTCATGTGTGTTCCATCCATGTACAATGTAACATTAGAATTTCACAACAATAAAGAGGGGTAGATCAAGTGGCTTGCTTTCATTTTTTTAGACAATAGCAATGACTCTTCCAAGTAGGCCAATATGTAGTTTACACTTCACTCTTTACCCAGTCAAATGTCAAGTGAGCTATGTGAGAGTGGTCATAGGGTCCATGTGTAGATAAAACATAACACTGATTTCTATTTTTAATTATGCATATATGTTGTCTTTATTATCCCTAATTATATATTGTATTATTTATTATTTATTTAATATATTATATTTATATTTTATCTTATAAAAAATACAATATATAATAATACATATAATTATAATATAGATTTAAAATATAAAATAAATATAGAATTACATAATACATAAAGAGAATATAGGCTTTCTATATAAAATAGATATATAAGACTAAGAATATTAAAAAACTAATATTTTAAAATATAAAATAAACGAATTAATGATGTTCTCATTATATATTATTATATTATATTTATATTGTTAAAAATATAATATATTAATAAAAAGAATTATATTATAGATTTTATATATAAAATTGTAATTATATTTTTTCTCAAGAAATTTGTTTAAAAATGAGCCATTTATTATTTGAGGTCTTTATGAGGTTCTTAAACTTTCAAAAGTAATAAATAATTTCTTGAGAAAAGAGCATATGATTTTGTTGATGAGAGAAGAGATAGATCTACTATTAGGTTTTGTCTTCCATAGATGTAAAAATAGAAGAAGAGCAAACATCTATCACTTTTATTTGTTCATTAAAGGATACCATCTTTCTATTTTGAAGTCTATCTATGTAAAAATTTGGTTTTTACATGGATTTTAGTTATATTATTTTCCTTCTACTTTTGTGATAAGGATTGCATTTGTTTCTAAAGGTGATTATATAAAATCAATAAGGGATTCAATTAATTTACTACATATATAGAATATAAACAAGTTACTTATAATTTTAATGCCAAAAAAGTTAATTATTGCACTAATTCCTATCCTACAAGCAAATGATTTAAAAATTTGCATTAATTTTTGTAACATCTTCTATGTGATTAAGAAATTGACTATGGCAAAAGCATCCATCCCTAATTTTTTTTTTTGAATAATAAAAAATTATCAGCGTGCCCATTGAACCTATGGGTCCAATTGCTAGTTTAACTCTATGTAAACCATGTATGGATTTTGAGTGCCACATAATTACAAGTTAAATTAAACATCTTTGACGTCCGCATTTTGCGGCGGTGCTGGGGCGAGTCAACTCAATTGGCAGTTGCGTGGTCGACTAGTTAAATCAAACATCTTTGACGTCCGCATTTTGCGGCATGCTGGTGTCAGTCAACTCAATTGGCAGCTGCGTGGTCGACTTGCGAGTATTTTCAAGTATTAAAATCTTAAAAGTGGCATGTTAGCCGAGAAATTGCTCTCAAAAGGTAGCGTGATAGCAGCGAAATTGACTCCTCCTCACCTGCAGAAAAAGTGATAAGGAATGACGACAAATAAGATAAGACAGTAAATAGATGAAAACCTCTACATTTTGTTCCAATGATATGTGGTATATAAAATAGAGGTATACACTAATAAAATTTAATTATTAATTATATTTTATATTTCAGATTTATTATCTGAAACAAAAGAGTGTATAAATTAGGGCTTTCTTGGCTGAAACTCAGTTCTAAGTGCGTTTAGAATTGTAATGAGCAATGACAAATGATGCAATATTGATAAATAAAACCCTACTCAATGATTTAAGGCGCAGTTTCTTTCCAGAGGTTATAGGTAGGTGGGATGCCCTATAGTCACCCCATCCCCGGGATGAAATACTAGAGTCTAGTTTGCCGGATATATAGGTCCTCGGTCGAGGACTGAACCCGCCGCTACCATGAATTCACAAAATAATCTCTATATAACAGAGTGACGGATCTGCAAAATCTGACTTGGTGTGGGACTTAACGCCCAGGGGGAATGGTTTAGCGTCTGTGTTACTTAGGTGAACGGGATTAGAGTCCAAAATGGATTGGCGCCCAGGGTGTTTTAGGAGGAAGAACAAGTTAGACAAGAGAAGAATAACTACTAAACAAAATACCATAAATTAACTCTCTTTACC
The DNA here is from genome assembly GCA_027924645.1 of Cunninghamia lanceolata. Classification (NCBI taxonomy): domain Eukaryota; kingdom Viridiplantae; phylum Streptophyta; class Pinopsida; order Cupressales; family Cupressaceae; genus Cunninghamia; species Cunninghamia lanceolata. Next base: position 3,703,799 of record BSBN01000396.1, on the reverse strand, counting down.
TAGTCTAGTCTAGCGATAATGGCAGTTAATTATTCCAACATCTCTACCACTTTTCTCATGGAAGGCCGGTGTTTGGGGTCCCTGTTTGTGCATACCAGACCGACCCACAACACCCGCAGCATTTGATCGATGCAGCTCTCTTCCCGTATTCGGCAATCCAACACTCCCACCTCTCCCGTGCCCATCGTTCTTGTGTTACGGATCCATTCCACTAACTCTACTCCTTCGCCGTACGCCTCATTAACAGCTTTCATCCCAGTTACCAGCTCTAACACCATCACTCCGAAACTGTACACGTCGCTTTTCTCACTCACTTTCAGTCTATGGGCGTACTCTGCACACCAAAAATTTATAATGTTATGGCACAAGATCTTTGACATGAAAATGAAAATTAAACAAATTACTATTTCGCCAGTAGAGATACAATTGAACCTGGGGCTATATATCCGTGCGACCCTACATAACCAGACGCTGTATACTCATCGCCCAACCTATTAATCTCTCTGGATACGCCAAAATCTGCAATTTTAGCCCCAAAGTCTTCGTCCAGCAAGATATTGCTGGATTTCACATCCCTGTGCAATATTGGAGGGGCGCAATCATGATGCATATAACTAAGCCCACGAGCTGCGCCGAGAGCGATCTTGTAACGCATCGGCCATTGCAGCGCCATTTGTGGTCCTCGGTCGCCGTGCAGACGGTTGAATAAGCTGCCGTTGGACATGAACTCGTATACCAGTAGCTTGAAATCGGACTCTTCACTTGAAATGCAACAGAGAAGCTTTATGATGTTGCTGTGCCGGATGAGTCCCAATCTATCCACCTCCACTTCCCCCATTTTAGTCTCTTCCTGCTCACCTCTCTTAAAATTTCCTGCCGATCTGCTCATGTTCTGGATCTTCTTAACGGCTACTGCTTGCCCGTTCTGCAGAATGACCTTGTAAACTTTTCCAGCACATCCGCATCCAATCACGTTACTCTCCTTCAGATTACGGAGGATGTATGATTCGTCCACTTGCGTCGAATGGAATGGCGTCATTTTCCACGAGGGCGTGTCACTGGGCTTCCTGAGAGACGAACGACACAAACAAACGGAGCACAAGGCCACGCATACTATAACTGAAGATAGCACCAGAATGGTAGCCAAAATCTGAGGTGGCAACTTATCTGGAGAGGAGCACGAAGATAGCATCAAATTCCGGCCACCGCATAGCTTTGGGTTGCCCACAAAGCCCTCCTGGTAAGCCGGATTGTCTAGAGCGTCAGGAATACGTCCAGCCAAGTGATTGTGCGATACATTGAAAGCACTCGCTTTCAGGTGCCCTAATTCGGAAGGAATGCGTCCAGACAAGTGATTGTTGGAAACATTGAAAACACGGAGTTTCAGACGTCCTAATTCGGAAGGAATGCTTCCAGACAAGTCATTGTTTCTAAGATCCAAACTGGATAAGCTCCTCAGCTGGTCAATGTTGGCCGGAATTTGTCCAGACAAATAGTTGTCATGGAGAAACAGTCCTCTCAAATTCGAGAGAGCCATTAAACTGGTCGGAATATCGCCCAAGAGATGATTCCTTGACATATCCAACCACTCGAGCTGCGTTAAATTGCCGAAGAAAGTCGGGATGTCACCTACAAGATTACAGTTATATAGCGACAATTGCTGCAGTTGATTTAATTTGCCAAGCTCCCTGGGCACGGCACCAGGACGCAGATGATTATTGCCAATCGTGAAGTTCATGAGAGACTTCAAATTCCCGACAAAAATAGGGAATGTTCCATTCAAACAATTTTCGTGGAAGATGAGAGCTTCGAGCTTTGGCAGCATTCCAAAGGACGGAGGAATGGAGCCACTGAAAGCATTAAATGCCAAGTTCAACTCTCTCAACTCTCTCAATTCGGACATACGGCTGGGCAGCGTTCCAGCGAAGTGGTTGTGTGACAAATCCAGCTTCCACAAACGCGTGCAATGCAAGAGGCCATGGGGGAAGGGACCGCTGAAAGCATTGTTTTGGAGATTCAACACAGTGAGATTAGGAAGGCTACATATAGTAGAAGTCAAGTTGCCAGAAATTGAAGCACTCGTGAGATCCACAGAAGTAACGGTGTTGAATGTATTACAAGAGATTCCTTTCCAAGCACATGGATTTTGGTGCAACTCATTCCAGTCGCTCAAAGCATTATGCGTATCCCTCCAATCCTCCTCTTTTATTTTAAGCAGAATTAAGCCGTCTTGAGAAACGGATGTGCAGTGGAGAAGCAAAAGTAGAAAGGTGAGAATGCAGCAAAAGAAAGAGAGAACAGGGCTGGGCATTATTTCTGCCATATATTTTAGCAAAAGAAAAAGCTCTGTTTTGTTCAGATTTAAGGCTCCTCGATCCCTCTATTTATACACGTTCTTCCACCCTAAAAATGGTAAATATTTATTTTGTCGTTGTTTATCGAAATAGCCTGTTCAAAGAAAGAGTAAATGACCCGCTGTAATTTAACGTGAAGTCTCTCATCGTCAACGTCAACATCAACGTCAAAGCACTCTGTCAAACTTAACGTAATGGAAGCTTCTAATGGCTAATTTGAATTTGACGGTCACCCCTGCCAGTCATGAAAATTTTCAAACTTCTAATGGCTTAGAATTTGACTGTCATCCTGTTTGTCATATGAAAATTATATGATGGTTTAGTTATTTGATGAGTAGTGTTTTAACAAAATAGTATTTTGATTGCATGTCTTTGTTTCAACCCCTAAAAAAACATATGAAAGAAAAAGTTATGTTGGATGGAAAAATATTACTCTAAATTATAGTTAATATTTTTTTAAATTATTTTTTATTAAACATTAATAGTTAAATAACTAAAACATTATAAAATTTGCATTTGATAAATCTATAGGTGACGATGAACTCTCTCGAACGTAGATTAATTCATAGCAATTACAAGTTTGAAATATTTTCGTAAAATGATTCGTTTCAAATATTTTCATGAACGACTCATCTAACATACTGTGGAGAAGTTTTAGTTGATAGGGTGACTTCAACGTTAACAATGAGAGAGTCCACGTTAAATTGTAGCGGGTCATTCACTCTTTCTTTGAACGGATTATTTCGATAAACAAGAATAATTTTTTTTTTTAAGTGTTGATGAAGTGGATAATGAGAGTGATCGATGAGCCTTAAATCTGTACAAAACAGAGTTTTTTCTTTTCCTAAAATATAGGGCAGCGATAATGGCATAATTCTCGCCTTTTTACTTTTGCCTCTTGCCAACATTGACCGGTGAGCTTATCCGGCCAACATTGATCGAGGAGTTTAGTATAGTTTGCAAACCTTTTCATCGCCCTCAATGCACTAAGTCTACTAGTATTCAAGATGTCCGATCCCTCCTTATGCACCTCTACTCTTATTTTTTCCTTGTCCTTCTTGTTCCTTTTTGTATTCTAGATGCTCTTCTTGATGCCATCTTGATTGCAGGCAGTATGTGGATAACCCATTGCTTGACATCCCATGGGTTTTATAATACTCACCTGCCACTTATAATAATGAAGCGCAATCATGATGGACTATGTTGGTGGTGACATTACACCTATTAGTGTTCATGCTCGATTAGTACCATGTGCGCAACAATGTCATTTCACAAATGTTGGGTAGTCGTATCTTGATTACCCTATGGCGGGATGATGACTATCAAGTTAACCCTTTATTAGACAAGCCAAATCAAAACTATGATTTCTATATTTTCCTCTTGAAAAATATTATTCAACTTATTTAGCTCACCTAAATATCAACAAGCATATGCAAACAAAACTAAATAGAATAAATCTTTGTCCTTTCATAACATGAATAAATTTTATATTTCTTCTAAAAGGTTAAGATAGTTGACATAAGTTCCCAAGCCTTATCAAAACCTCTCCTCTAGGTAACCATCTAACTGAAGTAATATCCTTATTGATTCGATGATAAAAGCAGATACAAAACATTGTTAAATACTGAGGTGAAATAGTTATGCACCTGCCAAACTGTTATGCTCCTGCCAAACTGTTATGCACCTACCGTAACTCTCAGACAATTACCAGATAGTTACTTAAACAATGTAATACGCATAGTTATATTAAACAATGCATGCTAACATTCCCCCCCTTATTACATTGTTCTTGCAATAGTACCAAGGTACCCCCCCTTAATGCTAAAAAACTCAACAAAGCTGATAATGCTAAAAAACTCAACAAAGCTGATTACATAGTATGAATACATATTTTATAGAAGATCTTCTCCCAAAGAACAAATCCTGAACCAAGCGAGGCTCCATCATGCTGTCTCATCTACCCTCGGAAAGGCGTCGCTTCAAGCTGTGTTCTTGAGCTCTTTAGTCCCAAGCTCTCAAATCACAGAGTCTTGAATTATTCGACAATGGCCCCTAAGAGATACGACAGATCTCTGCCATGTTGTTTAGTGACCGCGAAAGGGTATAATTCAAGATCATGTACTCTTTGAAGCTCGCTGGACAACAATCCATATTGAGCTCAACACCAAACCCCAAACCTGTCTCCAAAACAAAATCTTCACAAAACATACATTCTTCAAATCTGTCAGCTCCATCAGCATGAATAAAGAAAAACAAAACAACGAAAACCAAAAATGCTTCTCATGCAAAGCATCATCTCAAAGTGAGAAGCTAACTTGAGATGATGGAAAATCCTCCATCCTCCGATGCCGCTTGCCTCCAATATGACCTTGCTTAAAGTGCATATCCACAGAAATTAATAGCACCATCTGGTGGATCCTCATCCTCAATAGCTGGTGGATCCTTATCATCTTCAATGGAAGCAAGATTTCCTTCATTTTTGAGCTTTCCTTTAAGAACATCACTCGCTCAAGTTCTACAATCCCAAGCTATGTGACCGTTTTTCTTATAATAAAAACATTTGATTCTCGCTGATCTCTTGTAATTGCTTCCTGAAAATAATGCTTTCTCCTGAGGATCGTCTTCTAAATCTTCTGTTGTTCTCTTCTCTTCTGATAGAAGAGCAGAAATCATACCTTCTAGAGTTTGTGAAGATATTTGACTGAGAGTAAAAACAACATTGTTGTATTTTGAAGGCAAGCTATTTAATAGGATGGCCCTAGCATCATCATCATCTACTGTAACCTTAACCTCTGCTAGCTATCTAATGAGAGACTGCAAGTTACTTATATGATTTGACATTGTGATTCCATCTTCCATCTTAAATTGAAATAATTGAAGTTTTAGAGAAAATTTTGCATTAACGGCTTTAGCTCCAAACAATTTATTTAGATTATTCCAAATTTCAGCTAATGATTTATCCAAATCAATATGGTGCAATTCGGTGTCAAAAAGAGCAAGACCAATTATAGCCTTGGCTTTATCATCTCTACTACTCCAATCTAATAACTTATTTGCATCTGTAGGTGCTTTTTCCTTTCCACTTACTATTGCCCATAAATTTTTATTCATTAGTTGCATTTGAATTTTCATTCTCCAAGTATGAAAATTGGAACCAGAATACTTGTCTAATGGGATCTCCATTTTAGATAATACTCAAAAGATTAACTTCTTACTTAGACTTAAATATATTTGCTTATAAAGTTTGCACTTCATACACACTTCAATACATACCAATTTGAGATGATAATGGATATCCACTTTTCTTTGATTGCTGGGTTTTGCAGACTATATCTTCAAACCATAAATCCCTTACAGGTCCGCCTTCTACAGTGGCCTAGTGGTAAATGGATTTCTGCTTTCTACACTCATCTCTAGCTAGTTCTTATTGCAGCAGTGTATCCTTGTTCCTGATTTGGAACAGCTCCTCTGCAAGTTGTTTCATGCCCTCAAATGGCTTCAGCGCTCACACTCCATCGGCTCTCCTCTACACCGGCAACTCCACTCATCTCTCATGCATAGGCATAGAGTTAACCTGGCAATGCCTTCAATCGTTAGAATCCTCACGTAGACGCCATAGCTCTGATACCAAATGAAGTAATATCCTTAATGATTTGATGATAAAAGCAGATACAAAACATTGTTAAATACTAAGGTGAAATAGTTATGCACCTGCCGTAACTCTTAGACAATTACCAGATAGTTACTTAAACAATGTAATACGCATAGTTATATTAAACAATGCATGCTAACGCTCACTATGTGGATCTGTGGAACATCTATAATTTAGATAGTTTTAAGCAAATCATTAAGCTCATTGTTTCCTTTAGCTTAATTTTGGACGTATGAATGCACTTTATTTGTTATTGTCAAGTAATGTTTTTGATGCATCTATTGTTGTTAATAACTCATTATCAACTATTCAATGCACTAAACTAAGATTTCAAATGTTCTCTTTCAAAATAGAAATAGATCCCTGTGCAATATTGGAGGGGAGTGGTCGTTACTCTCCTTCAAACTGTGGAGGATGTATGACTCGTCCACTTCTGTCGAATGGAGTAGCGTCATTTTCACTTTGCTTCCTTCAATTGAGACAAATGACACAGACAGATGGAGCGCAAAAAAATATGGTCAATCTGGAGACAAAGACAATTGCAGTCTTCATGAAGATTTTTTAGCTACAGGGATTCTTCCTTCGAACCGATTGTTGCTCATCTTCAATCGACTTAGATTCTTCGTCTCACCAATTGTAGCTAAAATCTTGCCTTTAAACTTATTGCTGTTAAGAAACAATTCCTTGAGATTGAATGCTTAGGAGGAATCTCACCGCTCAGCTGGTTGTTGTTTAGACTTCAAAGGATGAAGGTAGAGTGTTGTTGAAATTGTTTGAAGAGACAGATAATGTAGAGATTTGCAGTATTCCAATTTTTGTCAAGGAATATTTGAAGGTGGCAACGTAGTCCACACTTTGGAGACATGGAATTGAGGAAAGATGCAAGTAGTGGCTAGTAAGAAGTGAGAATGTCAATGACCTGTTAAGATGAATCATATTGACTTAAAATACTTCTCCAAAATCAATGCACGTCCATTACAAGGGGAAAGAATGGAGAACCTAGCATTTATGTTTTATCCAACAATCGTTTACCAATTATACAATCAATATCAAATTGAAATCGTATAAAATATATGGAGAAAAAGACACTCAATAAAATTATTATGAGTTAAAATTTTGAATTAATTTATTTTAATATATATAAAAAAATAAAATTAAGTTGGTTATTGTATAGGAGAAAAGTGAATATCTTATATTTTTACTATTTTATTTCATCCAGGTTAATGTTTTTGATGTATGATTTTCACATATAATTTGGTTAATTTTGACACCGTCATTAATTTAAGATTTAATCTAACATTTTATTATGTCACGTCTCTTTTTAAAGACTCTATCTTACCTAATTTTCATCAATTTGTTCAATTTGACTTGGAATATAAATGTGATCTTGTCCCCTTGATAGAATCAGCGCTCATTTAAAAAAAAAAAAAATTCTTACATTTTGAGGTCAATAATCTTGAGATTTGATCATTACTTGTTAGTTTGTGGGAACCAAACAATTGAATTATATGTCTAGGGTTGTGCATATAGAAACATCATCCTAAGATAATTTCACATGATTGAAGGACACATTGACAAGGTATCAAAAGAACACACTTTAAGCTTTCCTTCTTTTATAAAAATTTATCATCCATCATCATATGATAGTATTAGGCATCAACAACAATCAACATCTATTAGCAAGGTGTGAGCCCCACCCTTCTCTAGATTTTACTTATCTGATAGACTTATTTTGATATTGATACTCATGGATTATGTTTTTGATTTGGTTTATGATCATAAATTTCCCTGGATATTGATACTATACTTAGAATAGTTAATTTTTATGAGACTAATCTGATGATTTAATTATTTCATGACTATAGTTTATTTGCAATATATATGATGGCTTTAGGGTTAGATATTCTCTCTTTATTATTATGACTTAATTATGAGTATGGATTTTGATTATGTCACGGTTAATATTAATCTAATCTGATTATGGTTTGGTAGCAATAACCTATATGAGGATGTTAAAACATCATAAAATTTGCAAAGAAATTTATGAAATAATATTATGTGATAAATTTGAATTGTTTGTGCAAAGATGTGATAGTGAATTTAATTGTGATAATTGTTGATTATTGTTTATTATGCAAAATTTAGATTTCTTATAGTATATGATGTTTTAAAAAATTATTATTTCAATGCTTCAACTATTTTGTGGGATATATTGATGCTTGTTTGATAGTGTGATGGTGATTTCCATAGCCAATGGAAAAACTTTGGAGGTCCTCTTTAAACCCTTGGTGTGATTCCCCAGTGACACTTTGACCTAATCCTATAAGGGGTCTAAGGTCTTCATTGTAAAAAATATTTTGTAAATGTAAAAAATTGTTTATATAATTTTAAATTTTTATTTTGTTACATGGTTGTAGGTGTGAGAATCTTGGGTTGTGAGTCATTTTTATGTCAAATCTCATATTTGAACTTAGAATGGATTTTAAAGGTCTTAAAATGTCATTTTCTTCATTATTTAAGTGAAAATTAGTACTTAGGGTGAATTCCTATGAGATGGGCACTTGTTTGGACATTAATTTTGAGATTTGGACAAGATTTGGTGCCTCTAAAATTTCTTAAAATGAATGTGATGAGATTTGTTTTATTTTTATCTAATACTACCATACTAAGTGTGGTAAAGGGTGTTAGAAACTAGACCAAGAATATTTCTAAAGGAAATAAATGACTATTAATGAGTTAAAAATAGGTGTGGGTCATGGGAATTCTTACCATGGTATTTTTAGACCCTATTTAGGCCCATAGAAATGCTAATGGTGGGTTTAGGTCTTCTAGAATCTTTATATTAAGGGATTATGATGACTTTTGGGAAAAGTTTTGAGTTTTTTGAGAATTTTTTATTAGAGAATTTTATTTCATTGCAAGGTTATGCTTTCAGAATTACTCTACAGGATCATAAGTTTCTTCAAAGGATCATCAACAAGAATTATCTCTATCATTATTGGAATCCATTAGAGGTCAGCTTTGAAGCTCTCTTATAGTTATGCAAGTCAAATTTATTATATTTTTGTGTATGTTCATATATTGGACATTACTTGAGGATGATTTATTATTGAGATTTAATAGTGTGACATTTTGTATCAAAGCATGGTTTCAAAACTAGGCACTATGAGAATTTAATCTAAACCTATATATTTTAGCTTCACATTGTGATAAATGTATAATGTAATGTAGATTACATCATAAACCTAGGAGAGGTAGTTCCCTTAACCACATAATAGAAATGGCACATTCAAAATCACTACCTTTAAACCCTATACACCAAGAGCCACTTCTAGATCATGGGCCACATATATTTTAGGTGATTCAATAGTTGATAGATGTGATCTAGGGGCATCTACCACCTATAGTAAAGGCTTCTAATGCAAGGCATTCACAACATGGACTCATGAGGAGAACATTTCTTAGCATAGAGAGTGAAGAAAGAGTTCTCCACAAATTCACAATGAGCATATAGATGAGGTTGGTGTAGAGTTATTCCACCTTGACTGACCAACTCAATTTTAGTAACATGGTGTTGAGGGCATGGTAAGGGATCCTTGTTATACATGGGATTAGGTTAGAAAGTTACTTCATTTGTAGCCAACTTTATTTTTAGGATTTAAAGATGTTGTAGAGGCAAAGGCTTAGCTCCTAAGTCTAGAGAGGTGCTTTGGGTTGTGTGCATATGAAAGAAACCTAAAAGCATGCCTTGTAATTCATATTTTTAGGGGTACCACATTTACTTTGTAGTGTCATGAGGAGTGGAAGAACTATGTAGAGTTGGACACTTTAACATGGGATATTTTCTTGGAGTGGTTTAGAGTAACCTATTTATCTAAGCATTTTGAAAAAAGTGCATAGATGAGTTTCATGACTTGCGGAAGAAGGGGCTTATGGTGTCTCAATATGAGAGTTGATTTTTAGAGATGTTGCACTATGTGGACTACCTTCAAGATGAATATTTCCTAGTCAACCACTTTATTAGAGGCCTTAACTCTGGCATATTAGGTTCTATTTACATGGCCAAACCTAGGACCCTATATGTCATTGTGGAAAGGCCTATATAGTAGAGGAGATACAAGGAAAGATGAAGGAGGCTTGTGATCTCTTTTAAAATTGCAACCAATTTTAGCATGATCAAGGTTTTTGCAAGTTTCCACTCCCACAAATGGGAGGTTTCAAATCCACTTCTACACCTTATAAACCACCCAAGTAGTAGCAATTTTAGAATTCTAAGCCATAGAAGGGATCACATGGTGCTCATTCTAGAGCCTATAATAAATAGGGTCATCACAGGGATCAATAACCATAGAGGCATAATGCAAGACCAACTTTCACACAATAGTCTTTTAGATGTGGACATGATAGCTCTAGTGGGATTAACACATAAAATCCCAAAAAGACATAGCTAACATAGGTTTAGACTAAGGGACACTATTATATATGTAGTGGTATAGGACACTTGGCTAGGGAGTGCCTTGAAGGATTTGTCTTAGTAGGTAGATACTGTGAAAATGCTTTTGAGCAAAACAATTATAGCTGTGGATAGGGATCATAGGGTTTTTGTAGTAGTCAAGAACCACCAAGTTGAGCATCAGGCCACGGTCATTGAGGCGCTAGGTATTATTAGTGGATTTTTACTTACAATTTTATTTGATTTTATAGCATCTAATTATTTCTTTGCTCCATCTCTAGTGGAGCATTATAGGATGGTGGTATCTAGGTAGGACAATAGGTGGGAGGTAGAGTTAGCTTGAGGAGCTAAGGTAGTAGTATATTCCATGGTTAGATGTTGTCGTTTAGGACTTGGAGTCTTTACCACATTGGTGGACTTTCAATTTACACCTTGGGATCATATGGAGTGGTGCTCGGTATGGATTAGCTTAATGCCCATTAGGAAAAGATTGATTGTCACTGTAATACAATTGAGGATGAGGATGACCATAGTGCAACAACTAAGGTTATGGGAGTGAAGATACCAATATCTATGCACATGTTATCTACTATATAGCTTAAAAGTGGTGTATACAAAAGGGGTGTCAGCTATTTGTCATATATGTTAGTGACAGATCAAAGGATGGGCCTACGACTACTCTTGATGATCACCCTAAACTTGGAGAATTTATAGAGGTGTTTCCTTTAGAGCTACTAGGGATGCATCCTTGGTGTGAGGTGGATTCTCACATAGACCTAGTGCTAGAAGCCAAGTCAATGCCCTGAGAAGTGTACAAGATGACTACTCATGAGCTTAGTGAGATCAAGCTATAGTTATAGGATTTATTAGAAAAGGTTTGCATCCATCCTATCATCTCAATTTGGGGTGCACTAGCTACTTTTATTAAGAAGAAGGATGGATCCCTTTATCTTTGTGTGGATTATAGGTAGCTAAATAAAGTAACGATGAAAAACAATTAGTCTTTTCTTAGGATTGATGATTTGTTCAATTAGATGTAGGGTGATAGGGTTTTATCTAATATAGACTTGAATTCTTGTTACTATTAGTTGAGAATTGTTGAGGTAGACCTGTATAATACAACATTTTATACTCACTATGGTCATTATGAGTTCATTGTGGTACCATTTGGGTTGACAAATGCCCTTGTAGTTTTCTAGGGTCTTATTAATGAGGTGTTCTACACATTCTTAGATTGATCTGTATTAGCATTCCTTGATGATATTTTAATCTATTCCCAAACAAAGGATCATGAGGAGCATTTGCACTAGGTTCTATAGTGTTTGAGAGAGAACTAACTTTATGGTAATCTAGCAAAGTGTGTCTTGCTTTGATTATAGGTTTAGTACCTAGGTCACATCTTATCAAGCAATGGAATCTCTATAGATCCATCAAAGACTCAAGCTATCTTGGAGTGCCCAACACCTATCAATGTGAAAAAGGTTAGGAGTTTCATGGGCTTGTCAAGGCATTATCATAGATTTGTAGCGAGGTTCTCCAAGATTTCTCATCCCATCACTTCCATTTAGTGAAAAGGGAATATGTTTGAGTGCACAAAGCAATGTGAGAAGATATTTCAGACTCTTAAGGAGCATCCTACCATTGCACCAATTTTAGTGGTACTCAATCCCCTGGTAGATTTTATGGTGTGCATGGAAGCTTGTATAGAGGGTCTTGGTGCAATGCTTATGCGAGAGTGTCAAGTGATTGCAAATGAGTCATGAAAGATTAAGAGCCATGAGCTAAAATACCCTACACATGATTTGGAGCTTGCAATAGCTATGCATGCTTTGGTTAGGTGGAGACATTTCCTTTTGGGCCACCAGTTTGGGTTTCACACCAATCACTGTAGTCTTCAGTACATATTCACATAGTTAAATCTTAAACCTTGCCAATGATATTGGATGAATTTTTTGTGGGAATATGATTTTGTTGAAATAAAAATTCAACAAATCAAAACCAGTTCAAGAAAACATGGTTTAATCTCTATAATTAAAAAAAATTATATAACTTACTTCTTTTACATTAAGGCATTGTCAAGGAGAACATGGCAGCCTGAATTCAACAAAAATCCTAGTTGCACTTTCTTTCCTCACGTTTGTCTCTCAATAAAATAATACAATGAAATAAGATAGATCTTAATATGCTCACATTATAATGTGAGCACTTCATATTAATAGAATGCAAGTGCATTATCTTTTATTTCACCTCCAAAACATTTTGGCTACTCTTTGGCCCCCATATTTTTGCACATACCTAACAAAACTCCAAAATATCAAGTATTTAGATGTTCAAGAGACCTACAACTATTAAAAATGATAAATAAATAAAGCTATTACAAATGAATCCATAATGATCAAAACAAAATATTGAGGATTACTTTAACAATACAAGGAGCCCAAAAGCATAAAGCAACATAGAAGAATGAAGTAGAAAGCTTCACAATGAAGATGCCCACATGCTTAAGAGAGAACATGCTAGTATAAAATATTGGCCTATTGTACAAAGCTAGAATAAATATAAAATTAAAGAGAAGTTTAGAAAATGTGTAGCAAAAATGGTTGTGGAAGATTAAAGCTCAAAACCTATTTGAAATCTCAAACCACCCCTTTCCATTTTGGGAAATGGAATAAAGAAAAGGTAGTTACAAAGTCATTAGATATTGTAGAGAAGATGTTATCCCAAGAATAATTAAAAACACATCTAATAAAGATGTTGGAAAGTGGGTGGATGACTATACTATCCCAAGAATAATTAAAAACACATCTAAATAGTGATTGTACAAACACCTATGTGACTATAGTTTCATTCTAAAAGAATAGAGCTCAAAATTATAGAAAATGAGAAAAATTAAAAAATGGACATAAACACATTATAAAAACTCCACATAAAACACAAGTATATAGAAAAACATAAAACTGTAAGATCTAGACTAGGAAAAAGGTTAGAGGATGGGCTAAAATGAGCTCTATAGACATACAATGGGAATGGACACTCAAACAAGTACAATTTTGCAATTTTTGACATCACTCCTATTTTCCATTCATCTTCATATGTGTTGGTGTTGGTCCCTCTTGTTCTCCTCTTTCTTATCAAAACCACCTTTCTCATTACCTATTTTGAATCATATGTTTCCTCCTTGTGGTCAATACCAAATTGTAACCCCTTTATGTACCCCATCATTATTTTATCTTTTGATATCTAGGTAGTCCCTCAATTTGACCACTCTTGGGGGCATGACCTTGGTGTCTTCCTTTCTATGCTTCATCAATGCCTTATATGTTAATCTCTTATATGAACTTAATAGTCACATCCTTTTATCATCACATATTTGGACCACTTTTAGGGGCATAGCCTCAATACTCACCTTGATCATACCTATGTCACATCATCACTTGGAGGAATGATGTATTTGTTTCCCTTGTTATCTTCTCTCTAGGGGGCATGACCTTGGTTGTTCCCCTCCTCCATCATCATCACCTTATCCCATAATCACCAAAACCTTGGTAGCTTTCTGCTTTTTTACTTTTACGAATTTCCTTATGTTGATTACCTCCCTTCACTCCTTTCTTTCACTAGTTAACTGAAGGAGGGCATGTATTTTACATCAAACACCTTTGATTCTTCATATTGTTGATCCTCACTGTTTTGTCTTGAAAATGACCAAATTTTCAAACACTTTTGCCTTAGCCATGCCTCTTTATCCAATTGGATAGTTACCTTTAACTATTAATTATCTAGTTTTAGTTGGGTCAACTACCATCTTTAAACATGGGCAGCTTCTACAAGCACCAAGTTTCTATTTTCCATTGGATTGGCCACTATATTTAGCCATGGATAGATCCCACCAAGCACTAATTTTCTAGTTTCTATTGGGTTAGATACTATGTTTAGCAAAAAAATGGCTCCCACTAAGCACTAATTTCTACTTTTTCATTTCCATTTAAAGATCAACTACCATCTTTAGCCATAGATGGCTCCTACTAATCACCAAAATTTTTGTTTCCCTTTATCATCATTACTACCATTATCATTTGCCTAGTCTAGCATCTTTCCCAGGTGGCTCCCTAATAGCCTTATCATCCTTTTCATCTTCATATCCTTCCAATTTCTAAGACAAGGTATCATTTTCCCTATTTTCTGAGGGTCACTGCTACACATCTTTTCCTATTTTTTAAATTTTCTTCCCTTTTCACCTTTGTAAAACCTTTAAATGTTTGTCCTAGCCCTGACCTATGTTTAATCCCTCTCTTTATCCCACTTTAAACTACTTTCCCAAGCTCACATTTAATGTTTCCACCTACCATGAGATGGCCCCCTCTAAGATTAAGCTTTCCTATGAAATTGAGGTTAATTAAGCTCTAAGGTTGTTGTACACACAAGTAGTTATCCTTGAACTTTTTCTTTCCCACCACCAAATTGAAAAGAAATAATCATTAATTGTTGGGCCTTCCCACATATTACACTTCCGTCCTCATTCCCTTTACAAACCTTTTGAATCTTAAGCTTCATTTGCTTCATTTTAACATAGAAAAAGTGAAAATCTAAGTTTGTCACATTGTTTAGGCCATCTCTACTCATAGAAGACACTTCTACATTACTTCCAAATTTATAGGGGAGAGTTCTATTCACATCCAATCTCTGAGATAATTGTTTGTGAGGACAGTGGTCATTTCTACAACCAAATATTCATTAGTTGGTGGTTGTTTTTAAGGGTTTTCAGTGGGTGAGCTAATTCTTTATATTGTATATGTTTGATTTTAACATAAATTTAGATAATATTTTTGTAGATTCGTCATCCTCTCCCTTTCATCCATCCACACTCATCCATTTCCCTTTTCTAGTTGATCCCATTTCTTCATTTCCTCTCCTCTCCTTCCTCTTTACCAAGTCCTAGTTTTGTCCTTGTCTCATGTTTTCCTTTCAATTTCCCTCAAAACCTTTATCTACCCATTCTTATTTTCTAATTTTCAAACCATATCTCAACCCTTTCTTAACCCTCATAACTTTTATCCTTTCCATTTTGTCTTTGTGTTTTGTTTTTCTTGTCTTTTGATCTACCCTTTGTGTCTCCAATGTTGGAAGTAAGCCACACCCAGACCGACGATGGGCTGGCCACAAGGGGCCAGTAGCTTAGTTGGTAGAGCACTCCAGCAGTATTTGGAAGGTCCTAGGTTTGAGTCCTAGCTGGTCCATATGAGCTGTAGCTCAACAATTGGTATTAGAGCTTTGGCTAGCATGGGCATGGAGTCCTGTTAAGCAGCAAGAGCAGGCATAGTCTGTGTAGTAGCATTGATGCTAGACTTCATAGACTGACGAGTGTGCAGGAGTAAGGGAAGCACACGGTGCAGACCAGAGGCAAGAAGATGCCCAAAGCGATGGTCTGAAGTTTCTCTGGCAACGACTTGGAGGAGGAGACTAGCAAATGCTGGCAGAAATTGCAAGGAGCGAACAACATTAGAAGGTTGTAATGCACTGGGAAGAAATAATGTTGGAAGACTGAAGAGGTCGGTGCTGGCAAATTGAAGAGGTCGTTGCCTGAACTGATACCTCTCCATCAACGTCATTTCAAGCTCCCTTTAGAAGACACTTGAAGACTCAGTTGCACATGTTTGGCACTTCTTGGTGAAGCATAAATAGTGACAAGGCACTCAGAAATCAATCAGAAGTGGATGTCCACCACACCAAATGCTAGCAGTGTGGCCAGTAATCATGCAAATGAGCCACCTCGAGGCGGATGTGCTGTTTCAGAGAGCTCAGGTTTCTATTTTGCCCTTCTAGATGCCCTGCAAAACACTGGTAATCTTCAATTCGATGAATTGTTTAGGCAAGGATTGCTAGATTACTTTCTATTTGATGTCCAAAGTCAAGCAAGGAAGATTAGAGTGAAACTTGACGAGGATTATGATGTTGATGAAGAAGATGAGGTAGAACGCACACCCAAGCGTCCCTGTCTCACAGCACATGCCTATCGTGCTCATCTCCGTGCCATAATTTCCTCTTGAAAGTGAATGTATTGTCAAATAAAATAATAATTAATTTGGTTGTCTGGACTAATTTTTTATTTGTGGTGAACAATGTTAGCCCCGAAATTACTTCTTTTCAAAGCTCAACAATTGGTATCAGAGCCAGGCTAGGAGCCCCAAGCACCTGCAGTGTGGCTTAAGGGGGGGTGTTGGAAGTAAGCCACACCCAGACTGATGATGGGCTGGCCACAAGGGTCCAGCAGCTCAGTTGGTAGAGCACTCTAGTAGTAAATGGAAGGTCCTAGGTTTGAGTCCTAGCTAATCCATATGAGCTATAGCTCAACAATTGGTATCAGAGCCAGGCTAGGAGCCCCAAGCACCTGCAGTGTGGCTTAAGGGGGGTGTTGGAAGTAAGCCACACCTGGACCGACGATGGACTAGCCATAAGGGACTAGTAGCTCAGTTGGTAGAGCACTCCAGCAGCAAATGGAAGGTCCTAGGTTTGAGTCCTAGCTGGTCCATATGAGTTGTAGCTCGACAAGATTTGAAGTAAGCCACACCCGGACCGACGATGGGCTAGCCACAAGGGGCCAGTAGCTCAGTTGGTAGAGCACTCCAGTAGCAAATGGAAGGTCTTAGGTTGAGTCCTAGCTGGTCCATATGAGCTGTAGCTCAACAATTGGTATCAGAGCCAGGTTAGGAGCCCCAAGCACCTGCAGTGTGTCTTAAGGGGGGGTGTTTGAAGTAAGCCACACCCAGATTGACGATGGGTTGGCCACAAGAGGCCAGTAGCTCAGTTGGTAGAGCACTCCAGCAGTAATGGAAGGTCCTAGGTTCGAGTCCTAGCTAGTCCATATGAGCTATAGCTCAACAATTGGTATCAGAGCCAGGCTAGGAGCCCTAAGCACCTGTAGTGTGGCTTAAGGGAGGGTGTTGGAAGTAAGCCACACCCAGACCGACGATGGGCTGGCCACAAGGGGCTAGTAGCTCAATTGGTAGAGCACTCCAGCAGCAAATGGAAGGTCCTAGGTTCAAGTCCTAGCTGGCCCATATGAGCTGTAGCTTAACATCCAAACCCTTGTATACCCTTCTTGAGGGTTGTTTCCCATTTCCCTTGAAACTCTCGATATTTTTCCCTAAACACACATTCATTCATCTTGTTTTAGTCCTCTTTGAATCCATATAAGTCACATTTAGTCATTGTGCCATATTGTCCTCCTAATCCTTCTTCTATCCCTCTCCATTTACATTATTTCCATTTCCACTTAGGTTTTACTCACTTACACTTTGGATAAGAGTGATTTCATAATATAAATTTGTTTATCAACATTATAACATTCTTTTTGTATTAATTTGGAGTATGTTTGAAATCCCACTATGCGACTAACTGAGGTAGTCACCCCTCTAACAATTTATTTTTGTAGGGTTTAGATTCATTTTATCATCATGAAAGTCTTTTATAAAAGGATTAGGATAGCTTCAAACTTAGCCACAAAAGCCAAGTACCATTTAAATGTTCCAAGTAAGCATCCTAGACATGTTTAAGAAAGTTGTTTGATAAGGTCAAATCCATTCATCATGTTGCCCAATAGTGTTAAGGCTACCCATAAAGCTACTACATTTTAGACCAAAAATAGTAGAACCTTAGGTCTAATTTGTTTTCATAGGTTCATATTAGTGTTTGAAATCCATAAATAGTCAAATTAAATTTTCATTAGGGGAAAGTGCTTTATTTATCTAGTTTTCTCTCTTCTTTTCCATCACTCTAGAACAAAGTATATTATTAGATTCAACACTTATTTTAAAGGTCAAGAGGCAAAATATCTAGTGGCACTTCTATACATTGTTATTGTTGTCCTATTTCATCCTCAGCTAAAATGGCCCACCTTTAGACTTACAAATATTGCCAAAATCCTATGTGTTTTACCCTATGAAAATCCTAAAATTTCCTAAGTCAAATTTGCACGTGTTTGATTGCTCCAACTAGAGCTCTTATATCAATGCTAACAATTCAACTTGAGGAGGCAAGGTCGGTCATAGCCTACACTCATACCAAACAATCATTACCCCATTGAATAAAAGTCAATGGGTTAGATATTGACAAAATATCAGAATGCATTCACCTCACCAATTAAGGTTCCATTATACTGTCAAACAAAACATTCAATTGATATAATCTCAAAAATACCATCCCAAATGGGTCGTTGTATAGAAAATTGATTTTAGAGAATGACAACATCAAACGACCAACTCAAGCATTAATTGAAAAGTGACATGACCAACATCGTATGTCTCATTACTTTTTGGTTGATGAACAATGTTTGGATTCATCTCTAAAATGATTTCTTTTCAAAACCTAATAGGAAACTTTGTCTTCTTCGATCTAGGCCACACAACCCCCTCAAACATATTCAGACTTTTGACTTGAATCCTAAGACTACTGTTCCATTTACCGATGACAAGATTATTGATGTTTTGGTAAAGACACTAAAAAAATAATCGATTCCTCTCTATCATGTGGCTCAGGTAGGCTAGTTACCTTGTTAGGGCAAGTGGTTTACAAAGGAGCACATTGCACTACACTTTCCTAAGTTGTTACCAAACATTGATGCAATAGGGCCCATTACCTCTCAAGGGAGGAGGAATGATCTAAACTAATCCTAACTAATTGTTAATTAATTATTTCATTTCAATAGTTGCAATGGTCCGTGCTCATGACTATTGGGAATAAATAAATACTACTTCCTTTCCAGTGAAGAAGCAGGCAGAATCAAACACATATCTCTCAGCGAGATTGTCAGAAGACTCCAACACTTCTACAACACTACAAGTGACCTACTCACTAGGTGTTGTCCTCTGGATCTCTAACAAAATCTGTAACAGTTGCATAAGGCTCCATGTGTACACATGGCTAAAGGTCAAAAAAAGACTTTTTAATCCTCACCTTCCATCTTTTCTTAGAAAACCTCTAACCTCCATATCTTCTCAATCCAAACCCTCATCATGTGCACCAACCACAAAATACCATTTAGAGGCCTCTCATGTATCCTTGCTTCTCATTCAACCATAGCCCTTGATCTCAAGATTCAATTTCATCCCTCGATCATGCATCCTCCAAACCTATTAATTGATCATCCTTCAAACCTATATCATCATCATGTGGAAAGCAAAGGCATGCTATAGGTTTGAAGAGCAACCACATTCATCCTTTCCATCAAAATATCAAGAAGTGTATCCAACCACTAAGGTTTACACATAAAGTTTCTCATTTGATTTCATTATATATTTTGTATTGCTTATTGCTCTATTATGAAGTAGAGTTCAATGTGAAATTAGGAGCTTGCATTATTGCTATTTCCTTATTGTTTTACATTTTAACATCTTCATTTGCCATTGAGTCTAATTAAATAATTAAAGATTTTTTTTGTTAATTGAAACTACTCAAATGATCTAGTTGAAATCAATTTGCAAAGTATCAATGCACAAATGATCCAATTGAAATCCTTATACACACTTCTATATATTCACATTATCCTAGCATTTATCACATCAACCTATGTATTTGGCTCCTACGTCATTCTTATAATTCACACATTCCTATATACCTACCCCTTATCTCACCCCTATATTTGCACATCCCTATACATTCCCCATATCGATGTCCCAATTGCATTTAGTTATGCACATATCTCTAATTAAAAGATTAAAAATTCAAACTTGAACCTTTCCTCCAAGGGCTGACTAACTATAATTTCGTGTGATTTATTTCTATATCCTTGTATTAAAGGAATTCGTCCAACAAGATAATGATGGATTTCACATCTGTTTGCAATATTGGAGGGGCCCAATCATGATGCATATAACTAAGCCCACGAGCTGCGCCGAGAGCGATCTTGTAACACATTGGCCATTGCAGCGCCATTTGTGGTCCTTGGTCGCCGTGCAGACGGTTGAACAAGCTGCCATTGGTGCAACTCATTCCAGTCGCTCAAAGCATTATGCATATCCCTCCAATCCTCGTCTTTTATTTTAAGCAGAATTACGCCATCTTGCGAAAGGGATGCGCAGTGGAGAAGCAAAAGTAAAAAGGTGAGAATGCAGCAAAAGAAAGAGAGAACGGGGCTGGGCATTATTTCTGCCATATATTTTAGAAAAAAAAAAGCTCTGTTTTGTTCAGATTTAAGACTCCTCGATCCCTCTATTTGTACATGTTCATCCACCTTAAAAATGGTAAATATTTATTTTGTCCTCGTTTATCAAAATAGCCTGTTCAAAGAAAGAGTAAATGACCCGCTGTAATTTAACGCGAAGTCTCTCATCGTCAACGTCAACATCAACGTCAAAGCACTCTGAAAACTTAACGTATTTGAAGCTTCTAATTGCTATTAAAATAATTAGAACGTCAACATCAACGTCAAAGCACTCTGTCAACTTAACGTATTTGAAGCTTCTAATGGTCACCCCTCCCAGTCATATGAAAATTTTCAAACTTCTAATGACTTAGAATTTGACTGTCATCCTGTTTGTCATATGAAAATTATATGATGGTTTAGTTATTTGATTACTAGTGCTTTAATAAAATAGTATTTTAATTGCATGTCTTTATTTCAACTCCTAAAAAAACATATGAAAGAAAAAGTTATGTTGGATGGAAAAATATTACTCTAGATTATAGTTAATATTTTCTTTAACAATTATTTTTTATTAAACATTAATAGTTAAATAGCTAAAATATTATAAAATTTGTATTTGATAAATTTATAGGTGACGATGAACTCTCTCGAATGTAGAAGATTAATTCATAGCAATTACAAGTATGAAATATTTTCGTGAAATGATTCGTTTCAAATAATTTTGTGAATGACTCGTCTAACATACTATGGAGAAGTTTTAGTTGACAGGGTGACTTCGACATTAACAATGAGAGACTCCACGTTAAATTGTAGCGGGTCATTCACTTTTTCTTTGAACGGATTATTTCTATAAACAATTTTTATTTCTTTTCTTTAAAGTGTTGATGAAGTGGATAAAGAGAGTGATCGATGAGCCTTAAATATGTACAAAACAGAGTTTTTTTCTTTTCCTAAAATATAGGGCAGCGATAATGGCATAATTCTCGCCTTTTTACTTTTGCCTCTTTATCAAGATCTAGTGTCCAGGTTTGGAACACCTGACTCTATTATTTCAAATAATACTTTAGCATTTATTGGATTAAGGGCATCTGATTGGTCAGTCAAAAATAACATATTTCTAAATACTTCATCAAATTATTACCCTCAAGGTAATGGACAAGCTGAATCAACTAACAAAAATCTGATTAAAATCATAAAGAAAATAGTTGATGAAAATCAAAGGTCTTGGCATGATAAGTTGAAATTAGCATTATGGGCTGATAGGATTACACCTAAAAGATCAACAAGTAATTCACCCTATGTGCTTACATATGGAAAAGAGGCCAAGTTACCAATAACAATGGAGTTGCCAACTCTTAATTACATAAAAGAACTAGAGTTACTTGAAGAACAACCAATGGAGATCAGGCTTGCACAGCTGATTGAACTTGAAGAAACCAAAAAAGAGGCCTTGAAAACATTGGAAATAAACCAGGCCCAAATGAAGAGGACATTTGATAAAAGAGCAGTCCCAAGAGTTTATAAAGAGGGTGATCTAGTTTTCAAGTGGAATGAGTTGAAGAGTAGACCAGGTCAACATACAAAGTTTGATGCAATGTGGGATGGACCATACATAATAACAGAATGTAAGCAACACGATGCATTCCAGCTTGCTAAGTTAGCTGGTGAGGTGTTGCCAATCCCAGTTAATGGGATTCACCTCAAGTTATGCTATTAGTGAGGCAGCCTTATGCCGCTAATAAGTGCTTTTGCACATTTAGTTTCAATTATTGTTTTGTTTTCTAAGAAGTGCCTATGCACAGGTTACTGACTTTGTTTTAAGCAAGTCAATTTAGTTTTAGTTTCCAGTTTTGTTGCTGCTGTTGTGTTTTAGTTAGTTTTGAGTTGCATAATTTTTCAAGGTTCAGGGCAGAAAAGACTCTATGCCCAATGGAGTTGCAAAGGCTACTAGTTCTAGATTGTTTAGTAGGCAAACACCCTTGAGAGGTCACTAGAAATGTTACTAATTTTTTGTTCACACTAAAATTAGTTTGACTTAAGTGCAATTGTTCAAAAGGAATTAAAAAAAACTTTGGAGTTAAGTATTTATTGAACAGTTGATATCTTGACAGAACAGAAATAGACTTCAATTGACAGGATAACCCATCCGTCTAATCAAGACTAATGAGTCATCATGACAAGAGAATAAGGTTACCAAGGTATCAATTATTCAAGAAATACAGTTGTTTTAACATGGTGTTATCTTTCAGGAGTTATAAGTCAGATTGGTTATTCACTTAATCACATTTGAAAGAGAGAAAGATATTTGTTTAAAATTGTTATTTCATGTCATTTTTTGAACATACATTCAATTATCTGTTACTTTATCCTATGCATTGATTGAAAAAGAAATACACATACATCAAGTGCATAAGATAAATTAACTGATTATGTTTAAAAGAAGTGTTCAAATGTGTCCCACACAAGCCGTGGGAGTAACTACACTAAGCAATTGCAGACATGCAAGCTATACATCTGAATGATAAAAGAAATAATATGAACACATGATAAAAGTAAACATCCATAATTGCCTGAGCAAGAAGGTTGTTTTGTTGATGTTGGTCTCCAGTCTTCATCTTCAGCGCCTATCATCAATTGAACCTGCAAAAAATTAAGAAAAGCCCCGTAAGAGCCCCGGATGTTTAAAGTTATCATATGCTTTTATCAAGTAGATACATCAACTTGTCACATCATGCAATTCAGATGAAGAATCAGATCAGACATGTGCTACAAGACATATATCATAAAGAAGATCAATCAATACCATCAGGTATATTTTTCATGCTAACCTGTTTGTTCACTGTGCAGGTATAGGAAAAGTAATGTTGCTGATTTGAAGACAAATAAACATGTGGAGAAAATGTGGCTCCCACAAGGGTTGAGCCCAGTATGTTTCCTTTTTACTCATTTGAAAAGGAATATCAGAAAAAGACAGGATGCATCATTCAAAGTACATCATGCATCACTAATCAACTTAAAGAAAAGGTATGTCATCATGACATTTATTACAGTTGATGAATGCAAATCAGACAAGTATGTAATGCCTGAATCAAGTTGGCAAAGTGCAAAAAATAGAATTGCAACCATAAAAGGTATTTATCTTGTTTACATCATTATCAAAATGCTTTATTGTTGTCATTTTCATGTCACATTTCACAAAATCGGACTTAATAAATGACAAAAATATGAAAAAGAGATGAATAGCTATTCATGATCAAAATAATCAAGATACAAGTTTATCATGGAGAGCATCTGACAGGTAGTCATCAGTGATATTTGAAATAGATACATTAAGAAAGGAGCATCTGACTGATACAATTTCAAATGAAAGATACATTGAATACAGGTATCATTATCCATGACAAAATGATAAAAGTATCTATAAGTAGTGAGCAAAGGAGATCAAGACAGTAATACTCTAACTAATACATGTTGCAGTTAGGTATTCATTAAATCATACATTATGATGACTGACTGATACAGTGATGGTAGGCATATGCCATGTTCAAAGGAGAGGATAAATGACATACTAAGCTTGTTATAGGAATTTATGAGTGCTCAAGAAGGTGAAAAAGTATAACAAGCTACAAGTCTTTTTCAGAAAAGGCAAGCTACAGAATCATGCATATCAAATCTCAAAGATGAAAGTATTGAAACCCTAATTCCAAATTTTTGAACAGAGTCTTGTTTTATGTACAGAAATGAAAAAAGTGCATGCCCAGAATGAAAGAAAAATATCATGTGATTACAATAGAATTCATATAGATGCAAACTGTTGAGGAGGGTTTGAAACCCTAACATATTTCATGCATACAGACAAAGGAAATAATACAGAAAAATCTTGTAGCTTGGTCGTAACATAAGGAAGGGTTTTTACAAATACCCATATGGATTTTTCATCTAACTCTAGTGTGTTTTTGCTATTACTATGAAAGGGATGAAGAGAAGTGTCTCAGTGTTGAAGTCGTAGCAGAAAGAGGAGTTCTCATCAATACCCATATGGATTTTCATAAAACCCTAACATCTTTTTGCCATTTCATAAGGAAAATGGAGTTATAGTTTCTTTTCTATCATAGTTGTGCCTGGAAATGACATGATGTGCATTTTACAGTCTAAACCCTTGTTGCAGGATAGAGCCTCTTTTTTCAATTTTTGCACATACAGTCAAATAGAAAGAGGTTATAAAATGTATACAGGTATGGCCATGCATATGGAAGGCATTTCTATGCATTTTTTAAGAAACCCTCATGACAGAATCGAAACCCTTCAAGTTTCATGTTAAAAAACTAGAAATTTGCTATAGAAAGTGTCAATGGCCATGGCCATACAGAACGAGAGTGTATTAACAAATGCACAGATGATAAAAATTGAAACACCTATATCTTTTTTTGAAGTATGCAAAGATTTACAAGAAAGAAGAGTAAAATTTTTACCTTCTAAGATATAGAGATGATGATAAATGCCACGACTATGAGCTCATGAAGAGGTTTCTCCCAGTAGATATCAATGGACTTGCAAAAAGAAAACACATAAAGCAAGAGTATTGTTAAAGAATGTTACAAAAGGAACAAGAAAACCAATGATGGCCGTGGCCATTCAGGCTGAAAGAAACCTCAAAAAATGATGAAGGAAATACTAGTGAGATACAGAGATACAAAACTTACTACTTCCAGCCTCTTTCAAATGCAAGAAATCATGGAGTTTGACAGAGAAACACTGAGGGAAGAAGCTGGGAAAGATCAAACCCTAGGGTAAGAAGTTGTAGAGTGGCGGCCAACATAGAGGAGCAAGTGAAAATGATCAAATGATTAGGGTTTCTAACCCTTTTTGTCAAAAGTTCTTTTCTTCATTGTGTTTTGACTTCTCAAAATAACCCATAATTACCTCATCTTCAAGCGGGGTCAACAACTTCAGTGATGTAATTCCTAGTGATCACCATGTGAGATGGCCTACAACTCTTCTTTGTCGTCATTTCTAAAGTCAAGGAGAATTATTAAAGGGTAAGGCTTATGCCTTGTGAAATTCAAACAAACCTTTCTTTCCTTAGAGGTCGACTATTTTATAGTCCAAAGATGCCACTATCACATGGTAAAAAGATTCTGATGATATTTGTATAATGTGAGGTAACCAAATGTGGTCAAAGAGAATATTCCTTATGCTTTGAAGAGTCATCAAATGGAGACAAAGGTGGTAGATAGGGAGTTGACAATGTAGCAGTGAGATAATATTTTGCATGAGGGTGATATGATGAAGATAAGGTATTTTTTGGCATGGTAAATACATATGGCAGAGTGACAAAAGACTTAGGACTTTGTATTTTTCTTGATATATATAAGGCAGTGAGATAATTTTGCATAATGATTGGAGTTATAAGGTAGAGAAGAGATATTTGTCTTCTTTTGATACAAATATGGAGTTATAATGCTTTGTATGTAATGCCTTGGTTTTTATGCATTCTTGATATGTATTTGGAGAGATAAGGGTATAATTTTTTCCTTGAAGCATATTGGCATGCAAGTGGATGTTTTTTCTCACAAGGAGCTATAAGGAGATTGTATTTTTCTCTAAGTCCTATTTTCTTGCTCAAATCATGCAAATTTGGCATGTGTATTTGGAGTGATAAGGAGTTTGTATTTTTCATGCATGATTTTACAAATAAATTTATTGTAAATAAATAGTAAAATAATATTTTTCAAATTACTTTATTATTTTCCACAAATTGTAAAGTTAAAAATAAGTACAAGTTGTAACCAATAATAGAGTAATTATTTTAATTACTTTATTATTTACTCACAATCAATTTTGCAAAAGTAAAATCATGCAAATTGATGAGTTGAGTTAACTAGGCCATCTAGGGGGCTCTTGCATGATTTGAGAAGTGTTTTTAGGGTTCTTGGTCAACTTTTTGGTCAAGTGTATGGAGAGGTCCAAATTGAAGTTATTTTTGCTCAATTTTTGGCAATTTGAGCCCTTATTTTTGGGGATTTTTGAGTTTTCTCGTGGATTGCCTTAGAGAGATTATTTTTAGAGGCAGTTAGCTGTAGTTCCTTTTTTACATGCCTCTTAGTGAGAGAAAAGCTATATATTGTAAAGTAAAACTTATTTTTTGCTAGTTCTTGCCTTTTTACTCTTATAGACTTTGGAGAGAAGAAGGTTTTGTAGCTCAATTTTTACAGTTTTTATAGAGAAATCACAGAAGGTTATAGGTTCAATTTCTTTATTTTCTTGCAATTTTTCCTTTGTTCTTTGAAATCAAGTAGTTTCATTTCCATTTAATGCAAATTGTATGAAGTGATTTGATGAAATTTTACTGTGTTTAATCATTAAAACCTTTAAAATTATTGTTTCACTATTACTTGAAGCATTGAGCATAGTGTTGTTACAGGTCTTAGGTTGTGTTAATGAAAATAATCCTTTTGTGTTGTGAGAAATCCTTTTCCTTCATAAAAAGCCTATTTTCAAGACTTCCTTAGAAATACTTTTGTGATATTTACGCCAAGATTAGATTGTGTGAGTCAGATTTTCGAGTTGTATTGTGAACTAGATTGCATATTTTCTATCCATTTTAGGTGCATCACCAAATTTTACAGTTTTATTTCCTCATAGTTTCTTTCTTACCCTTTTCTAAAACAGAAAAAACATACATTCCAATAGAATATTTTAAGAGAACCAGCCCATAATCTGGAGGTCTAATTTCATTATAGGGCACCTACAACCTGAAATTAGTCCCATGTTACACGGAATTGCAGATCTTTTTCCAACCTTGCATACGGGTGCAATTCCCAGTGATAATAGTTACATTCGTGCGGTGTGTACGTACTGCTAACACTTGTTGTATATCCAATATATATAATCAATATATTTCCTTTTGCTTGATTTATACGACTTCCTTCTGATGAAGAGAGCTTCCTTTGATTGCTAATTGATATCTCATATATTCGTTGATTTGATTGATTCCATAATAGAATTATAGAACAATAGAATGATAGGATAATAGAAGGATAGAATGATAGATTAATAGAATGAGAGTATGCAATAAATAATTATCTACTATTATCAATTATTGCATATAGATATCACTGTTAATATATATTCCTTTATGCCTTCTATATATTCTCTTGTTGATCACTTTTGGTCTTTCCATAAATAGTCTTCTGTTGTATATATATATATTTCTACTGTAATTATTTATATATCTTTTTATCTTCAGATTTGTTGTAATGAATGATTTACCTTGTATTTTTCTTCTTCTCAAATGCACTCCACATCTCCCTTTTATACCACTATATATCCCTTCAAAGGGAGGCAAACTCCTTCCAATGGAGTTGTCCTTATCCAAAGGAGGTGTCCCTTTTACAACTTACTCCTCTTCCTTCATATCTCTTGAATGAGACATTTTGTCCTTTTATAGGAGTGCGGCAATATTGGTCGGCCTCCTAAACAATTGTTTATATTAAATATTAACCTCAAATCTAGGTGCCAATCAAGGTGAAGTTGGCCAGCATAAACATTTATATTTAGTTTTGATTTATTGTTTAATCCTTTCAAGGTGAACACTAGACATATAAAGAGGTCGGCCATATTTTATTAGATTTAAATTTTTCTTTTGGGCGTCAAGGTAGATAGGAGGTTGCCCATTTGGGAGGTCAGCCAAATTTCAAACTTAATTTAGGATTTTGATGTTTTAAATATATCTTCAAGTTGGCTCATAATACATGACGTTTCATAGAGAGAGCCTTCCAATTTCAAGTAGAGAAGGTTAGAGAGAGATATAGATAGAGAGATAAAGAGGGACAGTGATAGAGAGAGAGGTACAAAGCTAGAGAAGGATAGCGAGAGGTGTACATAGATAATAGAGAGAGAGGTATAATTATTGAGAAGGATAGAGAGAGAGATATAGATAGAGGGATAAAGAGAGAGGTAAAGAGATAAAGGAGGTAAAGGGATAAAGAGGGAGGTAAAGAGATAAAGAGAGAGGTATTGAGAATGATAGAGAGATATAGATAGAGGGATAAAGAGACAAAAAGATATATATATATATATATATATATATATATATATATATATATATATATATATATATATATATAGGATAAAGAGAGAGGTAAAGAGATACAGGAGGTAAAGGGATAAAGAGGGAGGTAAAGAGATAAAGAGGGAGGTATTGAGAATGATAGAGAGAGATATAGATAGAGGGATAAAGAGACAAAAAGATATATATATATATATATATATATATATATATATATATATATATATATATATATATATACAGAGAGAGTACCTTTAAATTTCAAGTACAGAGAACATGGCTACATGCATAACCTTCCTATGAATAATTATTTCTAAATTTTACCTTTACCACCTATCACAATTGAAGAAACATTTCCTAGAACACAAAATCATTACCCATTATGGGATTACAAAACTAAGCTTAACTACATAAACATAGTGACAAAAAGTGTTTTGTTGTGTGATAGACTTGAGGTCACGATCAAGCATTCTAATGGAAAACCCTACATTAAAGATCATGCAATGGTACTTTTACAATGTAAAAAGGTGGAGCTTGGTATGTTTTGGTCCAAATCATCTACTCAAACTTTAATTATCACTATAGAACAACAACACACATCATTACATGGCTTCAATGTTCAAATGATGACCATGATTCAACAAATCAAAATAGACCTAAAAAATTAATGCAAATATTCTATATACTCTCTTTTTGATAATACTAATATTACAAACAAATTAAAAATTCCTATTTTCTACTCTTACAAATATGTCCCCCTTATTTATTGCTCTTCCCAACTCAATTTTACAAACTATGTATACTTTAAGTTTCCCATATGCAAAATAATGTTTGCTTTTATCCACACAGAACTCCTTTCCACATCCATTTTCGGCGTACCCATTGCACACTAATGTAGTCAAGGTATATTGTTACAAATCTTATGACCATCCAATTATAATTATATTGATAGTTGGTGGTACACATAGTGGTTATGTTACAACCTAGAGTAGGAATGTAGACATCTAACACCTTAGCTAGCAAAACCTAAGTGTAGCGTTAGTGGAGAATTCGATCAATTGAGATTATTCAATTGAGAAGTAATTTTTCCTACACTACACATTCGCACATGGTATGATCAATACAATTGGAAATAATGCCGCTTATTGAAGTGGCTCAAAAATGGACATTTGCAACAACTAAATTGAAAGTCCAACAAATAGAA
The DNA here is from genome assembly GCA_027924645.1 of Cunninghamia lanceolata. Lineage (NCBI taxonomy): Eukaryota > Viridiplantae > Streptophyta > Pinopsida > Cupressales > Cupressaceae > Cunninghamia > Cunninghamia lanceolata. The sequence continues at coordinate 3,673,927 of BSBN01000396.1, read as the reverse complement.
AGAATGCTTAGCACCAGGTCTATCACACAACAAAACACATTTTGCCACAATGTTTATGCAGTTAAGCTTAGTGTTGTCTCCTTCATGCATCTTTAAAGAATACAAATTTATTTTTGAAAAAACTTATTTACAAGACAATTAGATTGATATAATGCAATAATTTTATCTCATAAACTCTTAGCAAAGTTTCCAACTAAAACATTCATGAAGATTGAATTAGAAAGACACAACCTAATAGTAAATATTAAAATAATTATTCATATGAAGGTTATGCATGTAGCCATGTTTTTTCTACTTAAAACTAAAAAGTACTTTCAATCCATACATTTTAGTTACCCTTTGACATACTAAACACATATTCAAAGTAAAAGTATGGTGGGCCTTGTTGAAACTCTTTAAACTTCCACTACCAACCGACAAGGTGATCTGAAACGCCAAATCCAACCAATCCTTTACCATGTCATGGTAAATGAAAATTTATCTTTATTTTCTATAGACAAGTATTATGAAGACATACTTTATTTGAGATTTATCTTCTGAAATGGTTTCTTCTGATGGGTTTTGTCTAAAGCTTTGATACCTATTTATCCATCTTATTCATATATTTAAAGCTTATACTAAGTAAATCTTTGGAAGACACACTTTCTTTGAGCTTTATCTTCTGAAATGGCTTCTTGTGATGGGTTTCATAGTAATAGTTTTTTAAATCTAAGTGCTTTCTCTCATTAAATTTGATTTTTTGCCATCCTCTAAGATTTCATTCAATCCTTGCAAAATGAAACCATGGTTACCATGACTAATCAAACTAATAACCCTCAGATTGTAATTAGCAACATCCAAGCCTCCAATTAGTCACATGCTAATCGTGCAAATAAATTTGCTCCATATAATCAAAATATTGTCCATATAGGCCTACAATTGACAACGTCCATAATTGCAATTAGTCCCATGCTAATTGTGCAAAAAAAGTTGCTACACAAAATTAAAATAATAATAATAATGTCCATTATTTTCAATACTTTTTTTTGGTAGCCTCTTCAATTTGGGTATTTTATAATCTATTGAAGTCTAGATTAGTACAAAATTCATGCGTTACATAATTCACAATCCATGGAAATTCTTAGAAAATAGAGGAATGCTTCCCCTCTACCCCATCCCTTGTGTTCCTGTTGTTGTCTATTAGACTATTATAGGGGCTTGCACCTATTATCACATCAAAACCTCCTATCGAATTAATCATTTCATCAAGTCTTTCTTTTGTCAAATTATCCACTTATTCCATCTCAATCAATTTACCTTTTCATGTGTTTTTTCTACCCATCTTTTGAGGATAAGCTTTTTTTTCTTTACCATTTTATGCAAATACAACAAAATTGAGTGGTATACTCAAACAATGCAAACCAAATTCTGCACCCCCAATTCTAGCTAACAAAGAAAGGATATTGATCCCCTTTAGATAAATAAACTTCAAAATAGAAAGATGGTATCCTTTAATGAACAAATCAAAGTGATACATTTTTTCTTTTCTTCTATTTTTACATCTATGGAAGACGGAACCTAATAGTAGATCCATCTCTTCAATCATCAACAAAATCATAAGCTCTCTTCTCAAAAAAATACTTATTAGGGGAAAGGGGCCAGTAGCCGCCCACCCTAACTTCGCACATGTCAAGCTCATAGCTAGACATAGGGTTTCGACATTTTTTTTGGGTTTCTCCATATGCGACCGAAGAGCTTAAAGCTATTCTTTCAGCTTCTAGGCACTTATACATTTCACTGTACGATGTGTTATGTGCACATGGATCAAAAAAGTGTCATTTCAACATGTCACCCTATACATGCGCAACGATGTGCCAATAACCGCTCGCCATCACATTTGTGCATTTGTCTTAATTTCATTGGTTAATTTATTGGAATTGTAAACATATACAAATGTTGTCAACATATATTGGTGCATTTGTGTTAATTTATTAGGTTGGTATTTTACATATATTAGTTCTTTTTAAAAATTTAATTGCGGGGTCAAGTGATTAAAAACATAGCGGTTATTGGGCCCTGGGCGGCAATTGGCCCCTTTCCCCTACTGGTTTTTACATGATATATCGGCGTACCCATTGTACACTAGGAAAGATACAAGATGTAAGGCCTTAGGAAAGATACAAGATCTACAGGTTCGGCTCCTGCAAAACTAACATACATTTAATTCTAGGTTTTGAAAGTTCAATCTAGCATTACATGCTGGAAAACAATAAATGAAGATAAAGAGCCCATAGACTCCTCTACCGGGCACTCGGTTTATAGGTGTACGTCCTATCTAGGTATTAATGATTTTGCGTGGGGTAATTATGAATTGAGGTGGCAAACCATGTCAGCGGCTATGGGGCATTCACGATGCACCAGATGCCTCGATGGTCATGGATGCTGCATCCCTCAAACGTACAATGTACAATGTACAACGTATAATCGTCTTCGGTTACCGTCTGTTCCACTCCATTCTCGTTTTCCATTTAGGCCGTCCCGGTTTGGGCTTTGCCAGTCACAGTTAGTTTATGCTTTAACTCCAAACAGTCTCCCGCTCAATCAGTTTAAAATTTTCTCCTGCCAGTAGCGATGCATTCAAAATGTGGAAGCATAAACAAGACACACGAACTGTCGGACTGGATGGCGCACAGAGAAATCCGGTCTCCTCTACTGTTCTGATTGCAGGATATACACAAAATAGGTTTGTTGAGAAGGCTTTAGATACTTTCAAGCAAATGCAATTGGCAGGTGTAAAGCCAGATTCCTCAACCTTTGCCAGCATCCTCCCTACCTGTAGCAAAATGGGAGCTTTAGAACAGGATATGGACATCCACCACAGCATAAGGGATACAGGAATTTTATCAGATGTTGTAGTTGTAACTGCCCTGGTAGACATGTATGCAAAATTTAGGAGTTTTGACAAAGCACGTTAACTGTTTGGCATAATGCCTCAAAGAGATATCATCTCATGGAGTGCCATGACTGCAGGATATGCACAATGTGAAAGCATCGACAAGGCACGTGAGCTGTTTGACAGAATACCTCAAAGAAACGTGTTCTCATGGAATGCGTTGATTGCAGGGTATTCACAAAATGGATTTGTTGAACAGGCTTTAGAAACTTTCAAGCAAATGCAATTGGCAGGTGTAAGTCCAGACTCTACAACCTTTGTCAGCATCCTCCCAGCTTGTGCCAGATGAGAGCTTTGGAACAGGGTATGTACATCCATCAAAGCATAAAGGATAGAAGAATTTTTTCAGATGTTGTAGTTGCAACTGCTCTGGGAGTCATGTATGCAAAATATGGAAGCATAGACAAGGCACGCGAACTATTTGACAAAATGCCTCAAAGAAATGTGGTCTCGTGGAATGCCATGATTGCAGGAATATGCACAAAATGGATTTTTGCAAGGATGCTTTATAAACTTTCAAGCAAATGAAATTGGCAGTTTTAAAGCCAGCATCCTCCCCACCTGTGCCAAAATGGGAGCTTTGGAACAGGGTATGGGCATCCATCGAAGCATAATGGGAGTGGGATTTTTGTAGATATTCTAGTTGGAAATGCTCTGGTTGACATGTATGGAAAATGTGGAAGCATAGACAAGACATGTGAACTATCATCATAATGTTCCTTCACATGAGTATGTTTACTGCAAAGGCATCATTCAACTTCTTGACCATATTTATCCCTTTGTAGTAGTGTTAACAATATAAGGTGATTGTTCCTTGTTTCTCATCTTTGTGGTGAGTTTGTATGTCCCCTAGCTATGTGTTTGTGATGGTTCCCTAGTGTTTAACGGTTTCATATTTGGTGGTTGCTATTCATCTTAGGAACTTGTTTGATCATTTGTGGGTGGATATTTACCATCAATGTCTCTTGGTTCCATGTGGATGGTTGTGGTTCATATAGGTTTCAAATAGTTTAATCATCTTTTGTCTATAGTGTCATTTCACCTATCACCATCCCTTTTTATAATTCATGGGTATATTCAATAATTTGAATACTTGCATAGGTTTGGTTGGTGGTTTTCTTCACCATTTATTTGGCATGTCCCTTTTCTATCTCAAGAGTTGATGTGTGTTGTAGGTATGGAGAGAATATCTTCTTGAGCCTTGTGTGTTATCTCCTTATGCCTGTTTATTTCCAATTTCCCTTCTTTAGCCCAACAATGTGTTTAATGTAGATTGATGGCAAGTAGAAAGTAATGAATTTTTTCTTCAAGGTGGTTCATGTTTTCCTTTGGTTGTGGTTGTCCTGATGGTGTACACTTATGACGACGTGTCTTGATGTCTTCTTTAAACTGATCTCCATGTGATCCCAGGTGATCTTCTTTGTAGTATGATGAATGTTCCCAGCTGGTGGTGACATGATGGTGAGATTTGAATTTTCCTTCCAATATTCATTTCTAAGATCTATATATACATTGTTTGGAGATGTAAAAAGGTTGTTGGTTGTTTGATTGGGTGGCATCTTGCATTGGAGAACTAATAGAAAAGAAAGAGCAGAGTGTCTTGTGTTTCATAAGAGTTGAGCAATGCCAATGTATAAGTTTGATCCTCATTGTATTAGTGTCCCCCTTTTCATGTAAATCATTTGATGAATGAATACAAAGTATAGCTCCAGTCATTTGAATGTCTCCTTGAGTATTTGTATGCTTTTGGAAGCTTGACGACTTGCCTTAACAACATTTTCTAGTTAGAGTATTGATATTGGTTGGTTTGCCTTTACAAAGGCTATAAAACATCTTGTAAACTCTTTTATGAGATCTCCTTTCAATGCAATATGTGAAGTGTAGAAACTTACTTGTGGATGTGTAAGATATGTTCTTGTGAGTGTTTGCAAACTCCTTCTATTTGTCTTTCTTGCATATAGAGCCTAGATTATGTTGGCTTGATAAATATAGTTATCCATATCATCTTCTTTGAGGTGTTATCCATGATTTTCTTAAGGAATGTCATTGTGACGAAGATTAGTCTTTGTTGCCCATATGAATGAAGGCACCCTTCTGCTATGATTTAAAGCATGCCCCATCCCATTGCACTTACAATAAACTCAAAACATTAACCTCAATAGTCTTAGTTCAGTTAGTAGACCCACCATTTTGCATCTCCCTTACTCCCCTAAAACCCCAAAGTGTTTGTATACCTCCAAGAGGTCTGTAACAATGATAAATGTATTTCTTGTCCATCGCATTCATGTGTGATGTGAGATCGTGTGCCACAAATCTTAAGGGATTAAGAAGAATGCATCCAAGTCTCTACATGTATGTCGCATCTGCTTAATAGAGGTATACTATTTTACCCTTGGCTAAAGGCAAACTAGCACCAACAAGTGGCACATAGGTTGGGATCCATATAAGGTTGAGATCTGTTGAGTACTTTGTTGGAGAAAAGGTAATCGATAATCTTGTTTTACCTTGGCAGTTGTTCTTCCCCAAGGGATTTCTCTTTTGAGTGAAGAGTAATGACTCTATTGAAACAAACCCAGCCTAGTGACTCAAGAAACAAGTTGAAAATGGAAAGAAAGAAATAGTCTAGAGGTTTTGAAGAGCATGAAGGCACCACATCTCATACAAGAAAGTAGCATGCCACATGGATAGTGAAAAGTGTAGGTAAAAATATTGAATCTTCTCCACAAGAGTATGAGGTGGGTTTATCAAGTAGAAGTGATGCATTCTTGGATTTGAGGGATTGATACCAATACACTTTTGATGAATCAATTAATAATGTATTGAGGACTCAGAGAAGAGTGCATAGAAGTGAGTATGATATGCAAAGAAATGAAGGGCTCATTAGCAAAAGAAATAGAGAAAGATTTTCTAACTCTCTAGCATGGGAGTTGGGAAGATTTGATCCTGGTATGTAGATGTGGTAGGATGTCTCTTGTCCTACATCCCTTATTTCTTTTCATAGAGATGAGATTGAGTGTGACATAATATTTCACGATGTCAGTGAGCCATAGTGGTTGGTCAATGATCACCGTGAAAGAGAAATTGATAGGGAGTTGGATTTGTTGGACCATCTTTGATATAGGCATTAAGAATTGCAAAAGCAAATTAACAAGTAGCAAGCTTATTTGTTGGCACAAATTCCAAACCAACAGAATTAGAACCATGGTGGTTATGTGTTGCATAATCAAGTTCAACATTTACAACATAATCCTTAGCAAAATCATTTTCCAAATATGAGAGTTCCATTTAGGAGGTAGGCACAAATATTCCCACTAGTTAGGTAGCCTCCTGGGATGGAAAGATATTATTAGTTGGATTTATTTGGTATCCCTGAGTATCCTAATGCAATACCTAATGAGATAAGAGGAGATCATTTGTGGTGATTCATTAATGGACCATAGATGAGTATGAAATTGAACATGAGGATAAGACCATGAAATTATTTGTTCAGTCCTTGGAAAAAAGTGTTAAAGAATGGTACCACAATTTTCCAGATAGCAATGTCGATTCATTGGAGGAGTTCATGAGAGTCTTTAGACTTTAATATGGGGATAGGGTTGATTCTAAATTTGCAATCCATGAATTTACTACAATAAAGAAGGGCGTCAATGAAGTAATTGTTGACTTCAATACTAGGTTCATCATGACCATGAGGAATGTACCACCCAATTTAAGACTAAATGAATCAATATGAGAAAGCTTAGATGTCTCTATTTTATAAAGAAAAAAGTATACAACATTAGGGACAAATTGTATACTAGTACCACTTATCTACTAGCTCGATAGATGACCAAAATATTAGGGTGTAAGTTAGTCATTGTAGTCATGCTATGAATATATTGTATGGATTGGTATTACAAATGGGAAGTTGTGTTTCTTTGACAGATCCCACGTACGATAAAACATATCACTTTAATGTATACATAGGTCCCATTGAATATAATATATATAGAAAATTAAATGTTGTATTTAGTGGTAAAGCACATTAGACTATTTTGTTCCTACTTGAAAAATATTTTTTTATGTAACATTTAAATGTGCTAGTTTATTTATAGTTCATATTTTGATCACATGATCTAGTATATAAGTGGTGTTAAGTTGTGCTATTAGGTAGACCATTAATATGGTTATTATATTCAATTATTGTATTTTTTGGGGGCTGATCTTGGAGAATTTGACTACCTGTAACTAATCGACAACCATTAAGGTATTTATAAATACCACCAAGTTCACAAATGTTTAAGAAACATAGAGAAGTCAAGAGTGAGTAGGTAAACTAAAGATCAAAGACTAGTAGAATACATAGGACAAGTTCATAGAAGTAGGACAAGTTTACATTCATAGATTATTCTTATATCATAACTCATCCCTACATAGAATCAAGAGAATATTTTAATCCCATGGTGATTGCCTCTCTGTCATCTCCTATTCCTAACCTTGAAGCTTATACAATTTAGATCTTCATAAGTTTTTATGTGCATTCATCAGTTATCAAGCAAAGTAGACTAGTTTTTTATTTACGTTCTTGCACATTTTAATTATTAAGCTCAATATTCAAGTCAACTCAACTCCATAATTAGTCTCTAGAGGTTAGTGATGCTTAAATGTGTATGCATTTGATTTGATTATCCTAGACTAAGCTTTAGGAAACCTTGTTTTCTTATACATTTTTTATGAACTTAATAAATCCTATAAAACCTATGTAATTTCTTGGAAATGGCTCAACTTTGGGAGATGATGAGTCACACATGGAAATGGTTTAGATAATTTGTAGCCTTGATAGGATATTAGAATTAAAGTAAAAATGTCTAACATCAAATTGGACATAAGGACTTGATGAATGTATAGAGCAAGAATAGGCCAGGGTCATTTAACCTTGTATCTATGCAAAATCTTGTGTGGTGCTCCTCAAAAAATATGGCTCATGGAATTTATGTGTAGGTTTTTGAGCTTCAACTAAACTCACAATCAAGGATGAGTTTCCAATCCCTATGATTGATGAGTTAGATGAATTGCATGAGTCATATTTCTTCTCCAGACTAGATTAATGGTTTACATGGCACTAGATCCATCTTTAGGGAGTGCTCTAGACCATGTTCTGAACTCATGAGGGCCACTCAAGTTCCCAATTATGGATTTTGGCCTCACTAATGCCTTGTTTACATTCCAAATCCTCTTAGATCTTTTAACCATTTCTTAGGAAATTCATTATGGTATTCCTTGATGACATCCTCATCTACAAAATAAAATTGGATGAGAACCTCATTCACTTGGATCAAGACCTTCAAATTCTTTTAGATAACTAGTTAAGTGCAAAAAGTGTTAGGAGTAGGTGTTGTAAACCTTGCAAGTCCTAGTGATGATGCCATTATTGAATATTTACAAAATATTATAATGTTTGGTCACAATGGAAAAGGGTGCCACACATGAAGAGAATCTTGAGATTCCTTTGTTGGCAATCTCTATCGTGTGTCATTTGTCTTATTCAACGATTGTAAGAAGTCATTGAAAGGGGATTGCAAGTTAGACTAGTCAAGGCGTCTTTAATTGTCTCATAATTTATCTATGTTTGTAAGAGGTGTGTAAGAGACAATATTGCACCACCAAGGAGAACTCGAAAGTTGCATATGTTTCCCTTGGTCATAGGGGTCAATGGTCATCATCATGAGTTATAAGTTCTAAGTTGGGAGGAGTTAATTTTGGAGAGGGGCACATGGGTTCAACTTGAACAAGATGGACCAAGGTTTGACTCATCGTTTTGAGTCCATGGTTTTGGGAAAATATTTGTGATTTCTAGGATCTCCTTTTCCTATATACCAAGGGATTGAAGTGGAGATTGTATGTTTGATTTTATGTAGGTTTACGCTGCCAAAATTCCTCCAAAATGCTAAGTGTTGATCTTTAATTATACAATCTCCCAAGCCAATTTATCCAACTTTACATAGATCTCTTGTGTCTGTGGATACACAAATAACACGTACCATTTTATGGCCTTCAATCCAACTACATCCAAGGATCTTTTTAATTCTTTTCTCTCATTAATCTCCTTACCATTTGAACCTCGCACCACTTGACCACTATTGATGTTTGAGAGAAGAAAATAAGTCAACATTTTTAGGAACCAAATAAAAAAGCAACATCGTTGTAAATACTCCCAAGCCTATGCTCATATGTGGTTTGCAAGCACCAAGAAAACACATCCACACAACCACCACAGGTTTAACTGACATCTTAATGATACATTTTAGGGTGTCCTCAAGATAGCTAACATGGGCAAGAAGGTCAATCATGCACACATAATGATTAATTGTAGGTGTAATGCAATAAGGGTTACTCTGTGATTGAAGTATGTACAACCCTCATCCACACAACCACCACAGGTTTAACTGACATCTTAATGATACATTTTAGGGTGTCCTCAAGATAGCTAACATGGGCAAGAAGGTCAATCATGCACACATAATGATTAATTGTAGGTGTAATGCAATAAGGGTTACTCTGTGATTGAAGTATGTACAACCCTCATCCACTAAACTTGTATGGCTGCACACGCATAAAACACAAGCAAAGCTTATAATGTGATGATATGTTCCAAAGTGATTTATTAATTCAAAGATTTTGAAAGCATCCTTGCAAAATCCAGTTTGTGCATATCCTGCAATCATGAGACCACATTTCTTTGAGTCATTTTGTCAAACAGTTCACCTGTCTTGTCTATGCTTCCACAATTTCCATACATGTCAACCAGAGCATTTCCAACTAGAATATCTACAAAAATCCCACTTCCATTATGCTTCGATGGATGCCCATACCCTGATCCAAAGCTCCCATTTTGGCACAGGCGGGGAGGATGCTGGCTTTAAAACTGCCAATTTCATTTTCTTGAAAGTTTCTAAAGCCTCATTAACAAATCCATTTTGTGCATATTCTTGCAATCATGGCATTCCATGAGACCACATTTCTTTGAGGCATTTTGTCAAACAGTTCACGTGCCTTGTCTATGCTTCCACATTTTGCATACATGACTACCAGAGCAGTTGCAACTACAACATCTGAAAAAATTCCTCTATCCTTTATGCTTTGATGGATGTACATACCCTGTTCCAAAGCTCCCATTTGGCACTGGCTGGAAGGATGCTGACAAAGGTTGTAGAGTCTGGACTTACGCCTGCCAATTGCATTTGCTTGAAAGTTTCTAAAGCCTTTTCAACAAATCCATTTTGTGAATACCCTGCTATCGAGGCATTCCATGAGAACACGTTTCTTTGAGGTATTCTGTCAAACAGCTCTCGTGCCTTGTCTATGCTTTCACATTGTGCATATCCTGCAGTCATGCCATTCCATTCCATGATATCTGTTTTAGGCATTCTGTCAAACAGTTAACGTGCTTTGTCTATGCTCCTACATTTTGCATACATATCTACCAGGGCAGTTACAACTACAACATCTGATAAAATCCTGCGGTGGATGTCCATATCCTGTTCTCAAGCTCCCATTTTGGTACAGGCAGGGAGGATGCTAGCAAAGGTTGCGGAATCTGGCTTTACACCGGCCAATTGCATTTACTTGAAAGTATCTAAAGCCTCTTCAACAAACCCGTTTTGTGTATATCCTGCAATCAGACCACATTTCTCTGCACACCATCCAGTCAGTCAGTTCGCGTGCCTTGTTTATGCTTCCACATTTTGAATGGATCGCTCATTTAATGAGCTGGGCGGGAGACAATTTCAAATTGGTTGGGCAAGAGACTGTTAAATCCAAACCGTGACTGCCGAATTGAAAAACGGAAACGGAGTGGGAATGGACGGAAATTGAAGGGCCCACACAGCCACCACACAGCCACGTCAGATGGTCAGCGCTTAGAGTGTGCTGGTTAAGCCCAGCCAACTTTTAATAGTCACATCACCCTCTGCTGTCCGGACCAATAATTGCATCCGCCATATAACTACAGGTAGTGGCGGAGCAGGCTGTATGGATGCATGGGCATCAGCAGTGTCTATGCCACCATCGATGCCATAGGTGCATCCTGAATGCCCCGTAGCCGCTGCCCAAAAACATACAATGGCGAGGAGAAGCTAATGACCAAGGACAACTACCAATCTAAACATCATTAAACTTTGTCATGTCAAGGAGGAGGTTTGAAATGACAAGACGCACCATAACTAGGCACGGGGCTCAAGATGAATCATTTGAATTGTGCCCTGCTATGGTAGATCTGCAAATGGCCCAAGAAACAACGTCGATGTTAAGAAGACACAACAATTACCCGCGAACCAGCAATAACTTTCATATTTAAAAGTGCGTGACGAAATAGGGTCAGTGGGAGTGAATAGTGGACGATAAGGTAAGTGAAGTATTTGAACTTTGTTTGAACACCCATCGAACATGTGGAAGCAGAACAGATTGAATGGTGGAAGAGACATGGAGAGCAATTGGATTACACCAAGATGAATAGGCAAGCGAAAGTCCACCTCACAATGAAAACCACCAACATGCCACTACAACAACATGTTTATCCATCACAAATATGCATATGTCCAAGATAACACTTGCGGCTGCAGCATAGAGAACCAAACACCAAGTTGACCAACATATCCCCACACGATACTGCAAACTAAAAGGCAATTGCCATAAGCAAAAAAACATTGCAAAGGTCGAAGAGCAACATTGCAGGCACAACACATCCATCATAAGAGAACTAGGCTCAACGAGAACATTGCCACCACCACACCAAAAGGATGCAACCGAGAACAAAGTAGGCCACTGTAGCTGAAGGAAAGACCAACTACAAAGCATATTGGAGCCACCACACGAACCACAACATACAAGAAAAGAATCTTGCCGCACAAAGAAGAAAACTACTAGAGAAGACCAATGAGATCTGAGGGAGATTGCAACAACATAAAATTATACTTGCAAGAACATGTGCGGCCACCAAAAGCTTGAAGAAACCACCACACACGAGGATCTGCTGCAAGGGTAAAGATAAGGTAACGGTTGAAGCATATCACCTTTGCAGAGAAAACAAATAAGTTAGGAGCACATTTGGTACTAACAACAAGCAAGGGTAGATGATAAGGAGAATAAAAAGGAAACGGGGGGCACCACAAGATAAAAGTTAGCATTGCAAGGCATATGGAAGTAGGCAGAGACAACAAAACAATTCACCAGAAAGTACTGCAAATGAAAGCTAATGCATTGATATGAGTTGTGGTGGAGAGCGCACAAAAGAGATGACTTGCAAAAGAAACTAGGTAAACAAAAGAGCATTGCATTAATAGAAGCACCAAGTTTGAGCATGAAATTTGGGTGTAGGCCAATAGAAGATTCAAGTACTTGCAGATAGGGAATGGAAAGATCTCTAGGTCTCTTTGGAGAGTTTGTTTAATGTCTTAGGTATCATTTTGAAGTTTTAGATTCTAGCTAAGGGACCTATGTGCCCAATGGATATGCTTGTAGGTTCCTTGTTTCTCCCTCAAGTGGAAGAAGCCCATGAGTTGCTAAGATTATAGTGTTTTTCCCTTCATTGGCAAAAAACCCTTTTTTCCTCAGTATTCTTTCTCATTGCTTGGAAAAAATCCCTTTTGCCTTAGATTTTTGTTGTCATGCACATGCTAATAAGTGTTTTGGAAGCCTTTGGAGGCTTGGAGTAGAGCACGTCATTCAATTTGCCATGACATTCTCAATCTAACATTGCATGGGGTTAAAGCTTGACACAAGATGGTTTACAAGGTGAATCCCTGATAGGTATTGCTCATGCCTTTGCATGTAATGTAGTGGCGGGTCCCACACTTCAATTCTTCCTAGCTTTTACCATCGAGCTTCTCGACGTGTGCCATGTGTCATTCTCCCAACGATTTGAGAAAAAAGGTAGAGTATTTCTTTTAGGAAGTAGTAGGACTCGCAGGGCATAAATTTGATGGTCGTATGGCCATATTTAGGCATTTTTGCTGTAAAATACAATCAATATTTTCAAAAGACTGTATCACATGAAAGGAGAGATTTTTGACAAACTGTCAAAATTTATATAGAATTATGATTATATATATATTTGGTTTATATATAATTTTACTTATACTATGGTATGTCATAGTATTTTAAGGGCACCTTTGAATGGATAACTGTCAAAAAAAATTGCTTGACACGCAGGGTCAACCGTCAAATTTGAGCCATGAGTAGGAGGCATCCAATATAGCATGTTAGCACAGATATAAGAACCTGCAATGAACAAGGCCTATTTCTCAACTATTTTGGAAGCAATAGGGCCTGATAACTAGTTTTTGAACCCATAGCATTCAAAGGAAGATTCAAAGGAATTTGTTAAGTTGTTCGACATGTGATAAACTCTCCCACATCAACCTAACATTCAATTATAGAGATACATATTGAGTGGGAATTGAGCTACTAATTGGTTTGGATTTGCAATTTCTTATGCTACATGCATGACATTATAGGATTTAACCACTCCTTCAAACGTAGTTCAAGACAAACAAAAAAAATGCAACCGCTCTTGCATGGCATGTGTCAAACCATTGAATCTTGATGCTTACATGTGTGGAGTACTCTAATAACTGACATATTGTTAATGGCCATTGTATTTCTCAGTCTTAGTCCTTTTGTTGTGTAAATCTCAATGGGATTTCCTTCTATGCCATATTTGAAATTTGAAATTTGGATTTTTTTTCTTGGGGGGGACGGGGGCAGGGGCAATTTTGGCCAATAATGGACCCATACACTAGTCAACCTTATACCTCCAAGACACTATTAAACCTTCATTAAATTAAACCCTTAACAATTTTGCCTTATTACTCCAAATAAATGATATTTATACAAACTTTTCAATTTCACTACACACTTCTTAACATTTGAATATATAAAAATTGAAGTGCTAAAATTCTTTTGTTTGAATTTTTGACATATCTTCAAAATATTGTCTTCACATGCCACTTCAAAAGATGCATAAAAATAATTATTTCTTACCAAAACTTCCACATCTCCACATAGGCATATATGAGATGAAAACACTTCAATGTAAAAATGAAATTTACCGCCAGCCTCTAAATTTACCTCCCATACGCTCTCAAGCATTCATAATGCAAATGATTAATAATTGAAAAGGACAACTGCATATGCATTGATAGAGAATTTACTAATATTCAGCAGGGGCAATGCAACATTTCACTAAATTAAAGAACCACTAATCAATGAAATTCAATGCAGCCTTAAACTCCTCCATACACAACAATAAACAATGGAATATTAACCAATGAAAATTTCACCTCATGTTGTAAACTTGCTGCCAAGTTTGAAGCCGACTAGATTGAATAAACCACCACTTGCTTTCAAGATCTGGATGACTGAACAAGGGAAAGCAACTACACTATAAACAGCCTTTTCTCACGCCCAACAAAGATCATGTCAATATTCTGTTAAACTGCTCGTTAAATGCTGAGAATATATTCAAACCATTTCTGGGTTTTGTTCTACTCTTCTTCTTCTTTTCAAAATCTTTTGAATTTTTAAATTTTGTTAACAAAAGAGAAATATATCATAGTTTTACTATGGCTGTGTTAGATTGATATAAAAAAATGCCACTTAAAAAAACAACAACATAACAACAAACCATTTTTCTTTGCTAGCAACTTCTTCATTACGTCCTCATAGGTCTAGCATCATGAATGCTTTGATACCATATTGAAATGGTGACTACAAAAATAATATTGCCCATAAAATCATTATTGTAGATAAAATAACACAAAATATATTAATATGTTGAATTGAGGATAATTTTTTACAATGCTTCACATTGGCTTATAAAGCCTTATGTAAATACAACTAACTTCTTCTACAGGAAAGTAACTCCCAAACCAACTAACCTAACAAACATTTATTTATGAACTACCACTTATATATAAACTACTAACATTATTTTATTTATTTAATCTAACCTATACTGTATATAAAATGATGTAATATTGCAACGATTTGGAGGGAAGTGTTGCAAGTTGATCATTGATGGAAGCAAAATGAGCCTCTTTAGAAGTAAGTGTATGTTTGGAGAGAAGTGTTGCAAATTGATCATCAATAGAGGCAACATTGACAACTTAGTACCCATTGAGATAGTGAAGAAGTTGGAGTTGAAGACAGTCACACACTCCACACCATACAAAGTCTCTTGTTTGTAGAAGAGACAACTCCTCATAGTGATAGAGTAGTGTCAAGTTGCTATCTACATTGGGGGATACATAGATGCGATATGGTGTGATGATCCCAATGGATGCATGCTGTGTGTTTTTGGAAAGGTCATGGTAGTATGGAAGACGCATAATGCATGTGGGGTACAAGAAGACCATCACTATCAGTTAGGATGGAAAGAAGTTTGAGTTACTTCCCATGAAGGATGAGGAAGAAGGTGCATAGATGGGAAAGGTGATACTACTGTCAACAAAATAGTTTCTCAAGGAGTTTGGAGACTTGCAAGATTGATATGCACTCGTGGTCAAGCCTGTGTAGGAGGAGAAGAAGTATGCAACTTTGAGGAGTTGGAAGTTGTCATGCTTCTTGAGGAGTTTGTATATGTGTTTGGTATAGGTATGGGATTGATTGCCACTGATGTGCAACATCTCACATTGTATGGATCTAATTTTGGGTTCTAATTTGCTTAACAAGGCATTACATAGAATGAGCCTTGACATGAATGATGAGTTGAACAAGTAGGTTGAAGAATTACTAGAACAAAATTTGATAAGAGAAAGTCTAGGTCCTTGTGAAGGGTTTATAGGATTTGAGTTGAAGAAGGATAAAGAGTGGATAATGTGTATGGACTCTCACACAATCAACAAGAATATCATTTGGTATAGGTTTCCATTGTGTCACATGGACAACCTGATGGATTATCTAACTGGTGTGTGTGTTACTTTCCTAAGATAGATCTTAAGAGCGGATATCATTAGATCAGGATTCGAGAAGGAGATGAATGGAATATTGCATTCAAAATAAAGGAGGATTTGTATCAATCCAGTTAATGATGCCATTTAGGTTGACGAACATCCCAAGCACATTCATGAGGTTCTAAAACCATTTATCAACAAGTTTGTGGTTGTGTATCTTGATGAAACTTTGGTGTACAACAAGATGAGGAGATAAGACTTGTACATCAACTTGAAGAAATGCACATGCATGTAGAAGGAACTTGCATACTTGGGGTTTATCATATCCTTCGAGGGACTAAAGATGGACCTAAAGAAGGTTTGTGCAATCATAGAGTGGATGGAACCAAGAAGTGTTGCAAAGGCCTAAAATTTTTATGTGTTGGTTAGCTTCTATTGGAATTTCATCAAGAATTTCAATGACATTTGCACACCCTTGATGTACTACATGTGGAAGAGTAGGTTTGAGTGGGTGACTATTGTTGCTAAGGGAAGGGTAGGTTTAAGCAGTATGATGATCAGTGTTAGGCTGACCCAAGAGGGTAGACTGGTCATGTATTTTAGTAAAAATTGAATGAGGCTAGGCAATGATGTTTTGTTTATGACCAAGAATTCTATGCCATAGTGCAAGCTTTGTGCAAGTGGAGGCATTACTTGTTGTCATAGGAGTTTTTGTTGTACATAAACCACCAAGCATTGAAGTTCATTGATAGTTAGACAAAGCTCAACCAAAGGCATGAGTGTTGGGATTTAGATCCCTGTTATAACTAACTGATAGATTGGGATAGAGGAACTACTTAAGTTTGTCATAAAAAAATAGTTATAACAATATTATAGTCTATTTAAAGCAACATTAAAGGAAGCACATGAAATAGTTATTTACATAGTCTCAATCTATTGGCTTACAACATACTCTTCTTTTGTAATTGAATATTCATTTTATATCAACCTTCATCACATTCACCAAGATCAACCAACTGACCTTCTAACCTTGGTATATTCATACACAGTGATAGTTATAGCCACAAAACCATTGAACAAGGAATTCCAATCATCTAACTGTCTAACTGCCATGTAGAATACTAATAGTCACACAACCATTTTATGACCATATCATGATGTCACCATGCCACACATTACATGTAACATGACTTCTCCATATGAATAACCACTGCACATAATAAGCTATTGCTACTAACACTTGGTTCTTGGTCAAAGGTTGTTGACCCGTGCTACTTGAACTATGTAGTTGTCTTCCTTACATAACAACCAAACGTTGCCCATCGCTTGCAATAGCAAAGATAAACTCCTAATGAAACATTTCTACTTGCGGTACCTCTAGGCATCTCCTAGAATATCACCATGCCCTTGGTTATCACTGGATGTATTTCATTTGTGCTACTAGTGCACCTACATTGTCATACACACTTATAATGACATATCTACAATCATGTGGTTGTGAGTTCTTGTCATAACCCACATTTGAGTTTTGAATTTGAATTAGAATACTATGTCTAAAATTGTAGGTATTTTATTTTCAAATAACATAAAATCTAGTAAAATCAAATAATAAAATATAGCCTCATTTAAAAGAACAAGATAATAAACAATTTTTAAATGAATAAATGAGGTGAGGACACTTCTAGAAATGACAATAAATGAGGAACTTTTCCCCCTCATTCTCAAGTCAAGACTCCAATTTATGAAATGAGTCCTTTTTTTCCTTGAATTTAAGACCATCGGAAAATTTCAGAACACATTTAAGATTTCCAAGTCCTTTTCCACAAAAATTGAATGACAAGTTGGAAAATGGAGCAATTTCATTTATGGAAGAGACTTGACTCAAGGACTTGGAATTTCCTCCAAATGGGTCAAGTTTTTCTACAAATTGCATGGATTTTTTAGGAAGAAGACACTCATCTCTAGGTTGGGAGTGCTGGAGAAATCTATAAGAGTTCTCCCCTTCATCATTTTGTTTTGGTTCTCTTGAATGTCTAGTTTCTGAATTTTGTTAATAGATTTTAGTTTGTAATTCATGTTGATGATATGTTGCAATTTAATATCTGTGTGGATGTTTTTATGAAAGATTTGATGTATAGAAGTAGCATTTGTTTATGTAGACCACCCTAACCCATTGGCCTCTCCTCTCTACCACTCCCTCAGCCTTCTGCCATCCATACTCTGTTCCATACCCTGTTTCCATACCCTGTGGCTGGTCCATGCAGGCACATGCAGGGAGGACGTTAGCGATAGTTGTGGAATATGGCTTTACACCTGCCAATTTCATTTATTTGAAAATTTCTAATCCCTTTTCAACGAATTCATTTAGTGCGATCCTACAGTCATTGCATTTCATGAGTTGACGCCTCAGCTGGGCTGTTGTGCGTCCACTCCCTCTATGGGTTGATAGATGTCCATTCCCTGTTCCCAAGCTATGAGCTACAGAGGATGCTGGCAAAGGTTGAGAATCCTGGCTTTACATTCGCCAGTTGCATTTGCTTAAAAGTTTCTAAGGCCTCTTCAACAAACCTATTCTGACGCCCTTGTTATCATGGCATTCCGTGAGATCACATTACTTTGTGTCATTTGGTCATATAGCTCACACGCCTTGTCTGTGTTTCCACTTGTAACTACAACATTCGACAAAAAAAAAACAATCGGTCCATTATGCCTTGATGGATGTTCGTCCCCTGTTCCAGCACTCCCATTCGCATACAGGCTAGAAGGTGTTGGCAAGGGATGTTGCATCTGGTTTTACACCTGCTAATTGCTTTTGCTTGAAAATTTTTAAAGCCTTTTCAATGAATTCTTTTTGTGTGATTCTTGCAGTCATTTTGTCAAACAATTTTTGTGTGTAGTCTATGCTTCCACGTTCTGCATACGTGTCTATCTAAGTATTTCCAACTATAATATCTGACAAAAATTTCCCTTTCGTTATGCAAGAAAATGGATGTCCATACGCTATTTCTCAGTCCCAATTCGACCCAGGCAGGAAGGGTGCTATCAAAGGTTGTAGAAACTGACTTTGCACCTGCCAACGCCATTTGCTTGAAAGTTTTTTTAAAGCCTTTTCAATAAACCCATTTTGTGCGATCTTATAGGCATTGGATTCCGTGAGACAACATTTCTTTGAGGGATTTTGTCAAGCAGTCGACGTGCCTGCAAAAATCGCCCTCCCATTGTGCTTAAGACAAAATCCTTACCCTGTACTAGGTGCCTGATTTGCAGAAAATAGCATACAGTTCTAAGTGTTCCAAAATCATTGTAGGAAACTGGTTAAATATGAAGTTCTTCTTATGAAACTAAAATAGCATCTATTATGTGTTCAAATACTATTTTAGACAGTTAAGATAGATAACTCACATATTAGAATCATAAATTTTCCAAGTTCCATTAGGCTGAACTTAAACAAATGATTTATAAAATTTATCTCATTTTTTTTTTAGTTGCAAAGGAAACAAGTCATATAATTCTGTATATAATCTAGATTACAAGAGTGAGTGTTTAAGACCACTAAATCTTTGTATCGGATAAAGCAGTGGCCATCTATAATATACAGATTTGCAATCAACAAATTGACACCTTAATGATAAAGTTTAGGATGTACTCATGTTAGCAAGTATGTTGAAGAAGGTCAACCATGCCACATAACAATCCACCATAGTTGTAATGCAATAAGGATTATTCATACGATTGAAGTAAATGTAATAAATGAGAGTAGTAAAAGAAGAAATGAAGAAACTTAAAGAAAGGGAGTTAATGGATTTTAGAGAGGTGAGTACGATTATACGTAAGATGTGAATAGTGTAGAAATGATAAATATATGGAAAGAATGTAAAAGGTAAATAAGAGGAAAAAGTGTGATAAAAGAGGATAGATAAAAAAAATAAAGGTGAAAGATAATTAATTGGTGGAAGGTTAATTAAAAAAAATAAAAAAATAATAAAGTAGTTATATAGAAGAAAAAAAATATATGAATTAATTGAGGTATGAGAAATAAATAATAATATAGAAGTGTAGATATATAAAGTATAAATAGATAAAGTAAAAGAAAGATTATAAATAAAGAAATGTAAATGATAATAGAAATATGTAAAAAAAATGAGTGAATGAGAGTAAAGTAAGAAAGTAAATATAATATGGTACAAATGTTGAAGGGTACAAATATTGAGAGGTATTCTTGAAGGAAGGTGGCATACAAAGAGAAGATTTGAAAGGAAAAAGTAAAAATATTGCAAAAACTATATATAATTATCTAATGTTGAATTGGATTGCAAGTAAGCAACACTAAATTTACTTAAATCAACATTAAAAGTTTACTAGGGAAAATGAATAATTAATGGAGTGACTGAACTACCATTCTAGATAGATGAATTATGAATGTAATCCAAAGTTTTCAAAATTGGTTGTTAATTGGAAATTTAGATCAACAAGAATTGTTGTTAATCAAGTTATATTCACAAATGTTTTAACAAAGGAAACTATTTCACAAATCCATTTAGAGAGTTAAAGAAAACCTCTTGTTGAGATATCTGTCATATTATACAACTTTTACTAAGTCCTTAATTGGTTTTAAAGTTACAATAATGTAAATTATGATCATGGATGAATCATGAATGGAATCAAGAAGTTCTTTAAAATAGTCGTAAAACCTTAGAACAATGAATTACCATTTCTTAGGTATTAGGAATCATTGTTATCCTGGATCAAGTATATTCAAAAGTTTATTGATAATAGAAAGTAATTAGTTTTGTTGAAGTATAAATCTATTTAGAGAATTTCAAGTGAATCTCTTGTTGAGACATCTATCTTATTTTACAAACTTTTATTTATCCTTACTAGTTTCAATTTGAAAATGAGCTTATAATGGTCATGCAAGAAAATGTTTCGATTCTTCACTCTTGGAATAAAGTCTAATGATGTATGACAAAATAGATTATCAATATTCCTTGTTTTTCCAAAATTGAATCTTTTTATATTGCTAATTGATAGAATTGATTTAATATTTTCTCTAAGAAAAATGATCATGCATTTGTATTATATCTTACGTGCATTATGTTCCTTTATCAATTTTTTTTATTTAGTGATTATGCAAGTTTTTCTTCTACTAGATAGGCAAACCTTGTAAATATACATCCAAACTTAAACAAATCGCAGTGTTTAGTATTTACGGTACCTCTGGATCAAGTTTACGGGTAATGTCGTCGCATTGAACCAAGTACGTCATGCCTAACATAGCTGCAACAATGGCATCTGGGCACCATCCCTCTAAATCATCAGGGAGTAATAAGGGACATGTCAAAGTTAAATCTGCAGGAAAGGAAAATCTCTTTGGATACCTCACTAAAAAGATTAACTAAAAAGAAAAGATGAGTCTATCAAAAATAGTTGTAGGATGATTACCACGATAGATAATCCCTTTTATCTATCAATAGAATTGCTAGTGCCCGAATCGGCAGAGAGTTTGCCAGCTCCAATGCACAGGCAGATTCGGCCAACAGATACGGGAGGTTGTGTGAGCTACCTCCCCTTCACTTCTGGTTCTGCCACACCAAGGGGGGTATCCCTATAGCACATTAAGAATGTATGTTCCCTTGTATGTTCGAACATACAATCTCCTTTGTATATCTGCGGGCCCCACCAAATGTATCTCCCCCTTTGCCTGCTGCTTGTATGTCGCATATTCATTGCGACTTGTATGTTGGAGATACAATGACCCTTGTATGTCTTCATTGTATATGCATTAGCCAATGCATCTTTCCGTTGTACATCTGCTTGCATCTTTTCTATTGTATCTAGCCATTGTATGTGGCGAATGTATATTGCACTTGCATCTCGCACATACAAACCCCTTTTACATACAAGCAAGGAATTTTTCCAGGAATATACGATATAAATTCTCTCCTATATGCCCGGAAATGCATATTCTCCTTTGTATGTAACCGTTGTATGTCTAAACATACAAACCCGATATACAAGTAGACCCTTGATACATCTGTAGAATATTCTAGGAATCTGTGATAGATTCCCCCAATGTATATGCACCTTTGTTAAGCCCGATATGCATTGTGAAATGCATACAACCAAATTTTTCATTTTTTGAAAGCCAATGGAAATTCTATAAGCTCGCCAATGTATAACTGCACTTGTACATACAAACCCCTTTGTATATACAAAGATACATGCATTTAACTAATTTTTGCAATTTTCTACTGCAGAGGCTGAAAGTGTTAGAATTTTTTGGACTTTTAAGGAAGGTGCCTGCAAATGTAAAATGCTTGAAACCTGAATTCTGAGCAGGCACCAACAAGAATAAACTCGTTGGACAAATATGCGTACTAGGTAAATTATCCTCACATGAAAACTTAAATGTCAAACACTCTCTGGAGGTGTGTTTGCAAAATAGTTTCGTAGGAATTACATCATTGTATCACTCGAGTGGGTGGCAGTTGGGGAAGAACTGTGTACCCACTCACAGTTACATAAAACATAGTGCAAGATAGAACAACATGTTCTCATCCTCGTGACAATCACATCCGAAGAGGGCCTTGATCCTGTGGATACATGGTATGTAGGTAGTCTAGACGGTGAAGGATGCCCCCAGTACTTAGGTCCCTCAGATATAGGATATTCTTATATAATCAACTTCGTAATCTCGATCCCTAGTTTAAAGGTTATCTAGGTAACTTAAGAACTCTCCTTGTACTTAGAAGAATCCTTGGGGTGGATTACTTGTACCCATCTTTGCCATAAACTGAGGTGAGTACAAGTTGATGTTATGTGTTCCCTGGTTGACATCCTTAGTACAGTGCTTGGGCAGACTGTGGTCTCCAGGAAGTGACTCGTGAACTCGTATTGGTCCCGAGGGAGTCAGAAGTCTCTAGCCAGAGCATAATGATTCCTGTCCTATTTAGCTCGGTTGGCTATCGTGTTTACTTATCTCGTATTGGATAGAGTCTTGGTCCGTTTGACTACCAGGTTGTTTGGCCACCATTTGTTCTACCTCATTTCAGGTAGCGATAAGGTCCGTTAGACTTGGTTCCATATGAACCTATTTGCCCAAAGGATATAAGAGCTCGGGTTGGCTTAGGAATGTTTTGTTTGAACATATGGCCTGTATTGGCTGAAGTTTTCTTGAGTACTCAATCAAAGTCTTGATATATCACATATGAACTTGTTAATAAAGTAAAATTTTTGAAAATTTGAGTTTGGACCAAGCGGGTCCTTACATGTGGTATCAGAGCAAGGTTCAAACACTCGGCCTGGAGGCTTACTAACTTAAAATCGATAATAATTGGTATTTAAAATAAGAATTGTAATAGATTTAATTATAGTCAATTTGCATGTTGTAAACCAAAAATTGTAGCAAGTGGTAAATCACCTCTCTCCTTGTTTTCAGAATTAAAATGGTGAAAACCCTAAATTTGTGAGAACTATGTTGAGAGGAACCAGTCAACCAAGAACCAGCTGAAAACCCACCTGAGAATCCAAATGCTGCTATAGAAGCAATTATTAACTTGTTGACAGAGCAGAGAGAACAATTGGAAAACCTTGAGCAAACAATACAAGACTTGAAGGCTAGGCAAGGGACAATAGAAAACATTCTAGAACCTCAAGATGAACATCAAAATGAGGAAGTACCCATAGCCCAAATAATGAATGAGCCAGAGATTCCTAGGTCTCGACAGGAAACCACCGTCCTAGATATATCACAAGATCTTAAGAAGATAACTCCTCCAAAATTTTATGGTAAACATGTGGGGGATGCTGCAGAAGGATGGCTCACTGAGATGGAAAAATATTTTGAGTTAAGGAACTACTCAGAGAATATCAAAGCAACTTGGGGAGCTTATCAACTAGAGGGAGAAGCTACCAGTTGGTGGATAAACATAAAGAAACAATATTGCTATTCAAAGGAAAACCTAACTTGGAGATAGTTTGTGAGCCACTTCCGTGAGAGATGGATTCCACAGCTATTTTATGATGAAAAGTTGACTGAGTTTCTGAATCTCAGACAAAGAAATCTCATAGTCCAATAGTATTGGAATAGATTTGTGAAGCTACTAAAATATATTCCTATCTATCAAAAGGATGAAAGGTCTCAGGCAAGGAAGTTTCTTTTGGGATTGAATATTGATATTGGGGCAGAAGTGGATATGTTTGCCCCTGAGAACATGAATCAAATCTTGGAGAAGGCACTCAAATAGGAAAAGAAATTATAGGAACTATCGGTGGCAAAGCAAAAGTTTCGGGACAAGTAATTTGCCTTCAAAAGGAAACTAGACAATATGGGCAACAGAGGAGCTCAAAAGAACAAGAGGAGAGACTGGGGTAGAACAGAAGCTACTGGTAATCAAAATCATAGGAACAATTACAATGGTAATGCCAGAGGGAATGATTGGAATGCCCCACCTTGAAGTTCTAACGGACCCCCTAGCAGATGTTTTATGTGTGGAGGCAATCATTATGCAAGGGATTGTTCAAAAAGGAATGGGTCCAATCAGCCACAGCAACCTCGGCAACATCAAATACATGCTGCCATTAGGAATCAACAAACTCGCCATCAAAATATACCTATGGAGACAAAAGGTACACTTTTTAGTAAATCTATCACTATTTTAATAGATACTGGTTTCTCCGAGAATTTTATTTCCCTAGAATTGGTAAACAAAATGTCTTTGCAAACTAAGAATATGGAATCATCTTGGATGGCTCAGTGTGGTGACAAGGCTACAGGGAAAGTGAACAAGTACATAAGAGGAGCCCTCATTAAGTTTCCTAAACTAGAAACCAAAGTTGACTTGTATGTCGCACCCTTGGGAGCCTATGATGTCATAATCGGAATAAGTTGGCTAACGAGTCATAAGGCTAACATAGATTGCTATAAAAAAGTGGTGGAATGTGTAGATGATAAGGGGTGTAGAGTTAGGATCCAAGGGATTTACTAACCTATATCAGTGGGGACCATTTTTTCTATGCAACTAAAGAAGGCAAGGCGAAAACGAGAAAATCAGATATTCTTAGTATCTTTAGATGAGAAGGGAGAAGAGAAAGAAGCCCCTAGATAATTAATGGTATTTTGCTAGTCTACATATAAACTTTGTTCAAGAACTCTCCACAAGTGAGTAGTATACCCTAGTTCCAAAAATGAGATGGACAAAATATTTGCAAGGTAAAACTGACAAGGTTGTAGATGTCTTGAGTGAGTGGCAAGAATTGTTGTCTAAAATGATAGTTAAACTAGTGAGTATGAAAGTGATGAAAGATTTGGATTTTGTAGATACAAGGTACACATGCATGAACCCTTGGGCCAAAGATAGGAGCCCCTATGAGTACTTGGTGCAAGAAGTATACTTGTTCAGGAGGCAACTATTATGCATCCTGCAAAGTTCAATAAGGGAGAACCTCATCAAAGAGTTGTACGAAGGTAGACTTAGAGGACAATTTGGTGCATAAATGACACATGCCATGTTGGAGGAAAGGCACCACTAGATGAGATTGCACAAAGATGTATGCAAATTCATGGGGATATGCAAGATCTACCAAATGACAAAGGGTATCACACAAAACGCTAGGTTTGTGCATGCAAGGCCAACTGTGGAATTGCCCATGGATTTTATCCTTTGATTGCCTCACATATAGAGGGGTAATGACTCAATCCTCATAGCGGTGAATAGATTTTCTAAAATGACACACTTTATTTCTTGTCAGAAGTCAATTGACACATCCAAGATAGCAATTTTATTTTTCAAAAAGATTGTGTGGTTGCACTGGTTACCTTTGAGCATTCCATTGGATCAAAGTATGAAGTTCCTTAGCCATTCTAGCACACACGTTGTGGAGAAAATTGAGCATGCAACTCAATTATAATTCTACACATCATTTGCAGACAAATGAATAGACAAAGGATGTCAATTAGAGTCTTGGCAATCTACTTAGGTGTGTAGTAGGAGAGAAGCCTACACAATATGACTTTGTGTTGGTGCAAGTAGGGTTTGCAGAAAACACGGTGAACAAATTATTAGGGAAGACAGCCAAGTGGTGTATGGGACATCCTTGCAAGGTGTCACTAATTTGTTGGGAATAGAAAGTAGGAGGTACGTAAGCATAGAGGCTAAAGACTTTATGGAACATGTGAAGGAGGTTAGGGGAGAGGGCCCGATAGTGGGTCGGGCTCCTATACTGGGTATAGGAGTTGACCAAACTGGGTCCATTACTTTTTAATAAGAAATCTTTTAAATATTTAATTTTTTTCCAAAAATAGGACATATGGGGACCAATCAATGTTCCCATCACATTTGTTTACTTTTTAGCATTTTTTTTATTAATATTAGGTGGCATACACAAATGATTAACAAGGACCTTAAAACATAAATGCAATTGACATTATTTTGAACTTGTACACAAGTGGATGCAACAGAACCCAAAATGTCACATTAAAGCATTTATATTAATAAGTAAATATCCATATCTTCCAAGTACATGACCAACCATCAAGCTAATTTAAGTTCCAAGTTGCATTATAATAAACAGTTTTAAACATTTTTTCATTACAACATATCCCATCCAACATGGAGACCCATCCCAAAAAAATGCATATAATAAAAAGTTAGAGTACCAAGTAAAATGTAATAGTGCCCAAGTGCACTCAAAACAGTGATAAATGTCCATCTACTTGTCCCTTTTCCTTAATACCTGCAAAAAAGGCCATAGATAACTGTGTAAGGCTCACCAAACTAGCCGTCAAAATAAGAGCACAACAATTTATTAAAATCTAGCACAAACATCCCAAACAAGCATTTAACCAAATCAATCAACTCTCCATTAATTTGACACCATCGAAGGTTTAAGGCTCACCAATCAAGCAGTCAAAACACATTAAAGGAAATCAACCAATTTAGAGCAAACAAGCATTCAACCAAATCAATCACCTCCCATATTTAATACCAAATTCAAATTTATAGACATCCATCAAATCATGCAAATGAAGTGCAATACAAACAATTTGAACCAATCAAATGAGAGTGAATAGATCATAAACAAAAAATTCCAAGTTTTCCTAAATAAACCCTAGATTTCCTAGTGCAAGTTTCCAACATCCCATACACAAGACTCCTGGAGGCTTAGAATTGCAAAGTTCTATCAACATTCAGGTAAGTTCAATATTCCAATGTCACTGCAATGTCTATTTCCATTTCAAATGTTTGTTGTTTAAGTTTAAACTCTATTGTTGTTTTGAATTACAGACATTTAGCTTCAATTTTAAACCAAACAACAATACATTTAAAACATAAATATCTTTTAATGCGAGAGTGTGAAAAAATGGTTGCGAGTTGCTCAGAAATAATGTTGTTATGGATTAATCTATATTGCCTTATTTGTTTATAATGTATTCAAAACAACCATCAAAACAACTGTCAAAATTTACATGTATTCATCTAACACATTTAACATTCATTCAAATTTAAGATATTTGTATTCATATGTAAATTTCAAATGGCCTATAGAGGTATCTGTATTCATCTAAGATACCTAACTAGGTAAGCGTCAAATGACCTATAAATTTCAATGGGTTAATCTGTATTGCCTTATTTGTTTAGAATGTATTCACAATAGCCATCAAAATATAACCAAATTGCATTGATATTTAACAATCTAGGGTCCATGTGTAGTATTTAACAATCTAGGTTTCATTTGGTAGGTTTCATGAGAAGTAATTAACAATCTAGGTTTTTGTCCTGTTAGGCGTGCACATCATAAAGTTCAGGATGCTTTTATAATTGATAAGTTTCTTTCATTGGGTTCAAAACACCCTTAGGATTGAAAGTTCAGCTGTCTTATGAAATTGGTTAGGTCCTAATTTTGCTTTTTATATTGTTTAGGGCCATCACTAGTATTGTTGTTAGCAAGTTTGAACCTGACAAATTTTAATCTTTTCTCATGTCTTGTGCTATTACATATTGTCAACTCGAACTTCAGTTGATCTGTTTAACTCTTTCACTTGGTTTGACATTTATTAGCCTACCCTGTGACAACACATCATTATCCTGCCCCAAGCCTATATCAATTTTTCTTCATTGGAGGCCAAATACTATCTTCACACCCTTTTGATGTAGACCAATTTGATGAGACATATCCAATAGAGAGCACATATAAGTGCTCATTCATCAATTGTCAGAATTTTTTTTATTTGGTTTAGTTTTATCTGGTAAATTGTGATTGTGTACATTCAAGAAAATGTTAGGTGGGGTGAAGTTGAAGAAGGAAACACAGTGGATTAAAGAATAAATGGAAACTTTGAAAAAGAGAATGCTTGTTAAAACACTTCTAAGATTGTATTGATTGACAGAGAAAGAGATAAAAAGATTAGATGCATATGTACTGTCTGCCCAACAAGTCATATCTGAATGGAAAAGATTTGGACAGTGGAATGATGATTACAACTTTAAAATTAATGACTATCTGATATCTGATATAGACAAATATTAGCAGCATTCTCAAATGTCAAACCATAAAAAACAAACATACGGTTGGTGCCTGCATGAGTATTTAGGTTTCAAGCATTTAAATATGCAGGCACCCTCCAAAAAAGTCCAAAAAATCTAACTCTTTCGGCCTCTGCAGTTATAAAAAATGCAAAAAATAGAGTTAAAATGCATGTATCTTTGTATATAGAAAGAGGTTTGTATATACAAGTGTTGATGTGCATGGGCGGGCTTGTAAAATTCCCATCGACCTTTGAAAAAATGAGTTATATGCATTTTTGAATGCATATCGGGCTTAGAAAAGGTGCATATGCAAGTGGGAATCTTTCGCAGATCCCAGGAATATTCCCAGTTTGTATATCAGGTTGCATGTAAAGATGCAAGGAAAAATATACAAGGGCACACATACATTTGCTACAGTGCGGCCTAGATACATGTGGTAGGGCCCGCGGACATACAAAGTTGAATGTATGCCCGATATACAAAAGGAAAGGTGCAGAGGTGTTTGCATATACAAGGATTGACATACAAGCGGGATATACAAGGTGGACTTGGCCAAAAGAGTTAATAGCATTTTGAAATATTTTAAGATCCGCCTTTGTGTGTTTGGGATTGTATATTCCAAATATACAATCGAATGAACAAGGTAAAGCATGCAAACAGGTCAGCGGCGGTCAATGTCAGAAATGGGGCCCATCAGTTGTATGTGCATTCGCTTGTATGTTTGCACATACAAGGTTGATAAACAAAGGAAAAGTATACAACCTAGACGTGAAGGAAGAGTAAATGTAGTGAATGAAATTTGAGGTCAGTGGGTTGTATAAAGCACTTGTATATGTTGATATACAAGCCGATGTGCAATGAAAAGGATACAAGCCGGATTTCAATAAGAGGTACATTTTGATTCATAATGATTTGAAATCTACGGCTTGTATGTATATTGTGTTTGTATTTGCAATATACGAAGGAGACATGCAAAGAGAAATGTACATGGCGGGACCCTAATGCATTTTCAATTTGTTCTATAACAATTTGAGGTCCGCCTTGTATGTTAAACAGTTGTATGTATATGCATTCTGCATATACAAAGATTTAAAAGGCATTTGAGGCGGAAAAGGCAAAATGAAGATTGCGATGGGAGAAGCCAAATGAGATAGAGCACCTATGTGGCACGATTCTAAGGATCAGTGACTTTTCAAAGGTGTTTTGAGGCCACAGATTTCAGGGATGGAAGGAAGATCAACGACTCTATTCAAATGGAGGGTTTTCTATGTATCTACAGCTGTTTCTAGGTGGGAAAGGTTTCAAGGCATGCAACTGCTGCATCCCATGAGTAGGTCAGCCATTTATGGCAGGAATTGTAGAGATGGGTCGAGTTGACAGGTCAAACACCCAATTTAGGAAGAAAAATCTTCGAGTGGCTGCACATCTCCCGATTCTCACCTGCCCTCTCCTTTGTTTTCTGCGGCTGCATTCAATATTTTGGGCGCCATTCTTGGTGCATTGTATTTGGTGAGATTTTGATTTGCCATGGGATTAATTTGCTGAGTACAGGTTCTTGCTTTATAAGCAGAATGTGTTACTCAATTTTAGGTTGTTGAAGACTTGGGCAATTTTGGGGGAAAAATAATGAAATATAGAGCATTTCCTGTTTGTTGTATCTTTGTGGAGTTTATGAGTTGCATCTGAGTGTATCTTGCACATATGTTCAGTTTCTTGTCATTGTATATGAAAAATGCATTGTTGCATGTATTTATCTATTTGTCTCCATTTGTTGCATGCAATTTCTTCTTTTGAATCTGGTTGCTAAGGGTTTCTTAGATTCTTGGGTATAGATTTCTATATCACATACCTAATCTCTAACTTCCATTCAAGGAGTGGATTAAATCATTTTAGGTTAAGTATGGAGAAGATTGTATGTTAGCCGGGATGTTTGTAAGTAGAGACAGTTAAATACCCATTCTTGGGTCATATTTGTAAGGAAAGCATCAATCTAACCCCTTGAAACTTGAATCCAAAATGCAATCCATTCTTATGTATACGTCTAGTTGACTCCTTGCCCTGAGATAGGCACTGGTCTGCTTCTAGATTAGTAGTTATGATCCAAAACCCCCTGTCTTGCATCCAAACCATCAAACCAATCATTCCATATTTCTAACCGGTTAGTTGTAGGAGTAGGATTAGGATTCCCTACATGCTCTCTGCCTGAACCATACAAACATGTCCAAGAATGTTGCTAACCTTGTGATTTGTCACAGAAATCTTGGTCCATACATGAGAGTATTCTGCCTGTTATCACAAAGCTAAATCATTCTGTCATTGGGTGAGTCAAGGTTAAATCTTTAGCTAATAGGGATACCCCCTTGGTGCGGCAGAACTAGAAGTGAAGGGGAGGCAGCTCACGCAACCTCCTGTATTTGTTGGCTGAATCTACCTGTGCATTGGAACTAGCAAACCCTCTATTGATTTGGAAGTAAAAACCAACAGATGGCGACTCTGTTGGGGACTTGATGAAAAAAGAAGAGTTATATTTTATCCATCCGAGTCACCAACAGATGACGACTCTGCTGGGGACTTGATGAAAAAAGAAGTGTTATATTTTATCCATCCAAGTCACTAACAGATGGCGACTCTGCTAGGGACTTAATGTCATATCCATGAAAGTTTGAGTCTAAAAAAATGAAGAATCAGACCTGGAAGTGTTTGTTGCAGCAACTTTGGAAAGTTATATGTGTGGCTATGCTGTGGGAGAACCTAGAAAGAAAAGAAATCAATTTTCAGCTTCAGCCTATTTGAAGCTCATTCCTCTACCAAGGAGGTGGCGACTCTGTTGAATGAACCTATCGAAGGCTGCAACATATCCAGGTATTTACATAAGTTTTAAAAGACTCCCTATTTGGTGAAACAACACTGGTTAAAAGGGAAATATTGGTGACTAGATTGCATGCTTTTGTAAGAACCTAGTTTGTATTTCAAAAGGAGTATGCAATGTTGTTAAAAGACTCGTATAGGGGACTTTAGGCAAGCTGAAATAGTAGTTGTATCTTAAAAGCCTAAGGTCATTGTTGTAAAAGAAAATCTGAGTTGAGAAAAGGGTTGCAAAAACACATGAAAATGTATTGTCATCCCATGCACCCTTCTGAGGTGTCAAATGCAGTAATGCATAATAATTAGTCCCAACCATGTCATAGAAAAAGTTTCAATATTGACAGATATAAGCCCATAAATTTTAATGGCATTTGTGGCTACCCAAATGCTTTTCCATCTAAAATAAAAAAGTATTTGCCCAAATTCAATGGTGCAAAGGATGAATTAGCTGAGAGACACTTGCAGCAGTTTATAAATGTGATAGATGATTTTGAGATTGACCATGAAGATGTAGTTATGAGATTATTTGTTCAATCTCTAGATGAAGATGCAAGGGACTAGTTCTCCTATCTTCTAGTGTACTTTGTTAGCTCTTGGCAAGAATTTAAATATGCATTTCTAGAACAATATGGTGAAAGAATTTTTGAATTTGTAGTCATCAGTGATTTCATGTATATCCATATTGAAGAAGATGAGTTGATCCTAGCCTTTAACCTCATATTTATGAGGGCATTGAGAAGAACACCAGAATGTATGAGACCTAATGATGCATTGTGCCTAGTTGTCTATTTGGGAGCATTTGATAAGAAAATGAGCTATAGATTGAGAGATAAGGAGCCCACCACATTGCATCAGGCACATCAATTTGCAATAGACATTGAAAATAATTGGAGGTATGGGATTCAAAAAGGTTATTTTTCTAAAAAAATTTCCTGCCCTGAGGCCACCAATGTTGATGAGGGATATAGTTTAAATGTTGGAGATGAATGTCAAGGTACTCACACCCTTGTTGTCCCAGTTTTTGCATCATTCCAAGTTGATGATGTTTATGTTATAGAGGAGGATGTCCTGATTTGCCCAGCAAATCAAGTTGACAATAATAAATTTTCAAGTAATATTTGCATGCCAGTCCTAAACAAAGAGCATTCATGTTTAAATGATTCAGTTGTGCAAAGTTGTGATCATATGGATCAAGAGTCAATATCAATTTCATCAGGAAGTATTAGAGGGCTAGAAAATGATGTGAATATTTTAACTTCAGAGTGCATTAAAGTAGTAGAAATTTTGTATGTGGGGCAATCAGATGTTAAAGATGACAAAGATGATATCCATGATTAGTTCATGGGTCAGGTTTATTCTTCTTATGACTATGGATTTGTCAATGATGAAAAAGAAATGGATTGTCATGAAGAAGAAACAGAGACCTTTGCAATGAGTATGAATCCCCTCTATGATGAGCTTGCGGATGCATTTGACATTGTGAGTCATGACTTTCAGTGGTGCAGAATTAACCCTTTGTTTGAAAATGATGATACTCATTTGCAAACTGTGGATAATGAATGCTCATCATCATTTGGTTCAGACATGTGCAACTATGTGTATGTGGATCAGGATTTGTTTTCAATGACAATAAGTGATATAAATGATATTGGCGGTCTCATATATTCTGAGTGTTTTCAGTTTTTGGATCAGCTTGATGAGTGTTTGGTAGTGTGCAACAACCAGGTAGATAATGAGTATTGCCAAATGCAATATGAGGATATATTATTGGAAGATTATAACATACATATGTTGCCCAATCCTGAAACATACTCTACTATGTATGATTATATCCCTGATTGTAAGCTGCAGATTGATAGTGGCAAGCTTTCAAAAATGGTAAAGCGTGTAATTAACAAGATCAACATGTGGACAGATTGTTTTGGTATTTTCAGTTGTGGTTGGGGTTATTCAGAGTGGAATTAGGCATTTGACAAGAAGAGGTTGTGGTTCTTCATTTTTGGCTGCCCAGGGCCACCAAAATAATGTTTGAAAATATAATTTGTGTGTAGGTTGGTGCAATGTTTGACTCTGTTGCCCAATGGGTAAGGCTCAATCTGCAAAACCAAAGATTCTGAAGTTCTCGCCATGCCTGCAAGAGGCATGCATCCCCAGATAGAGCTTGTGTTGGTGCCTGCATGAGTATTCAGGTTTCAAGCATTTAAATATGCAGGCACCCTCCTAAAAAGTCCAAAAAATCTAACTCTTTCGGCCTCTGCAGTTGTAAAAAATGCAAAAAATAGAGTTAAAATGCATGTATCTTTGTATATACAAAGAGGTTTGTATATACAAGTGCTGATGTGCATGGGCGGGCTTGTAAAATTCCCATCAGCCTTTGAAAAAATGAGTTATATGCATTTTTGAATGCATATCGGGCTTAGAAAAGGTGCATATGCAAGTGGGAATCTTTCGCAGATCCCAGGAATATTCCCAGTCTGTATATCAGGTTGTATGTAAAGATGCAAGGAAATATATACAAGGGCGCACATACATTTGCTACAGTGCAGCTGAGATACATGTGGTAGGGCCCGTGGACATACAAAGTTGAATGTATGCCCGATATACAAAAGGAAAGGTGCAGAGGTGTTTGCAAATACAAGGATTGACATACAAGCGGGATATACAAGGTGGACCTGGCCAAAAGAGTTAATAGCATTTTGAAATATTTTGAGATCCGCCTTTGTGTGTTTGGGATTGTATATTCCAAATATACAATTGAATGAACAAGGTAAAGCATGCAAACAGGTCAGCAGCGGTCAATGTTAGAAATGGGGCCCATCAGTTGTATGTGCATTCGCTTGTATGTTTGCACATACAAGGTTGATAAACAAAGGAAAAGTATACAAGTCGGACGGGAAGGAAGAGTCAAATGCAGTGAATGAAATTTGAGGTCCGTGGGTTGTATAAAGCACTTGTATATGTTGATATACAAGCTGATGTGCAATGAAAATGATACAAGCCGGATTTCAATAAGAGGTACATTTTGATTCATAATGATTTGAAATCTGCGGCTTGTATGTATATTGTGTTTGTATTTGCAATATATGAAGGAGACATGCAAAGAGAAATGTACATGGCGGGACCCTAATGCATTTTCAATTTGTTCTATAACAATTTGAGGTCCGCCTTGTATGTTAAATAGTTGTATGTATATGCATTCTGCATATACAAAGATTTAAAAGGCATTTGAGGCGGAAAAGGCAAAATGAAGGTTGCGATGGGAGAAGCCAAATGAGATAGAGCGCCTATGTGGCACGATTCTAATGATCAGTGACTTTTCAAAGGTGTTTTGAGGCCACAGATTTCAAGGATGGAAGGAAGATCGACGACTCTATTCAAATGGAGGGTTTTCTATGTATCTACAGCTGTTTCTAGGTGGGAAAGGTTCCAAGGCAGGCAACTGCTGCATCCCATGAGTAGGTCAGCCATTTATGGCAGGAATTGTAGAGATGGGTCAAGTTGACAGGTCAAACACCCAATTTAGGAAGAAAAATCTTCGAGTGGCTGCACATCTCCCGATTCTCACCTGCCCTCTCCTTTGTTTTCTGCGGCTGCATTCAATATTTTGGGCGCCATTCTTGGTGCATTGTATCTGGCGAGATTTTGATTTGCCATGGGATTAATTTGCTGAGTACAGGTTCTTGCTTTGTAAGCAGAATGTGTTACTCAAATTTAGGTTGTTGAAGACTTGGGCAATTTTGGGGGAAAAATAACAAAATATAGAGCATTTCCTGTTTGTTGTATCTTTGTGGAGTTTATGAGTTGCATCTGAGTGTATCTTGCACATATGTTCAGTTTCTTGTCATTGTATATGAAAAATGCATTGTTGCATGTATTTATCTATTTGTCTCCATTTGTTGCATGCAATTTCTTCTTTTGAATCTGGTTGCTAAGGGTTTCTTAGATTCTTGGGTATAGATTTCTATATCACATACCTAATCTCTAACTTCCATTCAAGGAGTGGATTAAATCATTTTAGGTTAAGTATGGAGAAGATTGTATGTTAGCTGGGATGTTTGTAAGTAGAGACAGTTAAATACCCATTCTTGGGTGATGTTTGTAAGGAAAGCATCAATCTAACCCCTTGAAACTTGAATCCAAAATGCAATCCATTCTTATGTATACATCTAGTTGACTCCTTGGCCTGAGATAGGCACCGGTCTGCTTCTAGATTAGTAGTTATGATCCAAAACCCCCTGTCTTGCATCCAAACCATCAAACCAATCATTCCATATTTCCAACCTATTAGTTGTAGGAGTAGGATTAGGATTCCTTGCATGCCCTCTGCCTGAACCAGACAAACATGTCCAAGAATGTTGTTAACCTTGTGATTTGTCACACAAATCTTGGTCCATACATGAGAGTATTCTGCCTATTATCACAAAGCTAAATCATTCTGTCATTGGGTGAGTCAAGGTTAAATCTTTAGCTAATAGAGATACCCCCTTGATACGGCAAAACCAGAAGTGAAGGGGAGGTAGCTCACATAACCTCCTGTATTCGTTAGCTGAATCTGCTTGTGCATTGGAACTGGTAAACCCTCTGCTGATTCGAAAGTAAAAACCAACACATACAACATAGGAAATCATAACTACAACCAAACCGTAAATTCAAACATACAACATAGAATAGAACATCAAAATATGAAACTATTAAATCAACACATAGAACATCATAAATTAGAATATGAAACAATCAAAACAAACATATAACATGACACATCTTCTGTTTAGAGCATAACTATGAACTCACTGAATAAACTTACAAATTCAAATTACAAATTGCGATTACAGAGATGAAATTGGAATGCCATATGTTGTAATGTTTGTGATTAATATTAGTATAGATGATTGTTGGTCTATGTTGTTATCTTGCTTTACAGATTTTAAACTGTCAACTTCATTGCACGCATTCCCAAGTATTCATATTTGTTCTACTCATCACGTACAAGCCCAAGTAGTTCTTGATAGTTAGGCTGTACCACCCTGCAGGCCTCTCTACTAATCAACATAGGCAAGTGGGATGTCCAGTTCAATGCTTTAGGCTCTTTATTTCTTTAACTTTGTACTGAAGAGATTCAAAAGATTCCAAATTACAAAACTGATGTCCAAAGGTGTTTGTTAACATGTGCAGATGAAGAACAAAGCTCAAATGTGGACCCGTTGTGGCACCAAGAGACTAAAGACAACCATGCCTCTAGAAAAATGAGGAGTTCATTTCTTGCTGGATGAAGATAGTCAAGCTGCTAACGCGAGCAGTCCTTAACGAGCTGAGCCAGTTATTCAAGTAAATGTAGCTGTTAGAAGCAAGAAAGTTTCAGTTCAACGAGAGTGGATGAAAGAGGATATGGATTCAGCATTGAAAGATGTGGAGGATAATGGAATGTTGACAAGGAGTGCAGCCAAAAATTAGGGAATCCCTATGACAATGCTTAGCAACTAGTTAGGTATTTTAATAACATCATAAAAAAAAGGTCATCCCACTGTATTGATAGCAGTTGAAGAGCGTTTTATTGTGGAATGGTCTAAAGAAATGGTAGCAATGGGCCATGGGTTGGAGATTATTAATCTCAAAGCAGAAGTTGCACAAATATGCCAAACACGACCAAACCCTTTTGAGGATGGGCTGCCTGGGAAGTCCTGGTGGACTGGGTTTAAAAGGCGTCATCTCAAATTAACATTGAGGACAATGGAAGGACTAGATAGAGACAGAGCTCTAAACCTTAAGCCTGCTATAGTTGCCGCATTCTATGACACACTGTCCAAAGAATATCAAGCCAACCCATACGAACCACATAAAATTTGGAATTGTGACGAAATTGGAATTTAGGATGGGAGAAATGGAGCCATGCTTGGCCAAAAGAGGTAGTAGAAGTGTCTCATACATTATTCCAAAGTACAAGGAATGGATAACAATTTTATGCTGTGTTAATGCTGTCGGACAGAGCATACCAGGCTTCTATCTTTTCAAAGGCAAAAACTAGCTAAAAAACTACATTGCTGGCTGCGAACCAAGTGTGTGCATGGCTGCCCAGCCCCATGCTTGGATGATGAAAGAGCTGTTTATGAACTGGCTGCATCATTTTGCACAATTAGTTTTGGGTGGAGTATCATTGACAAATAAGCACTTGCTCATATTTGATGGCCATGGCAGCCACGTAGCCGTGACAGCCATCTAAGAAGCCAGCTCTTTGGGTATTGATTTGTTCACACTACCAGCACACACATCACACAAACTGCAGCCATTGGATGTCAATTTTTTTTGGCATACAAGTCATATTTCAAATCATAAAGATTAGAGTGGCTAGCCAGATATCCTAACATAGAAATAAAAAGAGCATAGTTAGCAGAATTAGGTAGCAAGTCTTTTCAGAAATCACTGACAGTTTCAAACATCATTGCTAGTTTTAAAAGGATAGGTATATGGCCCCTCAATCCAGATGCTCTAATGGATGACATGCACCCCAATGAAACTTTTCAGTTCAACATGCATGATGATGCTTCTATAGTGCAGAACATCCTTAGTCTTTCCGGGGTCAATGTGTTAGATGTGGAAGTTGCCAACACATTGCTGTCAGGGCTTGCCAATCTTGATTTAAATCCTACAACAACAAAAATAGTGGGAGAGGAAACAACTTTACATGATTCAACTGAACCTACAGTGGGAGGTCAACTAGTTGATGACATGGCTAAAAGTCAACAAGAGACTAACATGGATGGACTTAGCCTTCCCTCTCCCCCAAGCCATCCATCATGGTTGGTGGAGGGAGCCATGAATTTAGGAAGTGACTTGCATCCACAGGAAGAAGGCAACACATTCTCTTTCCCCTCTCCACCACCCATGTTGAATGTGAATGAAATGGTACATTACTATGCCAAGTGTGGAGAAGGTGATACCGAAGATATTACAGATTTGAGCCAGGATACCGAGGCATTTTGCGATGAGGCTAAACACAACATTCATGGAGATTCCATGTAACATCCTGCTACGTGACCCCTGAAGGGTAAGAGCCAAAAGAGGACAAGATAATTTTTTTTTTGACATAAGTGGACAACATACACAGATTCAGTTGCCAATTCGATAGATTGATAGCATTCATTTTAAACACCAAAGAAAATGTTCCTAATCCCATCTGATAAAAACATGAATCCATAAGCATAAAATACAGGTGGATCCGATACCCACACTAGAATTTGTAAATAAATAAAGGAACATCACATTTCTTCTCATTAAATACAATGATTACAACTTCTCTCCTACGAGAGTTCAATTACATAATTGCATATACAATTACATTGATATATTCCAGAATATGATACAAGTGCAATAACATAGTCCTGAGTATGATACAAGGGATGAATGGTTACAATAGTTGAATGAAGTAATGGAAAGAGAGATCATCTCCAACTGGTGCTCCAAAACCTGTTCGCTGGTCCCCAATGGTGGTGACAATGCCTCCCAACCATGTGGACTCCTAAGAGACCACCCCACCATGCTCGAAGATAGTCACAAGACCCAAATGGATGAATAACAACAAGGGGATACACGATGGCCAACACTCACATCAGACACAGAGCAGACATGGAGAACAGTGCATATAGTCAAAGTCATAATATAAGTGTACTCATCCAAGTCATAGGTCGGGTACTACTCACAACTGCTAAGGTGCTAGATACTAGAGTATAGTAATATGGAGTGTCATCATGCGTGCTCCAAGGGATGGCACCACACAGGACCGAGTACCTCTCATATAAATGAAGAGACTCAATCGTGCCCAAATCCATGCCCCACAGATGGATGATTCGATGCCCAGTAGATGGATAGGCCTTCTCATTGCATCCTTAGCCTTTACAAGCACTCAAGGCCATGCACGAGGTCTAATTATCTTATTAGTGTTTTTACCCCAATGTTTTAGTTTTTAGTTATCACTTGTTACTGTAACTCGACTACTAGTTCCCCTGGCAGCCACTTACCAGCTCCGGGCCCGTAGAGAGCCACTCTAGATGACCACTCTAATGCCTAGACCTTTTTCATCTCATTTGACTAAATGAGG
Source organism: Cunninghamia lanceolata (assembly GCA_027924645.1). Lineage (NCBI taxonomy): Eukaryota > Viridiplantae > Streptophyta > Pinopsida > Cupressales > Cupressaceae > Cunninghamia > Cunninghamia lanceolata. The sequence goes on along the minus strand of BSBN01000396.1, from coordinate 3,634,582 downwards.
AATCCAAAAAGACTAAAAACACTAAGTTATAAATTGAAAATGACCATAAGGATGAAAAATATGATCTACAAGACCCAAACTCTCGACGACAGAGTAATTTATTGAAATTAGCTCTTTGTCAGTAAGGTTAGTTGTGTAATAACTCCAGTGACCCCAATCTGATCACATGCCTTATGCCTTAAGTTGCAGGTATTAATCCTATACAGATGTATCACTATGATGTAGAGGGATATGATAAAACCTGATACAAATTAAATTACATGAAGGAGAAATAGACAGAGGTAGTGTAATCTAGATGATGCCAAAATGATCATATTATATTCTAATTAAATGACAATCAACTACCAAAAAGACACTGAGAACCAGAAAACTAGAATATCTTACAGTAGACGGAAGATACAACAAAACCAGTATTTTAAGATTTAAATTGGAAATATAGATTTTGGAATTGACTGCTACAAAAACACACAAAGTAGCTGTTACTTTAGATAAATAACATGAAATCTCAAAAGGTGAGGGGATCGGCAACCCCTCCACACAAGTTTAGTGTTCAAATGAAGTCGACAAGAGAAGGCTGAGCGTGATATTATAATGTTGTAATGAAAATCCCATCAGAGTAGTCATCATATAACAAAGAGTTCCATGGGACTTAGATCTCTTCAATTTGTGTCCTGGCATCCCAATCTTTTGTATGGTTACCTGATTAAATTCTAAAAAAAATTTGAACCCTTTTCTCCACGCTATGCAAGCAGGCCGCCATATGAGTGTATGATAAAACACCTCAAAGGCATATGAAACACATTTCTTGAGTTTTGACTGGGATGATTTGGGGAGGCTGTGACTGGGAGGATTTGACTGAGTCAAATTTAAATGTTTCAAAACTAAAATTCTTTATTGGGTGGAGTTGCTTCAGTTCATAGAAGTGAAATGCTTTATCTTTTCAGCTCTAAACATTTTGTGCAGTATAAGAACGTTCATGGCATGAGTTTGTGAAGGGTTCAGCCCAAAAGCATAATAGAAAACATATCAAATTGAATTCATTGCAAAGAAGGAAAAGCCCTGAATCTACAGAATAAGGAAATCGTGTAGCAGGTTGAAAGAAATAAACTCAAGGAAAAGGGTGATGTAATTATCTTGCACTGGAATTAACTTTGGCATATCATTTGAAATGACAGTAAGGGGTTTTAGTTTCTTTTTTTTTGTGCTGGAAGGATAAAGAACTGAAGTAAATACCTCTTTACCATTCGCACTCCCCTTCCTCAGCTGGCAGATCATTCCCCCCTACACTGCAACGCACCTCCTCTTAGACTTTGATCGCTTACTTGAGACTGATTTGCACTCCCCTCCAGATAGCTCAACTTAGCTCTTCCCATTCCATATCCTTCGCCTCTGATGTCCTCTTTCTACGTTGCCTTCCTTTCCAAAATAGAGAAAAAAACTTCCCCAAAATGTGTTGACCCCCAGCACTTAATTCCTACGTCCTTGTTTATCTGCCTCGAAGATATTTTCCTCCAGCATTAAACTCCCTTCAGTTATTTTTTGCAGCTATAAACTCCCTCACCAACTTCTCAAAGGGGTCATCGCGTGGCATGGGAAGGAGTTGAAATAAAATATTATAAAAAACTAACTTTGTTGACTCTTACACAGCAAGGGAGGGGGTGGTTGTTACATCCAACCCCTCTAGGTCTAGGCTTACTCCTGGAAGCCTGCAAATGCTAAGATGTAGCCAAAGCACACACACTAGTCCAAGAAATTCAATACAATCAAAGGAAGCCAAGGAAAAAAGTCTCAACAAATGGACTGGAAAACTACACATGACCATAAGGTAATCCAGACGGAAAGACCACAGCACGGGGACACTGCACTAACTGAGTGTAGTGGGCTAGGGTAGGTTATAGGGCCTGTGACTATCTCCAGTAACCACCATCAGGGATAATAAGAGTACACTCAGGCCTATGAATTCAGGGGGAGTCAATACTCAATACCTGCAACACTCCAAGCATAGATCAAGGTACCTGTGCATATATATACATCATATAGCCAAAGCAACATCAATCATGTAAGCATGAAATCCATCATAAGTAATAATAATGTCCACATCATAATAGTATCGAGAATGCACATCATCGGTACCAATTCAAAATAATAACAAGATGCGTAATCCAAAATAAAGTACATAGTCATCTAAGTCCATCAAGATAAAAAAACATAATACGAACACAGGGGTCATTACGTCCCCTAGAAGTCTACAAAAAGATATGGATAAAGGTCTCTCATCCTCGTCACATCTTCCCAAGATGCTGAGGACTCACCATCAAGATCCCATTGGACCCTTATCTGCTCTATGTCCTGACCCCTGAGGGTCAACCTTTGATGCTGAAGGATGTGTATGGGTTCTAAAGAAAGTTGCCCATCCGCCTCGACCTGCAAAGCAGTCCAATCAAGAACATGGGTCACATCAGGAATATACTGTCTAAGAACTGAAACATGGAACACATCGTGGATGCATGATAGACTTGGTGGTAAAAGGGGAGATAGGCAACATGACCAATCCTCTCAAGGATCTCAAAAGGTCCAACAAAATGAGGTGCTAGCTTCGAGCCTTTCCCATAATGAATGGGGCTCTTCCGTGGAAGAACTCTCAGAAACGCATGGTCACCCATCGAGAAATGGCGATCAAACCTACGGGCATCGGCATACTTCCTCTACCAATCCTGAGCTATAGCCAACTACTCTCTGATCCACACTACCTGCCGCTCCATATCCTGAAGCATCTCTGGACCCAAAATAACTCGGTCCTCTAAGCGATCCCAACTCAACAGAGTGCGACATGGCCTACCATACAAGGCCTGAAAGGGAGACATACCGAGAGAACTGTGATACCCATTGTTATAAGCAAACTCAACTAGGTACAAATAATCCTCCTAACGAGACTGCTGATCCATAACATACATTCAAAGCATATCCTCTAAGACCTGATTAACCCGTTCTGTTTGTCCATCAGTCTCGAGATGGTATGCAGAGCTAAAATTAAGTTGAGCTCCCAAAGCATGCTGAAGGGATGTCCACAAAGTTGAAGTGAACACTAGATCATGATCAGAAATGATCCTACGAGGAATACCATGCAGACGCACAATATCCTCCATAAACACTCGAGCTACAGACACTACAGTGTAGGAATATCTCATGGGTGAGAAGTGTGCCACCTTGGACAACTTATCCATTGTGACCATAATAGCATCATGATGACGCGAAGACATAGGTAGCCCCACTATGAAATCCAGAGATATCGTATCTCACTTCCATCCAGGGATGGAATGAGGTTGCAACAATTTGGCTAGGTGTTGAAGCTCTACCTTCACCCGCTGACACTCAAGACACCGAGCCACAAAATCGGCAATATCTCATCGCAAACCTGCCCAATGATACAACTGTCAAAGATTGGCATACATCTTCATGACACCCAGATGAGCTGTGTAGGGTACACGATGGGCCTCTGATAAAACCAAGGAACGAAGATCACCATAATCTAGAACATAAATACGACCAAGATGTTGTAAAAGTCCATCAAGCTTGAGTGAGAAACCTGTAAACCTACCCTCAAGGACTCTCCCAGACTCAATCTCTGCTCTCAGCTCTTGATACCAAGTATCACTAGGAAGTGACTCCAAAATACGGCTCCGCAAATCCACTCCAAGAGACAAAAATGAAACCTCATGTCTCCTCCTACTCAAGGCATCCGCAACAACATTCTCCTTACCCTGAATGTAGCGAACCTTGAAGTTGTACTCACAGAGGAACTCCATCCAACGGTGTTGCCGAGCATTCAAATTCGGCTGAGTGAAGATATACTGCAAACTGCGATGATCACTATGCAACTCAAACTGATGTCCCAAAAGGAAATGTCTCTAATGCACAAGTGCATGGATGACAACTGCTAATTGCAAATCGTGGGTGGGGTAGTTTAGCTCATGATCCTTGAGCTTACGGGACTCATATGCAATCACTCGTCCCTCCTGAATGAGAACTGCCCCCACACCCTCCAATGAAGCATTGGTGCACACTAAAAAATTACCTGTAGGATCTGGCACTATCAAGGTAGGTGCACTAGTCAGCTGCTCCTTAAGAGCCTAAAACGCTAACTCACACTGATCTAACCACACAAACTTCTTCCCTTTCTGCTAAAGAGAAGTGATGGGATGGGCAACTTGAGAGAAATCTCTCACAAATCAACAATAGTAACTTGCCAATCCCTTGAAACTACGAACCTCGGCCACATTTGTTGGTGCTGGCCAATCCACAATAGCCTGAATCTTAGAAGGATCCACTAAGATACCCTCTCTTGAGATGATGTGGCCCAAATATCTCACCTCAGTCTGGAAGAACTCACACTTGGCCAAATTGTCAAACAACTGATTATCTCGCAAGCACTGCAACACTTGTCGCAAATGGCCTTCATGCTCCTCCATAGTCCTCGAATAAATCAAAATATCATCAAGTAACACAAGAACAAACTGGTCAAGATAGGTGCAAAACACCCCATTCATCAAACTCATGAAAACTAATGGAGCATTAGTCAACCTGAAGGGGACAACTGTGAACTCATAATGTCCATAGTGTGTACGAAATGCTGTCTGATGAATGTCTGCCTCATGAATGTGAAGCTGATGGTATCTTGACTTCAGATCTATCTTGGAGAACACTATGATGGTATATGAGTGCAAAGCTGATGGTATCTTGACATCATTTGATCGAACAAATCATCTATCCGAGGCGACAGGTATCAGTTCTTCACTGTCACTTTGTTCAACTAGCGATAATCAATGCACAAGTGAAGAGATCCGTCCTTCTTCTTCACAAAGATGACAGGTGCTCCCCAAGGGGATACACTAGGATGAATGAAGTACCCTTCTCTAGTAACTTCTCTAACTGCAACCGCAACTCACCCAACTCCTGAGTAGTCATGCAATACAGTGCCTGAGAAATAGGCTCCGCACCAGGAATGAGATCGATACAGAAGTCTATGTTGTGCTTAGGTGGCATACCTAAAATATCACTCAAAAAGACATCTGCAAACTCCTGATGAATAGGATGATCATCAAGAGATACCTCTTGAATCCCACCCTCAGTAAGATTACTAACTAAAATAGCAAACATCTGACAACCTTTCCGCAAGGCACGCTTCAGCTGCATAGCTGAAATCACATGGAGAGAAATGGGTCTCTGAACCCCAACTAACTCAACATGCTCCCCAACATCGTCAACAGATTGAATTGACTTATGCCGACAATCTATACTGGCTAGGTGGGTCTCCAACCAATCAATGCCTAAAACAATCCCGTAGGACCCCAAAGGCAACACATGGAGATCCACTGTGGTAGTGAAGGTGCCTAAATCCAACACACAACCACGAACAAGGGAGTCTACAACCACCTTGGATCCAGTAGCTAACTCAACCTGCCAACCAACGTCTTGCCTTGCCACCACAAGTCCATAATGCTCCACCAGAGAAGGAGAAATGAAAGGATCTGAAGCTCCTGAATCAAATAAGATAGATGTGGTAATCCCACATAACACACCTGAATACTCGACTATGGTCCCCTGATGCTCATCTTGATAGTTATCAACCACCACAAAAAACTCTATGTGATCTTCCAACATCACCTACTGTAGGCTCTGAAGTAGCCTGCCTCTGACTACCTCTAGCTACTGATCTCTGAGGACACTAAGCAGCTATATGACCATGCTGCCCACAAGCATAACAACCACCCCTACCAAAACCTCAGCCTGAAAATGGTGCACGTGACTGCTGGGGTCTACCACCCCTAGAACTATGTTATGCACTCTAAAAACTCTGTGATGGACCACTCTGTTGCCTACTCCAAGAGCAATGATGTGAACAATCTCTAGCAAATGAAGTGCCAGTATTCTGCCCACTCTGCTGAGATTGGGCAGGCCTATGCCTCTGTCGTTGACCGTGTCTAGGAGGTGCAGTATGAGATGTAGATGGTCTAGCTCCCTGAGACTGTGTACCCGAAGCAACTGATCCTGAACGAGGGGCACTACCAATCTGAACACATGCCTGACCACCAAAACCTCTAGTCAAATTCTCCTCTATCAACCTTGCCTTCTCCACGGCAACCTCTAAGGTCTTCGGCTCAAACACACGGACACCACCACTGATATGGGTATTCAAGCCCCTGATGAAATGGTGTACTAACATTAGCTCATCATTGGAAATGCTAGCATATTACTTTAGCTCAAAGAAGCCATGCTCATACTGATCTATTGTCATAGTCAACTGACCAAGTTCATGGAACTCATCAGCACATCTCTTTCGATAGTAGTCTGAAAGAAATCGTGCATAGAACCTCTCTAAGAATAGTCCCCATGAAACAAAAGAAATATCTAGGTGAAGCTTCTACCGCTCTACTCTCCACCATGTAGATGCAAAACCTCTGAGATGCATAATGGCACATCGAGCTCTAGTATTGCTACTATAAGGATGCATAGCAAAGCATCGATCGAGATTGATCAACCAAGTCTCTGCCTCTGTACCTATACTAGAACCATGAAAAGTAGGGGGATGAGCCCTAATAAGATCCCTCATGTGACCTGCAGTAACACTATCTCCATCCACCCTATCCCTCACAACAACTACTCTCGAATGATCCAGACTATGAGAACACTCACGCTCAGCTCCAGGATCCTGACCATCCTGAAGAGAAGGGTGTGACTCTGCCTCATGAGATACCTCCTGACGAGGTCCTAATCGGTCCATAATCTGTTGTAAAAGAGCTAAAACCTAAGCACCCCCGAGCCCTTCAGCTTGATTCTCAACACGCGAATCCTCCTGACGCTCACCCTGATTGCCCTGATTGGCATCATGCCGGGTGCTACGTCGAAGAATAGTGGCTATACCTCAAATTCTGCCTCTAGCTCTACCCCTAGGAGGCATCCTAAAGGAACAAAGAACACACCAAAATAGATCATCACAAAGATGACCTAAGCACCATACTAAGGCATGAAAGCATAACAACATGACTATAGAACAATATAACAAGCTCATGCCCCACACGCCAAATACAACAACACATAGAAGGCTCAAGTATGCTAGAGCTCCCAGTGTGTGAACATGGGCTTGGATACTAGATGTAACATCCTGCTACGTGACCCCCGAAGGGTAAGAGCCAAAAGAGGACAAGATATATTTTTTTAACATAAGTGGACAACATACACAAATTCGGTTGCCAATTCGATAGATTGATAGCATTCATTTTAAACACCAAAGCAAATGTTCCTAATCCCATATGATAAAAACATGAATCCTTAAGCATAAAATACAGGTAGATCTGATACCCACACCAGAATTTGTAAAGCAATAAAGGAACATCACATTTCTTCTCATTAAATACAATGATTACAACTTCTCTCCTAAGAGAGTTCAATTACATAATTGCATATACAATTACAATGATATATTCCAGAATATGATACAAGTGCAATAACATAGTCCTGAGTATGATACAAGGGATGAATGGTTACAATAGTTGAATGAAGTAATGGAAAGAGAGACCATCTCCAATTGGTACTCCAAAACCTATTCGCCGGTCCCCAATGGTGGTGGCAACACCTCCTAACCATGTGGACTCCTAAGAGACCACCCATCGTGCTTGGAGATAGTCACAAAGCTCAAATGAATGAACAACAAGGGGATACAAGATGGCCAACACTCACATCAGACACATAGCAGACATGGAGAACAGTGCATATAGTCAAAGTCATAATATAGGTGTATTCATCCAAGTCATAGGTCAGGTACTACTCACGACTGCTAAGGTGGTAGATACTAGAGTGTAATCATATAGAGTGTCATCATGCGTGCTCAAAGGGATGGCACTACACGGGACCAAGTACCTCTCATATAGATGAGGAGACTCAATCGTGCCTGAATCCATGCCCCATAGATGGATGACTCGATGCCCCGTAGACGGATAGGCCTTCTCCTTGTATCCTTAGCCTTTACAAGCGCTCAAGGCCATGCATAAGGTCTAATTATCTTATTAGTGTTTTTACCCCAATGTTTTAGTTTTAGTTATCACTTGTTACTGTAACTCTACTACTAGTTCCCCTGGTAGCCACTTATGGGCTCCGGGCCCATAGAGAGCCACTCTAGATGACCACTCTAATGCCTAGACCTTGTTCATCTCGTTTGACTAAACGAGGAATCCAAAAAGACTAAAAACACTGAGTTATAAATTGAAAATGACCATAAGGATGAAAAATATGATCTACAAGACCCAAACTCTCAACGACAGAGTAATTTATTGAAATTAGATCTTTGTCGGTAAGGTTAGTTGTGTAATAACTCCAGTGACCCCAATCTGATCACATGCCTTATGCCTCAAGTTGTAGGTATTGATCCTATACAGATGTATCACTATGATGTAGAGGGATATGATAAAACCTGATACAAATTAAATTACATGAAGGAGAAACAGACAGAGGTACTGTAATCTAGATGATGCCAAAATGATCATATTATATTCTAATTAAATGACAATCAACTACCAAAATGACACTTAGAACTAGAAAACTAGAATATCTTACAGTAGACGAAAGATACAACAAAACCAGTATTTTAAGATTTAAACTAGAAATATAGATTTTGGAATTGACTGATACTAAAACACACAAAGTAGCTGTTACTTTAGATAAATAACATGAAATCTTGAAAGGTGAGGGGCTCGGCAACCCCTCCACACAAGTTTAGTGTTCAAATTAAGTCGACAAGAGAAGGCTAAGCCTGATATTATAATGTTGTAATGAAAATCCCATTAGAGTAGTCATCGTATAACAAAGGGTTCCATGGGACTTAGATCTCTTCAATTTGTGTCCTAGCATCCTAGTCTTTTGTATGGTTGCCTCATTAAATTCTAAAAAAAAATCGAACCCTTTTCTCCACGCTATGCAAGCAGGCCGCCATATGAGTGTATGATAAAACACCTCAAAGGCATATGAAACACATTTCTTGAGTTTTGACTGGGATGATTTGGGGAGGCCACGACTAGGAGGATTTGACTAAGTCAAATTTAAATCTTTCAAAATTAAAGTTCTTTAGTGGGTGGAGTTGCTTCAGTTCACAGAAGTGAAATGCTTTGTCTTTTTAGTTCTAAACATTTTGTGAAGTATAAGAACGTTCATGGCATGAGTTTGTGAAGGGTTCGGCCCAAAAGCAGAATAGAAAACATATCAAATTGAATTGATTGCAAAGAAGAAGGAAAAGCCCTGAATCTATAGAATAAGGAAATCATGTAGTAGTTTGAAAGCAATAAACTCAAGGAAAAGGGTGATGTAATTATCTTGCACTGGAATTAATTTTGGCATATTATTTGAAATGACAGTAAGGGGTTTCAATTTATTTTTTTTTTATGCTGGAAAGATAAAGAACTGAGGTAAATACCTCTTTACCACTTGCACTCCCCTTCCTCAACTGGCAGATCGTCCCCCCTACATTGTAGCATACCTCGTCTTGCACTTTGATCGCTTACTTGAGACTGGTTTGTACTCCCCTCCAGACAACTCAACTCGGCTCTTCCCATTCCATATCCTTCGCCTCCAATGTCCTCTTTTTGCATTGCCTTCCTTTCCAAAATAGAGAAAAAAACTTCCCCAAAATGCGTTGACCCCCAGCTCTTAATTCCTACATCCTTGTTTATCTGCCTCGAAGATATTTTTCTCTAGCATTAAACTCCCTTAAGATATTTTTTGTAGCTATAAACTCCGTCACCAACTTCTCAAAGGGGTCATTGCGTGGCATGGGAAGGAGTTGAAATAAAATATTATAAAAAAATTGATTTTGTTGACTCTTATCTAGCAAGGGGGGGGGGTGGTTGTTACATTCCATCCAATCCTTGGGTTCCCAAGTAGATTCACGTATCAATAAATTCAACATCAAAGCATCATTTATGACATTTAAATTCCAGTTTTGAGCTTTTGGATATCGAGACTTTCTAAAATCGAGTACTAGCCCCAAAGTCTTTTGACATTTTAGCTTCTAAGGGACAGGTTTGGACATCTCACTAATCATCTTGTACTTTTAGATCCTAATTTGTTGTTGCTATTTCTCTGTTATAAGCTAACTATCACAATTCTAGGGTTTAATGCATTGATTGGCCTAGGGTTTGATAAAAGGCTTGGTTGAATCACATCTTTCCTCTACAAACAAGAGCACAAAATCAATAAATGAGTCCTCTTCCATCTTGTAGTGACTTGACTTGGTTTTATCCTTGAATGTTGTAGTGAAAGGAGGGTTTGATCTAGTGTACTCACATGCTTGCATTCACCATCTCATCTCTTTTTTCCCTATTGAACCTTTTGGTGAACCCATGTTTTAAAGAATTTGCATCTTTTTGAGTGATGAAATCAGATCTTGCATTACTTCATATCATACTTTGACAAAATCTTGCATATATTTTGAAAAAATAAGCATTCTAAGCTTGCATAAAGGCATAGTTTTGCATTATTTCATTGCCTATCACTGGAAACATTTGATTTTCTGATTTTTTCATCAGATCTAAGTTATATTACAGCAATTAATCATTTCATTATATCACATCTTGCATTTCAAGGTCTCATTTGTTAAGGTTTTGTTGAAAACTTGCACTTTTCATATGACCTCGTTTTTTGCAAAAAGCTAGGGTTGGTAGTCAAAATCTTATTTCTAATTTTGCCCCTCTTTAAAAGACTCATTCAAATCTGATTTTGAGTTGTAGTGTTGCATAATTTGGCATCCTTGCATTTAAAATTTTAATGTTTGTAATTACACAATGTGTAATTCAACATTAAGGGTTTTAAGTATTCACTTCACACTTATTTGAGTAATTTTTTCAATCATTCATATTGCGTTGTTGCGAAGCACTATTTACATCATACTTACTTTGTTTGTAGTGACACTTGTGTGTTTTTGTTCTTTGCAAAAAGCTTAAAAAACCCAATTCCCTCAAACTAGTGTTGTGGTGTACAACAGTCTCTCATATTGGTTGTATTTGATAAATGAATAGATCTTATTGTACTTTTATATTCCAAAACATTTTACTATGGCATCTTCATGTCATTTCTCTTTGGTATCTTTACATGCATGTATCAAAGATTTTGAAAGTTTTTACAAATTCATTAATATGTTTCCTTATGTTTTGACTCATATACAATCCATGTATGATAGGGATATATTTAAATGCTCTCCATTTGAAATCCTTGATTATGTATCTGATTTGAATAACTTCATAACTCTCACAAATAAATCTCCTTCGATATTAGAGGATCTTACTAATTTCATCTCCTTGAATTTTCATGAGAAAGATGAAGGTCATAAGGATTCTATGAGTTTATTCTCTAATACATGTGATGGTGATCTAGCTTTACCTATTTGACCTTATGCTTTGGATCCCTCTCCCAAAGTTGTCCCACTTGTGAGGACATTTTGGAGGAAGAGGATGAAATCATTGATACATTCCTTAACATCACCTTACCTGCTCTTCATTCGAATGCTTTCTTTCAAAAGATGAGGCATTGGTGGATGAATAAAGGCCTCTCAGATTAAATGCTTTAGGGATGGATGTTGAGCCTAATCAAAATAAAAACAATGTTAATTCAATCATCCTTAATAGACTTATTCCACCTACTAAGGGGATAGTGGATAAGTGTACTAATGTGCCTAAACTCATTGTGAATGGGGCACCCAATGTACCTCCTTGCTTCAAATCGGTGATTACGGTTCAAGGTGCTCCATTACTACCTACACTCCCGAGTTAAATTCTCAATTGTGCAAAACATATTACTCGAGGCAATCAAATGTATCAAAATGTGTCACCAAAACCCTATCACAATGTGCTTTCTCACACATACAATACACAAAATAATAAACAAAGTAAACAATAGTCGAACATTCTGATCATGTTACCAACTTCCTAAACCACCTTGTCTCACTCATAAAGGTGGTCAAGATTACGATCTTGTTGAGCAACTTTGCACTGCTCCCATTAAAATATCTCTTTAGGATCTCATACAAACATCGCCTACATACCACAAAATGCTCCAGGAAGCTTTACAAAAGGTAATTGTACCACTTTCTATTAAGCCTAATGATGTAGAAGCTCTATTAGATTGGATGCATGTGACAAGAATGGATATTCTGTTTCAAGAACATGAATTACCATCAATTGAAGTTCAAAATCAACATGATCCTCTTCTAATCTTTGTCATAATAAACAAAAAGTTGATAAAGTGAGTTATGATTGACAATGGATCAACTCTTAATGTTTGTGGCATTGATTTGATACACAAAATCAAGGTCGACACATCTTTAATCAAACTGGATTAACTTAGCATTCGTGGCTTTGATAACATTGGTAGACTATCATTCTTAGTAGACCGTGGATTCATGCCATGGGGACAATTCCATCTACCCTTCATCAGTCGGTAAAGTTTGTTTACAAAGGCAAACTTCACACCATCGAAGCCGATCCAGAGCTGAATAGTTGTTTAAAACTTGAAACACAAAAGAAAGTCATCAATCATATGACTCTCAATAATTTAAAAGTTGATTCATCAATACCTCTTTGCATAGATAATGTTGTGTAGGATTCAACATCGAACACACTTTTTGGTGACGATTGGGGTTCATTAGATTTTACTCCTACCTTTATAGGGGAATATAAAATCAATAACGCCAAAACATCAAAAGTTGCATCGATCACATCCAAGCAATATTTGGAACTACCTAAGAAACCTAATTTTTCTTTAGTAGAAAACAAAGACAATACTTATACTTACACAATAAAATATGAGACTTATGAGGCCCCACCATCTTCTAAAGAGATGGACTCTCCCTATGGTTGTGGATTTCAAATCCTTTACAAAAATTGTGACTATGTAGGAAATGGTTGTGGTGTAAAACAACATGCAATCACGGTCCCCTTAGAAGCTGTGGCATGCAACTCTTTGGCTGACATTGGATACCATCCTTTGAAGCCCAACAAATCCTACCATTGTCCTACTCTTAATGTTAATAAAATATCAACAAGATCAAGACTAAATATGATATATCCTGAGATGATAGACATGGATTGTCTGCTAGGCAATATCCCATTAAAACAAGTATTTCTCCCTCATTAAGCCACACTCGTTGTAGCACCTATTCTAATTTCTCTCAAGGGTGGCCTCCTCCTAGATATCTATGTTGTTAGCATTATGTTGTGTTCCCCCATGTAGTGTTAAATGTTGTTTAGGTCTCCTTGGATGAGCCTTGATACTCTTGTAAGGTCAAGGATACAACGAGACTATCTCTATCGTAACCATTCTTTTATTTGTTTCTCTATTCTTCTGTTCCTCTCCTCTATCTTATTGTTGCGTGTTGTGCCTTGGGGGCATAACATTGTGGAGGATGTCTTGGGGGTATATTCCCATGTTGTAAACCCAAGCCACTCTTGTCTCCTCTCTCATTTTTATTGTTTCAATTCTTCAGTGACTCTATTAGCAAAGAGATTCCCAAAGAATAAGTCAATACTCTTGCATGGAGTTATGATACCTGTATTATTTTCTTCATCACTTATAGGAAATCAAAATATTATTTCAAACACAAGCAATTAAATTAAACCATTAGTTATATAACTCTATTAATAATGTATATAAATAATAACAAATGACAACACCTAATTGTAGACACCTAAAATTAACTCCACCTTCACCATCACTTTCGACATCATCCTAACACTATCCTAACATTACCTTCATCCTAACATGTCCCCTTTACCATGTCCCCTTCTCAATTAATTAAATAAATTATATTTATTTAGTTAATTATCCCCTTTTTTCCATCACCTAGATTAATTAAATAAATTTTATTTAATTAATTAAATCCTTGTATCCTAATTCTAAAATTAATTAAATAAATTATATTATTTAAATCCATTATTCCCATAGCCATGATTATATAAATAATTTATTTAATTAATTAATTTTATCCCACATATCTTCCCTCTCCAATAAATAATTAAATATTTCTATTTAATTAATTATAAATCCATATTTCTCATCCTCATCAATTTACCATATATAAATAAATTTAAAAACAAATCCAACTCATTACATGACTAACTAGAAGATTCTGTCTTTATTCCATCTTTATTTTATAAAAATCCATTTATCTTTTATCTTATCCTTTTGTCTTTTTAGAAAGCCCTAGAAGCTTCGTGAAGCTATGTGCTTTGTGTATGGGATTCACCGCGTTAGTATTACACAGAGAATGCGCTACGCGTATTACTGTTTATGGGCTCCATCCTGCTTGCCTATAATCTGCTACGGTTTGGTTCCAGCATTATGCACGCTCCGCAACACAGCATTATTTCCTGAGGTAGCTTTTTTCTTTTTAAGATGGTTGTTCCTAAACAGCAAATGTTGTGGTCAGTGATTTTCATGTAAATAGTTTATAAACAATGATCATCATTAAATAACCATCACAACGCACTGATCGTATTAGCTCTTAATTTTTTTCACCCTCTTTATATCCAAATAAAAAAAGCATTGTTCACTTTTTAACAGTCCAATGTTAATTTTGGCCAATAAAAATAGGACAAATATTTACCATTTTTATTGTGGATAAGATGTAAAATCGCTATTAAGTGTTTGACCATTGAAATGGATGATATTTAAATAGAGTGATAAAAAATGATCTCTTTATTCCACCAATCAATTCACATTAGCTGTTCTTTTCTTCTTTGACAGATCTCAAGCCCATGGTTCCTCCTCTTCATGTTTCTATCACTATCTGCATATTCATATAGTCTACTAGAGTTTCTTGCAGTAGGAGGTTCAGTAAAAAGATGGTGGAACGACCAAAGGATGTGGATTAAAAAAGGTGTGTCATCATATCTGTTTGGATTGATTCAAGTCCTTTGCAAATTAATGCGGATTTCTGAAGTAGGTTTCGAGGTAACAAGCAAAGTATCAGATAGTGAAGCAGTCAAAAGATATGAAGCTGAAATTTTTGAATTTGGGGTGGCGTCTACCATGTTTATTCCTGCAGCAACTTTGGCACTGATAAATTTGATAGCGTTAGTGAGCAAAATAGCACGGGTATTGAGAGAAGGGTATCGAGGTGTAGAGGGTATGTTTTTGCAGCTAATGTTGGTGAGCTTCATAGTGGTAAATAGCTATCCCATATTGGAAGGGATGTTGGTGAGGAAGGATAATGGACGTATGCCGACATCCCTCACAGTCTCCTCACTTCTAACTACTGTGGTTGTGTGTTTTGTGGCGTCAAATACACCGTCCTAAAAGGAAGTCCAATGAATCGAAATGTCACAACTGTTTAGAAAGCTATAATTTGTCTTGTGGAAGTCAGTTTGGTTGGTCTTTAATAGAATGTTGCGTGAAGGTAACTAAATTTTAGGTGAGGTTTGTCATGTTGTGATAGTTGTTGAGAGAAGGTATGCACAAACTACAGACCAAAGTCTTGATCTGTCCTCTGAGATCAATCAGGTGTGCTGCTACAGACCAAAGTCTTGATCTGATCCATTGAATGCGTTTAATCAGTCCAGTACAACTTATATTCTAAAATAATAGTTTTGTGAATCATCAAGCATCGTGACCTACTAAATTGATTTCAAGTTATTATAACGCATGATCTAGCCTTTTCCATAGGGAAACAATTACAGCTTGATTTGCAATATAATATTATTTTTTAAAGAGTGAAAGGTATAGACACTTAAAGAAGAGTTTCATTTTTAAATGACTTTATAGTGATAATTAATTGTGGTCATAAATTATATGATTTTTTAATTGTTAAGATGGAATTTTTAGTCTACTTTTAATGGGACCTCTTTCCTAATACGACATTTACTTTAATATATTCAATTTTAATTAATTTAGATGTTATCATGGAAGTGCAAGAATCACTACTTGGAATTCCACTTCTAGATGTCATGATGGGAATTCAAACTTGAATATCCTTTATCTTGAAAACTCTATGGTCTTGTCATTAGAATCCCACTCTTAGATGCCATTATGAGAATTTAAACTTGAATATCCTCGATCTTGAAAACTCTATGGCTTTGTCATTTGAATATAACCCTTTTGACAATCATATCATATAACTATTAGTTCTAATTTTTAAAATTTTTTATTAATTAATTAAAATGGATATACATTTTAAAAGTTATAACAAAATACTTTATTAGGTAAAATTTATGTTAAACTGGCTTACCTTATACATTAGCAATAAATAATGCCATTAAAGCTTTCGACTTGTAGTCATCATTATTAAGTTATATTTTATTATGATTAAAAATGTTTCATGAATCACTCAATACATAATAATAACTTAAATTTTATTATATTTTAAAATACAAACACAACATATTGGTAGAAAATAAATTTGTGATGAAAGTAAATCATGTATAAGTAAAAGTTTGTCTTCTATTGTTTAATTATGGTTTCTTTTGTCCAATATTCATATCTAAATGACAAATATTTACAAAATCTACACATCTACACAAATTACATAGGAAATTTGAAAATTATACTAGCAATTTAAATAAAAGAAAAAATATACATGTTTTTAGAAAGATTATCGTGTAAGTGATAAAAATAGAAAAGATTTACTAATTCATAACATTTAATGATATTGTAAAGGAAAATAACCTTTATCTAAAGGTAGCTTGATCTAATTAAATAAAGACAAGTCATAGCAACACAACTAACTTAGGTAAAATAAAGCTAGGTAGATAAACTAGCAATCACACCTTGGTGTGCAATGGGTATGCCGAAGAGCTGCGGAAGTTTAATTGTCATGTCTTTAAGTGAATCATGATTGTTTTATATCACTATGTCCCATGTATTTTTTTGTTTTCTTAAGTGTCATGAATTAATTTACTTAATCTTAATGGATTTGAAGATCCATGTGTGCTTTTCTTAGTAGCTACTTCAAATGTGTGAGCTTTCATGTTTTGTGTGAAGTCTCTATTTTCATGCATCCCCTTTGTAGATTCTTGTTCATGCACTGCACCTAGGTTCACTTGCATTCCATTAGTCATCACCTACTTTTAATAGGCATTGTATTGCAAATATAAGCATGGCCACCACTTACTTCATGTTCATTCATTATCTAGGCTACCATCGTGCATCCTCTAATGGGGATCTCACACAATACAAAGATTGACCAAACTTAGTGACCCTCATTAGTTTTATAATTTCACACCTTTTGCATAATTTGGAGGTCAAATGGCTTAAAATTAAATTTAGACATGCTATAAATTTAGATTGAGAATTCCTAATTGTTTAAAAATATTAAATTTTGAGGGAAAAATGTTTTGATTTGTTTGAATTTGCAGATGATATGGGAGTGATCTTGAGACCTCAAAAATGGTGTCTATTCTATGTTATGGGAGCCTGTTGTGTTTAATCTCACTCTGGAAAAACTTTTGTAAAAGGAACATGACACATAATGCACATCATGAAGCATGCTACATTGATCTTCATACAAGTTTATGCAATTCTCTTAAAATTCTTTTTACTCCAAATTAAAGTGTTCCTATAATGAATGCTTCTTGTAATGTAGATGTTGCTTAATGGTCTAGGATGTGTTTATATGTTTGAATGGATATCTTTAAATACTACTTGACATAGTGAATAGTCATACAAACATGTATCAAGTTGGATTACAATGACTAGTGGAAAAGGCTAGGAGTTGACAATTTGAATTTAGGGTTAGATTCACATCATGCAAGATTGCTCCTACCCATTGTGAGATTGACCTAGGATATTGAATGTAGAATCTTGAAGCAATGAGCATGAAAATGAGGGCTAATAATGAGGTGAATGTGTGGGAATAAGTGCAGATATGACAAGGATAAGGTTGAATGTATGGAAATGTGCAAAGGTCAAAGTAAATGAGGATGTATAGGGATTGGGGAAGGAGCCAAACTTAACACAAAAGTGCATCACTTGTTGTTGTCTAATTATATTAATACATTCCATCAAAATGTGCCCAGAACTAAATGGTAATTGAAACACGCATACAAATTTCACCATTACATTTGCCCCCACTTTGAGGTACATGTGAATCCTAAAAATGAACATGCATTTCAAAGAATATGAACACTTACAACCATGCATAAAAGTAAGTATTTAGACTTAAAAGGATATAGGGTCCATGCAAAGTAACAAATCCATCTTGATTTCTTCATGTTCTTCCTCCTTGGCATGCATGCTCCATAGAAACCTAGAAAATGGAGAAAACATGTTCAATGAGTAGCTTTATTTAACTATATAGGAGAATGGAAAGTAGGATTAAAGAGAGAGTAGGGTTAGAATTTTTTTTAAATACGGAAAGTGGCATGGTAATACTTCATCCAATGTAATAGTAGTATAGTGGTAATGCACTGTAGGCACAACCATGTCATGTCGTCAAGATCCATGTGGAAACCTTGTGATTTGGGTGTTTTTTGACCAATGCAGACTTGTTTTCTCGTTGTCTGACTCGCGGATTGGCACCCAAAACTATGGTGACATGGTTTCTGCATGGTGCGGGTCACCGCCAACAATATTTTTCTATTGAAGTTGCTTTGCCTCTTTATATTTTGAACATATATTCAACAAACTACTATGGACGAGGTATTTTCCAAAACTTTTGCCATTTTTTTGACAGTTTAAATAACTTGAAGTTGCAAGTTATTTCAACTACTTCTATGATTTGGTAAATTTGGTGTTGGGAATTGTAAATTTAGTTTTTCATTCATTCTAGGGGGTGTATATTACTTTTTGGTCCCTTTGTGTTCCTTTGTTTATCATGTTAGACCCAAGGATTGAATTGCTCACTCCACATAACTATCACACATGGAAACTCAAAATATCATCATTGTTGCAATCTAGGGGTCTTTGGAAAATGTTAGATGCTGATCAACTGAAGTTCACTAAACAAGTTGAGCAATTTGTTTATAGAAACAAAATGGATGAGACCAGAGGACTCATAGGGCTCCATGTGTTAGATAATTTGTTATTTCACATTGTGGAGTGTAAGAAACCTAAAGAAGTGTGGGATAAGCTTGCCAAGTTGTATAGTAAAGTTAATCAGTTCAAGATCTTGCAACTTGAAGTCCATCTCACCTCTCTCTCTCTCCAGATGCCTTCCTCACTATCTAGGATTTCCTTGCCCAATTCAAGTTGATTTTGTTGCAATTGAAAGGATGTGGTCATTCAAAAAATGATAAGGAGTGTATTTTCTTGATCTTGTCTAAGCTGAGAGGTCCTTTTCAAGTGTTTGCCTCTACCTTCTATTCTACCATGGATGTTATGGGAGAAGATCATAAGATGCCTTCATTTGAGGAATTCTCTGATCGATTGACTAAAGAGAAGGCCAAATTGATTCAGATGGATGTTCTTCCTAAGAGTCATGCTTTAATGGCTCAATCTTCCAAGGGAAAGGGTAAGAACAAGAAGAAGCCCAAGATAGATTCATTTGTAGGTGGTGAGCCTCCCTCCAAACCTAAGGAGAAGAATGATTAGAAGACTAATCCTCCACGTCCTCCTCCTTCTAACTCTGGGGAGTCATCCCCTAAGTCTAAGAAGAAGAAGGAAAATTGATCCTTTTGTGGAATGTTAGGGAATAATGATGCACATTGTTTTGAGAGATTAGTAGCATTGGAGGAAGCTATGAAGAAGCACAATATTGCCATGCCTAAGTATCCTTCCTTGGGAAAAGGGCAAGGTCTCACAGAAAGGGCTTCACCCCCTACCAGTAATAGTTGGATTCTTGAATCTGGTGCTTAACATCATATAACTCATGCTAAGGATCTTCTTGATTATATTTCCTCTTGTAGTACTTCTCATATTGCGGTTGGGAATGCTTCACAAATTCTGGTTGTAGGAACATGCTCAGTTAAGATGTAGGATGGTTGCATTGATGATGTTCTTTTTGTTCCTGATATTTCATAAAATCTGCTTTCTACCTATCAAATTTGTCTTCATGGTGATGGGAAGGTAGTTGAGTTTTCTCCCACTGATGTGACTTTTCAAGAGTTGTAGGATCCTGAGAAGGTTGTTGCTATAACGATAGTTTATGATGTAGTCCATTTGTATAGGTTTGATGGATTTGAGTCTTCATTAGGATCATCCCTTATTGCTAATACATATTCTGTGATCAAGCTTTGGAATGAAAGGTTTGGGCACTTGAATTATAGATATCTTCAATAGATGAGCACACATAATTTGGTGATTGGCCTACCTAAGATCTCTTGTTCTAATGTAGTTTGTCAAGGTTGTGTTCTTGGCAAAAATCATAGGGATCCTTTTGTGAAGGCTATGGCCACACATGCTTCAACACTTCTTGAGTTGGTGCATAGTGACCTTATGTCATTCCCAACTCCTTCATTTTTAGGGGCTAAGTATGTGCTCACCTTTATTGATGACTTCTTTCGACGCACATGGGTGTACTTTTTAAAGTAAAAAGATGAGGTTCTTCAAATTTTCATGACATTCTTTCCATTTTTGGAGAAGCAGTCAAGCCATTCACTTCAGAAGATTCACATAGATAATGGGAGAGACCATGTCAATCAAGTATTTCAAGATTTTTACTATGCTCAAGGTATTCTTCATCAACACATAGTACCATACACTCCTCAGTAGAATGGAGTGGCCAAGTGGAAGAATAGAACCTTATGAGAGATGGCTAATTGTATGCTTTAGTCTCAATCCATGGCTCCATCATTTGGACAAAGGCTATCAATTGTGCCAACTACACTGAGAACCGTATGCCTCACAAGATAGTGTGGAATATGACTCCTGAGGAGGTCTGGTCTCATAGCAAGCCCAAGGTGTCCTTTTCTAGAGTATTTGGTAGTGATACATGGACATTTATTCCAAATGAGAGGCACAAAGTAATGGAGAAGAAAAGTTGGTAGTTCATTTTTATTGGCTATTGCGAGGATGTGAAGGGTTATCGGTTGTTTGATCCTATCACTTGAGAGGTAAATTTTTATTGTGATGTTCATTTTGATGAGTCTCTCACTCTAAAAGATTCTCCATCATAGGCCCCTTCTAATCTTCTTCCCCCTTCTTCTTCAAATGATGTTTTGCTTCCTGTAGATGATGACGATGATGTTCATGATGATGGTATTAATCTTGTTGTTGACAATTCCCATCTCCTCCTCCACCTGCACCCACAAGACTGTTATGGGATCATACATTTCTTGATGATGATGGTTCTCTTGCAGGTGATCCCACAGCTACATGCTACACTTGTTCTTGAACTTTAGGTATAAGTCTTTTGACTCATGAAGTTTCTACTGATCCTCAAAATTTTTTAGATGCTTCAAGTGTTCTAGAATGGGAAAGTGCTATTATGAGGAGTATTTTTCTTTAATGAAGAATCATACTTGGGATTTAGTTCCTCTTCCTAAGGGAAGAAATTTGGTTCAAAGCAAGTGGGTGTATCCTACTAAGTATGCAGCTGATGATTCTATTGATAAGTATAAGACTCATTTAGTGGCTAAGGGCTATTGGCATAATAGTCACAATGGTATTACATTGTTAGTTTAATAAAGCAATAGTTAGATATAAATAAATAAATGTTAGTAATAAATTAGTTTTGGGAAGTTATTTCCCATAGGGAGTTTGTACGGGAATAATTGTGGCTTCAAAAGCAAATGTACTGCATTGTAACAATCATTCAAATATAATAAATTATTTTATGTTTTGTTGTGCAATCATGGTTTGAATAATTGTCTTTGTGTTTTGATATAGAGAGCGCGATAGAAACTCAACCAATCTGCAATCGGCCAGACTCAAGCTATGTCTTGGCGATAACTTCCCTATTGGCCAAACAAACTACTATCGGGCCCCCTCTTATTTCTCTCGCCGATATATATACTCTTACCGACGACCAACGTCTTTCGTCTTCTTCGGACATACTTCCTCTACCGGCAGTGTCCATTTTTCTCACGCCGACACTCCGATGAGCGTTAGCTTCTATTGACCTAACCATAATGGTTAGTCACACTTCCTCCGCATTCATCGAAACCCTCATGCACATCGGCTAGATAATTGTTATCGGCCTCCTTTAGACATGTCAAAATGACACTTATTCTCTCCCCAATGTCTTTATCAGCAACACACTCCTAATCGGCAACCGCTTGCGAACTCCAGCGGACGCCCCGTCTCACACCAACAAACTCCTCATCGGTGACACTTGCAATTGTCACCCTGATCGGTGAGAACTTTGACTGTCGATCCAATGCAACTTTCTCAACCTGATGTCTCTCCTCACGCTGATGCTTATACATGCACTTCGTTAGGCTATGTGTGGGGTCCACCACCTTCCTTAGTCTTATGAAGGAATGTTTGTATGTGTCTCCGACACCATTACTAATCTTCAGGGAGATGGGATCCCCTTATCACCGATGCTCACTCATCAGTCAGACGTTGTGAATCAGAGTGACTTTTGAAGGTTCTTCCGACACCCCAAGTCAGACCGATGGCTTCCTAAATACTCTGTGACAACCCGATACGTGAAGTCCTTCTACAGAACAAGGAATTTGGTCGATTCATGTGTCAAACCCTCGACCACTTATATCAATCTGATCCCAAGCAATACCTGATCACTTTTCATCGATTTCCTGACTAGTCACATGGAGATGCCTAGTCGAATCCCACCGAGTTCTCTAGATTCCTGGGTGAGAATGTAGAAAACAACAAACTTAAATATCTTTCCCCCATCACACTGATATTACACAGGACTTCAGTGGACAGAGGAAAGTGTCTCCATTTATGAATCAAACCCTCACCCCTAGGTTACAAACCAGCCTCTGTGGAAATACTAATATTATACCGTCTGCACCCTACAGGAACACTAGGAATTACCAGATAATATCTAGTTTAGGGCATGGATGTACACTATCTTAACAGAGATATAAAATATAAAGAACACACAGACAAAACCAATATATATCACACCCAGAAAAATATTATTATTCATTCATTCAATCCCCCTGGCATCACTCACTGATGTTGCATACTGCTTGCCTCTAGAAATGGGTATGAGACAATAGTTTTTCCTCTTCCAACCGTGCAAACTGACTTTCAAAACAATTAGTTGTTGGCTTTACCCTTCAGACAAGCAAAACCACATGTTTGCCTTGCACAATTACATCAATGGGACCAAATTGACCCTTATTACAACATGAAATGGCTTAAGAGCCTTATGAAACAATAAAAGAAAATATGGCCCTGCACTACAGAGAAGGTGCTCCTGCACCATACTCCCTCTGCATGAAAAACTCAAGTCCCTTGAGTTGCTAACTGCTGAAGTGTCTTCCCATGCTTCAGAATATCTGCTTCACTCATCCAGGTTGCCTCTGAATCAGGAAGATCCTGCCACTTGACCAAGTAGTCCTTGTACACACCCTTCCTTGTCTTCTTGACAACTTTGAAATCCAAAATGCATTCCAACTGTAAAGGCTTACTTGGAGGTAAATCTTTGATCCAGTCTTCATCTTCAATCACAACATCTAATCCATCTTCAGCATGCAATGGAGGTCTGAAAGGAAACAAGTTTGCAACATTGAAAATGGGAGAGATACCAAGACCAGATGGTAATTCTATCTCATATGCATTTGGACCAAATTTATGTACTACCTTGCACGGTCCTATCTTCTTCATTACCAATTTGGTTGGTTGTCCCTTAGGCAACCTTTCCTTCTTGAGATAGGCCATCACCAAATCTCCTACCTTGAACTGTACCTCCCTTCTTTTCAGATCGGCCCTATCCTTGTACTTGGAGACGGTTTTCTCCAACTGAATCTTGACCTGATTATGGACTGTTTTCATGGTAGCAGCAAAGTCTTCTCCTAGAGCAGTCCTTTTGTCCCAACCTTGCAGGTCTTTGAGTTCAAGTGGTCCTCTTGGGTGGAAACCATAAACAATTTCAAAAGGACTTTTCCCAGTACTTCTATTCCTTGAATCATTATAAGCATATTCAGCTTGACTGATCACTAAATCCCATGCCAACCCATGTTGTTTGGTAAGGCATCTCAAAAGATTTCCCAAGGACCTATTAACAATCTCAGTCTGACCATCAGTTTGGGGATGGTACGCTGATGAAAAAGAGAACTGTGTACCCAATTTTCTCCATAGGGTCCTCCAAAAATGACCAACAAACTTGGAGTCTCTATCAGTGATAATTGAAAGGGGCAAACCATGAATTCTGACCACCTCTCTGAAAAAGAGACCAGCAATATGAGATGCATCATTTGTGCATTTACATGGCACAAAATGAGCCATCTTACTGAATCTATCCACAATGACAAAAACACTATCTACACCCCTTGCTGTCTTAGGAAGACCAAGCACAAAGTCCATACTAATACTTTCCCAGGTCTGTTGGGAATGGGTAGTGGTTGGTATAAATTGGCATTAGAAGACATACCTTTGGCCCTTTGACATATGTTACAACTTGCAACATACCTCCTCACATCTGTCTGTACCTTTGGCCAATAGTAGAACCAGGTGACTTGTTCCAATGTCTTGTCCAACCCAAAATGTCCTCCTAAGGCTCCATTGTGCTTCTCCTTGATAATATTGTCCCTCATCGAACACTTAGGAACACATAATAAACTGCCTTTGAATAGGAGACCTTCTTGCAACACAAAATCAGAATACTCACCATGAAAAGTGTTAGCTAAACTTGCACACACTTCATAGGCAGCCTTAAAATCTGTATCTTCCTTGTACAACTCTTTTTGACATTCTATACCCATGTTTTCCATTTGTACTTCCTGTATGACCAGCATCCTTCTGCTTTAAGCATCGGCCACTTTGTTGGCAACACCTTTTTTATGCTTAATAGTGAAAGTATAGGCCTGTAACTATTCCATCCACTTGACATGTCTATGATTCAACTTTGCCTAACTATTTAGGAAGCTAAGAGCATGGGGTAAGTGCAAAAAGATGGGGGGCCAAAAAGTGGCCAAAAAATTTTGAAAAAAAATTTAGGCATAACGCGAGTGCGTTATAACGCGCTCGCGTTATAAAGCGCTTTATATATATAAAAAAAAAATGCTGTCATTTCATTTTATTTCATTTCATTGTGAGTTTTTCCTCCGCCCGCGGCTTAAAACCATTCAAAAACGCGCTCGCGTTCTACAAAACACCGTTCAACACAAAAGATTTGTCGATTCATCGCCGAAATGCCGCCGCGACGTCGAGCACGCCAAAGGGGTGAGTTATCTTTGTTTTTTTGTTTGAATTTCTTCCTAAATAGGTAGGTTTTGTGTTGATTTTTGATGCATATTTTATTAATTGTAGGAAATGTTAATGCACCTCCTCCTCCTCCTCAAAATCCACAAAATCTTGAGGAAGAAATACCTGCAGAACAACAACCTCCTCCATTCATTCCTCGACATGCCCCTGGAACACAAGATAATATAATGGGGGAAATTGAAAACAACAAAAAATAAATTGAAGATATAATTGCAAGGTTGAAAGATCCTTCCACTTCAACCTTGCATAGGTCCACGCTTGCCGAATCTCTTGAGTCTATGTTATCAAATGTAAATTCAATTAGCAAGCAAATAACTAGTTGGACCGATAAAAAGAGAGAGTTTAGAGATTACTATGCAGATAAATTGTCATACCAAGATGTCAAAAAATTACAAATTACAAAAGTAGACTTGTGTTCAATTTTCACAAACCCACAAACAAATCAACCTCCACCCATTACATGCAAGAGGTTCCCTATCCATTGGTGCAACAACCAAGCGATAAGGGACAATTTCGGGCAGAGGTGGTGGATGGTTTTTGACCATCCTCCATGCAATAACAATGAGGTCCCGCAATACTTTTTGAGGAAACTCTACTCCGAGTTTGTCCTCAATAAAGTGCCAAACTATTTTGATATGCGGGACTTCCAGGGTAGAGGTGGGGGCTCAGCACAGGATAGACCAGGGGCACGTCTTGACCCACAGCGGGTAGTGAGACGAGTAATCAGCAGACCAGCCCACGAGCATGTTTCTATTCCTTCCATTGTGAAGGAGAGTGTTGAGGTCGATACACTGAGGTCGATTAGTGCCTTGACCCAGAGCATCATAGAGCATGCCGATCCTGCAACACAGAGTGGGTTGGGAGATAGTGCGAGGAGTAGGGTCCCACCGCATACTTGCCAGGCTTGCGGGTCAGCCTGTGGTTATGACCCCATGGACAGTCAGGACGCAGGTGCACAGGCTACATCTGCAGCTGAGCAGATGGCGATGACAGATACCCTGCTGAGTGAGACTTTCAGCCTTGATACTCAGGTAAATATTAGCAAGTTTATTGAATTTAATTTATTAAATTTTATTTTTGAAATACAAGATTAACTAATTTAAATTGATGATTTTAATGAAATTTCAGGGTCATAGCGTCGATGCAGTTTTCAGTGGTTCTCCACCTACATTTTTCACTAGATCATCTACTGTCGAGGTATGTAACTAGTAAACAATTATAAATATTACATGTGAATAGCATCGTTATATGAATGGTATTCTAATTTCTGATTTTGGATGTTGAATAGGTTAACACTGTAGATTTCATGGCAACACCTGCCAGCGGTGGTGGACTTCAAAGCTTTACGGAGGTAATAAAATAAATAGTTTAATGAATGAATTGTACTTACTAAATTTTTGTATGTGATTTGTGTGTTTTATTGTGTGTACTTCCATGTTTAGATGAGCGTGTGTGTATGTTAGGAGCCATGATTTGCATCACTATTATAGTTTTCGTAATTGAATAATGTTGTTTTATTTCCAGATGATGCAGGCTGCGGATACACCTCCCCATGTTCATAGGGCAATGGAGCAGGGTGTGGCCTCTGCGATTCATAGCTCTATGGCATTGACAGGGGTATGAGGCAGATTAGTAAATTTCAATTTACATTCATTGTTATAGTTGTCTATTTTTGAAAAATCAAAAGATTATTGATTTGAAGTTTAATTTCTATCTGGATGGTTTCTATAGGACATGACATCACCAGGGCCTTTTCCTGCTACTGAGGCAAGCGAGCAGACAGATTATATGTTAGCGGTAAGTGATTATTTTGTTAAATGTTTCATTTTTTTATAACATGTAATTTCTATATATTAATATCTATACTTTTTTTTGTAACAGGTAAAGGTGCAGGAAGAACTAAATAGGAGAAGTAGCCCTCGGGTTCGTAGTAGACCACCCACATGCATGTCTCCATCCCCTAGAAGATCAAAGGCTGCTCGTGATTTATTCTCTTCACCAGCTAGAGGGGAATGACTTTTTATTGTGTTCCTCTGTTGTATGCCTATATGGCATTTGTGGACATATATTTTGTATTGTACATAGTTGACATTGTATGCCTATATGGCATTCTTGTAAGCCTATATGGCTATTTTGTATATATGTTATACTTATATCGACAGATATTGATGTATGCATATATGGATATTTGGTTAATACAAATCTTTTTTATTGATGGCGTCCATACTTGCATTATAAATCCACTTTTGAATGGATATTTGTAGATGGCTACTTCAAATATTTAAAGTCTGATTGTATTACATAGGATGTTTGCATTTTCTTTGATAGGCTTGATAGGCCATGGATTACATGATGGTGTTTGATGGAAAAGTATGGTACTAGAAGACTCTAGTTCATTCTTAATAGGCTTGTGATTGATAATATCTTTGCATGATTACACTTGATCTTGGATCATGGGCATGTTGTTAGGATTTTGATTGCATTGTGATGTTTGATGGATAGGCATGGTGTAAGTGTAAGATACCCAACTAGTTCTACGAAAAATTTTCCTTACTTAAAAACTTTTACTTGCTAACAATTCATCAACTACTTCAATAACATAAAGATATACATCAAGATAACTATTTGAATGAAACAACATTAGAGTTGGGTACTTGTCTTGTTACTTGATTCAATCAACTTGCAATGTCTTATTACATGGAAAATGCTTTCAATAGCATGAAGTACAACTCATTCAATGGAAATACAAGGATAGGCCTTGAAGCCTTGATGTTACAATGTCTTCCTTATTTGAGCAACATTTGAAGATTTGGAATGTTCAACTCATCACCTCACAAGGTAGGCGCATATTTGAAGGATTTACAGGTTTTTCTGACTTGGGCGCCAAGTTGAGGTGACCTCCTCCTGAAGTTGCGCCTTGTCAACATTAGGTGCCAATTAGAGTTTATGGATGCTCTGGATTGTTTCCAAGAGTAGGCGCCAAAACATCATCATTATGAAAGTGTTTTAAATGCTAGGCGCCCAAATCAGCCCTCTGGAGTCTAGGCGCTCCTTTCATGCATTCTGTGTTCTAGGCGCCAATTGAAAGGAGTGGAGAACAGGGCAAGCGCCTTCCAAACTAGGTGTTTCCTTGAGGTGACAAGGACTTAGAAAGTGCGCCTAAGGTGAGTGCCTTGAGTGAAAAGGTCTAACAAACATCTTTGAACCCCCTTTCAAGGTTAGGCGCATTCTGGAGGTGGAAACAAGTATAAGGTGCACCTTAGCTTCCTTTGTCAATTCTTGCAAGTCTTTGTTGATTAGGAAGGTGGAATGCTTCATTGTAGAATGAGCGCCTATCTTCTAATGTCCAAACTACTTCTTCTGGCTCACTCTGTGGCTAGGCGCCAGAGCTAAACTGTTCACACAAGGGAGTGCGCCTAGACTCACTTGATGTTTTCTTACTACTTCAACCCCTGGAAGATGTTCCAAGGTGTTCCCTTTTACAAGCACCTGACCTCCCAAGTTCCTTCATGTGCTATTCCTTGAAGGCACCAAAACTGAGCTCCAGTGCCATGGGATTGTGCCTAACATCTTTGAAGAGTTTCTAAGCCTTTTGCAAGTTGATATCCCAAACTCATCTTCTAGGCGCAACAGGAGCTTTCCAAAGGAGTTTCCAAGTTTTAGACGCCAAGCGAGGTCATGGGTGAATGGAACTGCGCCTTAGGAGATGACTGGATCCTAAGCGTCAGTCTGGAGTTATAGTGGAATTGATATGCGCCTCAACTAGCTTAGGCGCCCATTTGAAGTGATTCCTTTAACACTTCTCTGTCAATCTCAACTGCAAGGATGATCTCCTAATCCAATTTTGATCCTCTGGAGACGCAAATAGCTTTACATTTCACTAGGTTCCATCAATGATGATCATCAACCAAAGCACATTTCAAAGGTGAGATAGGCAAGTGAGGCGCCAAACTAGTCCTTAAGACTTATCTCCTTCTATCAAGTCAATTTCAACTATGTGAGAGAGTTCTATTCTAGGCGCAAAATGGAAATGTTTCATCAATTGGTGCATCTTACAAAGCTCCCAATTCTAGGCGCCAGAGCCAAAGAGTTTTTCCCAACACATGCACCTGGGCTAGGAATTCACGTAAGAGACATCACTTAGCTTTAAAACTTTCAATCTATAGCCATCTGGGCTAGGCGCTCCAATGGAGGATCCTTGAACTCATGCATTGGCGCCTTCTAGTTCTAGGCACCCATTTTGGATGATTCATCCTGATACTAGCGCCCAAAATGACTAGACTCTCTTCATTATCCAATTCACTTAGAAGACTCAAGTTGGAGACTTAGTTGTCTATCCATGTTCTCCGGAAGATTCATTGTACCTCTATGCACTATCTCCTTCAAGGCGCACATTTAGCTCCAAAACGCAAATTTCCATCATCAACCCATCAAGGTGCATCATCTTCCCTTTGTATCCCCTTCAAGGCGCAGACATTCACTTCTTCACACTCAAACTCACTCTCTGGCGCCAGAATAGGTGTATAACTTCAAATAAGGCGCTAATCTTAGGTTTCTAAGTACTTAGTTTGATCTTAAGGCTATCCTTCCTCTAAGCACTCTCTTCAACTCCCTCACTGAAGGCCCTCTATAAGTTTGGGCGCATTTCATCCCAAGGCGCTTCAACATCATCCAAGGCGCAAATTCACTCTCCAAGACAAGGTGCAAAAAACCCTATCCTAAGGCGCTCAAATCTTGCTTCTAGACCTAGGCGCACAAACATGAGATTAAGGATCATTCTGGCCACCATCACTTCCCTAAAGGCGCAAAATTGGTGTAGATACATTCCATTTATTAAGGATCATTCTGGCGCCCAAATCTTGTCAAAGCAAAGGATCAATAGGTTCTCTCTAAGGCGCACTCCAGGGTTTGATCTTGCAAGACTTCTCATGTCAAAATTTTGACCAAGACACTCAAGGCACTAGTCTTTATCATCTAACCCTACAGTGCACTTACTCATTATGATATACTCCTCAACTTTGTATTCAACCTTGCCCAAGGCGCATATTCACTATAAGGCATTCTCACGTTGTCAAGGCTCAGAGGGCTTCAACTTGCTAAAGGGTAGAGGTCTAGGCGCATATCTGACTTGAAGCTCAAGGCGCTCCAACCCTCTTGCTCTGGAATTCCTTCTAGGCACTAAGTGACTTCTCCAATTCCTTGAAAACATTTGAAGTGTTTTACCTTCTCAAGGTGCTCCTTCGAACTTGACTCCAAGGTGTTATAATCTCAAAGGTGCTGACATCATCTCAACCAAAGGCGCTCAATGATTCATCCCATATCTAGGTGCTAAAACACTTAATCAACCAAGTCATTCAAGGCGCCATTCAGTAAACTCATCTTCCATGATATTCCTATCAAGGCGCATATCACTTCTCTCATGGGCTTTAGGCGCTCAGTTGAGTGTTTCAATACTATTTAGGTGCCAAATTCATTTTAATGCACCAAACACAAAGAGCTTTCAAACACTGGGCGCTCACAAAGAGTCTTCCAACCTTGGGCGCTAAATTAGGTCTTTGCAACTATCCAAGGCGCATATCTTCGTTTGAACAACTTATGGTGCCAAGACAACTTCTCATTAGGGCGCTCAAAACACTTGTGTTTACATTTGAAGTGCTTTACCTTCTTAAGGTGCTCCAGACTAACCTGACTCCAAAGCGCTCCATCATCATCCTTAAGGCGCTAAAAACATCATCTCCACTCTAGGCAAAAACATCATCCAACTCCTTAAGGCACTTCACTGTCAAAGTCTGAAGGCGCTCTACCTAGACCTTTCCCCTAGGCGCCAGAACTCCTAAGCACTCACCAGATAACTCTCTTCTTCAAGGCGCAAATCTTCCTATACTATGATTGCCTCTGAAACGCCGATTAACGTGATGTGAGGGTGCAAAGGCTACTCCAATCCTCAGTGAGCGCCTAGTTTAAACAAGGAGAAATAAAGCATTCAAAACTATCCAAACGATCATCCCCTTCCTAATGTCTTCACTGCTCCAGAAAACCTTGGCCAAAATGACACATAACAACTCCTATGAGCGCCCTTATGCCCTAGGATCATCTAGTTTGTGCGTCTTGTAATGAGTAGTTCATGTAAGTTTGGAATGAGCGCCTTGAATAAGTGTAAACTAGCCTAGAGAAGGGTATGTGCGCCTTGAGCATTCCAGAGATAACTGTGCGCCTAGAACAATATGAGTGCTCATGATGATGATTAACGCCCTGATGAGACTATGAGCGCCTTGTTCAGGAGATACCTTGTTTTATCATAAAATGCACCTTGAGTCTTGAAGGTTTTGAGCGCCTAGGTGATTTAGATGTTGGGATGTTGGTATGCGCCCAAGATTGAGGTAAGTGAGCGCTTGTAATGGAGGAGAGCAATGAGATGAGGTTTAGCGCCTCCAAGTAAGGTCAGAGGTGAGGTTAGAGGTGAAATGTGCCTTTGGACCATTCTGGCGCCTTGGATGAAGAACCTATATCTTGAGCCCAAGAGGTAAAATTTGCGCCTTAGTGGATTTGGAGAGTTACAGAGATTAGAGAAAAGCGCCTTGAAGACAGAGTTGTTCAAGGCGCATGTGTGATTTGGTCAAAAACAGGCACCTAGAGTGAATAGGCTTTCATCCTGACTTAATACACTGCCTCCTTCTGACGATTTTTGGGGCAGCAGAAAACCTTTCACCACAGGCAAATGCCTCAGAGCTATAAAAAACCGAGAGAGGTTATTGTAGAGGCACTCTACGTGATCCTGTTGCCTCAGACGGAATGTTTCTAAGTGACACGGTTTTCGAGTAACATCTCGTCAAAGATTGCTACCTTTTTGCACTTTGGACTCTTCAGGGATATCGTCGGTACAATGTAGCTCCGACTGTTTCGACATGTTTGGGTGAGAAATAGGACCATGCCTAGCATAAATGTACCCATTCGGACGCGTTGGAACAGTCAGTTTGGTCGCATCAGGAGCAGGACGAAAGTTACACCCCTTTGCAACTTTACACTGCCTCCTTCTGACGATTTTTGGGGCAACAGAAAACCTTTCACCACGGGCAAATGCCTCAGAGCTATAAAAAACCGAGAGAGGTTATTGTAGAGGCACTCTACGTGATACCGTTGCCTCAGACGGAATGTTTCTAAGTGACACGATTTTCAAGTAACATCTCGTCAAAGATTGCTGCCTTTTTGCACTTTGGACTCTTCAGGGATATCGTCGGTACAATGTAGCTCCGACTGTTTCGACATGTCTGGATGAGAAATAGGACCATGCCTAGCATAAATGTACCCATTCGGACGCGTTGGAACAGTCAGTTTGGTCGCATCAGGAGCAGGACGAAAGTTACACCCCTTTGCAACTTTACACTACCTCCTTCTGACGATTTTTGGGGCAACAGAAAACCTTTCACCACGGGCAAATGCCTAAGAGCTATAAAAAACCGAGAGAGGTTATTGTAGAGGCACTCTACGTGATCCCGTTGCCTTAGACGGAATGTTTCTAAGTGACACGATTTTCGAGTAACATCTCGTCAAAGATTGCTGCCTTTTTGCACTTTGGACTCTTCAGGGATATCGTCGGTACAATGTAGCTCCGACTGTTTCGACATGTCTGGGTGAGAAATTCTTGATATGAAATCTCTTGAAGATGTTGGTGGGGCACATATGGCACAACCCTGCAAATCATTGTTAGTATGCATATCTAAACATATAGACCTATAAGCATCAAAATGGTTAGAAAATTCAATATGTAATCTACAACAACAAGTAGTGCGTGTGTGATTTATCTTAACATAGAAAGGTTTTAGCATTTCAAAATATCTTTGACAAATTTTAATTTGAGGATACTTCTCTAGAAATTTACCATAAAACTGTGTTTGAGTCTCATCCAAAAAATGCTTTGGATGTGGCTCGCGGTTCTGACTACCAATTCTCCTTCTTACCACATCCCTTTGATTCGGAGATACCCTTGTGTAATTCTTCCAAAAGTCTTCAATTAGTGACCTCAATGCTTCAACAATTGGTTTATCTTTTCGTGGTAGTCTCCCCGAGAACGCCCATAATTCATTGGCATTAGTGTCCTCAATTCTTTGGCGTCTTCCAACGGCTCTTGATAAAGTTTTCCTATTAATTCTCAATTTTTGACTTGTCTTTCTAATAAGACGAGCTTTCCTCGTTTGACTACTTACTATAGTCGATGTAATCACACGCCGTGTTGCATTACTATCTTTTGTGCGTGAGGTGTTACCCACACTCTCATACGCACTCATTAGATTCTTGACAATAGATTTTTCACTTGAAGCCTCTAATGTTCTCAACCCAAGAATCTTCATGATAGACCTATACTTTATACTTCGCATCATTTCAACGAATAGTTGACATCTTGCAGTCTCATTTAACTTTTCAAAGAACAATCTCCAAATCTTATTAGCATATCTTCTACAAGTGCGTTTTGGAATCTTACCTTCCATTGGCTGCAAAATATTCTCATCAATATCAATCAAATACTTTGGCTTTCTATGCAAAATTCTAGGTGGTGTCAAGTTAGGTAAATTCATCTCAACATTAGGAATTTCATCAATATTTAAATGAGATGGGTTAGATGGCATACCTTCGATCGAAGATGGAATAGATGACATACCTTGAGGTTGAGGTGGGAACGATGGCGTACCTCCTTCATCACATGTGAGTGATGATGTACTCTCAACTTGAGATGTGGTAGATGGTGTCCCTACATGTTGTCTTGCGATAAAGGATGTGTCTCCAACTATGGTATTTAAATCTCTCGTACCACGAAGTTTTTGCATTCGTTCTCTTTGTGCCGCCAATACCATATCTCTTTGTGATGGTTGTGGTTCCTCTTCAATTGGTATGTCTTCATTTATCGTGTCCAATTTCCTCTTCTCACGAAGTTCCCTCATAGCCATTGCTTTCTTTGCATTCTTAGCTTCTATCTCTTCCTGTGTTGCTTTAATTCTTGATCGTTTCCTCGGCATGACGGAGAATTTGTCTGTAGCATGATAAAGAGACCAATATTAGTTCCTAAGAAATAAATACATGATAATAGTGGGATTGTATTTTTTTTATGTTGTAAGGATTTATTCTTGTATAGTTTGACATCATGGTATGAACTAAGGTTTGTTTATTACACATAATTATTAAAGAGCCCAAGTGTAGAAAATATACATGGCATCATGTGAGATTGTAGGTTGCTTTCTTGATTGGAAATGTGTCTATTTTAAACATGTATGATAATGCATGATAAAGTAATTCAATCCGAAATAAGGAAAATGTAAAGAACATGCATGTAAAGACTTGACATACCTAAAAAATGAAGATTTGAATGGAGAGAGTACCCAATTATGTAGTGTTTTTATCTTCTTGCATCAAACTCCTCAACAATTTGAGTTTTTCACCACTTGCTTCCTTTTCAATGTTAAATTCTTAAAATTGAATCAAAATTAACATTGCAATACTACAAAAATTGAAACTTGTATAGATATATATCAAATTTGGTTTGAAAACTATGTTATTTCCTCCTTCTCAAGTTGGCAAAGCAGAAAAGGTGGTGGAAAGATCATGCAAAGGTGGTACAATGTGTCAAATGTGCATGTGAACTTCCCAATAGCATGAAAGCACTTCTTTTTTGTTGGAGCACGCGCAGAATCAGTAAGAAAACAGAGCATGTGGGCCTGGATCATGGGGGTAACCACTTTTTTACCGTTTTAGTAGAATTACAAAATGCGAGCGCGTTATAACGCGCTCGCGCTATAACGCGCTCGTGTTTTGTCCTGCTATAGATCTCTTAACCCTAAACCCTCAACTCTGATCCCTTGACCCTCAACCCTCAATGTCAAATCCTAATCCCTCAACCTCAACCTTGTCCCTAAACCCTAATCCCTTCAACCTCAACCCTATCCCTAAACCCTTGACCCTCAAACCTCAGCCCTCAACGTCAAACCGTAATCCCTTGATGCAGAGTGAAACAAGTTGAACATTAACATAGGTGAAAAAATCCTTGAAAGTCCACAAAATAACCTTTACAGTGTATATCGGCAAGACAATTTAAATGTCACACCGAAATGTACCTCAACCCTCAACCCTCAACATCAAACCCTCAAACCTTAACCCTCAACATCAAACCCTAATCCCTCAACCCTTAACTCTAATCCCTCGACCTTCAACCCTGATCCTAAACCCTAAACCCTCAACACCAAATTCTAATCCCTCAACCCTTCACTCTAATCCCTCAACCCTAAACCCTATCCCTAAACCCTCAACACTATACCTTAAACCCTAATCCCTCAACCCTAACCCTAAACCTTGTCCCTAAACCCTAATCCCTTCAACCTCAACCCTATCCCTAAACCCTTGACCCTCGAACCTCAGCCCTCGACGTCAAACCCTAATCCCTCAACCCTTAACTCTGATCCATCATCTCTCAACCCTAACCCTAAACCCTCAACCCTCAACATCAAACCCTAATCCCTCAACCCTCAACCCTAATCTATCATCTGTCATCCCTCCACACTCTACTTTAACCCTAATTCCTTGACCCTCAACCCTATCCCTAAACCCTTGACCCTCGAACCTCAACCCTCAACCCTCAACATCAAACCCTAATCCCTCAACCCTTAACTCTAATCCCTCGACCTTCAACCCTGATCCTAAACCCTAAACCCTCAACGCCAAATTCTAATCCCTCAACCCTTCACTCTAATCCCTCAACCCTAAACCCTATCCCTAAACCCTCAACACTATACCTTAAACCCTAATCCCTCAACCCTAACCCTAAACCTTGTCCCTAAACCCTAATCCCTTCAACCTCAACCCTATCCCTAAACCCTTGACCCTCGAACCTCAGCCCTCGACGTCAAACCCTAATCCCTCAACCCTTAACTCTGATCCCTCATCTCTCAACCCTAACCCTAAACCCTCAACCCTCAACATCAAACCCTAATCCCTCAACCCTCAACCCTAATCTATCATCCGTCATCCCTCCACACTCTACTTTAACCCTAATTCCTCAACCCTCAACCCTATCCCTAAACCCTTGACCCTCGAACCTCAACCCTCAACCCTCAACATCAAACCCTAATCCCTCAACCCTTAACTCTAATCCCTCGACCTTCAACCCTGATCCTAAACCCTAAACCCTCAACGCCAAATTCTAATCCCTCAACCCTTCACTCTAATCCCTCAACCCTAAACCCTATCCCTAAACCCTCAACACTATACCTTAAACCCTAATCCCTCAACCCTAACCCTAAACCTTGTCCCTAAACCCTAATCCCTTCAACCTCAACCCTATCCCTAAACCCTTGACCCTCGAACCTCAGCCCTCGACGTCAAACCCTAATCCCTCAACCCTTAACTCTGATCCCTCATCTCTCAACCCTAACCCTAAACCCTCAAC
The DNA here is from genome assembly GCA_027924645.1 of Cunninghamia lanceolata. NCBI lineage: Eukaryota > Viridiplantae > Streptophyta > Pinopsida > Cupressales > Cupressaceae > Cunninghamia > Cunninghamia lanceolata. The sequence continues at coordinate 3,597,840 of BSBN01000396.1, read as the reverse complement.
CCTCAACATCAAACCCTAATCCCTCAACCCTCAACCCTAATCTATCATCCGTCATCCCTCCACACTCTACTTTAACCCTAATTCCTCGACCCTCAACCCTATCCCTAAACCCTTGACCCTCGAACCTCAACCCTCAACCCTCAACATCAAACCCTAATCCCTCAACCCTTAACTCTAATCCCTCGACCTTCAACCCTGATCCTAAACCCTAAACCCTCAACGCCAAATTCTAATCCCTCAACCCTTCACTCTAATCCCTCAACCCTAAACCCTATCCCTAAACCCTCAACACTATACCTTAAACCCTAATCCCTCAACCCTAACCCTAAACCTTGTCCCTAAACCCTAATCCCTTCAACCTCAACCCTATCCCTAAACCCTTGACCCTCAAACCTCAGCCCTCGACATCAAACCCTAATCCCTCAACCCTTAACTCTGATCCCTCATCTCTCAACCCTAACCCTAAACCCTCAACCCTCAACATCAAACCCTAATCCCTCAACCCTCAACCCTAATCTATCATCCGTCATCCCTCCACACTCTACTTTAACCCTAATTCCTCGACCCTCAACCCTATCCCTAAACCCTTGACCCTCGAACCTCAACCCTCAACCCTCAACATCAAACCCTAATCCCTCAACCCTTAACTCTAATCCCGCGACCTTCAACCCTGATCCTAAACCCTAAACCCTCAACGCCAAATTCTAATCCCTCAACCCTTCACTCTAATCCCTCAACCCTAAACCCTATCCCTAAACCCTCAACACTATACCTTAAACCCTAATCCCTCAACCCTAACCCTAAACCTTGTCCCTAAACCCTAATCCCTTCAACCTCAACCCTATCCCTAAACCCTTGACCCTCGAACCTCAGCCCTCGACGTCAAACCCTAATCCCTCAACCCTTAACTCTGATCCCTCATTTCTCAACCCTAACCCTAAACCCTCAACCCTCAACATCAAACCCTAATCCCTCAACCCTCAACCCTAATCTATCATCCGTCATCCCTCCACACTCTACTTTAACCCTAATTCCTCGACCCTCAACCCTATCCCTAAACCCTTGACCCTTGAACCTCAACCCTCAACCCTTAATGTCAAACCCTAATCCCTCAACCCTTAACTTTGATCCCTCGACCTTCAACCGTAATCTGTCATCCCTCATCCCTAAACCTTAAACGCTATCCCTATTCCTAGACCCTCAACGGGCTCGATACTATACCTTAAACGCTAATCCCTTATCCGTAAACCTTTCAACTCTATCCTTTATGCCTTAACCCTCATGATGAATAGCCTTGAATGTAAAAAAATTTGAGTGGGACATAACGCGAGCGCGTTATAACGCGCTCGCGTTATGTCAAACATGGGAAAAGACAGGCTTGCGGGAAAAATGTAAGGCAATAAATAACGCGAGCGCGTTATAACGCGCTCGCGTTATTTCTTTCTTTGGGAATCCCAAGCCTTGGGCTTGGGATTTGCTTTGGATTTCCAACCCAAAGGCTTGGAGTGCCTTATGAACAGTCACAGACGTGTTTTTCTGTATTCTTCAAAATTTCACATAATTTCGTTCGTGCTAACCCTCAGATTTGCACGTGTTTCAAGGTTGAACAAATCAAACACATGGGTAATGTTAGGCTTTCTCTTAGCTATTTGACGATGTGATTTTTTTCACATTTTAACAATGTTAAGCCTTTCATCTTTAATTTCTTTTGTTTGTGTGTCCGTTTTTATGCAAAAACCACTGTTTGGTCTTTTTTTCATTGTAAAATAACTATTCATTCAAATTTCAAAAAAATTACATATTTAGAAACTAGACTCCATTCTACAAATATTAAAAAAATAAAAAAATGATTTTCAATTAGTTTTCAAAATTTATAGGGGTAGCACGGCCAAAATTCTGTTTTTTAGGATGTGTCCACTTTAAAAATTAGTAAAAAATCAAATATTCATCAAAAAATTATCAGAAAAATCGGGCATAAACTACATGCTATTAGCTAATTTCTCACCGAAGCGATTTTAAAAATACCAAAAAAAAGTTGACCTTTTGAGGGAGCCACAAAACATGCTATGTTATGTTTTTTTGACAGAAACAACACCAATTTCTGTGGCTCCCTCTTTTGAACCCCTTAATCTATGCCATTTTCAAAACAAAATAGTAGTTTAGAAAGTAGACTCGGAGCACTACGAACATTGTTTTGGTTGCATCTCTAAATTTTGAGTGTAACTATGCTCAATTTCTCATCCAAGGCCAGTATTTCCTGATTTCAGAAAAAAAGTGGCCACTTAAGACCCCTTTTTGGCCCCCCATCTTCTTGCACTTACCCCATGGTTGTCGGTAAAAATAATGAACTCTTTCGGCAGTAAGTAGTGTCTCCACTTTTTGAGAGCTTGCACCATTGCATATAACTCTAAGTCATAGGTAGAATACCTTTGTTTGGCCTTGTTCAACTTCTCTAAAAAGAATGCCACTGGATGTCCATCCTGACTGAGAATAACACCTATTGCTTGCTGACTTGCATCACATTCCACAAAAAAAACTTTGTCAAAATTCAGAAGTACCAACGTATGTAACTCAGCCGCTTTCTTCTTCAACAGTTCAAAACTATCATCAGCTTGCTTTGTCCATTGAAATTTACACTTCACTCCACCCTTGATGGTATTGAGAATAGGAGCACTTATGTGACTGAACCCTTTAATGAACTTCCTGTAAAAAGTTGCCAAGCCATGGAAACTTCTAACATCTCCTACTGTCTTAGGAGTAGGCCAATTGAGAATAGCCTCAACCTTTGTGGGATCCATTTTCAAACAGCCATTGGAAATCACAAAGCCAAGATACACTAGTTTAGTTTTCATAAAATCACATTTATCTAAGTTGATCATCAACTTATTCTCATGCAATTTCTTCAACACCTGTCTAAGATGCTTCACATGCTCTTCTTTGGTCTTGCTGAAAATCAATATATCAAGATAAACAATAACAAATTTTCCAATAAATTCTACAAGTACCTCATTCATCAACCGCATGAATGTGCTTGGAGCATTGCTGAGTCCAAATGGCATGACAAGCCACTCATAGAGACCTTCATTTGTCTTGAAGGTAGTCTTCCATTCATCTCCCTACCTAATTCTGATCTGGAGATAACCAGATTTCAAATCAATCTTGGAATAGTAGCATGAACCGCCAAGATAGTCCAACAGATCCTCAATCCTTGGCATAGGAAATCTATACCTTATGGTGATCTTATTAATAGCCCTTGAATCTGTACATAGCATCCACTTTCCATCCTTCTTAGGAGCAAGTACACTAGGAACTGCACACGGACTGAGACTCTTCCTAATCAATCCTTTCTCCAAGAGTTCTTGAATCTGTCTACCTACTTCTTCATTCTGCTGTGGTGTCAACTTGTAGGCAGCTTTATTGGGTAATGTGGCTCCAGGAATCAAGTCAATTTGATGACTTATGTCCCTCATAGGTGGTAAGAAGTTAGGAGTATCCTCTACCACAAGATCTTGGTACTTATCCAATAATTGTTGCACTTCCAATGGAATCTCCTTCTGCTTCTTGTTTTGCTGTCTTGTTACATCTACAGGCTTTATCATCAGGGCATACCCTTGGGTATCCTCCTCCTTCATGAGTTGTAGAAAATCTTTACCACTAACTAACATGACATTATTGTCACTGCTCTTCTCTCCAACTTGCTCTGGTAAGGGATCCATCCTAAACTTCTGACCATTTTTGGTGATCATATATGTGTTCTTTTCACCATCATGTTGTGCTTTCACATCATACTGCCAAGGTCGTCCAAGAAGAAGGTGACAAGCATCCATAGGAATAATTTCACATAGTACCTTATCCCTATAATCACCTAGTTCAAACTCTACCCAAGTCTATTCCTCTACCATATAGTTCTGATTCTTATTCAACCAAGATATTTTATGAGGACTAACATGGGGTAACCTGTTCAATTTACATTTTTCTACCATTTCAGCAAACACTACATTTTCAGTAGAACCTGAATCAAGAATGATTTTACAGAGCTTACCATATGCTACTCCTTGGGTTCTGAAGAGATTCTTCCTCTGTGGAGGCTCTTGCTTCAATGGCATCTTTACCAAGGTTCTCTTAATCATCATGCTCTCTCCTTCAAGCACTAGTGCAGCACTACCAATTGGTGAATTTACACTTTGGCAATCATCATCTTTCAATAGCTGGTTCCTTCTCCCACCATCATGGAAGCTAGATGCCTTCTCAGGGCATTTGTTTGCAGTATGGCCTACTTGATTGCAGTTGTAGCATCTTCCTGTGAAGACTCCAGGTCCTCTGCCTACACCACCACCTCTGCCTCTGCCATTAGGTCTCCTCCAAACTCTAAAACCACTACCTTTTTGTTCTGTATCAGAACGTGATTCTTGCTGACTTGAACTTTCACCTTTGTTTGGCTGTCCTCTACCAAAATTACCTCTTCCTCTATTATTTTTGCCACCTCTTCCTCTGTTATTTTGATCCCCTTTCCTTTTCAGCTTATCCTCAGCCCTAGAGGCTAACTGAAAACATTCATCTACAGTCTTGGGAACCACCATACTAAATTTGTCTTGTATATTATATCTTAGACCATCAATATATCTGGCCACCATCTCTTTCTCCTCCTCCCTATGATTTGCTCTCATACTCAATCTATGGAATTCTTCAATGTATGTAGCCACGTCCATATCTTTCTGTCTATGACGATTAAACGTTCTGATGGTTTGCAACTCATAGTCACATGGTAAGAACTTGGTTCTCAGCATGGCCACCGTTCTACTCCACTTGGTGATTGGACTCTTTCCAACCTTTTCCCTTTCACATTAGGTGTAGTTCCACCAAACCAATGCAGAACCTCTCAATCTGGTTTTTGTAAACTTTACTTTCTTGCTGTCACTGTACTCCTTAAAGTCAAAGTAATTACTTATGGCTTCAATCCAGTCCACAAGAGTATCTCCATCCAGTTTCCCATTGAACGTGGGAACATCCATTTTCAGATCACCACCATCTCCATGACCCTTGAGTGCATTCAGGAATGCCTTTTGATTAGCAGACATACCTTCTCCTTGAGGATTCTCCTCTATTTCTTCTTCTTCATCTTCTTCTGACTTAGAAGTGCTTCCATCCTCTTTACTCTTACTCTTGGATTTCTCTTCCTTCAGTCTTTCTTCGAGCATCTCTTCTACCATCTTCTGGATGGCTACTTTACTCATCGACTTGGGAGGCATTGCGCTAGCCTCTATTTCTATCTCCAACTCTTTGTCTGACATACACAGCTCTGATTCAGATAACTTGCTCTGATACCAATATGATGTAGAGAGCGCGACGGAAACTCAACCAATCTGCAATCAGCCAGACTCGAGCTATATCTTGGCGATAACTTCCCTATTGGCCAAACAAACTACTATCGGGCCCCCTCTTATTTCTCTCACCGATATATATACTCTTACCGACGACCAACATCTTCTGTCTTCTTTGGATAGACTTCCTCTATCGGCAGTGTCCGTTTTTCTCACGTTGACACTCCGATGACCGTTGGCTTCTATTGACCTAACCGTAACAGTTAGTCACACTTCCTCCTCATTCACCGAAATCCTCATGCACATTAGCCATACAATTGTTATCGGCCTCCTTTAGACATGTCAAACTGAAACTTATTCTCTCCTCGATGTCTTTATCGGCAACACAATCCTCATCGGCAACCACTTGCGAACTCCAGCAAACGCCCCGTCTCACACCGATAAACTCCTCATCGGTGACACTTGTAATTGTCACCCCAATCAGTGAGAACTTCGACTGTCGGTCCAATGCAACTTTCTCAACCCGACGTCTCTCCTCACACCGATGCTTATACATGCACTTTGTTAGGCTATGTGTGGGGTCCACCTTCCTTAGTCTTCTGAAGGAATGTTTGTATGTGTCTCCGACACCATTACTAATCTTCAGCAAGATGGGATCCGCTTATCACCGATGCTCACTCATCGGTTAGACGTTGCGAATCGGAGTGACTTCCGAAGGCTCTTCTGACGCCCGAAGTCAGACCGATGGCTTCCTAAATACTCTGTGACAACCTGATATGTGAAGTCCTTCTACAGAACAAGGAATTTGGTCGATTCATGTGTCAAACCCTCGACCACTTATATCAATCTAATCCCAAACAATACCTGATCACTTCTCATCGATTTCCTGACTAGTCACATGGAGATGCCTAGTTGAATCTGGTCGAGTTCTCTGGATTCCTGGGTGAGAATGTAGAAAACAACAAACTTAAATATCTTTTCCCCATCACACCGATATTACACAGGACTTCAGTGGACAGAGGAAAGTGTCTCCATTTATGAATCAAACCCTCACCCCTAGGTTACAAACCAGCCTCTGTGGAAATACTAATACTATACCGTCTGCACCCTACAGGAACACTAGGAATTACCAGATAATATCTAGTTTAGGGCATGGATGTACACTATCTTAACATAGATATAAAATACAAAGAACACACAGACAAAACCAATATATATCACACCTAGAAAACTCTTATTATTCATTCATTCAATCCCCCTGGCATCACTCATTGATGCTGCATGCTGCTTGCCTCTAGAAATGGGTATGAGACAGTAGTTTTTCCTCTTCCAACCGTGCAAACTGACTTTCAAAACAATTAGTTGTTGGCTTTACCCTTCATACAAGCAAAACCACATGTTTGCCTTGCACAATTACATCAATGGGACCAAATTGACCCTTATTACAACATGAAATGGCTTAAGAGCCTTATGAAACAATAAAAGAAAATATGGCCCTGCACTATAGAGAAGGTGCTCCTGTACCATGTTTGGTCAACCATTTTTAATATGTTATCAGAGCACTACTAATTCTTGTTCTTGTGAGAATATGTAGATCTATGTAGAATAGAGGTTGTGTGTTCAGCATAGAAGAAGGTGTTCTCTACAAGATGATGTTTGTCTCTCTTAATTGCTGTGTGGAATTTTGAATGCTAGAGATTCTGATACAGAAGATTGCCCATTAATACGGAAATATTAGAGTGTATTCCAATATATTTTTTTAAAGGCATTATTGTAGTAGTCATTTGACTTTAGTAGGGATTTCTCTCTTTGCCACAAGACATGGATGTCAGACACTCTTTGAAGGAGGCTGCCAGATCATTTTGAGTTGAGTGTTGTTCGTGGAGGAGACCGGTAGGCATTAGAAACCGTTGGAAGCCATTCAGCACTGAAGGGAACGAAGTGGTAATTACATTGGAAGAATTATCATCAGTTGCAGGGAATGAAGTAGGGTTCTTACATGTGTCAACTCAGAAAACATTGCAGAGAAGGTTCTAGAAGCCACAGATTGACCCCTAAGCAAGAATAATGAGATAAGTATGCTGCGATCTAAATGCATTGAGTCACAAGGAGAATTATTGGATGTAATTTAGATCATTGGGTATGATTAAGGCATTGAAGAATATTTCAGTGTTCTGTGTGAAGGTAGATGAAGTTTGATGTGATCAACCTTTGCCTGAAGTATCATTAATATCCTCTAAGATTTGTAGGGTGATCTATTCAAGAGCACTTTCAAGAAATCATTTTTTCATTTGTGTGGTGCTTAAGGTATTGAATATAATTTTTTCATTGCTTAATGTTGTAATTGCTTTATGCAGTGCGTGAAGGAGAAAGAAAGACATTTTTGGGCCGATTGAGACATTTTCAAGTGATTGTTTTGAATTGATTTTATTGGTTGGGAGAAAACCATGCTTCTTTCATGCTTTGGGGTTTAAAGAATATATTTTTGTTTTGCATCTTGCGAGCATCAAACATATAGCAAATTAGGTTTATAGAGAGAGTAAAATGTGTGGCATTTTAGGTTTTGATTTGAACGCGCAAAAGTAAGTTTGCATTTAAAAACATTATTGTGTTATCTCGAATGCTATTTACATTTGGAAGATTATGGTTCATAGCTATTTTTGGAAACAAATTTTTGGAAGCATAATAAGGAGTTATAAGGATTTGTTTTTGTGAAATTTGTGAAAAGGCATATTTTTGGTTGAGTCCATCATTGATCAAAATTGACATCATTATGGCCACACATTATGTTTGTGGTTCCGATGCAATCCATCCTATCATTGATAGAAATTTGAGACACTTGCATGCTTGTGCTATTGAAGAGTCTAAAGCAAATGGATAGAGTGTGAGCATATTATATTGGAGGCTGGAGGATGGAGGATTTTCCATCATCTTAAGTTATCTTCTCACTTTGAGATGATGCTTTGCATGAGAAGTATTTTTGGTTTTGTTTGTTTTGTTTTTCTTTGTTGATGTTGACGGATTTGAAGAATGTATTTTTTCTAAAGATTTTATTTTGGAGACGGGTTTGGGATTTGGTGTTGACCTTAATATGGATTGTTGTCCAGAGAGCTTCAAAGAGTATATGATCGATAATTATACCCTTTCGCGGTCACTAGACAATGGCAAAGATTTGTCGTATCTCTTAGGGTTTATTGTCAAATAATTCAAGACTCTGTGATTTGAGAGCTTGGGACTAAAGAGCTCAAGAACATACCTCGAAGTTACACCTTTCTGAGGGTAGACGAGAGAGCATGACGGATCCCTGCTTGGTTCAAGATTTGTTCTTTGGGAAAAGGTCTTCTGTAAAATATGTATTCATATTATGTAATAAGCTTTGTTGAGTATATTAGCATTCAGGAGGGGTCCCTTGGTACTATTGCAGGAACAATGTGATAAGGGGGGATGTTGGCATAATAGTCACAATGGTATTACATTGTTAGTTTAATAAAGCAATAGTTAGATATAAATAAATAAATGTTAGTAATAAATTAGTTTTGGGAAGTTAGGAAGTTATTTCCCATAGGAAGTTTATAAGAGAATAATTGTGGCTTCAAAAGCAAATGTAATGCATTGTAACAATCATTCAAATACAATATATTATTTGATGTTTTACTGTGCATTTATGGTTTGAATAATTGTCTTCGTGTTTGCTCAACCATTTTTAATAAGGGCTTCTCTTAGGTTGAAGGTATTGATATTTAAGACTTGTTCCTATAGCCAAGATGGATTCTATTCATCTTGTACTTTCTATTGCTGCATCTTAGGGTTGGCTAGTGTATCAAATGGATGTGAAGAGTACCTTCCTGTACAGTGATCTTTACGAGGAGATCTACATGGAGTAGCCACCAGGCTTTTTGCAGGACCCTTCACTTGCTTGCAGGCCGAGTCCTTCATTGTATGGTCTCAAACAAGTTTCTTGAGCTTGGTATGAGAAGATGGATAGTTTTCTACTTGCTTTTGGATTCACTAGATGTCAATCCAATCATAGGTATAGTTTATATTCAGAGACATGTGGGGATCTTCTCATTCTTATTCTTTATGTGGATGACTTGATTCTCATAGGGAGTTCTCCTACCATGGTTAAGAATACTCAAGGAGATTTGATGGAGAGTTTTGATATGATTGACCTTGGTCTATTGCATTACTTCCTTGGTCTTTAGATTCATCAGTCTTCTACCAATATTTCTATCTTTTAGCAGAAGTGTGCTCTTGATTTGCTTCAGAGATTTGGGATGGCTGACTACAAGACAACCCCTACTCCTTTTCAATTAGCTGTTGTGTTGTCTACCACTTGCACTACTCCATCAGTTGATGCTACCTTGTATCAATAGTTGGTTGGCATCCTTTTGTACTTGACACATAGTTGTCTTGATATTTCCTTTGCAGTTGGTGTTGTCTCCCGTTTCTCTCAAGATCCTCATGCGAGTCATTGGAAGGCAACCAAATGTATCTTGCAGTACGTTCAAGGAACTACATAGTTTAGCATTCACTATACAATAGGAGCTACTGAGATTGTGGGCTTCACTAATTCAGATTGGGTTGGTGATGTTAATGATTGGAAGTCCACTCCTGGCTTTGTCTGTTGTCATGGTTCTGGTCTAGTTTCTTGGTCTTGCAAGAAGCAAACTACTTTTTCATTATCATCAACTAAGGCTAAGTATCCATGAGTAGTCTTGGCTAGTCAGGTGACTCTTTGGCTTTAACAATTGATGGCTGAGTTTGGCTTTCCTATTGATCATCCCACTACTCTTTGGTGTGATAATTAGAGTGCCATTCATATTCTCACAACCCAGTGGAGCATCAGTGTAATAATCATATTGAGATCCACATGCACTTCATTAGGTAGCTCATTCCAGAGGGTGTTCTCAGTTTGGAGTATTTGCCTACAGAGCAGCAGGTTGCATACATCTTCAGTAAACCTTTGGCATCTCCTTACTATCTTTTGTTGCGATCAATGTTAGGGATGAGGGAAGTTGTCCTTGGGGGGTCTTAAGGAGTCCTCCTTCCTTTCACATTTTACTTTTCAACATTTTTTGTTTTTATCTCATTTGGAGAGGGTTTTTCTCCTTTTCTCCAGTTGTGAGAGATTGCATTTCATTACATTGTAGTTGTACATGGGTACCTAACATGACCTTGTTACTGGGACCGATTTTGCACCTCATATTACATAATAATCTCCCTAATTTGCAATTAAGGGGGGGTGTTAGAGTAGGCTTAAGTTTTCTTAGGCTAATGATTAAGTATATTTACTTTTGCCATTGAGGTAGTTGGAGGTTGGTATTCCCATACCTCATTTTTACCTGGCTATTTATTCATCAGATTGTACATTGAATTATATCTCTACCCAATGTATATTTTTCATGTTTTGGTGAAATAGTTTTTCTCGTGTTGCTTCTTAGTGTTTTGTGAAGGTTGTTTTGGCTTGCAGTACAGGCTCTTGGGTGCATCAACACAACCTAATAAAAATTTTCCCAAAAAGAAGATTATGAAGATGTAGACAAATCTAGTTTCTACTTTCCTTGGGCCTTGAAAGAGCAATATTATTTCTAAGGAACACTTTCCAGGGCTCATTACCATCAAAAGATTTAAGGATCCATTTGACTATAAGAGTGACACCTTGAATTTTAACATCTTTAAGGCTAAGACCTCCTAAATGCTTAGGGAGACAAAACCACTTACCAATTAACAACATGTTTATTCCTATTACCCTACCCATTAGACCACAAAAATTTCCTCAATTTTTTAAAATCTTGTGAACTTAACAAATTTCAAATAACCAAGAAGAAGAATAATAAATAGTATAGGAAGCTAAGACTTTTTGACAAGCTTGAACTCTACTAGAAAGAGAAAGGTGGTGAGATTTCCATTTTACATTCTTGTTCTCATTTTTTTAAAACATCCACTCCCACATCTCTCTTAGATAATGATCAATCAAGAATGGGATGCCTATGTATCTCACAATTTTGTTAGGACCCCCCATTGCCATTCTTTACCTTTAACCCAATTAGGTGACAAATCATTCTAGCTCAAGATAATAGATTTACTGTAAAAAAAAAAAATTCTCTTGAGGCCTTACAAAACACATTGATCCTATTTGTAATATTATTGAAGTTCTCTTCACTAATTTCAACAAACAAAGTACTGTCACCTACAAATTGAGCACAAAGAAGAGTATTATTATATGGTAGGTAGGCACCTCTAACTAGAGGACTAAGAAAATTAGTTTACAAAATGTAGTGTAAGACATCAACAATAATGAAAAATAAAGTAGGGGAAATATGACAAACCTGCCTTATAGACCTTTGAAGAAAGAAGGGGTTATTCAAGCATCCATTTATTTTAATTTGGATAGATACATCCCTAAACAAAACCTCAATCCGTTTGCAAAAAATACTAGGAAAACGAAAAGCCTCCAAAATGACCAAAACAAAAGAATATTCAACTATATAATATGATTTTTCAAAGTCTAACAACATCATACATACATTTTGACTAGAGTACTTGGCCCAATTAAGCCTCCCCATCTAGTGATCTAGTTTTCAAAAATATATTTTCCCTTAATGAAGCTTCTTTGAGTCATAGAGACAACTTTAGTGAAATTTTCAGCTAATCTTGGTGAAAGGAGCTTCACAAGAATCTTATAAGAGACATCAAGCAAACCAATTGGTCTCCAACTTTTGATTAGGGACTTATCTCTATCCTTAGGTAGGAGCTTGATAACACCTCTATTGATATTAATACCAAGGAAACCTTTTTCAAATGTCACCTTGTACACCTCTAAACAGTCTCCAACAATCCACTCATTGTTGGATTTATAGAATTCAATGGGGAGTCCATCAATTCCTAGAGATTTAACATTCTTAAAGGAGTTAATTCTCTGAATGATTTAATTTTCAGAGATATCTTTTCTAAATTCTTCAGAATCTTTATCATTGACTTTTATAGGAATGACCCTTTTATAAAAGTTTCTTGCCTCTGAGCATTGATCATTGTGCTATAAAAATGTTTCTAATAAAAACCTTGAAATACTTCTTTCATTATACCAATGCCATCAATAAAAAATCCATAGTATTATTAAGACCAATTTTCTCTTTATTTTGCTTAGATTTCAAAAATATTAAAGAAATATTTTGATGCCCTATCCCCTCCTTTCAGCCAATTCAATCTAGCCCTAACTTTAGCCCCTTGGTTTTTATAATTTTGAAGAGATTTGAATTGATGTCTAGTTTTTAATAGCTCATAATGAGTAGCATTGTCATTCCCATTTTCTACACCATAATCTCCATCTCTATAAGCTACTCTTTCAATTTATTCTCTACTTACCTTATGTCCAAAGCCTTCTTTTTACCCAATGTTTTCAATAGAGATTTCCGAGTAGATAGGAGGAAATCCCAACTCTTAATAGTAGAATTCTCCCCAAAGAAGCTTTTATTAATATTTATAACTATATAATTGCTACTTAAGTAGTCTTTGTCTTTTAGAATAGAAACATTAATCTTGAAAAATTGATTCTTATTACAAGACTATTTTGAGGTACTTTCATTGATCTTAATGGAAGCTTCTATAGGAGAATGATTTGACAAAGTGGAAGGGACCACTTGGACCAAATTATTGTCCATGTTTAAGATTCTGAAAGAGAATTAGTCTTTATGAGCATAAAACCTATCCAACTTTGAATACACTCTTACTTGGAACTTGGTTATTGCACTAGGTAAACCAATTATGTTATTACTACTCTGTTTCTTTTCCAAATAATCAACAAGACTGAGAAATATTTTGACTTTGGCCCAAAAATAAAGTTCATTTCCCTTCCATATAGCTTCATTTCCCCCAATTTATCTTCTTTATGCCTAATCATATATTAAAGTTAGCCCCCCAAACAGAGGGAACTTTGAGAGAGAATGGGCAACCCAATTCCATAGAGCACATGTTTCTATATAATCATTGGAGGCATACATTCAGAAAATACCAAACTTCAACTCATTCATTATCTACAAAAAAGGAGCCCATTTGGAATCTAGTAAATAGTAGTCCAACCTTCCCTTCAAATGCTAAGTAAAAAAATAGTCTATCTCTGAACAAATTTTAATACTGATTCTAACTAAAACCCCACAACTTAAGTTTATTGTAGGCAAAGAAAATCCATCTTGGGCATGTTATTACAAAATGTTATGAGAATTTATTTTTGTTAGTGGGTTCTAAACCTGTAATCTTCCAGCTAGAGAAATTGATTATCATTTATGTGAGGCAAGAGGATGGGGAGGTTTCTAGTTCTTATAAAGTTTATCAAAACACTTAGGCAATTTTTCCTCTTTACCTTTTTTTGTACTTTTTCCCATTAGAATCATGGTATTCTTGTTTAATTTTCTTTTTGTCCTCCACTAGAAGACATTCTTTTCCAATTTCAATTTTCATACCCTCTTCTTGGAAGAGTGGATTCATATAATCCAATATAGCCTTTTGTCTCTTTGAATTTTTAGTAAAAATAGTACAAAATGTTTGCTCATTGAAGTTGGTCTTAGTATCAAGCAACATTTGGGAGACATTAACATTCTTAGATTTTTCAATTTCAACCTTAGATCTTAGGCTTTCCAAGGCTAGTTATTGAGCATTTTTATAAATCTACACATCAGTTGTGGCAATCCCTTTAGCCTCTTTATTCACATTATTGTTATTCTAAATTGCAAGAACAATAATCAAGTCCTCTTCCAAGGGAGAACCATTAAGAGTGGGAACAAAATCCTCCATTTTGTTGTTATCTACAACAACCCGTGTTTCAAACTCTTTAATATTAAGAGTGGGAGGGTTCCCATTTAAGGAATCATTTTCCATGAATCTCTTCTAAATTTTTGTCATTCATATCAACAACCTTGGCTATCCCCCCATTTTCTTCGCTAGGGAACATCATTACTCATAGGTCTAGGTGGATTTTTGATTTTTTTGGACAATCCCTTCTTTGATGTTCATTTTTTTACAAAAAAAAAGTATGAAGCTCCCCCAAAAGTTCTAATTCATAGTTTATGACACTACCTTCCATTTGTTTGCTTAATATTTTAGGAACCACAATTTTAGGGCTCAAGGAAATTAGCATTCTAGCATGAGGTAGACTCACTCCTATTTCTTCTACTTGCAAAACATCTCCCAAAGGTTTTAAAATTTGTAGAATAAATTTTCAATATTGAGGCATGAAATTTTTTCAGCTCCAACCACCTTAGAGTAGAGTTGGCCAAGACTTCCTTTGGCTTAGAATTAATAGACCATGGGAGAACCTTGAAAATGGACTATTTCAAATTTCAAGAAACTCCTTTTTGACCACCCTAGCTTGTATGCTATGCATTTTGAAGAAAATCACAAATAGGTCTTTCTATATCATTCTACAGAAACTCACATAGATACCTATTTTTCTTCATGCAAACAAGTAAATTGCAACATATTTTTTCTCTATTTTCTTTATTTTTAATATCTTGAATCATATTCAAACTTGGAAAAATGTAGAAAATTATGGATGAATGAGAAATCCTATGGGTTCCTCTCCTTTGAGGTGGTTGTCCCTTCCCATTCCATACTCGTTGCTCACTTCAAACACTCTCGATGCTAGTAGAGTCTTTGATTTTTGACCAATGAAGGCTTCTTTGTATGTCATCCTCCCAATCAATTGATTTTTTCTAGAATCTTCATTGATATTATCACAACATCCCAAAACTTCACCATTAATATCTCCATTAAACTCTCTATTGCCACCACATTTAGACTACATATTCATCCTTACATCCTACCTACTAATACATGGCAAATAAATACAAAAAGCTCCAATACAAAAACCCAATAGATTTCACAACATGTTAACACCCAACACAAAAACAAAACTATAAACAAAAGACTACCAACACTCAAAAATAGACCCCAAGAACTCTATGGTTTGATGAAAACACCACAATCAAAGAAAACATTAAAAAAAAGTTTTCAAGACAACATGACAACACCCCCAACCACAATTGATTTGGAAAGAAAAAAATGACAAAGGCAGACAAAAAGGAAAAAAAATTATTAATCCAAATCACCATGTGCAAGCACACAAGCTGTTAAACCTAGGGCACACAACTGAGAGGGGGGGGTGAATCAGTTGTACAAAAACCTTACTTCTATTTCAAACACTTGATTCTTCTTGGTTAGTTAGCAACATATCAATTAATCATTCATCAAAGCAGAAAGCATAAACACCGGAGCAGATAAACATCAACACATTAGACACCAAGATTTCTGATGTGGAAAACCCGGTTAAGGGAAAAAACCACGGGGTGATTAACCCAAGGATTATTCTCCATTAGAAGAATAAGAAAAAGGCATGGCACATGGCAGTCAGGGCTCACTGCCCGAGCACACTACTCACAAAGAGGCACACTACCTACAAAGAGACACACTGTCTACAAGATAATAAGAATCACAACCTTGAACTAGAGAATGACATCTTCACCATGTCTGGATCAGTTCCATTTAAGCCTGAAACACTTCTGCTCAACCTTTCACTCTTTCGCTATCCCACACTCATCCGTTTCACACCCACACATTGAAATGAACTCACAAACCTTTATTTATACAAGACATCAACTTAGGAACAATCATCTAAGTCGGCAATCAACCATAAGAACATCTACAAGATGAATAACACATCCGGTCGGCCACCACAAGAACATTTCCAGGATGAACAACTCATCCGGTCGACTAGTCAGAACAAGAACTTCATCTGGAAGAACATCTTCAATTTCAGGCTCTACCATCAATGCGGACCAACAACACAACCTTAACAAGATCCAAGAACCTTCACAAGCTTGCTTGAATGACCAGGTGCATCTGCACTTCCTCTACTCACTGGAATCTTTTCTCTTCCTCATCTAAAACTTCAAGAACACAGTCTATTGCCACTGTCATACTGCAAGAGGTGCTTCCAGACCTCAAAACCACATACCAATCAAGATGACACATCACAAGGACATCCAAACACTCTGTCCAATCCGCAGAATAGGACAATGCAGTTTCGGATCTTACCGGACCTTTTTGTAACACTCTGTCGCTCTGGAGCATCTCCCGGAACCGGTTCTACTTGATTGATCACAACTCCTTCACATCTTCATGCGGACCTCTAAAATCTTAACTGGATCATCTCAAGACTCATATATACAAACCCTTTAATCCGCATCCTCTGAATCTCAACATATTGAGTACTTTTGCCTTCTTCTCAACACTGTTCTTCACTGCTCCTGATTGAGACTAATTTTCTCAATATCCTCAGCACATAGCTCATCCAATCCTTCTTGCCAATGCAATATGAGTATGTTGACATCAATGACAACATTGGCTAACCTCATACTTGCAACAATCTCCCCCTTTGTCATTGATGGCAACATATGATGTGAAAAACCATCAAGACAAGAGCTTCTCCTTTCTGTCACAGCTCCCCCTATCAACAGTAACTCATCACATGTCTTCTCTTCCTTTACTACTCCCCCTTTGATCATCAATCACTTGTTTTTCACATGTCTTCTCTCCCCCTTTGACATCAATGGCAAATGGCTCATACTTACAATACTAACACATCAACATCATATCAGCTGCTCCCCCTTAGTAGCAGCCCCTCATCATCAATCCGGATAACAAGATATGACTATGATATCCATCGGACTGATGCACATCAGTGCATCCTAGTTCATCTTCAGAGGGGCCATGACCCCTAACTTCTCCCTGAGATACTCAAAAGAGTCCTTGGGAAGAGGTTTAGTAAAGATATCTGCAATCTAATCCTTGGAGGATACATACTCCAATCTAACTTCATCCTTGTTCACTTGTTCTCTTAGAAAGTGAAACTTGATAGATATGTGCTTGGTCTTAGAATGCAACACCGGATTCTTAGAAATATTTATTGCACTTGAATTATCACAGAAAATTGTGATAGGCTCCTCATATTCTACTTTAATGTCTTTTAGCATCTACTTCATCCATAAGATTTGAGTGCAACTACCTGCTGCTGCAATATATTCTGCTTCAGTTGTAGACAGAGATATTGCATCTTGTTTCTTTCTTAACCAAGAAACCAATCTCTTTCCCAAAAAGAATGCTCCACCACTGGTACTCTTCCGGTCATCCACATCTCCTGCCCAATCTGCATCTGTATATGCATGAAGAGAGAAATCATGATCTCTAGGATACCACAAACCATACTCAACTGTCCCCTTTAGATATCTAAAGATTCTCTTAATTTCCATGACATGAGATTCTCTAGGATCAGCCTAAAATCTTGCCACAAGACCAACAGCCTGTATTATATCTGGTCTAGTCTGAGTGAGATACAACAATCCACCAATCATTGATCTATACTTTGTCTAATCTACCTTAGGAGAGTCATCATCTTTGCTCAACTTACATCGGGTTGCCATAGGAGTGTTCATTGGCTTTGAATCTTCCATACTGAATTTCCTCAACAATTCTTTCACATATTTGGTTTGAGAAATGAAGATCCCTTTCTTTGTTTGAGTAATTTGCAGACCCAAGAAGAAATTCATTTCACCAAGCATAGACATTTCAAACTCACTTTTCATCTGATTTGCAAAAGTTTTGCACATACTATCTCTTCCTCCAAAAATGATATCATCCACAAATACTTCAACAATCAAAATGTTTTCATGATTAATTTTGAAATATAAATTACTGTCAGCAGTACCTTTGTTGAATCCAATCTGCACAAGATGCTTATCCAACCTTTCATACCATGCTCTTGGGGCTTGCTTCAATCCATACAATGCTTTCTTCAACTTGTAGATCACATCATCGTTATCAGACAATTGAAATCCATCCGGTTGTTCAATGTAAACTTCTTCTTCCAAATCACCATTTAGGAAAGCAGACTTGACATCCATGTGATATTCTTTGAAATCTTTGAAAGCAGCAAATGCAAGAAACAATTTGACTGCTTCAATTCTTGCCACCGGAGCAAAGGTTTCTTCAAAATCAATTCCTTCTATTTGAGAGTAGCCTTTGCAGACCAATCTAGCTTTGTTTCTGATCACTTCACCAACTTCATTTAGTTTGTTCCAGAAGACCCATTTGGTTCCAATCACATTCTTGTTTCTAGGTCTAGGAACAAGATCCGAAGTATGATTTTTCTCAATTTCCATCAACTCTTCCTCCATTGCTTTGGTCCAGTTTTCATCATTGCAAGCTTCATTAATTGTCTTAGGTTCAATCTTTGAAATCAGACAACATTCATTTGACTCTTGAGCAATTCTTCTCTTTGTTTGTACCCCTTTGCTTTTGTCACCTATGATCTGATCTTTAGAATGATTTAGAGTTACATACCTTGGAATTTTGGGAGTTTCTTACACTATTATTTCTTGATCAGGCTCATTTAGACACACCTCTTCTTCCTAATTTACCGGATCAGTTTGAGTCTAAATTTCAGAGGAGGATTGAGCTCTTTCCACCAGAGAATCATTCTGATCATCTTCATCACATTCATAGAATCTTGTGGGCTTCTCAATTCCTTCATCAACCTTCACATTTGTACTTTCTATAATCTTTCTCAATCTCTTATTGTAACATCGGTATGCTTTTCTTTGAGTGGAGTAACCCAAGAAAATTCCTTCATCACTTCTAGCATCAAACTTTCCTAGATCTTCATCTCTTTTGATATAACACTTGCTACCAAATACTCTGAAATATCTCACAGTAGGAGTTACACCAAACCAAAGTTCATAAGGAGTCTTACCGGTATTGCTTTTGATTTGAACTTGATTAAGAGTGTAGACTACAGTGCTGACAGCTTCTCTCCAAAACATTTGGGGAACATTTGCTTCCATCATCATTATCCTGGAAGCTTCCTGGATGGTTCGGTTTTTTCTCTCAACAACTCCATTCTACTGCGGAGTCCTAGGGGCAGACAGCTGTCTCCTTATGCCATGCTTCTCACAAAAGTCTATGAATTCATCGGATGTGAATTCACCACCTCTATCAGACCTCAGACATTTCAATTTCAATCTAGTTTGATTCTCTACCATAGCTTTGAAGATTTTGAACTTCTCAAGGGCTTCTGATTTCTCTTTTAGGAAGGTAACCCACATCATCCGGGAATAATCATCAATTAATAACATGAAATATCTATCACCTTGCATACTCTTGATTCTTGTTGGACCACATAGATCAGTATGGACTAATTCCAGTAATCCGGTAGTGGACTGATCCTTGTTTTTGAATGAGACTCTGCTCTGTTTACCTAGCTAACATTCTTTGCACAAACTATTTGTAGGTTTCACCAATTTAGGAAGATCTCTTACAACCTGAGTATTGCTTATCTTGATGATATTATCAAAATTCACATGACACATCCTTCTATGCCATAACCAACTCTGATCAACTTGAACAAACAGACAACTTTTATTAGAACCAACTAGATGGAAGATATTACCTTTTGTTTGAGTACCGGATGCAATCTCAGTTGTGGAGCTTTCAAAGATTCTGCATCTTCCATTCTTGAACCAGAGGTCATAACCTTTGTCCACCAACTAACCAACACTGAGAAGATTGTGCTTCAACCCTTCAACATATAGTACATTACCGGTTTTGCTCTTTCCATCAAAGGAAATAGTTCCTCTACCTCTGATTCTGCCAGCAGAATTGTCTCCAAACCTTACCATTCCTCCTTCATACCTTTCCAAATCTAGGAACTTGTTCTTGTCACCTGTCATATGGTGAGAACAACCACTGTCAATAACCCAATCATCCTTTTCTTCAACTTGGGCAGCCAAAGCTCTTTCTACAACCTTATGACTGACAGATTCAGAGGATATTGAATCTTCTTCCTTAATGGCAATAAACACCCATTCATTTTTGGATTTGCTTCCCATTTTTGATTCATCATCTGTTACTCCTTCATTATCATCTTCTTCATGAACATAATAGTAGTTCTTTTGAAACCTTTGTCTGTTAGCATTTGACTTTGCAGATCTTTCCAGACATCTTAAACCAAAATGACCAATCTTATTACAGTTGAAGCATTTAAAGGGAAGTTTTCCTTCATACTTACCGAATCCTCTTGGCAGTCTCTTTGTAATGAGGGCTTCAAGTTGAGCTGTTTCTGCTTCTTCCTCTTCCATGTCTTTCCTTGCTTGATCATACCATGACAGCTTCCTTGAAGAATTCTCTCCCGGATCAAATCTCTGTTTGCCTTTCACATAGGCACTGGCCTTGAATGCAGATTCAGTCTTGGGATGATCATCTCCAAACTCAGTCATTTGAAATGCAGCCAGTTTTCCAGCCAGTTGCTCTCTTGTGATAGTAACATGGGCTCTGAATTCATCAATGGCAGCAACCTTGATTTTTTAGGCAGCAAGAAGGGATCTAAGAATTTTGCAAACAATTTCATTTTCATCCAGAACTCCACCAGCATTCCTGATTCCACACACCAGTTCATTCACTCTTGGCATAAAGGTAGTGATATTTTCATCATCTCTCATCTTCAATCTTTCAAATTTCCCTTTCAGACTTTGCAACCTTGCACTCTTGACAAACTCATCTCCTTCATACAAAAGTTCTAGTTTAGTCCAGATCTCATATGTAGTTGGTAGGTCAATAACATTTGAGAGATCTGAGTCATTCAATGCACTTAGAAGAGCTTCTTTGTTCCGCAAATTATTTTTCAGCATCTGTGATTTCATTCAAAGTTGATGGACCACCCTGTGGAGGTACATATGGTTTTGAAACCATGGCCAAGTATGCTTTTCCCATACACTCCAAGTGACATTTCATGCGACCTTTCCAGAGAGTGAAATTGGAACCATCAAACTTCGGACTATCCTTCTTGTATGACGACATCCTGGATCTCCTCAAGTGGTTAAGCTCCTTTCAGAGGAACTTACCTCTGATACCAATTGTTAAACCTAGGGCACACAACTGAGAGGGGGGGTGAATCAGTTGTACAAAAACCTTACTTCTATTTCAAACACTTAATTCTTCTTGGTTAGTTAGCAGCATATCAATTAATCATTCATCAAAGCAGAAAGCATAAACACCGGAACAGATAAACATCAACACATTAGACACCAAGATTTTTGACGTGGAAAACCCGGTTAAGGGAAAAACCACAGGGTGATTAACCCAAGGATTATTCTCTGTTAGAAGAATAAGAAAAATGCATGGCACATGCCAGTCAGGGCTCATTGCTCGAGCACACTGCTCACAAAGAGGCACACTACCTACAAAGAGACACACTGTCTACAAGATAATAAGAATCACAACCTTGAACTGGAGAATGACATCTTCACCATGTCTGGATCAGTTCCATTTAATCCTGAAACACTTCTGCTCAACCTTTCACTCTTTCACTATCCCACACTCATCCGTTTCACACCCACACATCGAAATGAACTCACAAACCTTTATTTATACAAGACATCGACTTAGGAACAATCATCTAAGTCGGCAATCAACCATAAGAACATCCGCAAGATGAATAACACATCTGGTCGGCCACCACAAAAACATTTCTAGGATGAACAACTCATCCAGTCGGCTAGTCAGAACAAGAACTTCATCCGGAAGAACATCTTCAATTTCAGGCTCTACCATCAATGCGGACCAACAACACAACCTCAACAAGATCCAAGAACCTTCACAAGCTTGCCTGAATGACCAGGTGCATCGGCACTTCCTCTGCTCACTGGAATCTTTTCTCTTCCTCATTCGGAACTTCAAGAACACAGTCTATTGCCATTGTCATATTGCAAGAGGTGCTTTCGGACCTCAAAACCACATACCAATCGAGATGACACATCACAAGGACATCCCAAACACTTTGTCCAATCCGCAGAATAGGACAATGCACTTCTAAATTTTATCGGACCTTTTTGTAACACTCTGTCGCTCCAGAGCATCTCCCGGAACCGATTCTACTTGATTGATCACAACTCCTTCACATCTTCATGCAGACCTCTGAAATCTTAATTAGATCATCTCAAGACTCATATATACAAACCCTTTAATCCGCATCCTCTGAATCTCAACATATTGAGTACTTTGCCTTCTTCTCAGCACTATTCTTCACTGCTCCTGATTGAGACTAATTTTCTCAATATCCTCAGCACACAGCTCATCCAATCCTTCTTGCCAATGCAATATGAGTATGTTGACATCAATGACAACACTGGCTAACCTCATACTTGCAACACGAGCATCCAAGAGTAACAATGGAAAATGACTTTTGGCTTCCTTAACACTCTTAGAACTTGTCTATAAATTGAAAATCTTTATCCATTTTAAGAAAAGCCCAGCAAGAATTATGAAGTCCAGTCAATGGTGAATTCCATATACATTGTAGATTCTGATTCTTTCAAAGACAAACTGACGTGAACAATTTGAAGTCTCAAACTTCAGCACAAATGCCTTTGTTCTATTCAGACACGTAATTGACCTCCACTTAGTTTTCATTGGTGTTTTACTTGCCCAAAGCCCTATAAATGAATGTCCTCATACTTCCCTTCATATGCACTCCTTTCAATTTTTAAGAGAAGCCCAACAATAAACATGAAGTCCATAGACTTCCTTCTCTATGCTACAGTCGAACAACCCTCTGCAAATATAAGAAGAGCTTATGCCTGGATATACTTTGCTGCAATAATGGGGCTTATATTTTATTGTATAGTTTATATCCCAATTGAAGGTTATTTTCCATGGAATATTAGTATTTTGTGCAGAGCTGGGCTTTGCTTTGTTTTGGATTTTGGACCAGGGGTTCAGGTGGCGGCTGGTCTCTCGCCACAATTTTCCACAAACACTCTCAAAAAAGTAAGGGATACTTTTATATCTGTAAGCTTAAACATTTATCTGGTAGTTTTTCATATACTGGATCAAATGAAAGAGGAAGATTTAATAGTGGTTAGAGGAAACCTAAGGTTTCAAAATTATGGAGTGTATAATAAGACATATAATTACTCATTAGAACACACTTATAATAAAGATTTCTTTTGTAACATATATATTATAATTGAAATTAAACATTCATGTATTACATGTTTTTTAACAATTAATCTAATTTTGATTACTTAGGATTAAAAAAAAAGTTTATATAAAAACCCAATAAACATTTTTTTATATTTTTTAAAATTTATTATACTAAACTTTATCTTAAATCCTATAATAATTTGTAGTTATCTATAGATACACATTAATAGTTTCATTTCATTTCTGTTGGAATTTCAAGCACATGGGAACTAACAATATTGTCAATATGATATGTACACGTACAGTTTTGAGGAGGAGAATGAGATTGAGAAGGATGTAAAGGAATCCGATCCATTTCGTTTGGATCAGTTCTTGACAAAGGTGAAGAAAGGGAAGAAAGCAATGGGAAATTTTTTGCAAAACGAAGGTGGTGCAAGGTTAAAGCCTTGCAATGTGGGCTTGTTTTCAAAGTGACAATAGCAATTGAAATGCAAGGGATATCATTGTTTGTAGCAGCTGCTGTTGGGTTTCAAGTGGGGGATTGTTGAATATGAAACCCATCAATCACTCCTAACTCTTGACTCTTCACATTCTGTAATGTTTTCTTATATAAAGCATGCTACTGTGTATTATAATGTATCAAAGAAGAGAGTGAATAATATATTACCCTATTTGAGAGTGGAAGTAACCTTTATAATGAACCATTGCAAATTTGTATTGTGTTGTGTTCTTCTCTTATGAATCTCTAATTTTATTTTTCTGCTATTTATTGTATAACACATAGCCATGGCCCAAATCAAAAGTTTACCATGTCCCTTCCAATTATAGATAAAAATCCTTAAAGCCCCCCATATGCTGTCAAAAATGCGAGGTTATAATTCTTTCTTTAATGCCTTACAACTAGTAAGAAGAGTCCCATGCCAATTAGATTTGACCATATGGAAGTTTGATGTAGGGATATAAATTATAACGGCCAGTGCAATAACACCATGAGCTTGGCATTAAGAATATTTCAGGAAAAATTAAGTATTCATACTGAACACAATAAAATTTAGTTATATGACTTGCATTTGGGACTAAAATTTCTTGAAGTACAGAGACCATATTCGGTTTTTACACTCAACATGGCACCCAATAAATATAGTTTATTTTTAGGGCGAAGGATTTCGTATTTTTCTGTAAACATTAATATTATAATCTTATTTTTAGCTTCATCAAATATAATGGTACAATATTTGAGCAATTAATCCAGCTAAAATAGTTGTACATATTTATTTTTATGTTAGTTGACAATATGTACAGTATAGTTGATCAATTTTTAAGTAGCCACTTTTGACGTCTAGTGGAACAATATTCTAGAAATTAAACATTAACAACTAGAAATCACACTTTAGTGTGCAACTTCAAGTCTATCAAACAATGGAACACTTTTTGTTACTATGTTTATGTAGTTAATCTTAGTTTTGTAATCCCATCATGGGTAATGATTTTGTGTTTTAGGAAAAATTTTCTCTACTTGAAATTCAAAGTCTCTCTCTCTCTCTCTCTCTCTCTCTCTCTCTCTCTCTCTCTCTCTCTCTCTCTCTCTCTCTCTCTCTCTCTCTCTCTCTCTCTCTCTCTCTCTCTCTCTCTCTCTCTCTCTCTCTCTCTCTCTCTCTCTCTCTCTCTCTCTCTCTCTCTCTCTCTCTCTCTCTCTCTCTCTCTCTTCGTATTTATCTTTCTAGGTATCTATATATCTTTGTCTCCTTCTCTAGCTCTCTGTTTCCTTTTATCATTATCTCTTTCTCTCTCTCTCTCTCTCCACATAACATCTTATGGGTAAATTGATTAATTTGGAAGATGTGGAGAGTTTGACAAAAGAAAGACTTGATGAAAAGATTAATTCAATTGGAGGTTTTGATCTAATAATAGGTGGAAGACCCTATAATAATTTAATAGAAAACAATAGTATCACTACATATGTTTCTCTCTCTTCTCTCTCTATCCGTCTATCTCTTTCCTTTTCTATTTCTCTTTATCTCTCTTTGTCTCCATTTCCCTCCCCACTTCTCTCTCACACACTTCCTCTCTATGAGATCTCTTTCCCCCTATGTTTTCAAAATGACACTGTAAGAAGACTATTGGTGCAACAGAGAGATTCACAAAGAATAAGTCAATACTCTTGCATGGAGTTATGATGCATGTATTATCTTCTTCATCACTTATAGGAAAATCAAAATATTGTTTCAAACACAAGCAATTATATTAAACCATTAGTTATATAATTCTATTAATAATGTATATAAATAATAATAAATGACAACACCTAGTTGTAGACACCTAAAATTGACTCCACCTTCAACATCACTTTCAACATCGTCCTAAGATTATTCTAACATCACCTTTAACCTAACATGTCCCCTTTATCATGTCCCCTTCTCAATTAATTAAATAAATTATATTTATTTAGTTAATTATCCCTTTTTTTCTTGTCACCTAGATTAATTTAATAAATTTTATTTAATTAATTAAATCCTTATATCCTAGTTCCAAAAGTAATTAAATAAATAATATTTATTTAAATCCATTATTCCCATAGCTATGATTAATTAAATAATTTAATTATTTAATTAATTTTGT
Source organism: Cunninghamia lanceolata (assembly GCA_027924645.1). Taxonomy (NCBI): domain Eukaryota; kingdom Viridiplantae; phylum Streptophyta; class Pinopsida; order Cupressales; family Cupressaceae; genus Cunninghamia; species Cunninghamia lanceolata. The sequence goes on along the minus strand of BSBN01000396.1, from coordinate 3,571,873 downwards.
CCTCACATATCCTCCCTCTCCAATAAATAGTTAAATATTGATATTTAATTAATTATTTCCACATTTATCACCCTCATCCATTTACCATACATAAATAAATTTGAAAACAAATCCAACTCTTTACATGACCAACTAGAAGCTTCCATCTTTATATGATAAAAATCCATTTCTCTTTTATCTTATCCTTTTGTCTTTTAAGAAATCCCTAGAAGCTTCCATCCTTATCCTTATCCTTATCAAGAATCTATGAATCTAGCTTTATCCAAGTCATTATCATCACACAAGAAAATAGTGTTACTACAGGTTTCTAGAGCAATCAACATATCTCTAACTATCAAAATCATTGAGCATAGCCATTGAGGTAGTGGGTTCAACTTCAATCTACTCTACCTGAGGAGAAAGAAGGATTTAAGGTGAAGGTTTTGTGTGTATATTGCATTATCTTCCTATTATTTACCTTCAATATTTTCTTGTCTTCATTTTGGCATGCTCGGTCAGACCCCCCGTTCCTTGATCTATCTTGCCTTTTGTAGGCTTTTTTAATTTTAAGAAAAAATTTAGGGTACACTTCCACAAAGAGCCTTTCTACACAAAACAGACCTCATGGTTGCATCTAGAAGTGCCAAGAGGTGAAGAAAAACATATAATTTGACCCTTTTTGGTGTAGGTGAAATTTCAACAAATGTTTGTAGGGCGATGAATAGTGTTTCTAATAGTGAATAGTGCTTCTTGACAAGGAATAGTGCTTTTGGTAGTGAATAGTATTTTCGGCAGTGAATAATGTTTCCAGTGGTGAACAATGTTTTTAACAATGAATAGTGTTCCTGGTGTTGAAAAATATTCTCCAGCAGTGAATAATGTTTTTCAGTAGAAAATAGTGTTCTTTGATAGTGAACAGTGTTCTCCGGCATCGAACAATGTTCTCTGGTAGCGAATAGAGTTTTCAGGTCATAAATAGTGTTTTTAAGGCTTAAAATAGTTTTATTTTTAGAAATGCTATAACTTTTGCATATCATGTCAAATTTTTAATTTTTTTTAGGTGTCGGAAAGGTAATTAACTCAACTTCATAGTGGTATAGGCCTAATTAATAGACTCAATACAAAAACATTAGGTATAATTAGTCAAAGTCAACCTTTCTTTTCAAACTTTATTTGCTCATAACTTTTGCAAAATTCAATGAAATTTCATGAATTTTTTTGAAAGGTCTTATAATTCATGTAGAATTTGTTCATCTAATCCATCTTTTTAAAATTTGATCTTTTTCATCTAATCCTTTTTTTGTAGCTTTTTCACTTGTCCAAAATCAAATCATTGAAACTAATAACAGCTTGATGTAGATTCAGATGTCCAAGACATATTTTTATCACTAATCTAGGAGCTAGGTCTAGTTTAGGGGATAGTAATTGAATATTGTTTGCTTTTTCTATATATTTTGAAAAGGGCGTATGTTCTCTCCACACACCTTTTGGTGATCTTAGAGATCAAAAACCTCTTCATTATCCTTGTGATTATTTGTGCAATCCTAGGAGAATCATCTCACGTATACTCTCCCCTTGCGCTTTGTGTGATATTGGGGATCAAAAGTGAATAGTGTTCCTTAACTTTAGGAGGCCTTCTTGGGGATTTCATCACCCTAAGGGATGACCTCAACAACATATTCTAGTGGGCTATATCAAAGGGGGGAGAGTGGAAGCTATACCTCAATCTAGTCACGTAGTTATTGGCATAGCCTTGGGGCCTCAGGTGATTCTAGACACAAAGTGAAGTGACATTCTCTTAATCACTTATGTTGCATGCCTTCAATGAACTAGTGTTCATGGACTTGTGCCTCCTATACCTTACATATATTGGGGACTCCCTTAGCAATCTTGTACATCCTAGCTTAAGACCTTTAAACTATCTTCTAGTGTGGTGCACAGTTCAGTTGATCAAGCCCAAAGTTACGCACCATGTTCCTCATAGAGTGGATATAGAATTTTCTTTAGGAAATGTATCAAAACCTCCAAGGAAAATGGATAGTTGGTGTAACGCATTTATCCCTACCTATCCCCTCTAAAAGATATTCCTAGTTAGATAGGAATATTGAGAGGAATTAAGTGTGGGCCTACACTACGAAGATAATCCCACTTGAATAATCTAGGGTGTTGTTGTGTATTGTGTGTGTGATCATTTGCATGATCTCAATCCTAAATTCATATCTTTTGCAAACCTATGCATATGTGTGTGAACCCTTATTGTTTACAAATTTACCTAAGTAAAGCTTTAAACCATTCCCAATCACGTTCTTTTTTATCCTTCCAATCCAATCCACTTCATCCCTATCATCCTAATTAATCATCCTAATCATCTTATCATCTTATCACAATCATCCTCCTCATCCTATCCACATCATCCCAACCTATCCCTAATCCATCATTTAGGACCCTAATCTTAATCAAGTTATCCAAATCTAACCAAGGTCCTACTCCTAATCCATTCTATCCACCTAATCCCCTTTCAACCATATCCTAATCTAATCCATTGATCTCTCATCCCAAGCTAATAGTCCATTATTAATTTTTAATCAAGTATCCTGTTGGTGCTTGCATGAACATTTAGGTTTCAAGCAATTAATTTTGCAGGCACCTTCCCAAAAAATACAAAAAATTCTAAGTTGGGGAAGATCACCTTGATATTCTTGCAGGGGGGTCATATTTCATATATGACCTGATCTTCTGCTCGGGGGGTGATATTTCAAATATCAGTCATCATCCAAAGATCACCCCAATGTTACAACAAATCTGCAGTTCATCGCCGAATATCACCCTGATGCCAATATGATGATGACGTCATCTAAGTCCGACGATGTCATTGAAATTTTTAGTCCAACTTGATATTCTAGAGGAGGGGGTCATATTTCTAATATCGGTCATCTTACGAAGATCCCCCTGATATTGCAATATGATGGTGACATCATCAGGATCAGTGGGTTGCATCATGTGGTCTTCGGCATGATGGTTATTATCAGTAGGTATTATGAGGATCCCCCGATCGCTGATGAGGATTTGAAGATCATGATGGCATGAATATGATCAGGAGGTTCATCGGTGAAGTGCACGGTATGAATATGATGAGCAGGATCTTCCTCTGATGCATCAGGGTGCACTGACAAGGATGGTCATTAGGATGATTTTGAATATCAGGTGATGCGGTCCGGTGATATTTCTTATCAGGATGATATTTTTGATAAGGGTCATATTTCGCATCAGGGTGATGCGAGAGATCAGGGTGATATTACATGTCGGGTGATCATGCAGGTGGATCATCAGTGGGAGAAGTAATATCGGTGCGGATGAGGAGTGTTCTTCCGACAGCATGAGATATCATGATGAGGTCTAAACTAGCGTCATCGGGAGCAAAATCGCCGATTATTGTCTTTTGGTGTGGTCATGCTTATAAAGTGTTGAGGAGGTTATTGTGGGGTGAATGTGGGATAATTAGGTCCCACATGATTTGAAAAATTAGGTCATGAATCTTGGCGGGAAAATTTCAAAGGTGCACTGTCCTTTGCATTCCAAGGACTGCGGGATTGGTTGGCATTAATGGCGGATGTTACAGGGTATGGGTGATGGCGTGGATAAATCAACCACCTGATTGAAGATGTGAATCCCCAGGCGGTGGTGCAGGGATCGAGACCAACCACTCCTTTCTCCTCCTCTACCTGCTGCATTCAATGCTGAGTACACCTCCCTTGCTGTATATAGCAGATGGTGTTACTCATTCAAGGTTGTTGAAGACCTAGGCATTTTTGTGTGAATAGTGAAAAATAGGGCATTTCCTTACTGTTGTGTCTCATTTTGGAGTTTATGAGTTGCATCATGAATGTACATTGTAGATATATTCAGTTTCATTGTTGATTTATATGAAAAATGCTCTTATGCATGTGCTTAGTTGTTTGTCTCCTTTGTTGCATGTTGTCCTTCTTTTGAATCTAGTTGCTAAGGGTTTCATAGATTCTAGGGTATAGACTTCTATACTACATGTTTAATCTGTGACTTCCATTCAAGGAGTGGATTAAATTGTCTTAGGTTAACTATGGAGAAGGTTGTATGTCAGCAGGGATGTTTGTAAGTAGAGGCAGCTAGATACCCATTCTTGGGTGATGTTTGTAAGGCAAGCATCAATCTAACCCCTTGAAACTTGAATGCCAGATGCAATCCATTCTCTTGTATACGTCTAGTTGACTCCTTACCCTAAGATAGGCACTGGTCTACTCCTGTGTTAGTAGTTATGATCTACTAAACCCCGTCTTGCATCCAAAACATAAATCCATCATCTCATAACTTCTGCCTGTTAGTTTGTAGGAGTAGGATTAGGACCCCTGCATACTTTCATCCACAACCAGACAAATATGTCAAAGAATGTTGCCAACCTTGTGATGTATCATGCACATCTTGGTCCACACATGAGAGTATTCTACCTGTTGTTGTCAAGCTAAATCTTTCTGTCATTGGGCTAGTCAATGTTACATCTTTAGCTATAGGGATACCCCCCTCCTATATTAGTTGGCTGAATCTACCCGTGCATTGCAACTAGCAAACCCTCTGCTGATTCAGAAGAAAACACCAACATATCCAATCCCCATCCTTAATAAAAAATCATCCTTTGAAAATTAAAATTTTGGCTAATGACTTAGCCTCCTCTAAAGTCATCCACTATCATCCAAATCCTAGTAACAATCCATCTAAATCAATAATCAAAATCCTTCATCTAAAGGATCATAGCCCTAATACACAATCATCTATTTCAAAAATCCACATCCAATCCAAGACATCACCTAGTCCTAATCCAACATCTACGAACATCATGAGCTAGTTTGACAAAATGGTAATGGAAGTTAAAACATCTATGTCAAACCCCATTCCTTAAACACATGATATCACCCATCTTAATGTAGAAATAGAAGAATTTAAATATAAGTATGGATCTCAAACCATATCTCCAATCCAACCAACATCACTATCATATCAACCTTCATCCTCCCATTTAACCATGCCATCATACCAATCCAATTTATCCACACCTCAAATTTATCAAACCTTCAGCTATCCATATATCTCACCCCAACCTACTTACCAAGTCAATCCCATAAACTCATACCCATCTACCATACCTTTACCTATGTCACCTCAACAAACTATATACAATCCCAACCCATCAATCTCTTCAATCCTTCCATCACAATCTCCCTCCAATCTTCGTAATCCTATTCCATTAGCCCACATACCTCCTAACTCATTAACCCCTTCAATCGCTTCATCACCGCATTCCTCTAACCCTCCATCAAAGGAGTCCATTTAGGTAACCTTACAAAAACTGGTCTAAGAAAATGTCATTGAGCTTCTAATGACAAGAACTAGATCAAGGCCTTCTAATTTAAGGATCATGAATATTGTCAATACCATAGATAAAAGGTCATACAACATCCAAATGTGTGAGACTTAATAATTTGATCTAAGAGATCATTAATTGTCATAAGATTGTGATTGGTAATCCACCCACCAACTTATCCTTTTTGGATGCTATCTAAGGACTATTAGCATGGAATCTAAAGTCATATTGTAATAATGCCTATCCTTGAGCCTATCAAAGAGCCTCCTAGTCCTATGCAAATACCACCATCCAATCCTATGCCTATCCATCCCATTGAAGAGTCCCTTAACATAAGTCCAAGACAAGATCCATCATGCACTCATGTTGTCAACCATCTAGAGGCTATCAAACCTATCCAAGAAGCTTCCACTCCTATCCACACCCATGAGCTATATCAAGAGTTAAATCCAAAGCATGATCAACCTCACTCCTCACCAAATCAAGATCAAAGTATGTAAACTCCTTAAATTTTGAACATTAGTTGAAAATACTTATTATATTAAAATAATTATAAAGAAATATGTATAAAAATATTGTTAATAATAATTTTTATAAAAATAAATTTAAAATAAATTAAAATACAATTCCAAAAATAAATTATTCAATAAATATAATTTAATCATTTTAAAATTAATTAATAAATTATTGCTATGTTGGAATTAAAATATGATTCAAAAGAAGAGAACTAAAAGTCTATAAAAGAATTGATAATAAAAAGAATTATAGAACCCTAAAAATGATCTTTTATAGGGTAAAGTTTAGCTCCTACAAATTATGCAGCCTTCCTATAACACAATGGTGGGGTGTTCCAATCGCTTCACCATTCAGTGTTTTAACGGTAAATACTAAATAGTATTTACTCAGGCATCATATGTTGAATAATATAAAATCTTGTATATTATCTTATTGTGAATACACTATACATTATAGATTTAGATTGTTTCAAAGGCAAATTGATGTGAACAATTTGAAGTCTCAAACTGTAATACAAATGCCTCTGTTGTATTCAGACACGTAATTTACCTTTGCTCAGTCTTCGTTGGCATTTTTGACTACCCAAAGCCCTATAAATAAGATTTGTCAATTGGAGTTTTTACCTACCCAAAGCCCTTTAAATAAGAGTTGTATTGGAATCTAGTTCTTTTAAGTAACTTGTTCTATGGAGTTTTTGCCTTACCCAAAACCCTTAAATAAGAGTTGTATTGGAGTCTAGTTCTATGTGTTGGAAGGACTTTTTTTGGGGGGGGAATGTAATGTGTCGATGAATGAACAAAATATTTCTGTCATTTATTATTTTTTTAAAGACAGAAAGGTGGGGACCACCCATAGATTAAATTAATATCAAAAGTAACAAAATAACATAGTTAGAGTCAAGGCCAGACATGGCTGCAAAAATAAAATGGGGCCCTCCAATGGCCAAGAGTACCACAAAATAGCTCAAAAGCCCCTATCAAAAGAGGCCTAAGCACCCAAGAACAAATTAGACCACTCTCACTAGAAGCACAATAGATGGAGCATTAATAAAACTTGCCATGCAAAAGAGCGCCCTTCTTGGGGGGTTGGGCACAAGATCCAAAAAGATCAGACATAAAAGAGAATGGGAGGAAGATTATCCAACATGGCTGAAGCCTAACAGAAGATCAAGTCTTCATGGGGTGCCAAGAACAACTTCCCATCTGGGTAGCTAAGAGAACAACTTCCCACACTAAAGCAATAAATCCCAGGGGGCACGTGGATTCTCTTGGATGGATCCTGCCAACCATCCTCGATACAAGCCTTTATAGAATGGAAGAACACTGACACCCTCAGATCGCCTTTCAAAGAAGATCAAAATTGTCACCCAAACCATGATGAGACATCAAGAGGTGAATGATAAGAAGAACATATTATCCAGGAGGGATCTTATCCCTATCATTTTTTAACCAGATCATTAGCTAGCTGGGGATGTTAGAGTGCCCTAGAGAGAAGGTCACCACATCATCAACTTGGTTAATGGCCATATTCGCTAGGCCATCAGCCACTGAGTTACCTTCCCTAAAGCAGTGAGATAATAAAATTGTCGAAGCAATTGAGCAGTGAAACAGCCTGCTGTAGGATATAATTAATTCGCTAGTTGTCTGAAGCTTTCACTTTCAAAGCATTGACTATTAACAAGGAGTCCCCTTCAATCCATAAGCATTGACTATTAACAAGGAGGAAGTGATCGATATTCTCTTCACATTCTCCATATACGAAACAATTGAAATTTTGGTGTAGCCCCAACCTTTTTAGCTTGTCACTTGTACGGATTTTCTTATAGAGGGCAAGCCAGGTGAAAGCTCCTGCCTTAGGAAGTATTGCTTCATTCCAGTGCAAATTTGTGGGCCAATCCCCCTTCTAACACTGAGTCAAACATCTGTATCCATCCTTAACAGTATAATCACCTAATTTTGAGTGTGACCAAATGAGCTCATCTTCAGCATTAGTGAAGACAACAGCTCTTTTGGAAAGTAAAGAACTCAACAAAATCTTTTGCTCCCTTGGAAAGTCACAGTCTTGAGTGCTCTTCCATACAACCTTCTAGCTACCCGGACTCCCTTCCATGAACTAGTAATCTTTAACCTTCCAATTCCAATGCCTTACCAAAAACTCTTTGGCTTCTCAGAGACCCTTCCAACTTGATAGTTTGGGCTCCCCATTCGACGAATCCTCTCATAAATCCACCTTTTGACCATTATGTATTACCTAGGAAAGGTGGGGAACGAGGATCTGCGTACTTCTTATGATGAAATTCCAGATAGTTGAGCCATGTGGGGGGTTCCTTAAAGTAAAGATTCTTTCCTTAACCTCTGAATCCAAATATTTAAGTCTCATCAAGAGCACCCACTTCACATTTGGTTTCTTGTGCAAACCCTAGGCAAGCTTCACTCCCAAAGCTTGATTTTATATACTAAGATCAATAATACCAGTGCCACTGACCTCCTTAGGCTGACAAATCTTATCCCACATCAAGAGATGTATCTTCTTTCCCCCCTTGAAGGAACCCTACCACATAAACTGCTTACAAATCCTTTCCAACTCAATGTGAACACCTTTTAGGATTTGAAGAATTGGTCACATCATATATACTGGTACCGCTGCAAGCACTGCCTTTATGATAGTGATCCTGCCTACCAAGGATAACTGACGTCCTTTCCAAAGGGCTATTTTGGCCTTTAAATTGTGAATGATGTTAGACCATAAGTTATTCTAGTGTCTGCCATTAAATAAAGGCAAACCAATATATTTAGAAGGGAGAGATTCAATTTTAAAATTGAAGAGTCTGGAAATCTACGCTTGCACATTTGGATTCACATAAAAAAAGAAGATCATGGACTTCTTGAGATTTATCTTCTGACCTAATGCTACACAGAAATCATTTATTACATTGTTGATGACCTTGGCTTCTAGGAGAGAAGGATGACCAAAAAGGATCGTATCATCCATAAAGAGGGCATGTGTGAACAATTCTTGAATTCCTTGGATCCTTATACCTTGCCATTATGCTCTCCTATTAGCTCCACGAATTTCCCATGTCAGTGCTTCTGACATTAATATGAAGAGATAAGGAGAAACCAGATTTCCTTGCCTTAAGCCTCTCGACGGCTCGAAGGATTCTGATTTTGCACCATTAATTAGGATGGAAATTTTGAAACTAGATATCAAGGAACGGATCCATTTTTGGACATATTTTGAGAAACCCAACCTTTCCAAGATTTTCAAGAGAATATCCTAGTCTACACGATCATAGGCTTTTGACAAATCCAATTTAATTATCATAGACGAATCTTTTTTACTTTTGACTGAGTGCATGATCTCATGAGTGAGAATAGCTCCTTCGACTGTCTCTTTGCCCAGGACGAAACCCCCTTGTTCCTCTGACACAATATTTGGCAGAAAAGAGGCTAATCGCAAGACAAAGGCCTTGGATATAACTTTGTAAATAAAGTTACATAGCGAAACTGGTCTAAAATCCTCAAAAACAAGGGGAACTTTTACCTTGGGAATCAACATGATACTAGTGGTCTTCAATTCCTTGAGAACATTTCTGAATTTTCTTGATTCTTCTACTGTGAGGAAAACATCTCTTCCAATAGTGTCCCAACAGTTCTGAAAGAAGGTCCCAATCCAACCATCTAGACTTGCATCTTTATCGCCTGACAAAGAAAACACTACCACTCTAACCTCTTCCATTGTGAAGTCTTTCATAAGATCATGGTTATGAGATTCCTTTACTAGTGTTGGAATGTAGGATAAATCCACCCTCCCTTTGGGAGCTGAAGGCTCTTCTGAAAGCAAATTTTTGAAAAATTCACGTGCTTCTCTTTTAATATCTTCTTGATCTGTGAGAAGAATTCCCTTTGGATTTTTGATAGAGGTAATTGAGTTCACATTTTTTCTGGCTTTGGCAGATATATGAAAGAATGAGCTATTTCTGTCCCCATCCTTGAGCCATGTTTCTCTCAACTTTTGTCTCCAAAAAGCCTCCTCTCTCTTTAGAACTTCTTCCAAATCCCATTTTAGCTTTTTTTCAAGATGGAAGACATTGGCATCCATCCCTACCCTTATGACCTTTTCTTGCAGCAACCTGAGTTTCTCACCAAAAATGTTCTTAAAATGAATTCTATTACATTCCACAATTTATTCCCTAAGGAATTTGAGCTTTGACACCAATTGAAACATTCTCGAACCTGAAACAAAAGGAGACTCTAACCACCAATCTTCCACCCTTTGTAAAAATGAAGAATCTCTAAACCACATCATCTAAAATTTGAATCCCTTTGGTCCATATACCTTATCCAGGCCTAGTTGAAGCCTTACAGGAAAGTGGTTAGAGCCAGCCAATGGTCATATATCTGCTTCAAAAATCACCTCATCTTGAAAGCACTCATTTGAAATTATGAAGCGGTCTAATCTTTCTGCAATCTTCAGGAAGTCCTTCCTCCTATTCATCCATGTATATTTGCCATTTCTAGGGAGGCAATCTATCAAGCTGTTTTGATCCACAAAAGCCTTAAAATCCTGTTGGGATTTAGATGGATGTGAAATACCACCCTTCTTCTTAGAATCATCCAGCATAGCATTAAAATCTCCACCTTTAATAACCTTTTCATTCTTTAGAACACTTAACTAGTTGGAAATATGAGACCAAACTTGTTGTTTGTGAACTGTACCTATGGGGCCATAAATCTCATCCATTTAAAACTTCTAAAAATCTTCCCAAAATCTAGTGAGACCCTTTATCTATCTCCACAATCCTAGGGAGAGTAGACTTCCATAGAATTGGCAATCCACCAGAGGCACCTGATGCTGGAACATATGAGAAATCCTAGCCCCACCATGTCTTAAAAATCTTATCTGATTGTTTTGAAGAAAGCTTTCTCTCTTGAAGCAGAATAATATCACTTCTTTCCTCATCAATTTGATGCTTGATGAGGCACCTCTTATTAGGGACATTAATGCCCCAAACATTCCAAGTAAGGAGCCTCATGGATCTCGAGGAGAGCCACCAACTCCCCTCCTACAAAGTTGAAGGTTGTGACCTTTGAGTGAATCTGTCTCTGGCTCATTCTAAAATTTAGACTTCCTATTTTTGGAAGACTTTCTAACTGAAACCAATGTCTCCTTCCCTAGTTTAGCAATGAATTCTGATTGAGAAATACATTACGGTCTGTTGAACTAAACACCATCATCCTCCGCCAGAACCTCTGCTACAATCTCATCACATATATCATAGGTGACTTTGTTCAAGACTTCATCAAGAAGGGCTTTCAAAGTCTCATTATCCTTGGGATGTTCCTTGGCAAGATCAGGATTGGAAACCTCAATGACATCTAGAGAAACTCCAGAACAATCAGCTTCAAATTTATCTGTATCTTCATCCTCATTCCCTACTTCCATCCAAAATGGACATACAGTCCCATCTTCTATAGAGGAGAACTCTTTCCCAATTGCTTGGAAGACAAAATGAAAGTCCTCTACTTGTAGGCACCCAGATTCTACCAAAGGTTGTTCCCCTTCTTTAGGGGAGAGATTGTTCTTACACATCGCCTTCATAGGAGAGTTATAAACATGATTCTCCTCTAACACCCATTGATTGGGCCCTGCAGGCGGGGAGAAGATAACTTGAAGATCAATGGGCTCTTCTTCCTCCAATAAGGATATTCTATCTTGTTCGGAAAGACCTCTTTTTGCTGGTGGCCCCGACATGCATGGCTATTCCAAGGGATTCCTGCTAGACAAATGCTGAGCTGAAGGAACAAACTTGATAGGAAGGTCCAACTTCTTAGCGTTTAAAAAATCATTCATCCTGTTAAGGTCGTTTGGACATAAGCCCTCTTCAAACAGAATTTCTTGTATCCAACAATCTTCAGCCAAATGAAGTAGAATCCTTTTAGGTAAAAGTTCTTTTGTCTCCATGAGGATACATAATTTGACAGATGCAGACTTAGGGTTAAGGTCCACCTCCTGACATATGCCAAGTGTATTTCCAATACATGTCAGAGTTTCATGATCCCTATATTCTAATGGGAGATATGGAAACTGAATCCAAAATGGGAGCAGAGTGATGTTCTCTTTTCCAACATGAAAGTTAGGAACCCATTCTTGATAGAAGACCATAGTCTGATTAAATTTCCATAGTCTCTTTTCTAGAATTTTATCCCTACTTTTTTTTTATGGAAGATAAAAGATAAGAAACCATTACCTAATACCCCAAACTCTTTAACCTCCGGCCATGTTTCAGAAAAACAAGCTTTCAAATCTATTTATGAGAAGTGGGGTGATAAAACCTTACCTATAAGGGAAGATTCCTTTAGGGTGGAGGATTTCCTCATAACTTGGCCAGGATCCAACTGGACTTTAACTTCCTGGTATTCTTCCCTTCTCTTGACCTTTTTGAGGATGCGTTTTGGAACCCATTTTTAAGCTTGTACTGACCTTACTGAAGTGCCTTGATGATGATCGGTGAAGGGCCTCTTTCTCTTGCTATCACCCTTTCTTGGGTCTCTCTACTTTCTATGGCTTCTTAGAGAGGAATAGGATCTCCACTTGGCCATATGGAAATTATTTTGGGGCGACGTAGAATTGACACTTCTCTTGAAATCCAGAAAAGCCTCCCTTTGAGATTTAAGGGGTCTCTTATGGCGTGAAAAGGCTTCTAGCTTCTGATCTAAGAATCCAAAGGTTTTAACTTCATCTAAAAACTAAACCTTCCTAACAGATATACATTGTCTATCACCCATGATGTCATCTTCCTTTTGATCCCTAAAATCTTGTAAATCCAACCTTATCTCTATTTTAAACAAAGCTATTGTTTATCTCTTCTCTGCTTAGACTTTCAGAAACATGGGCTCTTCTTCCTCCAATGAGGATATTCTATCTTGTTCAAAAATACCTCTTTTTGTTAGTGGCCCTGACATGCATGGCTCTTCCAAGGGATTCCTGCCAGACAAATGCTGAGGTGAAGGAACGGCCTTGATAGGAAGGTCCAACTTCTTAGCATTTAAAAAATCATTCAACCTGTCAAGGTCGTCTAGACGTAAGCCCTCTTTGAGCAGAATATCTTGTAGAATATTTCTTTTATTAGTAAAAGTTGTTTAGTTAAGTCAAACAATGGAATGGAAAAGAGATTTGACGTAGAATTGTTAAAAAAGATCAATAAATTTTAACAACAAAAGTGCATATATAATCTGAAATAATAATAGAATAATGGAAAGCAAAGACAATACATAGTATTTTTATTTTGGAAATTTTTTCTGGATAGAAAAACTCATAGAGTATTTTTTTTCACTATTGCAAAAGTTCAACCATTCTCCAATACGATAATGAAGCTCTCTTACTTCACCCTTAAACATGTGCCCATATAAATAGGCACATGAAAAGTGGTTTTATATATTGTATGAAATCATGTGAAAGATAAACATGAGAATAGAAAAATCCTAAAATAGCACCCACTTTTTTCTGAAAAGATGCTTCACAATTTCCAATCAACTTCTAAGGTTGATCTCACCTTGACTATTAAACATAGAAAGTTACAAAACTTATCCAACAAAAACTACAATATTTCAATGTTTGTTGCCAAATGGTAATTATCTTTCAATGTCTGAAGCAAACCACAAAAAATGCTGAACTAAATAGTTAGTGGCCTAAGAGGGTGTGTCAAAAGCAACTCAAACAACCCTTTCAAAATCGGTATCAAAGGCAAATGAAATCCAATCTAATTGATTGTAATAGTGTGTTTATAGTTAATCCATTATGTTAATGGATATAGAAAATTTTAGAATAATGTTAGATTTTCTTTGCTAAACTAAGATGCAAAGACAAAACTTTATATTGATGAACATGCATAAATTACTACTAAATGTCTAGTTCCATAATTTGGAAGTTTAAATCTTAGGATTGAGATTTATTTGAAAGTATTTTTCCACTCATACTATTTTCTTGTAGACTTGCAACTTGGTACTTGAGTATTCCACATGCTTACATGATATGTAACTTCTGACTTGTGAATATTTGTGAATATTTGTTTAGGTTATGTTTATTTTGAGGTTGAAATAATAGGATTGAGATTTATTTGTCGAATCAAGTGATATTTTTATTGCACATTTTGAATCTTCTAAATTTTTTTTCGTTCTTATTAGATTTAGAAAATTTGATGACTTAGTTGCTACCTATGATAACAAATAAAATGGGGGGATGAATAGAACATAATGGTAGTCTTGTGGCTGATGGTTTGATCATAGGAGACAATTTTCATGATAAAAACTTGCATGCAAGTGTCACTAAACATGCTCACTAAGGTTAACATGATAATGTTGACAAATTTCAATAAGGTTGGGCTTAGAAGCCCCAAATAAATTTTGATAGAACAAAACCTATAAAGCATAACATCTAAGTCAAACAAGAAATTAAGGTTCTTAATGAATTGTCCTTGAGAATTAATTGGGATATTAAGTATTAACATTTTTTAAATAATAAAATAAAACAAAATAAATGATACATAGATTTAGAAGAATTATGATGGTGATACAGTTCCAAACTCATTTCTAAACCCTCTAGCAATAAAAAATTAATCATTTATATTTGTGTCTATGATATAGTGAAAGAATTTTGAGATCTCAGTGAGAACCTAATTTTGTGGAGGGAAAATTGTCCAAGCATAAAATAGGGAATCTAAGAGTTTGCAGCACCCTCTTGTTAAAATAGAAAAAAATTAATTACTAAATATCAATTGAAGAAAGGTTAATATTCTCATTTGCATTTTTTAAAATATTCAAAGAAATATTTTCTAGAAAGGCTTTGAAATATTGTTGTGGAGTATAAAACTCAAACATTGGCAAAACATGTTGAAAAATTTTATTTGTCTATAAGAGTACCTACTTCTATTAGAAACAACATTAGGTTGCTATTAAATACTTGATCAACTTTTGTTGGAGGTAGATACTTGCACTTCAAATAAGTGAACTATGATGATTAATGCCTTTGTACTCTATACGTGGTATCAAAAACATATGAAAAAGCAATAACATTATAGACTCAAACATAAATTAGTCACTGAATATGAATTTGAACCTATACCCAGTTGCATTTTCATCTAGTGTCTTTGTTGAAAGAGTTACAATAACCATAGACACATGTTGAGTAGTTTCCATTCTGCAAAAGGTAATAAGTATAAAAAAGATTCCACTTAACTTTGTATTCGGTATTAATATAAAACATGGCTCTACATATAATAGTTTGAACACTTGAGATGAATTTGAGAATTTACTGTATAATTTGCATTTTTATAAAGAATTTCATTTTTAATTATCTCAAGTCTAATCCTAACCTAGTTTACTCTATAGTTTGACAACATTATTGCATCCCATTTTTTGAGGCATTTTGTGAAACAATTCAAAAGATTTGTGTATGATTTCATATCTTGCAGATGGCATGAGATGTTGGGGCTTAGGAAACGTCTCTAGCAATCTCAAAACTAGATACACAATTGAGCTATGCGTAAAGTTGCTCTCCTTGGCCTTGAAATAATGCAAATAATTACTTGACATTGTATCAAATACATTCATATATAGATTAGGGCACCATTTTTCAAGTGCCAAGAACATTGTTGTATCTTTACATCACTCACAGGAAATCTATAATGGATCCAAAAAACCATTGAAATACAAAAATGATTCAAAACTACATCGAGAAATTTAAATTTCCATATTTGAGAAAGAGTTCTTTTTCCTCAGAAAACATAAAATGCTAGCCATTCAATTGCCATATAATAGGGAAATCAATGACATGTAGGCCTTATAAGCATATTTCTATTAACACCTATCTACATGTTAGAAAATTATTATCACATGCTTGTGGATGCATAATTCTTGGACATGATAGGTGTTGAAGGCAATATCTTTAGTTAGGACTTATAAAACATTATAAATTAGTTTAGATTTTGCTAAAAAAAAGTTCCAACATAGATTTTTGTGCCTTCTTTTGCCTCATAAAACATGTAGATTTCTTTTGATATTCTATAGACATAAAAGAGAATTGATCACAATGTTTTAAATTTTCTTGAACATAAAAAGTGGACATGTTCACATGCTAAACTCTTTATAAATTGATAAAAATCTAAGATCTAATTCGCTAAAACAACAACATGATTAGTTAGAAGTTCAAAACTATATGAGAAAAATAATTCCATTAGTAGGAACTAATAAATGTCCACATACACCCTTCACTGTCCACTTCATTTAATGTTTTTATATTAAAGATTGTTCACAAAAAAAGTTAGGTTACAATATGAGGTGATAAGTCACCATAGGTACAAAAATAATAATAGAGTTATGAACTAATGATCACCACCAAGATGAGGAACAAGATTAACCAACTACAATATCAACCAACTACAATATCAGTATCAGAATTAACTATAGAGAGAATAATCAAAACCAAAACTAGATAGACAATCCAAGTCCATAGGAAACATTATAGCATATTACTATTCCCAGTAGTAGCAATTCTAATTGCTCCTATTTTGATACATATCAAACTCAAAAGTATCGATTTCAAGTTCATATTTATCCACAAATTCTAGGTGTTTAACACCCAGTTCAAATTGCATATTCTTAACTGCATTAACTTTATTTATCTCATCAAGAATGTTGATATTATTCTATTTTATATATTCATTTTAAATTTCCAGCTCTTTCTCATTGAGTTTGCTCCTATCATGGGGCCAAAAATAGGTCCTCTTGATCTCCTTTCTATACAAAATGGTTAGTCCCTCCCCAAGTAAGATGAAAAACCTATTTTTTTTCAATTTCTAACACCATTGAGACCTGCATTACAATAGTAAGAAGGGTGAGCTCACTTTGTGATTTGATAAGGCATCTCCTTTTGCCTTGGGAAATATCTTCATTTCTAACTTTTTGGATATGTCTAAAAATCTCAATAGTCGAGACCAACTAGAAATTATTAAGATCTTTACTAAACATACACATACCCAAAAGGAATTTCACTCCAAGTAAAACCATCATATAACATCCCATCCGAGGCAATCACCCAAAAAAGAAGACCAGACTTAGTAGCATTAACACACTAAAAAAAGATGCTCAATTTTTTTAGTCTTATCACAAAATTCATAGACTCTGGAAGGGATACCTAAAGAGGACAATTTTGAATTAATAGCCACTTTTTGAAGAATTAAAATCCACCTAAAACAAGCTTTTTTAGGCTCAACCACATTAGACAACACATTATTGAGAACACAACCATTTATCAATAGACCAATCAAGTTTCCATTTATCCTTTAGTTTGCATATAATTTCCTTAGTATAAAAAAGTAGGATATATAGTTTTTTTGAAGTCATTTTACAGAAAATAGTACTATCTTCCAAGAAATAATTGTCTAGAATTTCATTATTAAATTTTAGGGTAATAGGAAACTTCACCTCATAAAATCCTTCTTTAATACTAAGAAAGACCTTCTCTAATTGATACAAATGTCAAAGTTAGCCTGCAATTTTTCCCACTCCTTTAACCAACCATTCTCTAGAATATGTTTTAAATCATTGCTCCCCTTATAAGCCCATTGTTTAGTAGAACAACCTTGGGTAAGAGAATGAGCTTTGTTCTTCCAATCTAGACTCTACCATATGGATCTATGACCAATGAAGACCCCCTCTAACATGAAAAAAGACATCTTTATACCTAATAATATGCTTAATACTCTCCCATTCCCTCCAAATGCCACTAAATACATTAGAGACAAACAACTTAACCAAAAAAATATCAAAAAGATCATAAGAATGTAGAGAAATCTAGTTTTTACCTTTCTTGGGCCTTAAAAGAGCAATATTATTTCTAACAAACACTTTTCAGGGCTCATTACTATCAAAAGTTTTAAGAATCCATTTGACTATAAGAGTGACACCTTGAATTTTAATATCTTTAAGGGCAAGACCTTCTAAATGCTTAGGAAGACAACACGAAGACCAATTAACATGTCTTTTCCTATTACCCTACCCATCAAACTAGGAAAAATTCCTCAATTTTTTTTTGAATTTTGTGCACTTAATAAATTTCAAATAACCAAGAAGAATAATAAATACTATAGGAAGCCAAGACTTTTTTACAAACTTGAACTCTACTAGAAAGTGGAAGGAGGTGAGATTTCCATTTTAAATTCTTCTTCTCAAAATTTTAAAACATCCACTCCCACATCTCTCTTAGAGAATGATCAACCAAGAATGGGATGCCTACATATCTTGCAATTTTGTTGGGACCCCCTATTGCCATTCTATACCTTTAAGCCAATTAGGAAGCAAGTCATTCTAGCTCAAAATAATAGGTTTACTATCAATTTTTTTTTCTCTTGAGGCCTTACAAAAAAAATTGAAATTGTTTATCATATTATTGAAGTTCTCTTCATTAATTTCAATAAAGAATGTAGTGTCAACTACAAATTCAGTACAAAGAAGAGCATTTGGTAGGTAGACACCTCTAACTAGAGGACTAAGAGAATTAGTTTACAAAATGTAGCACATAAGACATCAACAATAATGAAAAATAGAGCAGGGGAAAGAGGACAACCTTGCCTTATAGACCTTTGGAGAAAAAAAGGGGTTAGTCAAGGATCCATTTATTATAATTTGGATAGATACATCCTTAAACAAAACCTTAATCCATCTATAGAAAATACTAGGAAAACCAAAAGCCCCCAAAATATCCAAAACAAAAGACCATTCAACTCTATCATATGCTTTTTCAAAGTCTAACAACATTATACATACATTTTGACTAGAGGACTTAGCCTAGTTAGGCCTCCCCAACTAGTGATTTGCCCTTAACGAAAGGCCTCCAAAACATGTCTACCCTTAATGAAGCTAGTTTGAGTCATAGAGACAACTTTAGTCAAAATTTCTGCAAATCTTGGTGAATGGAGCTTGTAAAAATCTTATAAGAGAGATCAAGCAAAGTGATTGGTATCCAACTTTTGATTAGGGAATTATCTCCATCCTTAGGAAGAATCTTGAAAACACCTCTATTGATATTAATACCAAGGAAAGTTTTTTCAAATGCTTCCTTGTACACCTCTAAAAGGTCTTCAACAATCTACTCACTATTGGATTTATAGAATTCAATGGGGAGTCCATTGAAATTATTAGAGATATACAATTCTTAAAGGAGTTAATTTTATTAATGATTTCATCCATAAACATATCTTTGCTAAATGCTTTAGAATCTTTATCATTGACTTTTCTAGGAATGATTCTTTTACAAAAGTTTCTTTCCTCTGAACATTGATCATTGTCCTCTAAAGAAAATGTTTCTAATAAAAACTTTGAAATTGTTCTTTCATTATACCAATGTCATCAATAGAAATTCCCTAGTATCAGTAAGACCATTTTCTCTTTATTTTGCTTAGATTTCAAAATGTTAAAGAAATATTTTAACCCTCGGTCCCCTCCTTTTAGCCAATTCAATTTAGCCCTAATTTTAGCCCCCTAGTTTTTATAATTTTAAAGACATCTAAATTGATGTTTGGTTTTTAATAGCTCATCATGAGTAGCATTGTCATTCCTATTTTTATACATCACAATATCCATCTCTATTAGCTTCTCTTTCAAATTATTGTCTAGTTTCCTTTTGTCCAAAGCCTTCATTTTACCGAATGTTTTCAATAGAGCTTTCCAAGTAGATGGGAGGATATCCCAACTCTTAATAGTAGAATTCTCCCCAAAGAAGCTTTCATTAATATTTATAACAATATAAATGCTGCTTAAATAGTCTTTGTCTTTTAGAATAGAAACATTAATCTTGAACAATTGATTCTTACTACAAGACTCCTCTGAGGTACTTTCATTGATCTTAATGGAATCTTCTATAGGAGAATGATCTAACATAGTGGAAGGGACTACTTGGACCAAATTATTGTCCATATTCAAGATTTCAAAAGAGAATTAGTTTTTATGAGCATAAAAGCTATCCAACCTTGAATAAACTCTTACTTGGAAATTGGTTATTGCACCGAGTAAACCAAATATGTTATTATTGCTCTTTTTCTTTTCCAAAGAATTAACAAGACTGAGAAATATTTTGACTTTGGTCCAAAAATAAAGTTCATTTCCCCTCCATATAGCTTCATTGCCCCCCAATTTATATTCTTTATTCCTAGTCATCTATTAAAGTTAGCCCCCAAACGTAGGGAACTTTGGGGAGAGAATAGGCAACTCAATTCCATAAATCACATGTTTCTCTATAATAGTTAGAAGCATACATTGACAAAATACCAAACTTCAACTCATCCTTCTTAACAAGAACCCAAACCAATCTCTTACAAGGATGTAGAGATTAGGAACATTAAGTGAATGTGAGTACCAATTTGAGCCACCCAAGACGAATAGGAGCACGCTCAACCTGCAAGAAAGAAAGTATTGCAAACAATGGACATTTGGAATGAAAAATATGAGATAATAAATTAGCTTCCAAGAGGTAGTACATATAGGGTATAATTGACTAAGAATAGTCAAACCAATAATAGGAAAAACTCACTAAGAATAGTGGTGCTCCAAGAATAGGAAAAAACAACCACTTAACTTAGACAAATCTAATCTAGGAACACCAAGAATAGCTCATGGCTAAACATAGACTGATGCACTCCTAAGAAAGCTTAATGTACACTAACACCCCACCTTAAGCAAAGCTTAGGTGCCATGTACAATGTAATCTCTCATAAAGCATAGAAAGGAAGAAAACCCCTCAAAGATGATAAATCTGCATGAAGCCTGAAACCATGTCGCTCTGATTGTGATGATGTAGATATGACCCCCCATAGGAGAGTAAAAGAGACTATGCATCCCCCCACACTGAAGTAGCCCCTATGTCAAAAAAAATGCCTGTGTATGAATGCTGAAAATTATCTATTTGTGGCAAATGACATTTCTCCCAAGTTAGGAAGAAATAACTCCAATGGTGAATACTCAAAGAAGCAAGGTGAGGTGCTAAGTCTTATGATGTACCCTATCTCAGAATATTGCTTAGATATCATCATTTTGATGTCAAAATGAGTCACAATCAAATCAAGAGGCTTAGGCCTAATTGAAACAAGTGACCTCTTAAAATCATGTGAAGATTGATGAAGAACAAGATCTGAAGAATTGATGTATGAAAGTGGAATGTCAATGCATGCCATGTGACTACCAAGTAAATCCCACCAGATGTCCCATGAAGAATCACTGAAAGCCCTTGGTGAAGGCTCTCTAAACTTTGTAGTAAAAGCAGGTGAATGTATATTGCCATCAAACAATAATATGAGAGCCTCCAAGGTGTCATCAAGATCCAATATGTGAGACTCTACAAACAGTCAAGAGATGTTTGGTAGAAGGGTGTCCCAATGAGGTGAATCATGAATATGACCTTGTTGTAATGAATCATTGGAAACTCTCGAAGGAGCAACACTGAACTCAAAATTAGCAGTAGGTACTGTAGGAGTGTCCTTAACTATAGATGAAAGAGATCAATTCTTGATGTCTTGGTGCAAAGAGTCACTCAAGGCTCTCAAAGGAACAACACTGAACTCTATTGAAGCAACAAGTGTGGAAGCACAAAGAGAACTTTGTATGTCATCTGATCATCTAATAATGGTAATATACTCAAGCTCCTCTGAAGTATCATCATCAAAGGGTATGTTTTCTGCTTTAGGAAGAGGAAGAAGACAATTTGCAACAGGATCATATGGGAATGGAGAGATATGAGGATCTCCATGAATCTCCCAGATTCTAGTCCAAAGTGTGCGAGGACACTCAATGTCTGATACATCACTAAGAGTGTCAGGATCAACACTAAGACAAATCAAACCTATTACATGGTCAATGATATTTCCTCAAGTTGATTTTCTCCCTGGTGTGTCTGGTCCAAGCATGAGTCCATAGAGATAAGGCAAAAGATTAAGCCATCTGAGGTGTGTCAGGATGCTATTTTGCCGAGGCTCATAATTGGCCTTCTCCAGAATTACCACGGAAGGATGAGCAGTGAAACCCATGATGAAACCGAGACCAATAATCTCAATGCATAAGAAAGGTGGGAAAGAAGGAAGTGTTCAAAGACATGACACACAAGACCCCCCTTGATTCGATCTTTGAGACCCCCTAAATTTTGACACTTTATAATTGAGTGCGTAGGCAAAAAATCCAATTTTGGGTTGTGTAGTGGCACTTTATAAAATTAGTGCGATCAAACCCAAATTGGTTACAATGTGTTTTAAAATGCGCCACTCAAATGAGTTGCCCTTTTACAAATTGTTGCCAAAGAACACTCTAATTTAAATGCTCTTTGAGTATCTAAATTTAACATTTTATTTAAAAAAAGTTATTTTCTAAAAAATTGTCAAAGCCCTAATTTGAGTGTGTGAGCTAAAAAAAAAAGCTACAGGGGATTGGTGCCATGAACATGTTCCTCGATGCCTTGCAAGGACCTGCAACCAAGGGAAAATCAACCTGCAAACAAGCGCAATCAAGTCCAAGCATCCAAATAGAGGTGAATCCAAGCATACAAGAAAACAAATTGGCTTTGATTGCTATTCAACTTCAATCATGGAAGAAGCGTTTGGAGAACTGGACTGCGCATCCTTCGTTTCCCTGTTCTCAAAGCTTATTGGAGAGAGCAAATACGTGCAGAAAAATCCGCCAGAGCTGATTCCAGAGGAAGACAGAGTTTGCAATCATGTGTTGGAGGCTAGAGATCCTTGTGCCATTGAAAATGGCGGGCCTCTGATAGTTAAACAAATAAGTTATGTGCAAGGGCGGGGAAATATTATTGTGGAGTATTCGGGGACTGAGAAGGACATAATCGTTTCATTGGTTGGCTCCCACATGGATGTCATGTCTTCTAACCTCGAGGAATGGGAATTTGATCCATTCCGCTTGTTCATTGAGGGTGATCAGTTGCAGGGTCGTGGTCTTATACTTCTGTGAGCGAGGCAGTGCCTCCATGCTTCAAAACCAGGCCACGGGCTTGCAGGCACAAGGCGCAGGCCGTGAGCCTTCAAGACCAGGTCGTGGGCCTTGAAAGAGGCCGCGAGACTTGAGAAACCATGCCTTTAAATTGAGAACATGCCCTTCTGCGCTCAAAAACGCCCTAGATCTGGCCGCCTTTGTTGTGAAACACCTTGCTGGAGTTCCAAGCAGTTGTTTGAGGTCAAACGGCTCAGGGAAGGCAAGTCGGCTCGGTGGAATTGAGCAGAAAAGACTCGGGAATTTAGACAGCTGGATCAAGCTTTTGTCAATGGTGGTTTCCGCCTGGATAGTTCTCTTCGCTGCTATGGGTGTGGGGTTTCGACCTCCACGCAAGCACACTCCACCACATTGAACACAAACAGTCCCTTTGTAAACAAATCAGTCTCTACACAGATGTCGAACTCCCCTGCAACAAAAAACTTCCTCCTCTAGTGTTTGATGCCTCTGGGTGCCTGTCTTTTTGATTTATGCCGCCTCTAGATCTGCCAAGACAAACGTTTTGCCAAGGGCAGAGATCCCACCGCTCAAACAGATCCAATAACGTAAATACATTTAAGATCTCATAAAAATCGAACACACATGCAAACAATCCTGCTCTGATATCTATAGAAATCGGGAACATTGAGTGAATGTGAGTACTGATTTGAGTCACTTGAGATGAATAGAGCATGCTCAACTTGCAACAAAACAAGTATTGCAAACAATGGACAATTGGAATGCAAAATATGACATAATGAATTAGCTTCCAAGAGGTAGTACATATAGGGCATAATCGACTAAGAATAGTCGAGCCAATAACAGGAAAATTTCACTAAGAATAGTGGTGCTCCAAGAATAGGAATAAACAACCACTTAACATAGACAAAGTTAATCTAGTCACACTAAGAATAGCTCATGGCTAAACATAGACTGATGCACTCCTAAGCAAGCTTAATATACACTAACAAAGGAGAGGAACCATTATCTACAAAAAGGGGCCCATTTGGAACCTACTAGATAGTAGTCCCACCTTCTCTTCAAATAGAATAGGAATAAACAACCATTTAACTTAGACAAAGTTAATCTAGGCACACTAAGAATAGCTCGTGGCTAAACATACACTGATGCACTCCTAAACAAGCTTAATATACACTAACAAAGGAGAGGAGCCATTATCTACAAAAAGGGGCCCATTTGGAACCTACTAAATAGTAGTCCCACCTTCTCTTCAAATGCTAAGTAAAAAAATAGGCTATCTTCAAATAAATGTTAATACTGATTCTAACTAAAACCCCACAACTTAAGTTGCTTGTATGTAAAG
Source organism: Cunninghamia lanceolata (assembly GCA_027924645.1). NCBI lineage: Eukaryota > Viridiplantae > Streptophyta > Pinopsida > Cupressales > Cupressaceae > Cunninghamia > Cunninghamia lanceolata. Next base: position 3,547,638 of record BSBN01000396.1, on the reverse strand, counting down.
AAAATCCTTCTTGGGCCTATTATTACAAAATGTTATGAGAATTAATTTTTGTTAGAGGGTTCTGAACCTCTAACCTTCCAGCTAGAGCAATTGATTATCATTTATGTGAGGCAAGAGGGTGAGGAGGATTCTAGTTCTTATAGAGTCTATCAAAACACTTAGACAATTTTTCCTCTTTACCTTTTTTAATACTTTTTTTCTCATTAGAATCTTGGTATTATTGTTTAATTTTCTTTTTTGTTCTCCACTAGAAGACATTCTTTTCCAATTTCAATTTCCATACCCTCTTCTTGGAAGAGGAGATTCATATAATCCAATATAGCCTTTTGTCTCTTTTAAATTTTTAGTAGAAATAGTACAAAATTGTTCCTCATTTAAGTTGGTCTTAGTATCAAGCAACGTTTGGGAGACATTAATATTCTTAACTTTTTCAATTTCAACCTTAGCTCTTAGGCTTTCCAAGGCCAGTTGCTGAGCATTTTTCTAACTCTACATATCAGTTGCAGCAATCCCTTTAGTATCTTTATTCACATTGTTGTTATTTTGACTACAAGAACAATAATAAAGTCCTCTTCCAAGGGACAACCAATAAGAGTGGAAACAAAATCCTCCATTTCCTTGTTATTTACAACAATCCGTGTTTCAATCTCTTTAATATTAAGAGTGGGAGGGTTCCCATTTAAGGAGTCATCTTCCATGAATCTCTTCTAAATTTTTGTCATTCATATCAATAACTTTGGCTAGCCCCCCATTTTATTAGCTAGGGAACATCATTACTCATAGGTCTAGCTGGATTTTTGAATTTTTTTGGTCAATCCCTTCTTTGATCATTTTTTTACATGGAGAAAAGGTATTAAGCCCCCCCAAAAGTTCTAATTGACATTTTATGACACTACCTTCCATTTGTTTGCTTAATATTTTAGGAACTACAATTTTAGGTCTCAAGGAAATTAAAGCTCTAACATGAGGTAGTCTCACTCTTGTTTCTTCTACTTGCAAAACCTCTCCCAAAGGTTTTAAAATTTGTAGAATAAATTTTTTGTAAGGTTTTAAAGCTCCAACCACCTTAGAGTAGAGTTGGCCAAGACTTCCTCTGGCTTAGAATCAACACTCCTCTGGACAACCCTGAAAATGGACTATTTCAAATTTCAAAACTCCTTTTTCATCACCCTAACTTGCATGCTATGTGTTTTGAAGAAAATCACAAATAGGACTTTCTGTATCATTCTACAAAAAATCACATAGATACCCATTTTTCCTCCCCATACATTACCTAACTAGTCATTGAATTTTTTTTTGGAAGATAAATATTAGCATCCAAATAAGTAAACTGCAACAATTTTTGATCTATTTTCTTCATTTTTAATAGCTTGATTCATATCCAAACTTGGAGAAATGTAGAGCACTATGGATAAACGAGAAACCTTATCGTCGTTTCTTCTTCTGGGTTCCTCTCCTTCGAGGTGGCCATCACTTCCCATTCGATACTCTTTTCTTGCTTCAAATACTCCTGATGCTGGCAAAGTCTTTGGTTTTTGACCATCAAAGACTTCTTTGTATGGCATCCTCCCCACCAATTGTTTTTTTTGTGGAGTCTTCACTGATATTATCTCAACTTCCCAAAACTTCACCATTAATATCTCCATTAGACTCTCTACCGCCACCACATTTAGCCTACGTACTCTTCCTTACATCCTATCTATGAATACGTTGGAAATGAATGCTAAGAGCTCCAATACAAAAACTTAGTAGATTTCACAACACAGCACCCACCAACACAAAAACAATATAAACAAAAGACCACCAATAGTCTCAAAAAGACCCCAAAGAACTCTATGGTTTGATAAAAACACCACAATCAAAAAAGAAGAATTTTAAGACAACATGACAACAATGACACCACCGCAGCCACAATTGATTTGGAATGAAAAAAATGACAAAGGTGACCAAAAGCGGAAAAAAAAATATTAATCCAAATCACCATGTGCAAGCACACGAGCATCCAAGAGCAATAATGGAAAACGGCTTTTGGCTTCCTTACCACTCTTAGAGCTCCTCTACAAAATCTTCATCCACTTCATTTGAATTTTAAGCAAAGCCCAGCAACAAATATGAAGTCCAGTCAATCGTGAATTCCATATACGTTACAAATTCCGATTCTTTCAAAGACGAACTAACGTGAACAATTTAATGTCTCAAACTTCAACACAAATGCCTCTGTTCTATTCAAACACGTAATTGATCTCCACTCAGTTTTCATTGGCGTTTTTCATGCCCAAAGCCCTATAAATAGATGTCTTCATATTCCCTTCACATGCACTCCATTTCATTTTTAAGAAAAGCCCAGCAACAAACATGAAGTCCACAGACTTCCCTCTTTACACAACAGTCGAATAGCCCTATACTAATATACGCAGAGCTTATGCCTGCATATACATTGCTGCAATTCTGGGGCTTATATTTTATCGTATAGTTTATATCCCAAGTGAAGGTTATTTGCCATGGATGTTAGTATTTTGTGCAGAGCTGGGCTTTGCTTTCTTTTGGATTTTGGACCAGGCATTCAGGTGGCGGCCGGTTTCTCGCCACACTTTTCCACAAACACTCTCAGACAAGTAAGGGAGACTTTTTTATCTGTAAGGAGAAACAAAAGTTGTTTTTATTAACACAGAACTTAAACATTTATCTGATAGTTTTTCATATACTGGATCAAATGAAAAGAGGAAGATTTAACAGTGGTGACAGGAAACCTAAAGTTTCAAAATTAAGGAGTGTATAATATGACATATAATTACTGATTAGAAAGCACTATAATAAAGATTTATTTTTTAACATATATATTTTAATTGAAATTAAACACTCATATTACATGTTTTTTTACAATTAATCTAATTTTGATTACTTAACATTTAAAATTAATTAAGTTTGTTTTTTTTGCTGTCTTAGGTTTGTGTCTTGTTTAACTCGTCTCCTTGACATATTTGGCTATTTGTGCAAGGGTTTGGACCCTTTCAAAATCCCATTACCTATTTGGCTGTTTGTGTAAGGGTTTGGACCCTTTCAAAATCCCATCCCTTCTGAGCTCCTATTAAAAATGACTACCCATAAATCAAAACAATAATTTTTTTTTATATACAAGCCCAATAAACATTCTTTTTAATTCATTTTTCAAAGTTATTATACTAAACTTTATCTTAAATTCTATAATAATTTGTAGTTATCTATACACATTAATAGTTTCATTTCATTTCTGTTGGAGTTTCAAGAACATGGGAACTAACAGTATTGTCAATATGATATGTACATGTACAGTTTTGAGGAGGAACTACCACCTGTTGATATATTTATCTGCACAGCGGATCCAACTAAAGAGCCTCCAATCAATGTTGTAAACACTGTACTCTCCAGTCTGGCTCATCGTTATCTCACAGAAAAAATATCATGCTATGTCTCAGATGACGGAGGATCCCCATTCACTTTTTACGCTCTGTTTGAAGCTTCACGGTTTGAAAAGTTTTAGTTGCCTTTTTGCCGCAAGTATTGTATTGAACAGAGATGCTCGGAGGCATATTTCTCTGAAAGTGATGATTATCTAATGAGAGTTCAAGATTGACAAGGGAACGAGAAAAGCTCAAGGTGAAGTATAAGTAGACTGATCTACGTCACAAAGAATATTCCTCAATAGAAAAAGTATGTCTTGTTGATGAGATTACTATTATATGAAGTAATATTGATGGATGTTATTGTTAGCATGATTTTATGGATTGTTTTCTTGTCTTTTAGAATATGTACGAGGACATGAAGTATTCTATTAATAGCACTATGGAGAGGGGCACTGTGCCAAGAGATAAATGCAATGATCACAAAGGATTCAAAGAATGGAGCTCTGGAATGACTTCACGAGATCATCCTAGTATTGTTGAGGTCGCAAAATGCTTCTGATTTTCACAACATACTTACTAGCTCATATCGGCTACATTTATCTGCACACTTTCCAGATTTTTGCTTTTTCAAAATAAGGCGCATCTTTTTGATTATTTTTCATTGTACAAGAGATTTGAAATTTATATATTTTTGTCCACAAGTAACCAGATTAAGTTAAATGAGGTGATAGAAGGTCAATAAGCTATATCAAAAAAATTCGAGATTGAACTTCCTTGTTATGCTAAGCTGCTCATGTCAGCTGTTTATTATGAGTCCTACTGACTACATTATTAAATCGGCTTGCAAATTTTGCTAGAGAAGGGAAAGGATACTGACATGGAGGGGCTTGATTTGCCTAGTCTTGTGTATGTGTCCCGTGAAAAGCGACCTGGATACCCACATAATTTTAAGGCCGGTGCTCTGAATGTTCTGGTAATGTCCCTGATTCCATCTCATACACGCTCTCTCAACTCTAGTGAATAACAGTCACGCTGATTTTGGTTAAACCATGTTTGCAGATTAGAGTCTCTGCTTTGATGAGCAATGCTCCATTCATTCTTACTCTGGACTGTGACATGTATGCCAACAACTGTGAGGCACTTCGTGAAGCTATGTGCTTTTTCATGGACTCTTAAACTGGTCATCAGCTTGGGTTTGTCCAATTTCCTCAAAGGTTTCATGGCATTACCAAAAATGATTTATATGCCAATCATCTCATGAGAATTTTCGATGTAAGTTTTACGTTAGTAAAAACATTAGCTATTTTTCCATTGGCTGTTTACATGGGGCATTTATTGAAGGGTTAAATAATAAAATAAAATAGGGTCTCACACAATGGAAAGTATAATATTGCTGCTGCTGTTTTAATATATTTTCAAAGATAGAGTATACTCTCATACCTTTTAACTCAAAAGAACAGATGTTTTCTCACAAAAAAACACTTTACATAGAAAAACAGAACATATATGCTATCTTCTTAAAACAGAGCTGCTGCTCTTACATTCCAATTAAAACAGAGCATTCTTCCTTTTTGCTACGCTTAGCACATAAGAAAAACAACACTTTTTAAAAATTGACTTGATTGACAACAAAATTCTATCTTTTCCCATACGTTGGAGAAGATAGGCCATACTTTCAAGACAACACCCCTGCAGAAAATAATGAAAACAGGACGGAGGCAGGGGAAAGGTAAAAATGTAAAAAAACAAGAGTCATGTTTATTAAATGAAACGGTGGTTGGAATTACTTTTCAACACTCCCCCTTAATCACAATTACCACTATTTTGGATTTCCAAACAATCTCTTAGATACTCAAAGATTTCTTTTCCCAATGGCTTGGTGAAAATGTTTGAATATTGATTTTTAGACTTGCAATATTCAAAATAGACCTCTTCATTGTTGATCAACTCTCTAATGAAATGATATCTAGTGTCAATATGCTTATTGCTCTTATGAAATATGAGATTCTTAGATGGTGCTATCGCCAAATTGTTGTCACAATAAATCTTTGTTGCTTCTTCTTGTTTATGCCTTAAATCTTTCAACACTCTTCTCATCCAAATTGTTTGATATGATGCTTTTGTTGATGCTACATACTTTGCTTCAATAGATGAAAGAGCGATAATGGGTTGTTTCTTAGATGTCGATGATACTACACCTGTTGCAAAATGAAAGACATAACCAAATGTTATCTTCTTGTCATCAATGCTACCTACACAATCACTATCTGTGTATCTTATAAGTTTGAACTCATTTGACCTTGAATACTAAATTCCATAATTTCTTGTTCCACTCACATATCTCAAGATATTTTTTCCTGCTTGCTAATGAGAATCTTTTGGAGACTCCATGAACCTTAAAATAAGACTTACTGCATATATTATATGTAGGTATATGAGACTACCAACAAATCTTTTATACAATGTTGGATCAACATTGGATCACTTGCCATCCTTGCTTAACTTCAAACCTATCACAACTGGTGTTGGTGTTGTCTTACAATTTATCATATTGAACCTTTTCAAAATATCATTGGCATATTTGGCTTGTGAAATGAATATACCATTTTCTTTTTGATTCACCTCAATGCCAAGAAAATGTTTCATGAGACCCAAATCAGTCATTTCAAATTCCTTCTTCACGACTCCTTTGAACAAATCAATTGATAAGTCTCCTGCAAATATCAAGTCATCGACATACAAATATACAATTAAAATTTGACTTTGTTCATTCATCTTTATATACAATGTAGGCTCACTATTACACCTATTGAAGCCATTCTATAAGAAATAAGAATCAATTCTACTATATCATGCTCTAGGAGCTTGCTTAAGTACGCAAAGAGCTTTATTGAGTTTGTAGACTTTGTCTTTATGGCCTAATATCTCATACCCTGGTAGCTGCTCCACATATACTTCTTTTAGAAAACCATTTAGATATGCTGATTTTACATCCATTTGATATACATGCCACTTTCTCAACATTTATTGACTGTTTACGTCGAATCTGGAGAACGTGTTGAGTACAATGTACCCGCTGTTTACTGCTAATACCACAGTATATCCATTACTAAGAGTATGTGTGTCTATACAGATACAATTCAAAGGACTAGATCGAGCAGAAGGCCCACTCTACGTGGGTACAGGATGCCTTCACCGCAGGGATCTGCTGTGTGGAAGCGAGACACAAGAGAGAACCTCATTCAATCTTTCCTGTGGTTTAACAATGGTGAAAGCAAGCCCATCCCAGATGGTAAATGAAGCAAAAGAAATTGCCAATTGTAGCTACGAAGAGAATTCCCTCTGGGGCAAAAAGGTAAATACCAATTTGAATTATCAGTTTGGAACATGGAAGGGGGGTGCCTGCACATTATATTCTGAAATAAAAAGCTTGTCTCCTATTTCAGGTTGGCATGCTGTATGGATGTGCAGTGGAGGATGTGTTGACTGGATTTGTGATACACTGCAAAGGCAGGAAATCTACGTTCTGTAATCCAAAATGGAACGCTTTCCAGGGGCACGCGCCTGTTAATTTGAACGATACCCTCGTCCAACACAAAAGATGGGCCGCAGGTGTGTTCGAGATTTTTGTGAGTAAGTTTTGCCCTTTTCTGTATGGGATTCACCGCGTTAGTATTACACAGAGAATGCGCTACGCGTATTACTGTTTATGGGCTCCATCCTGCTTGCCGATAATCTGCTACGGTTTGGTTCCAGCATTATGCACGCTCCGCAACACAGCATTATTTCCTGAGGTAGCTTTTTTCTTTTTAAGATGGTTGTTTCTAAACAGAAAATGTTGTGGTCAGTGATTTTCATGTAAATAGTTTATAAACAATGATCATCACTAAACAACCAGCACAACGCACTGATCGTATAAGCTCTTAATTTTTTTCACCCTCTTTATATCCAAATAAAAAATGATCTCTTTATTCGACCGATCAATTCACATTAGCTGTTCATTTCTTCTTTGACAGATCTCAAGCCCATGGTTCCTCCTCTTCATGTTTCTATCACTATCTGCATATTCATATAGTCTACTAGAGTTTCTTGCAGTGGGAGGTTCAGTAAAAAGTTGGTGGAACGAGCATAGGATGTGGATGATTAAAGGTGTGTCATCATATCTGTTTGGATTGATTCAAGTCCTTTGCAAATTAGTGCGTATTTCTGAAGTGGGTTTCGAGGTAACAAGCAAAGTATCAGATAGTGAAGCAGTCAAAAGATACGAAGCTGAAATTTTTGAATTTGGGGTGGCGTCTACCATGTTTATTCCTGCAGCAACTTTGGCACTGATAAATTTGATAGCTTTAATGGGCAGAATAGCACAGGTATTGAGGGAAGGGTATCGAGGTGTAGAGGGTATGTTTCTGCAGCTAATGTTGGTGAGCTTCATAGTGGTAAATAGCTATCCCATATTGCAAGGGATGTTTGTGAGGAAGAATAATGGACGTATGCCTACATCCCTCACAGTCTCCTCACTTCTAGCTGCTGTGGTTGTGTGTTTTGTGGCATCAAATACACTGTTCTGAAAGGAAGTCCAAACGGATTCAATGAATGTCACAACTGTTTAGAAAGCTATAATTTTTTTTGTGGAAGTCAGTTTGGTGACGTTTGTCATGTTGTGATAGTTGTTGAGATGGTATGCACAAACTGCAGACCAAGGTCTTGATCTGATCCATTGAATGTGTCTAATCAGTGCACCGATGCTAGTCCAGTACAACTTATATTCTAAAATAATAGTTTTGTGAATCATCATGTGCTAAAATTCAACATAAATATTATTTATAAGAATCTATTATAGCTGGTCTTACCTAGTTGCTGTTGATGTTCCCTTTTTTTAAAGAATTTCTTCAGTCTTTATGGTTACTTTCTCTCTTTTATAATTTAAAATTGTTCAAAGAATTTTTTTAATTAGAGTGAAATGATTACATAGAGAGAAGCAAAAGTATTATTTTCCTATCAATCATTCCCATTTTCAGCCCTAACAAGGACCATTCCAAAATTTTAGTCCAATTTAAAACACCATTCTTGCAGAGAGAGAGATGGAGAAAGAAATTTATATACAAAGCTGACTTCCTCATAAATACTTCAACAGTTAAACACTAATTTTGGTCAATAAGAATAAGAAAAATATTTACCACTTTTTATTGTGAATGAGATGTAAAATTGCTATTGAATCTTTGACCATTGAAATAGAGAATATTTAAATAAAATAAAATGATCATATTTGAAAAAAATATTGACCTGCAGCACTGCTTACTAAGCCCCCATATATATAAAAAATCTGCCAATCACAAGTGTTAGCCAAGTATTCGATATTTTAACATATAGTGTTTGGTTATATGGTTTAAGTGGGAGAAGTTGGTTTGACTAGTAGGATGGTCACGATTTTGGAGGATTTTCATGACCTGCTGAATTGTTTTACTGAAAGGTATAGGCACTTAAAGAAGAGTTTCATTTTTAAATGATTTTATAGTGATAATTAATTGTGGTCATATTATATGAATTTTTTATTGTTAAGATGGAATTTTTAGTCTAGTTTTGATGGGAGCTCTTTCCTAATATAACATTTACTTTAATATATTCAATTTTAATTAATTTAGATGTTATCATGGAAATGTACAACACACTACTTGGAATTCCACTAGTAGATGTAATAATGGGAATTACAACTTGAATCTCATTTATCTTAAAAACAATATGGTCTTGTCATTAGAATTCCACTCTTAGATGCCATTATGAAAATTTAAACTTGAATCTCCTTTATCTTGAAAACTCTAGGGCTTTTTCATTTGAACATAAACCTTTTGACAGTCATATCATATAATTATTAGTTCAAATAATTTTTTATATCATATTAATTAATTAAAAAGGATTTACATTTTGAAAGTTATAACAAAATACTTTATTAGGTAAAATTTATATAAAATTGGCTTATTTTATACATTAGGAATAAATAATACCATTAAAGCTTTTGACTTGTAGTCATCATTATTAGGTTATAGCTTATTATGATTAAAAATGTTTCATGAATCACTTAATAGATAATAATAACTTAATTTTTATTATATTTTAAAATACAAACACAACACATTGATAGAAAATAAATTTAGGATAAAAGTAAATCATTTATAGGTAAAAGTTTGTCTTCTATTGTTTAAAGATGGTTTCTTTGCCCAATATTCATACCTAAATGACAAATATTTACAAAATCTACACTCTACACAAATTACATAGGAAATTTGAAAATTATACTCACAATTTAAATAAAAGAAAAAAATATACATGTTTTTAGAAAGATTATCATGTAAGTGATAAAAATAGAAAAGATTTATTTATTGGTAACATTTAATGATATTGTAAATAAAAATAACTATTATCTAAAGATAGCTTCAACTAATTAAATAAAGATAAGTCATAAAATAAAGCTAGGTAGATAAATTAGAACAATAAATGCTAATTTAAGAAAAATGTAAAGGTTGAGGTACTTATGTGTGGGAATTACAATGAAGAATAAAACCTAATGTAATGTTGAATAACATTTGTATAATAGTACTTAAAAATGATATTCTCTATTTAGAAATCACCTTAGAATGAAAATAGTGGATAAAGATGACCTAAACTAATTAAATAAATACAAGCAATAGTAACACAACTAACTAGGTAGATTAAATTTGGGTAGATACCTCATAAGAGTAAACGCTAATTCAAGGAATTAAATGCAAATGAATGGAGTGCTCATTTATAGGATCTATGATGAGGAATAAAACCTAATGTATTGCTAAATTCAACTTGTTTCACTATTTAAAAATGATTATCTCTCTATTTATAAATCTCCTTGATATTAAGATACTCTTTTAAATCTAAATTTAGATTAAATCTATGCCCTACAAGAAATTGCCTAGTATGGGAATGATTCCACACAAAAAAGTGACTTTCAACTTAGAAGAATGAACTTTATAATAGTGGAAAGATGTAATTTATTTCACCATAATCTCTACTCTTTTCTATATGTTAAGGACTAGTTGTATTAACATAATCCTTGGGAAATTTCTAGGTCACAAGTGCTAAGTTCTCCTAAGTCGACCTCCTTGATTAGACCTATTTTATATTCATGGAAATGATCAAAGACAACATTCTATAATCATGGAGATGTCCAAGTGAATGATTTGATGAAGAATTATGTTCCTTTTAGTGCTTCAAAGTGAGATGTTCCTAGAATGATGCTTCTTGTAATGTGTAGGATATTTTTGTGATGCTTTCTTATGAGTTAATTCACATATTTAATGCTTTTAAATACCAATACATACCAATTAATCATGAAAACAAGTACTTTAAGTCAGCTCATAAATACTATTAGAATAGGCTGGAGTCGACAAAAAATAAATATAAAAACTTGAATTCTGGGGATCAATTTTACATGGTACAGGATTGCTCCTACACATCATGGGATTGACCTAAGACAACTAAGTGTAGTATGGGAGTATGTATGGACATGGGTGTAGTAAATGGAAAATGTATAGAAATATGTGGAGGTAGGGACAAAGTAAAGTGAAGTGTATGGAACTATGTGTAAACATGGATAGGAAAATGATTAAGGAATGAACCCAACTTTGTACAAGAGTGCACCATTTACTGATATGTAATTGTTTTAAGTCATTCCATCACCATGGGCCCAAAACTAAATGAGAATTGGCATTAACATACAAATTTCACCATTACATTTTGCTTTAATATGCATTAAGTTATGATACTATTTATACCATGGTTACTTGTAAAAATCTCAAATAAATAATTATTTTGTTAGTTGGTCTATTTTTTTGCCCATGTCAAATTGACATAGTTATAGTTTACAATGTTTGTTAGAGATAAGTAGTATTTATCTTTAGTTGATAATCTAGCCACCTTGGCACACTAGTTTTTGAATCATTGAATCAACTCCTCCTTCCCATCTACCAAGCCACACCAAGGGCATTGCCATTATAATGTGGAGGCATGTTATTGTTCAGGTGTACCACATACCATTAAACCATAGATTTGATGGGTCTAAAATCTATGTAGTTATATTGGTGTCATGTGAAAGGTCACATTTCACTATCTTCCATGTTGATTAATTCAAATGATGTTTCATCCATGATCTTTTTATTTTTCAATAGGGTAAAAGTAGATGATTTGCATTTATAAATGGATTTTTGTAGGATTAATTCTCAAACAAAGTGATCCAGGAGCATCCCTAGTTCAAGAGCAATCTTACATCAACCAAAAACATTTGCATTTCAGTTTGTTTGTAGTTTAGTTTGTTTCTTTTCATTTTCTAGTTTAGTTTAGGCAGTTCGACCAGTAGTAGTTTTTGTATTTTGGTCTGCATTCTACTGCAGTTGCATTTTAGATCTTGCGGAGTGAAAATTAGCATCTACATTCATTCATGCACAACATATCCAAAATTTAGAGTATTTGGATTAAGTACCAGAAAGTTATCGCTATTAGAAGATCAACTGTTTTCTTAGAACAAAGCACCTTGACAACCTCTGATAATCAGCTAAAGAAGAATTTTGCAGAACATTCCTCAACTTGTGGAGCCTAATGACACATCATTCATTAATATTAGGTTTGTCACCGAGCTTCCCTGAGATCCGTACATCATTCCATACATTTGTGGAGGAAATCTATGCATTTAGGTCTGGCCTATCCATGTACACATGTTATAGCCCTTCATTGGAGTTTGTGATCTTCCTTGGTCAATGCGGAGGAATCTATTGTTCTAGAGATGATATATATTGATGTAATAGATGCCTAGGAAAGTGGTGAATGATTAATTCATAATTGAGAGTTTGGCTTCTTTATGAAGGAGCTTCAAAGCTATATATCCTGTGCATTCTGTAGTCAGGCCTTTGAGCCCTAATTGTAAGCTCACATGTTGCTAGCCAATCTGTATTTGAATCCATAATATACTGAATGATTGAATCTACATTTGTTCCATATCTCTGAGTTTTTTCTGTTGTGTTTACTCTTGCTGCACGGTCTGGATAGTTCATTTTGTGAACCCTCCTACCATGATTGCACCAAGTGGTATCAGAGTGAAAGTTCAAATCTTTGGGAGTGAATTGAGCAAAGTTGGCAAAGGAATTCCATAAGATCTTGTTGTGGACAAATTGTTGAATCTGAGGTAGGTTACCTATGTCGCAACCGATCGTTGATTGTGAGGTAGTTGTAACCTTGTATCTCGATCACTATATTTGAGGCAGTTTACACTTGATCCTAGGAAGAATGATGCTGAGGAGAATCCCTGTTGTTGGAACAATGGCTGGTAGAATGGATGAAATGATGGAAATGATGAAAACAATGAGAATTCAATTGGATGCTGTCAAGGAAGATAGGTGAAGAGGATTGACACCTAGACCTAATGTTGAAAGTGATAATGAATAAGAATTTTAGTCTATTGAACAAATTGGCAAAACCCTAGGAGGCGATGATGAAGAAGAATCAGATCAAGTCAAGATGTTGCGACCTATTTCAAAGATTGGAAAGAGGCCTAGAGTCATGTATCGAATTACAATGGAAATTTGAACCTTGAAGAGTTGATTGACTGGATAAATGACATGGAAGAGTACTTTGAGTATGAAAAAGTTGAAGATCTGAAGAAGGTGAAATTTGCAAAGACAAAGTTGAAAGAACATGCTGCTATCTAGTGGAAAGAAGTTTAGTTGGATAGAAATAGAAGTGGAAAAGAAAAGATTACAAAATGGGACAGGATGGTGAAAAAATTGAAGAATCAGTTTATACCTACTGACTATGAGTTGCAATTATTGAAGAGATAGCAAACCTTGAGAAAAAAGGAGAAATTTGTGAAGGAGTATACTGAAGAATTTCATAAGATGATCATAAGGATAGGACATAGTGAAGCAAGCAAGGATAAATTGGCTAGATACATCAATGGACTAAGATTAAACATTCAGGAAGAACTAAGTTTAGTGAGGATGACATCTTTGGAGGAAGCATATCAGTTTGCCCTGAAAGTTGAAGAGAAGTTGAACAAGAGGCATGATCAAAGGTAGAGAGGAAGAGGAGGAAACATTTAGAGAGGTAGAAAATTTTCCAGAGGAGACAGATTGTATATAGAGCAGAATAAGCTTGAGAACCCATTTAAGAAGGATGACAAAGATAGCAATGTTTTCCAAAGCAATGAAAAAAAATTTCATCATAGAGGTCATTATAACTCATACCTGAATGAAGGACATAGAAGAGAGGGAAGTGAATTTGATAACAGTGTTGGCATAATAGTATATAGTATTACATTGTTAGTTTATGCATATTAAATAAATGTTAGTTTATAAGTTAGGTTTTGGGAAGTTACGAGAAGTTACTTTCCCATAAGAAGTTATATACGAGAATAACTAAGGCTTTAAAAAGCCAATGTACTGCATTGTAAAATGATCCCGAAGACAATACTATATTATTTTATTATGGTTTAATTTTGTGTATGTTTGCTCACCATTTCTCAATATGGTATCAGAGCTCGTTGTGCCTGTGCATTAGAATCTAGGGGAAGCATAGAGATGGTTCGATAATGGCCTGCATGATAATGGATCTAAAACTACCATTATAGTTGATTTATTGGCACATTGGATAAAGGAGATGTTCAATATATATAAAGAAAATTTTTGGAGCACATTGTATGACTACGCGCAGGAATGGACATTTGAATGAAGTCTTTAGTTGTTTTTCATGACAGTTTTTATTGATGTTTGATCTCCCATAGATATGTGATTTTGGAGATATTTTTTTTGAGGTGTTTTGATGATATCTTATGGAATATAATTATTGCAGCAGACATAAGGTATACGAATCTGTTTCTAAATGCATCCTCCAAGCATCCAACGATTAGAGAAGGTGGCCGATCAATATGGGGAAATTAATTAGGGTTTAAGAAAGGTGCGGTTTAGATAGTTAACTTACATACATAGTAGCAACTGTGGATGCCTATTTCATGTTTTTGAATCAGGGAGTTGGTGTGTTTGAAGAAGGTTGATAAAGACAACTATGAAGTGAAGACCATGGATGATGAATTTATGATTGTTGGCAGTGCAAACTTGTGAAAGGAAAATATTTTCTCTGTTGCGTTGAATGTAAGTGAAAGAGGCAATTCATATGGTGAGATTAAAATTGACTAAAATTTCTTAATGATACATGAGGGAAAATGTTTTATGAGTTTATAGCAAACATTGAAAAGTTTTAACTTATTACCTAGAGTAATACAATTTCTTTTTGGATAAAGTTAAAAAGTTTCTAAGAGGAAATATTAAGGAGAGTAAAATGTGCGGCATTTTTAGGTTTTGATTTGAACGCGCAGCGGTGAGTTCACATTTAAAAACATTAATGCTATTTTCATTTGGAAAACTATGGTTCATAGCTATTTTTGGAACCAAATTTTTGGAAGGGAATAAAATTAAAAAAAAAAAGATTTAAATGAAGGTTGGAGGAATTAATAGTTGGTATGAGGTGTTATGAGTTCAAAATTTGGGAGGTATAAATTTTAAATATTATTTTGTCATTGGAGATATAAGGTTTTATTTTGGAGTAATAGGGTGGAAAACATTGGAGTTATAAGGATATAATTGTGTTTACACTATATTGTAAAAGGTGCACTTTTGGTGGAATCCGACACCTTGTTTTATCATGGCTACATCAATTGCTCTCGGAGCCATTTATACTACACCTAATGAGGCCTCAAAAGACTCATCCAAGACATCAGCTGGTTAAAGTGTAATAGGGTCATATTGGAGGTAGGCGGCATCGGAGGATGGAGGATTTTCCATCATCTCAAGTTAGCTTCTCGCTTTGAGATGACGCTTTGCATGAGAAGAGTTTTTGGTTTTGGTTGTTTTTTTTTCCTTTGTTGATGCTGATGGAGCTGACAAATTTGAAGAATGTATGTTTTGTGAAGATTTTGTTTTGGAGACAAGTTTGGGGTTTGGTGTTGAGCTCAATATGGATTGTTGTCCAGTGAGCTTCAAAGAGTATATGATCTTGAATTATACCCTTTCGCGGTCACTAGACAACATGTCAGAGATCTGTCGTATCTCTTAGGGTCCATTGTCGAATAATTCAAGACTTTGTGATTTGAGAGCTTGGGACTAAAGAGCTCAAGAACACAGCTCGAAGCTATGCCTTTCCGAGGGTAGACGAGACAGCATGATGGAGCCTCGCTTGGTTCAGGATTTGTTCTTTGGGGGAAGATCTTCTATAAAATATGTATTCATATTATGTAATCAGCTTTGTTGAGTATTTTAGCATTAAGGGGGGGTACCTGGTACTTTTGCAGGAACAATGTAATAAGGGGGGGAATGTTGGCATAATATTATATAGTATTACATTGTTAGTTTATGCATATTAAATAAATGTTAGTTTATAAGTTAGGTTTTGGGAAGTTACGAGAAGTTACTTTCCCATAAGAAGTTATATACGGGAATAACTAAGGCTTTAAAAAGCCAATGTACTGCATTGTAAAATGATCCTGAAGACAATACTATATTATTTTATTATGGTTTAATTTTGTGTATGTTTGCTCACCATTTCTCAATAAACAGAACATTCAGAGGAACCTGTTTCAAGTGTGGAGGTGAAGGACATAGAGCATTTGAATGTAATCAGGGGAGTACAAGCAAGAGAACATAGAACATTAGAAGAGCAGCCTTTGTGGAAGAAGAACCTGTTGAACTCGGTGACCCTAGTTTGGTTGGCAAACATGAGAAAGGAGAATCACTGGTGATGAGGAGAGCACTATTTCAAGTAGAAACAAATGAGGAACTGCTGCAGAGAAGAGTTTGTTCATAACAAGATGTAAATTAGGAGGTAAATGTTGTAAAGTTGTCATTGATAGTGGTAATTTAGGAAACCTAGTTTTAGAGGAGATGGTGACCAAGATGAAGTTGGAAAGACTGAAACACCCTAAACCCTATCAAATAGCATGGATTTAGGATGATCATAAGATATTGGTGAGTGAACAATGGTTGGTGAAATTTCATATTGGATCATATCATGATGAGGTATTGTGTGATATTATGCCTATGGATGTATGTCATATTTTGCTGGATAGACCTTGGTAATATGATATAAAAGATATACATGATGGGAGAAAGACTACATACACTATAACATCAAATGGATAGAGAATTACCTTGATTCCTTTGGAAGATGATCCTAAGAATGAAGTATGTGGGAATGCTAGAATTTGTTTGGTAGATGGAAGAAAATTTTTGGATGGTTTGAGACATGAGAGTATGTGTTATGCTTTAATTCCTAAGAAGCCTGAAATATTGAAGAAGGAGACTGAAGAATCACAATTGGAAGAGATAACTGACTTGTTGACAGAGTATGAAGACATCATATCAGACAATGTACCTAAGGGATTTCCACCAATCAAGAGTATCGGTCATCACATGGATCTTATACCGGGAGCTAGTTTGCCTAACAAAGAAACACATAGAATGACACCGGTATATAATGAAGAATTGAATAGATAGATATAAGAGTTGCTAAGAAAAGGTTTGATTAGAGAAAGTTTGAGCCCTTGTGTAGTACCTACAATGTTAGCACTTAAGAAGGATGGAGAATGGAGAATGTCTATAGACTCTAGAGCAATAAACAAGATCATAGTTAAGTATAGATTTCCCTTACTGAGGATGGATGATATCATGGATTGTTTGAGTGGAGCAAAATATTTCACAAATATAGATTTGAAAAGTGGATACCATCAGATCAGAATCAGAGAAGGAGATGAATGGAAGATTACTTTTAAGACAAAATAAAGATTGTATGAGTGGTTCATGATGCCTTTTGGATTGACAAATGCGCCTACTACTTTCATGAGGTTGATGAATAAAGTCTTGAAGAAATTCTTGGGTAAATTTGTTATTGTATATTTGGATGACATTTTGATTTTCAGTAAGACAAAAGAAGAACATTTGCAACACCTGAGACAAGTTTTGTAGAGACTGAGAGAAGAGAAATTGCTGATAAACATCAAGGAGTGTAGTTTCATGAAAGAAGAATTGGTATATTTGGGATTTGTGATTTTTGCAGAAGGATTGAAGATGGACCCTGAGAAAGTAACAACAATTGTAGAGTGGCCTACACTAGAGAGCATTACAGAAGTCAGATCATTCCATTGATTAGCTAGTTTCTACCAGAAGTTCATCAAAAATTTTAGTTCAGTTTATAATCCTATGACAGAGACAATGAGAGGTGACATAAAAGACTTTAAATGGACATCAGGAGCAGATAAAAGTTTTGAGTTGGTGAAATAGAAAGTGATAGAACAACCTATTTTGGTTATCGAATTTCAATAAGGTATTTCAAGTAGATTGTGATGCAAGTGGGAGTGCAATTGGAGCAGTGTTAAGTCAGGAAGGTAGACTAGTAGTGGTGCAGGAACACCTACCTGACAGCTGGCCTTCATAAGGCAGTTAGTAGTTTAGGTCCTGTTTATGTTTCCAAGAAGGTCTGTTAAGACCAAATGCATGTAATAAGGTCATGCTGATCGTGATAAGATCATGATGACCAGGCTTTTGCTATTTTTAGCTAGTTAGTTATAACAGCTGTCATGATGTATGTTCGGTGGGATCTCCCAGCCGCTTGGAGAGTTCCCAGCCGCTTGGAGTCGGGTCAGTAGTACTTGTAGGAAAGTCTTTATAAGCATGAGATCGGTTGATATTGGACATATAGAGACAGATATCATCGATCGAGATAGGTTGCAGAGAGTGAGACTAAGAGAGAGATTGATCATATTGTATTGCATCTTTGAAATCAATAAAGATCCTGCTTTTGGTTTCCTGTTTGATCCCCTTTCTGTAATCGGTTTGCTGGTTTGGGTGGTTTCATGGATTTGCTGATCCATTCCACCAGTTGATCCGTCTGATCGGTGGAATGGTAATGTACAGTAGGTTAGTAGGTAGTTTGTTTGTTTGCATGCAGGTGTGCAGGATCGCAGTCGACAGATGTTGAGAAGCCTAGCATCCTCATGTGCTAGGTCAAGTTGAGAAGTTTGAGTTGGAAGATCACCCTGAGGTTGGATCGGGTCATCCCTGAAGGATCGGCGAAGTGAAATTTCGCTAAGTGAAGAAACTGGTCAAGACGACATCATCAGGATATCTAGGTGATTATCCTGCAGTCGGGTTAGACATCGTCATCCGGATAAGTGAAGGAGAGCATGATGTTGTCGATTGCATGAAGTGCAAGTGCGTCGGGGTGATCATCATCATCTGGAGGAGCCGAGGAGGAGTGCATCGGCATCAGGTAGAAGATCAGGTCATGAAACTGTTGGAGTTTTCATGTTGCGAGTGCATCAGGATGTTTTAGGTCGGCATAGACTAAGTGCATGTATCGGCATCAGGATCATCTATCGGGAGAACCCATCATCCGCGTATCGCGAGTAGATGCGGGAGAGAAAGTTCGTGTTTTTTGACTAAGTGTTGAAGAGGTCATCAGGATATTGGGTGACGTCATCGTCATCAGGATATTGAGATATCCCCCCTATGCGAGTTTATCCTGCCGTTGTTAAGTGCTTAGGTATCAGCGGAAGTCCGTGGCAGTAAGTTGTGTTAACATCATCAGGAGGTTTCGAAGAGAACCGGATAAAGTAGATCATGATGCTGTTGCTTGTGTCGTCGGCTAGCGGAGCATCGAAGGTAAGCTGCTGAAGGTGGTCGTCATCAGGATATTTGAACAACCGGATATTTGGATATCCTGCTGACGAAGACAGTGTTGAAGGTCATGATGATGACGATGGAGTTCGGTGCCCGATGAACAGTGTAACCGGAGGATGTTTGCACCCGCTAAACATCATGATGATGATGTTAGGAGGAAAGCGGAGAAGGTGAATAGTAGTCGGCAGGAGGACAATTGCGATCGTCCGAAATATGATGATGCTGTTGGTAGTTTTAGGGAATATGATGATGATGGCGAAGATGATGATGATGAGGTTGGTCTGCAGACATTCATGCTATATGCGAAGGTTATAGTGTGGATGCCTCTGCATCATAGTGGTATCAGAGCTCAGCAAAAGGTCTGGGCTGTTGTGTGTTGATTCTGTCACCGAAAGGGCAGAGGTAGAGTTGAATTGTGTGTTGTGTGTAGATTGAGAGGTTGACAAAATGCCTCCTAAAGGTAGTGGTACTGCAAGGGAACTGCAGGAGATGAAGGAGAAACATGCTAGAGAGATGAGGAAGATGAAGGAGCTTGCTGAAGCACTTCAAGCCAGGCTGACAGCCCTGGAAAAGAACAAAAAGAGGGAAGTGGAAGACAGTGAGTCTGAAGAAGAAGAAGATACTGTTGAAGAGTATGAAGAGGTAGCTGAAGATCTAGATGCTGAAGACCAGAGACTGGCAAAACTGTTAAAGGCAGTGCAGAGTGAAAAACCTAAGGTAAAGGTTGATGTTTCCAAGTATACTGGAAGCTTGAATGAAGATGAGTTGTTAGATTGGATTGCTGCACTGGATAATCACTTTGAATGTGAAGATGTTGCTGAGGATCAGAAGGTAAAGATTGCAAAGACCAAGTTAGGAGGTCATGCTTTGGTATGGTGGGATTATGTACAATCTGAGAGAAGAAAACAAGGGAAGTCTAAGATCACTTCTTGGGATAAGATGGTAGCAAGGATCAAGGGTAAATTCTTGCCAAGGGATTATGAAATCCAGATGTTTAAGAAGCTGCAAATTTTAAAGCAGAAAGACAGGGATGTGAAAGCATATACTGAGGAATTTTATCTGTTAAGTATGAGATCTGGTCATCATGAGAATGAGGTAGAAAAGGTGGCTAGGTACTTGGCTGGTTTAAGATTTAACATACAGGATGAGTTAGTTTTAGCTAACCCTAAGAATGTGGAGGATTGTTATCAAATGGCAATCAGGATTGAAGAAAAGATGAATAGAGGACATGATAAGTCCATGAGAGGAAGAGGAAACAATAGGGGAAGAGGAACAGCCCCTGCACAAAAGCAAACCAATGAGGGTCAAGAAGACACTGGTAAAGGACAGGGACAGTCTGATTTCAGAGGTGGATGGAAAGGTAATAGAGGAAGATTTGGAGGTGGTAGAGGTTCTACTACATTTTCAGGAAAATGTTACACCTGTGGTGAGTTTGGTCATCCATCCTTCAAATGTCCAGAAAACAAAGGTTCATCATCCAGAAATGATAGAACTAGTGACAAGAGAGTACAACTGGTACAGGAAGAAAAAGGGGAAGAAAGTGCACAGAGTTCAAACAAAGGTCCTGAGAATTTTGGATATCCAGAGAGTGGAGAATCATTGATGCTAAGGAGAATTAGTTTGCAGGCATCAAAGGATCTGATGCAAAGAAGAGCTCTTTTCAAGACCACATGCAAGAGTAAAGGTAAAGTATGTAAGGTTGTCATTGATACTGGTTCAACAGACAACATGGTATCTCAGGAAATGGTGGATAAACTGAAGTTGGAAAGGATTCCACATCCACACCCTTACAAGGCATCTTGGGTGAGTGATAGTCAATCACTTTTTGTCTCTGAACAGGCATATGTGGATTTCCAGATTGGACCATATCAGGATAGAATCTTGTGTGATATATTGCCTATGGAATGTTGTCACCTACTGCTAGGTAGACCATGGCAATTTGACAGAAGGGTACTGTATGATGGGTATGCTAATACCTACACCATCAAGAAGGATGGGAATATTATTAAGTTGATGCCATTACAGGCAAAAGCTGCAGTACAGAAGGCAGCCCAAATCATTTTTATGGGAAAGAAGGAGTTTGTGCAGATGCCTAGAGGAACAGGCATAAAGGCAGTTCAGGACACTACAGAGAAAGAAGTTGGTACAGACAACAAGCTGAAGCAAGTTTCAGTTGTGACTGACAGAGGTCAGCAGCAGGTTCAGAAACAGGTTTGCACACAGCAACCATCAGTTGAGAAGAATGACAAGGATGTTGTCATAGTTGGGACTATTGCTTGTCCTATGAAGATTGACAGGAAGATACAGTTGAACACCACCGAGGCAGTTCAGACAGAGGTTCTGGTCAGACAATCTGACAAACACAGAGACAACCTGAGAAGGGCCTACATCAACAGGCATGAGGATTTACTTGCCAGCAAGCAAGTTACAGTTCAGAAGTCTTGGAGAAGCCAAGAGACTGCAGCAGATAAAGCTGGAGCAGGTCAGACTATTGACAAAGCAAAGTGTCAGGGTGGAAGACTTCCACATGCTAAACTCATGGGACATGAGTTCTTTTCTTTTGGGGAGTATGGTGCAGGAACACCTACCTGACAGCTGGCCTTCATAAGGCAGTTAGTAGTTTAGGTCCTGTTTATGTTTCCAAGAAGGTCTGTTAAGACCAAATGCATGTAATAAGGTCATGCTGATCGTGATAAGATCATGCTGACCAGGCTTTTGCTATTTTTAGCTAGTTAGTTATAACAGCTGTCATGATGTATGTTCGGTGGGATCTCCCAGCCGCTTGGAGAGTTCCCAGCCGCTTGGAGTCGGGTCAGTAGTACTTGTAGGAAAGTCTTTATAAGCATGAGATCGGTTGATATTGGACATATAGAGACAGATATCATCGATCAAGCTAGGTTGCAGAGAGTGAGACTAAGAGAGAGATTGATCATATTGTATTGCATCTTTGAAATCAATAAAGATCCTGCTTTTGGTTTCCTGTTTGATCCCCTTTCTGTAATCAGTTTGCTGGTTTGGGTGGTTTCATGGATTTGCTGATCCATTCCACCGGTTGATCCGTCTAATCGGTGGAATGGTAATGTACAGTAGGTTAGTAGGTAGTTTGTTTGTTTGCATGCAGGTGTGCAGGATCGCGGTCGACAGATGTTGAGAAGCCTAGCATCCTCATGTGCTAGGTCAAGTTGAGAAGTTTGAGTTGGAAGATCACCCTGAGGTTGGATCGGGTCATCCCTGAAGGATCGGCGAAGTGAAATTTCGCTAAGTGAAGAAACTGGTCAAGACGGCATCATCAGGATATCTAGGTGATTATCCTGCAGTCGGGTTAGACATCGTCATCCGGATAAGTGAAGGAGAGCATGATGTTGTCGATTGCATGAAGTGCAAGTGCGTCGGGGTGATCATCATCATCTGGAGGAGCCGAGGAGGAGTGCATCGGCATCAGGTAGAAGATCGGGTCATGAAACTGTTGGAGTTTTCATGTTGCGAGTGCATCAGGATGTTTTAGGTCGGCATAGACTAAGTGCATGTATCGGCATCAGGATCATCTATCGGGAGAACCCATCATCCGCGTATCGCGAGTAGATGCGGGAGAGAAAGTTCGTGTTTTTTGACTAAGTGTTGAAGAGGTCATCAGGATATTGGGTGACGTCATCGTCATCAGGATATGACGTCATCGTCATCAGGATATTGAGATATCCCCCCTATGCGAGTTTATCCTGCCGTTGTTAAGTGCTTAGGTATCGGCGGAAGTCTGTGGCAGTAGGTTGTGTTAACATCATCAGGAGGTTTCGAAGAGAACCGGATAAAGTAGATCATGATGCTGTTGCTTGTGTCGTCGGCTAGCGGAGCATCGAAGGTAAGCTGCTGAAGGTGGTCGTCATCAGGATATTTGAACAACCGGATATTTGGATATCCTGCTGACGAAGACAATGTTGAAGGTCATGATGATGACGATGGAGTTCGGTGCCCGATGAACAGTGCAACCGGAGGATGTTTGCGCCCGCTGAACATCATGATGATGATGTTAGGAGGAAAGCGGAGAAGGTGAATAGTAGTCGGCAGGAGGACAATTGCGATCGTCCGAAATATGATGATGCTGTTGGTAGTTTTAGGGAATATGATGATGATGGCGAAGATGATGATGATGAGGTTGGTCTGCAGACATTCATGCTATATGCGAAGGTTATAGTGTGGATGCCTCTGCATCAAGTAGCATATTTTAGTGAGAAGTTGAATGATGCAAGAAGAAGATATTCAGTTTATGATCAAGAGTTCTATGCCATAATTCAAGCCTTGAAGAAGTGGAGACATTATTTGTTGCCTAAGGAATTTGTGTTGTATATAGATCACCAAGCTTTGCAATATTTGAACAGTCAAGGTAAGTTGAATCAGAGACATATAAGATGGTTAGCATTCATACAGAGTTATACATTTGTACTAAAGCATAGGAGTGGAAAATCAAACAAAGTTGGAGATGCATTGAGTAGGAGAAGGAACTTGTTAATAGAGATGAGAGTTGAAGTGATAGGATTTGATGAATTGAAGAACCTGTATGAGGGAGACACTAATTTTGCAGAACCTTGGAAAGCATGTAAGGAACCTATTGTGATAGATAGGAGTAAATGGTTGGACTATTTCATTGAAGAAGATATATTGTTCAAAGGAAACCAGTTATGCATACCTAGGAGTTCAATGAGAGATAATTTGATCAAGGAGAAACATGGTGGCAGATTGGTAGTATATTTTGGCATTGACAAGACAGTGGCCTTGGTGAAAAAAAATCACTTTTGGTGTCAGATGCATAAGGATGTTAGGAATTTTGTTTAGAGTTGTAGAGTTTGTGAAGTTGTAAAAGGGAGTAGTTAGAATACTGGATTGTACAAACCTTTGATAGTATTAGAGAGACCTTGGGAAGACATAAGTATGGATTTTGTGATGGGATTACCTAAGACACAGAGAGGACATGATTCTATATTTGTAATGGTAGACAGATTTTCAAAGATGACACATTTCATACCTTGTAAGAAGATAATTGATGCAGTGCATGTAGCTGACCTATTTTTCAAAGAAATTGTGAGATTGCATGGATTACCTAAGAGTACAATTTTAGACAAAGACACCAGATTTCTTGGATACTTTTGGAAGACACTTTGGAAGAAGATGAAGATAGATTTGAAGTTAGTTCAACATTTCATCCATAGACTGATGGACAGACAGAGGTAGTGAATAGGAGTTTGGGAAACTTGTTGAGATGTTTGGTTTGACAGAAAGAGGGAAGTTGGGATTTGATAATTTTACAAGTAGATTTTGCATAAAGTAATTTAGTGAATAGGAGTACTAGAAGAACACATTTTGAGATTGTTGCTGAAGTAAACCCTAGAGGAGTTGCAGAGTTAAGAGATATCAACATGGAAGATAAGAGGAGTGTAGAAGTAGAAGAATTCGTAGGACATATCGAGACAGTGCATAGTCAGGTAAAGAAGCATTTGGAAGGGATGAACAACAAGTATAAGGAGCAAGCAGATGAGAAGAGAAGACACAAGGAATTTGTAGTTGGAGATGAAGTGATGGTATACTTGAGAAAAGAAAGATATCCAGTTGGGACTTATAACAAGTTGAAGATGAAGAAGTTTGGACCTTGTAGGATACTCAGGAAATTTGACTCAGGCAATGCATATGAAGAGGAGCTACTCGAGACATTGGGTATTTCACCTATTTTCAACATTGCAGAACTATACCAGTATCATGAAGTAGAGTTCAGTGACATCATGGTGAAAGACTTGAAGAAGCAGTTACCACAACAAGCACTAGAGTAGATTGAAGACATTTTGGACAACAGAGTCAGGCAACACCAGAGGAAGACAATACAAAGAATATCTTGTGAAGTGGAAAGGCAGACTAGAAGAAGATTCATCTTGGATTTCTCAGGGTAAGGTAGACCATCTTGGTTTTCCTCTAGCCCCAGCAAAGTGAGGGACTCACTTTTTCAATAACCCTAGATGTTTGATTTAGGAGCATCCCTAGTGATGTAGGAGCATCCCTAGTTCACGAGTAATTTTGCATCAACCAAAAACATTTGCATTTTAGTTTGTTTGCAGTTTAGTTTGTTTCTTTTCATTTTCTAGTTCAGTTTAGGTAGTTCAGCTAGTAATAGTTCTTATATTTTGATATGCATTCTACCGTAGTTGCATTTCAGATCTTGTAGAGCTAGACTTAGCATCTACATTCATTCATGCACAACATATCTAAAATCTAGAGCACTTGGATCAAGTACCGGAAAGTTATCGCTATCAGAAGATCAACTATTTTCTCAGAACAAAGCATACTGACAACCTCTTATAATCAGCTATACCTGAGAAGACTTGCTGAGCATTCCTGGACTTGTGAAGCCTAATGACACATCATTCATTGATCTTTGGTTCATGGTTGACCTTCCCCAAGATCCACATATCATTCCATGCATTTGTGAAGGAATTCTATGCATTTAGGTTTGACCTATTCGAGTACACACATTATAGCCCTTCATTGGAGTTTGTGATCTTCCTTGGCTGACGCGGGGGAATCTATTGGTCCAGAGATGATATATATTGATGTAATAAGTATCTAGGAAAGAAGTGAATGATTGATTCATAATTGAGAGTTTGGATTCTTTGTGAAGGAGCTTCAAAGCTATATCCTGTGCATTTCGTAGTCAGGCCTTTGAGCCCTAATTATAAGCCCGCATGTTACCAGCCAATCTATATTTGAATTCCATAATATATTGAATGATTGAATCTATGTTTGTTCCATATCTCTGAGTTGTTTCCATTGTGTTTACTCTTGCTGCATGGTCTGGACAGTTCATTCTGTGAACCCTCATATTGTTATTGCACCACAAAGATATTTAGGTATGTTACATATTACTTTTGAATTAACTCGCTATTAGTAATATGGCATGCTACTACCAATGTTATGCCACACCACAAGGGTGTGGTGGGAAAGATGATACCCATCAAGCTTGGGAAATTCAGGATTATAGATAGTCTAGATGAAGCTAACATGGTAAGTAGTAGCAATAGCCACAACATATACTATAGAAATTGTAGAAGCTTCTTGAAATCTCAACAAAGCTACACACAAAAGATTTTAGTATTTGAAAGAGGAATGATTTACTTCAAAGAATCAAATAGGAGAAAAAAATCAAAATTTGAAGACCATTTATTAGCATGTCTCCCCATTAAAACAACAATGGATCAATAGCTCTATAAATGAAAAGATGAAAATAAATGATTGGTGATTCCTCCACAATCCTTGTTACTGGCCAACATTTAGGTATCCGTTATACAAATCCCCATGTTTTTATTTAATTTATGTTCCTTGGATATAATCAATATAGTTTACATGCTTTAAATCAGAGCTAGTAAAATCCTAGGTAAGTGTAATTATAGTTTGCCTAGTATCAAATGGTTACAATGTGCTAAACCTAAAGAAGAAATGATAGTTGTTACTAATGAAATCCAATTTCTTAATCATATTGTCAATACTTCATTATATCTAAATGGTCAAAGAGTTTTATGTTATGTTTATTTCATTTTTGGAAAAAAGATGAAGATGAAGAAGACAAAGAAAGACTTCCCTAAGCCTTGATCATAATTAATAGATTTAGAATGTATTGGTGATTGGAAGGAGAATAATTTATGAACCATTAAACTCTACAAGTTAACATATAATGGAAATGGAATGTATTCCATTGTATTTTTCATGGATCTAATAATTTCTTCTAATGGGGCCCATTAAAATTGTGTTTCATGTTAGGATTAAGTGTGTTACACCTTGCATATCCTAATTATTTATGTAATTTAATTATTCACTATACATTATGTAAATAACATGTGTCTCCAAAAATCATGGAATGGGCAAATGAGATATGCATGTGAGGGTGGGGACATATGTAATTATTTTATTATTCTATGCAGACTTGAAAAGAATGTTTGCAATGAGATATTAAATAGGGATTCTATGGAAGACTTGTAATTGCATCTGAAGTATTATTAGTGGGCATGGGATGTAAGTAGTACTTCATGGGGGAGTGCTTGGGAGTCACATATGCCAACTTGCATAATGGAAGTCAAAGAATCTTGTGTAAGAGTTATTTTCTATTCTAGGATGGCTCCACACAAGTGAGGGTCATGATAATTCATACCATGGTATTATTTTTTGGTGGTTTTTTGGGCCTCCTTAAGTCTATATATTAGAGGCATGGAATATATGATGTATGGAAGGTATTTTGTAGGGTTATGTTGTTATTTTAACTAGAGGAGAAAGACCATTGATCTTAGTGAAGCTCACATAGATATCATGTGAATGTATTGTAACAATTGATGTTACTAAATAATACATTAGGTGTGCATGCTTTGGAAGCTAGGTTTTTCCTTAAAGGGTTTTCCTAGGGTATTTATACATCTCTTCTTGTGGTTTTTTCCATTCATCTTCCTCTCATTCTTTGTCTCTTTTGAGTGTTGTTTACATGTTATAATATTTCTATTTTGATTACTATTCAATATCATCCTTGAAAGGTTAATGAGGGAAATGATTATGTGTCTTATTTATGCTTTATGGGCATAGTTTGTTTGCACTTGTATCATGCTAATGTTTAGAAAATCTAACTATATTAGTGGTGCATGCATGGTATTTTCCTAACATTTGGTATTATAGCAAAGATGGTTCTATGGTTTGCATATTCTTGTATGCGAGTTACATGTGGTTTTCATGTACTTGCATGTGGGTTGCATGTGATGGATCCATGGTGGTTTGGTTTTGAGTATTCCTCTATTTTTTATTTTTTATTGGCAGATCCATAGGCGCATGTGATGGAGGATCCATAGGTGCATGTGATGGAGGAAATATATACAAATCTGTCCAAAAAAGGTAAAGGGAAGTCAAGTCTAGCTCAACTGGACTCCAAATGATGCATGAAAGAGTTTGAAAAAGCAACTCCAAGTTGATGGGTGAGAACAAGAGAAAAGCCTAAAATTTAGGGCCCATAACTGCTCCAAGATGAGCTAAAATAGCTCAGAACTCCACCTCCAAAGATGCTTGACAAAAAAATTGCCAAAAATGGCCCAGTTTGACTCCAAGTCAAAAATATAAAAGAATATTTCATTGCATGAGTTTGAAAGCTTAGTTCAACTCCTCTTTTGTTTTTTGCATGATTTGAAGGCAAAAATAACCTATTTTAACAAATATTAAATGCAATCAATGTGGTTTGCTTTAATAAGTGTTGTGTGATGCCTATTTCTCATTCTAGGTTATTTATATAACAAGTAGTAAGGCAATTTATAAAAGCATTGCACCTAATATGTGTTAAAATACATTGTTTTGTCTTTTACTCATGCAAGATAATAAAAGGGGTACACATGATTTCTATTTCACTCAATTTACCTTCTCCACACAAGCTCTTGTACCCTTCTACCCTATGGCTTATAAAAGTGCATACCCCCTTATGACTCCCACGAACCTCCTCTTGCATTAGTCATCATGACTTAAGGTCTTGACCATGACCTCATTTTTCTTATAATGATTTTTCTTTAAAATTAAAGTCAAAAGGAGACCTCACAAACTCACAAGCTAGGGATTGTTTGGAACAAAACACTTGACAAATGCTAAAATCTTATTATTTTGCTCTTTCACTTTTCCTATTGAAGCTCCTCTATTGCGCCACCATGCTTGAGGGTTTTGAGCTCTGCTGAGGTTTCTGGAGGGTTTTAACTACCATTTCACTACCATAGATAGCCTATTAGCTCATTCCTTGCTCACGGTAAGTCTCTTCTATATTTTACTGTATCTTTTCGTAAGGTAATGGTGAAAAATAGTCCCTTGTTTGCTATTTCTATGGGAACTATGAAGGAACCTCTCTGTTTTCTATATGTCCTCCTTTATGCCCTGGTTTTGTAATAGAAAATGATGAAAACAAATTTTTCTCTGTGTATAATCGTTTATGGCTACTGTAAAACTTCATGGCTTTTCTACTATTCTTCGTTTATCTGCTTCTGCTCTCAAAAAAATGTTTCTTATCATGGCTTTTGTGTATATTCTCTACTTGCTAGTAAACACAGTTGAAGAAAAACATTTCTGTATACAAAAAAAATGAGAGAATCTTGCCATTTTATATTTTGTCATTGATATCTGAAGGGAATAGTGAAAAGAAGTTTTGTATGACTTTTTAGTGAGCAAAATCCTCTAACTTGTTATGGCTCTGTCATTTATTTTACTCTTGTGACTGACTCTATCTCGAATACTAGGGTTTAATTTTCTATGATTGCTATGTTTCACTCTTATCTATGAGAAATCCTTATTCTTTTCTCTTAGTAATTGCTCCATAGGCTGAGATGATGTCACTCATGTATGATACCATGGTACCAATGCCTTGTCAATGAGTTGTCAATTTCTCTATGCTAACTTTGCATTCTCTATATGCACTATCTCCTTACATTCTTAGAGCCTTTGTTACCTTGCAAATCTTCTATGCAATGTTGATAGTGATGAAACCCTCATTGCAATTAATGTCTAGGGAAGTCTTTCTTAATTTGTGCCTTGAAGGTTTCCATTTATATTGTTCTAGCTACATACTTGTATACTTTGTCTTTGACCTCTGCATATACTATAGATACAAACCTTTATTCTTTTTGTCATCACTGACTTATCTCATAGTCTCTATAGATCAACATTGTCTGCACCTTCTATTTCATGGCTCCTTTTGATGCAGGTTTAGGCTTATAGGCCCCTTGTTGTTCATTGTTATCTTCCAATGACTATTCTTTATGTAACTTTTCCTTCATTTCATTTGAGTGTGAACAACTGTAACAATCATCCCATTAACTATTTTAAACCTTGTTACTGCTCCTTATACTATTCTCTAAGATTTGACTACCCTCATTACTAACTTCAAGGGTACAACCATTAACATTATCTTCTTCCCTTATTGATATCTCTGTGCTTCTATTCATAACTCTACCCCTAATACCAAAAGTGTTGAGGGTCTGTTAATTTCTTATTTCCTGATGATTGTTTCCTTCTACTATCACAGTCATGTTTATGATTGTTTCTTATATCTTCAAGGTCTTTATTGATAGGAATAGTTGACTATACCTATCCTCTTCATTATAGGCTGTCTACATTCCTTTTCTTATCAAGACACTCCTTTCTAAACTGAAATGCACCTTGTTTCACTATACAAGCCTTTTTGGAGATATTCATTGTGGAATGTAAGACAACACAATTTACAATCACTTCTAGACTATCTTTTGACGGCCCACCTAATCCAAAAGGGCTATTCATCTTGTTAATGAATACTTTCTTATGACTATATCATCTTGCTTTAATAGTTTACTTTTGATAGTACTTCATGCTCATTGTTATGTTTGTTGTGCTTAGCTACTCCTCTAATGTTTAAACTAGAATCAGTCAGCCCCTTATTCTTAGCAACTTACTTTTGCATAGTACGTCTACAGGGCTTGTAGCTTCATTCATTTCTTCTTTTCACTACTAAAGACTATGACTTTGGCATATATTTTGATGTTCTATTGATAGAGGCACTGAAACAACTTACTTTTTCACTGTGTATGCAAATCATGAAAGGGTTCTTTTGCTTGGCTAGTTCTCTTGATTATGAAGTTGTTCCATTATCTATCTTAATGAAGTCTATGTGGTTGATCCTTAGTCTTGTTGCTTGTTTATGCATGATCTAATCCTCCTAACTGCACTACTGCACCTTGACTGCTGCTACAAATCTTACTTGGTTGCACCTCTTCATGATTGTAGCATCAGTGATTGATCCTTCTATAGGATGCTTTGCTTTGACTGCTATAAGCAGATCTTTATGACTATTCTCAAGGAAAGAACATGATTGTACCCTTCAAGATTGTCTTAGCATTTATGATTGTTGTAACAAATGACATTGATGAATGGTCTTCATATACACGTATCTGCATAGTGAAAAAATAAGTTAGAGAAAACATAGAGGTTGAAGCCTCTCCTTTGATTTTCCTAGCTTCTCTTTCCTACTTCTTCTCATGATTGTTTGTCTGCTTTTGATGTATGTTTCTCTTTTCCCTCTTGTTGATCATATGTAAGATAGAAAATACATGTTTAATTTATCTACATATAGAAGTAAAAGATACCCTGAGCTCTAAGAATCATGTTCATTTCCTATTGCAGGTTTACTTGGAGCTATCAATAGGACAACTGAAGATGCTGATGCAAATGTCAATGGGATTCATCATTCATTTAGGTAATGACAGGTCCTACTTTTCTTTTATATGCTTTCCTTTACTTCAGATGTACTTGTTATTGTGCATTGCATCATATATAGTTACTCCCACGGCTTGTGTAGGATCATATAAACACTTTTCCTTTAAATATAAATAGTTATTTCATGCAATGACTTGTGTATAATTTCTCCTTTTTTAAAATCAATTGCATAAGCATAAGCTGAACATTATTGCATGGTATAGGTGTTTATAATCATGAATAAACTTGGCAATATTTTATGTACCTTTCTAAAATGTATCAAACTGCAATGAATGAACAATGACCAAATTGAACCATAATCTACAATGCATAGATTAGCTTTAAGTTATCCTGTCAGTCCTAGGATACCTGCTTCCTTGCTAGAGTATCCTTTCATGTTATATGGCTTATGTAGCAACTTCAATTGAGCTAGTACATGATCTAGGTAATATGATCCTTGGAAGGGTCCTCCATCGCGATAGTAGGCCTTCTAGGCTGGTTTGTGAACTTGAAGTTTCCTCTCCCTTCCTCTTGGACCTTTTTGCTTCTTCAAAGTAGAAACAACACAATTGCTATTATAGCCTATCCTAATTGGCTGCAAAGCACAATTTGGTAACATGAGTATCTTGTTCAATAGGGTTTGTTGTTCAAGGAGAAGAGATTCTGTGTACCTCATGGTTCAATGAGGGAGAATTTGATAAGGGAAAAGCATAGTGGAGGTTTGAGTGTTCACTTTGGAGTGGAAAAAAGTTTGGCACAACTAAATTAGAGTTATTATTGGCCGGGAATGAGTATATGTTGCAAGTATGGGCCTAACCAGTGTTGTCATTGATGTCAACATACTCATGTTGCATTAATGAGAAGGATTAAGAAGAGCTGTGTGCCAAGGATATTGAGAAAATTAGTCTCAATCAGGAACAGTGAAGAACAGTGATGACAAGAAGGTAAAAGTCCTCAATAGGTTGAGGATCAGAGGATGCGGTTTAAAGGGTTTGTAGATATAAATCTTGAGATTCTCCAGTCAAGTTTTTAGAGGTCCGCATGAAGATTTGAAGAAGTTATGGTCGCTCAAGTAGAACTGGTTCTAGCAAGTGTTCAGAGGTGACAGAGTGTCATAGATAGGTCCGGTGAGATCTGGAAACTCATTATCCCATTCTACGGATTTGAGGGAGTGTTGAGGATGTCCCTATGAAGTATCAACTAGATTGGTTCGTGGTTTGAAGGTCTGGAAGAGCGTATTCCTTTGTGACAGTGATGAAAAACTATGTTCTTGAAGCTCCGGATGAAGGAGAGAAGAATTCCAGTAGGCTGATGAAGTGCGGATGTTCTTGGTGATTCAGGGAAGGTTATGATGATCATTGGATCATGTTTAGTTCATGTTGGTGGTCCGCATTGAAGTTAGAGTTTGCATTTGAAGAATAACCACCGGATATTGGTGTTCTTCTTGAGACTAGCCAATCGGATGTATTACACGTCTTGCGGATGTTCTTATAGGTGTTTGCCGACTTAGATGATTGTTCCTAAGTCGATGCCTTGTATAAATAAGGGATTGTGAAGTCATTTTGATGGGTGTCTTGTGGAGATGAGAGAGTGGTAGCGAAGAGGAGAGTGAAAGGTTGAGCAGAAGTATTGCACTTAATGGAACTGATTCAAGCATGGTGAAGATACTATTCTCCAGTTCATGTATGTCATACTTATTTCTTTGTAGACAGTGTGTCTCTTATAGGCGGTGACCCTCTTGTGAGCAGTGTGCTCAGGCAGTGAGCCCTAATTGGCATGTGCCATTTTGTTCTTTCTATTCTTCTAACAAGGAATACATTTTTGGGTTAATCAAGCCTTGGTTTTTCCCTTAACTAGTTTTTCCACGTTAAAATCTTGGTGTCTCATGTGTTGATGAGTTTCTGCTTTTAATTTGAATGCATTATGTCTCATGCTTAATATACTGCTAATTACTAAAAGGATTTAAGTGTGTAAATTGGAGAAAGTTTTGCACAACTGATTCACCCCCCCTCTCAGTTGTGTGCTCTAAGTCTAACAATTGGTATTAGAGCTAAGTTCCTCTAAAAGGAGCTTAACTGCTTGAGGAGATCCAGGATGTCATCATACAAGAAGGATAGTCTGAAGTTTGATGGAACTAACTTTGCTCTTTGGAAAGGTTGCATGAAATGTCACTTGCAGTGTATGGGAATGGCTTACTGGTCCATGGTTACAAAAGTGTATGTACCTCCACAGGGCGGTCCAACAACCCTAAATGAAATCACAGATACTGAAAACAATCTATGGACCAAAGAGGCTCTTCTAAGCACATTATCTAACTCAGAGCTCTCAAATGTTATTGACCTACCAACTACTTTTGAGATTTAGAATAAACTAGAACTTTTGCATGAAGGAGATTAGTATGTCAAATGTGTAAGGTTATAGAGTCTAAAAGAGAAATTTGAAAAATTGAAGATGAGAGATGATGAAAATATTACCACTTTTATGCCAATAGTGAATGAGCTGGTTTGTGGAATTAGAAATGCTGGTGGAGTCTTGGATGAAAATAAGATTGTTGGTAAAATTCTCAGATCCCTTCCTGCTTCTTATAAAATCAAGGCTGCTGCCATTGAAGAATTCAGAGCCCATACAACTATCACAAGAGATCAATTAGCTAGGAAATTGGTTGCATTTGAAATGACAGAGTTTGGAGATGACCCCCCCCAAGACTGAATCTGCATTCAAATTCAGTGCCTCTGTTAAAGGTAAACAAAGGTTTGATCTGGGAGGGAATTCTTCAAGAAAATTGTCTTGGTATGAAAAAGAAAGAAAAGATCTAGAAGAAGAAGAAGTAGAAACTACCCAACTTGAAGCCCTTATTGCAAAGAGGTTGCCAAGAGGATCTGGTAAGTATGAAGGAAAATGACCCTTTAAGTGTTTTAACTACAATAAGATTGGTCATTTTGCCTCAAGGTGTCCGAAAAGATTTTTAAAGAAAAATCCTAACAAGCCAAGGTTCCAAAAGAATTGTTACTATGCACATGAAGATGATGATAATGAAGGAGTAACAGATGATGAATCAGAGATAGGAAACCAATCCAGAAATGAATGGGTGTTCATTGCCATCAAGGAAGAAGATCTAATGTCCTCTGTGTCTGTCAATCTTAAGAGTGTGGAAAGAGTTCTGGCTGCCCAAATTGAAGAGAAGGATGATTGGGTCATTGACAGTGGATGCTCTCACCATATGAGAGGTGAAAAAAATAAGTTTGTAGATTTGGAGAGGTATGAAAGAGGAGTGGTAAAGTTTGGTGACAATTCTGCTGGTAGAATCAGAGGAAGAGGAACTATTTCTTTTGATGGAAGAAACAAAACTGGTAATGTACTGTATGTTGAAGGTTTGAAGCACAACCTCCTCAGTGTTGGACAGTTGGTGGGTAAAGGCTATGATCTCCAATTCAAGGATGGAAAATGCAAAATCTTTGAAAGTTTCAGAACAGAGATTGCATCCGGTACTCAAACTAAAGGTAACATCTTCCATTTGGTTGGTACTAGTAAAAGCTGCTTATTTGTTCAAGTTGATTAGAGTTGGTTATGGTATAGAAGGATGTGTCATGTGAATTTTGATAATATCATCAAGATAAGCAATACTTAGGCTATAAGAGATCTTCCAAAATTGGTGAAACCTACTAACATCTTGAGCAAGGAATGTCAGTTGGGTAGGCTGAGTAGAGACACATTCAAAAGCAAGGAACTGTCTTCTACCAGATTATTGGACTTAGTTCACATTGATCTTTGTGGTCTGGCAAGAACCAGGAGTATTCAAGGTGACAGATACTTCATGCTGCTAATTGATGACTATTCCCAGATGATGTGGGTAACCTTTCTAAAGGAGAAATCAGAAGCTCTTGAGAAATTCAAAATATTCAAGGTTATGGTAGAAAATGAAACAAGAATAAAGTTGAAATGTCTGAGGTCTGATAGAGGTGGAGAATTCACATCCGGTGAGTTCATAGAGTTTTATGAGAAACATGGAATTAAGAGATAGTTGTCTGCTCCAAGGACTCCACAGCAAAATGGAGTAGTGGAGAGAAAGAACCGGACCATCCAGGAAGCATCTAGGACCATGATGATGGAAGCAAATGTTCCTCAGATCTATTGGAGAGAAGCTGCTAGCACTGTAGTCTATACACTTAATCGAGTTCAAATCAGAAGCAATACCGGTAAGACCCCTTATAAACTTTGGTTTGGCATTACTCCTACTGTAAGATATTTCTGAGTCTTTGGTAGCAAATGTTACATCAAAAGAGATGAAGATCTAGGCAAGTTTGATGCTAGAAGTGATGAAGGAATATTCTTGGATTACTCTACTCAAAGAAAAGCATACCGGTGTTATAACAAGAGACTAAGAAAGATGATAGAAAGTACAAATGTGAAGGTTGATGAGGGAATAGAGAAACCCTCAAGGTTTTATGAATATGATGAAGATGATCAAAATGGTGTTCTGGTTCAAGGAGTTCAATTCTTTTCTGAAAGTCAGATTCAGACTGATCTGGTAAATCAGGAAGAAGAGATAGGTCCAAATGAGCCTGATCAAGAAGCAGAAGTGCAAGAAACTCCCAAAGTTCCAAGGTATGTAAGACTGAACCACTCTGAAGATCAAATCATGGGTGACAAAAGCAAAGGTGTGCAAACTAGAAGGAAAATTGCTTAAAATTTAGATGAATATTGTATGATTCAAAGATTGAACCTAAGACAATAAATGAAGCCTGTAATGATGAAAATTGGACCAAAGCAATGGAGGAAGAGTTGATGCGAATTGGGAAAAATCACACTTGGGATCTTGTTCCCAGACCTAGAAACAAGAATGTGATTGGAACCAAATGGGTCTTCCGGAACAAACTAAATGAAGTTGGTGAAGTAATCAGAAATAAAGCCAGATTGGTCTGCAAGGGCTACTCTCAAATAGAAGGAATCAATTTTGAAGAAACTTTTGGTCCGGTGGCAAGAATTGAAGCAGTTAGATTATTTCTTGCATTTTCTGCCTTCAAGGATTTCAGGGTATATCAGATGGATGTCAAATCTACTTTCTTGAATGGTGACTTAGAAGAAGAAGTGTACATTGAACAACCAGATGGATTTCAATTATCTGAGCATAGTGATATGGTCTGCAAGCTAAAGAAGGCACTGTATGGACTAAAGCAAGCTCCAAGAGCCTGGTATGAAAGATTGGACAAACATCTTTTGAAGATTGGTTCCAACAAAGGTACTATTGACAGTAACTTATATTTCAAAATTGATCATGAAAATATCTTGATTGTTGAAGTATTTGTTGATGATATCATCTCTGGAGGAAGAGACAGTATGTGTAAAACCTTTGCAAATCAAATGAAAAGTGAGTTTGAGATGTCAATTCTTGGTGAAATGAATTTCTTCTTGGGTCTGCAAATTACTCAATCAAAGAAATGAATCTTTATTTCTCAGACCAAATATGTGAAAGAATTTTTGAGGAAGTTTGGAATGGAAGATTTAAAGCCAATGAATACTCCCATGGCAACTAGATGTAAGTTGAGCAAAGATGATGAATCCCCTAAGGTAGATCAGACAAAGTACAGATCAATGATTGGAGGATTATTGTATCTCACTCAAACTATACCAGATATAATGCAGACTGTTAGTCTTGTTGCGAGATTCCAGGCTGATCCCAGAGAATCTCATGTCATGGCAATCAAAAGGATTTTTAGGTATCTAAAAAGAATAGTTGAGTATGGTTTGTGGTATCCTAGAGATCATAATTTCTCTCTTCATGCATATACAGATGCAGATTGGGCAGGAGATGTGGATGACAGGAAGAGTACCAGTGGTGGAGCATTCTTTTTGGGAAAAATATTAGTTTCTTGGCTAAGCAAGAAACAAGAGGCAATATCTCTATCTATAACTGAAGTAGAATACATTGCAGCAGTAGGTAGTTGCACTCAAGTTTTATGGATGAGGCAGATGCTAAGAGATATTAAAGTAGAATATGAGGAGCCTATCACAATTTTCTGTGATAATTCAAGTGCAATAAATATTTCTAAGAATCCGGTGTTGCATTCTAAGACTAAGCATATATCTATCAAGTTTCACTTTCTGAGAGAGCAAGTGAACAAGGATGAATTCAGATTGGAGTATGTGCCCTCCAAGGATCAGATTGTAGATATCTTTACTAAACCTCTTCCTAAGGACTCTTTTGAGTATCTCAGGAAGAAGTTAGGGGTTATTTCCCCTCTGATGATGAACTAGGATGCACTGATGTGCATCAGTCTGGTGGATATCACAGTCATATCTTGTGATCTGGATTGATGATAGGGAGCTGCTACTCAGGGGGAGCAGCTGGTATGTTATGAAGTGATGGAGTTGCAAGTATGATCCCTTTGCCATTGATGTCAAAGGGGGAGAGAAGACATATGAAAAACAAGTGGTTGCTGATCAAAGGGGGAGTAATAAAGGAAGAGAAGACATGTGAATAGTTGTTGCTGATAGGGGGAGTTTTGACAGTAAGGAGAAGTTCTTATCTTGATGGTTTTTCACATCATATGTTGCCATCAATGACAAAGGGGGAGATTGTTGCAAGTATGGGCCTAACCAATGTTGTCATTGATGTCAACATACTCATGTTGCATTAATGAGAAGGATTAAGAAGAGCTGTGTGCTAAGGATATTGAGAAAATTAGTCTCAATCAGGAATAGTGAAGAACAATGATGACAAGAAGGTAAAAGTCCTCAATAGGTTGAGGATTAGAGGATACGGTTTAAAGGGTTTGTAGATGAAAATCTTGAGATGCTCCAATCAGGTTTTCAGAGGTCAATATGAAGATATGAAGAAGTTATGGTCACTCAAGTAGAATTGGTTTCGACAAGTGTTCAGAGGTGACAGAGTGTCACAGATAGGTCCAGTGAGATCCAGAAACTCATTATCCCATTCTACGGATTTGAGGGAGTGTTGAGGATGTCCCTATGAAGTATCAACTAGATTGGTTCATGGTTTGAAGGTCCAAAAGAGCATTTTCCTTTGTGACAGTGATGACAGACTATGTTCTTGAAGCTCTGGATGAAGGAGAGAAGAATTCCAGTAGGCTGATGAAGTGCGGATGTTCTTGGTGATTCAAGGAAGGTTATGATGATCGTTGGATTATGTCCAGTTTATGTTGGTGGTCCACATTGAAGTTAGAGTTTGCATTTGAAGAATAACCACCAGATATTGGTGTTCTTCTTGAGACTAGCCGATCGGATGTATTACATGTCTTGCAGATCTTCTTATAGGTGTTTGCCGACTTAGATGATTGTTCCTAAGTCAATGCCTTGTATAAATAAGGGATTGTGAAGTCATTTTGATGGGTGTCTTGTGGAGATGAGCGAGTGGTAGCAAAGAGGAGAGCGAAAGGCAGAGTAGAAGTATTGAGCTTAATGGAACTAATTCAAGCATGGTGAAGATGCTATTCTCTAGTTCATGTATGTCATACTTATTTCTTTGTAGATAGTGTGTCTCTTGTAGGCAGTGAGCCTCTTGTGAGCAGTGTGCTTGGGCAGTGAGCCCTAATTGGCATGTGCCATTTTGTTCTTTCTATTCTTCTAACAGAGAATACATTCTTGGGTTAATCACCCCATGGTTTTTCCCTTAACTAGGTTTTTCACGTCAAAATCTTGGTGTCTCATGTGTTGATGAGTTTCTACTTTTGATTTGAATGCATTATGTCTCATGCTTAATATACTGCTAATCACTAAAAGGATTTAAGTGTGTAAATTGGAGAAAGTTTTGCACAATTGATTCACCCCCCTCTCAGTTGTGTGCTCTAAGTCTAACAGTGTAGATGTAAAGAAGATGGTACAAGGTTGTAAGGTGTGTCAATATGCTAAAGGAGTGAGGCAAAATATAGGTTTGTATCAGCCATTACTAATACTGGAGAAACTGTGGGGACACATCAACATGGATTTTGTTTTGGGGTTTCTGTGAACACAAAGAGGTAACAATTCAATTTTTGTTGTGGTGGATAGGTTTTCCAAGATGGCTTATTTTATCTCATGTCAAAAGTGTAATGATGTTTCCCAAATAGCTACTTTATTTTTCAAGGAAGTAGTTGTTGGAGTCCAAAACAACACTAAGAGGGGGGGTGAATCAGTGTTGTATACATTTTACAATTTTTACACCTTTTGACTTATAGGATAAAGAGAGAGAAAGACATCAATGATTTGTTAACACACATATGCATAGTTATAATATTGAAGGAATGAAATATATGAACACATGCAGACACACAAGATATGAGACCAAGACACAAAAGATTAGATGAGAGGAAAACCCTCCTGGGGTAGAAAATCCTCTCAAAATTACCTCACTGGCTTATTCAAACCTCACTGGTTACAACAAGGTCTCACTGACCATTCAAGCCTCATTGGCTACAAAGAGGTCTCACTGACCAACAAAGCCTCATTGGCAAATGCAGTCACCATCATCAAAACTATACAAGTAATATAGAGGGTTTCTCTGTTTCAATACAAGCCCCTGAATTTGCATATCTCTATTCAATCACACTAAATCTGATTTGCATATCAATCTCATGATCTCTGCATAATCAAAACACCTGTGTCTTCATACTTGGCATGGTTCAATCTGTAAATTCATTGCATAATATCTTCAACCTATGTTTTTCTCATCACATACAAAACATATTGTTTTATCTCTATTTTCTCTTCAACATAATTTTCACAAAAATGTCTTCAACACTGTATAATTGTCCACATCACAATAACAACACCATATGTCATTCCTGTATATATCACAAAACATTTGCAACCAAAATGACACTTGACCTTCTTCTCCATCTGCAAAACTATTATCAAATAAAAATCTTTCATTTCCCTCTATGCACTTCAAAGACCCTTTCAATTTCTTCTTCTTCTTCACAAACTCAATTTGCAATAATAATATCTTCGAGAATAAATTTAATTCACCTGCAAAAATATTTTTATATATTCCTCTTGCAAAAAGAAACTTCAATAATATATTTTTTATTAAACTCTCTCTGTGAGAGAAAATAAAAAATCTTTTTTGTGGCTTCAATGCTTCATCTTCCCTGCATAAAACAATCTCTCAATCTACCTTTGAAAAATAAAACATTTCTTCGTCCTCTTAAAAAAAGACTTTTCATCTTCTCTATAAAAATCAACTTCCTCATTAAAAATCCATCTGTAAAAAAATATAATCTTCATTAAAAATGTCTCAATTTGCTCTTTTATAGTTCCAATAGAAGACCCTACATCTTCTCCACATAACATGGCCTTTAAAAAAAATTCTAATTTAAAAATGCAATAAATATCTTCTTCTTAATGTTCTCCCCCACAAGTTAGGAGAATAAAAAAATCTTCCAAAAATATCTCACAAAAAAATCTGCCTTAAACTCCTTCTAAAAACCAAAAATTTCTCCTTGCAAAAATCTTATGAAAAAAAACTTTATTTAATGTCATAAAAAGATGATATAAAGGGGGCCGACAAATTAGAGGTTTAAAACAAAGGTTCTAAAAATTAAAAACTAAGCCACTAATATGACTTATTCATGCTCCCCAAACCATATTTAAATATAGCCTTTTATGGATTTTTAGCACTCAATGCATATAAAAAGAGACCACTTCAAATGGGAAAGGGATTAGATTAGGACTAGGCCCAGTCACCATGATGTCTAAAGAACCCTTCAATAGGTCATGCTCAAGTGGAATGACCTTCTATCTTAGGTGAACAATAAAAAATAACATAAAGTGCATTTTATATAGGATGGGCAGAGAATAAAGAATTAATCCTTTTAGAAAGCACTTAAGAATATTAGAATGTAGGATTATAGTGACCTTTAGAGTTTCAGAGAAAAATTAGGCATCAAATTTGCAATAGTATAGATCATCAAGTCTATAGGCATCAAATATATGAGAGAGAGTAAATCAACACAAAATGATCTTATAGAGGCTTTGGTGTATCAAGAAGAACATTTGAAAAAACAACCAATACATGTATCATCACTTGATTAACTCCTTCAAAGCTTCCAAACTTAACATCTCATAAAACCAACTCCATGTCCTTGCCACTCATACTCAGCACCAATCATGAGAAAACAAAGACTTTGATATCCCATCACAAGAAAATCTCTTAATGAAATATGATGATGACTTGAACCATCCATATCTCTATCATACCTCTTCCATACCTCTGAGAAAGCACGTATTCCTACTTGATATTGAATAAGCACATCTGATTTCATGTAGACAACTTTGACAAACCATCATGATAATGATATTGATAACACAACTTATTGCATAACTATGAATCATCATGAAAGAGAGAAAATTTGACATCATGATATAATCTCATTATGAAGCACTATCATTCTTGTCAACCTATGTCAACTTGCAACATCAATAAATCATCTCCATCTGTGGCAAACATGAAGCAACATCAAATTCTCTAAATTGAAGAATAACCATTACTTTGGCATACCAATCTAATAGGAAGATAATCAATAATCTTAGCACAAACACTTTGTCTCTTTTGACATGAACACCAAGGCCAATTCCTTTGCACCAACTGATATAATTTCTTATCTTGAACAACATTGAACATCTTGCTACCCCTATTGAGAAGATATTCTTTTTGGCATCAATGCCAATCAATCTCCATCAATCTCCCCCTTTGTCATTGATGGGAAAACTACCTGAAGCATTTTCTTTGTCTCCCCCTTTTTGACATCTGATGACAAAGAATAGGATGCTCCCCCTATCATTTTACTCCACTGAAAGATGTTAAAGCTTAACCATAACATTTAGAATCACATTACATTATGAAGATTTTGAAGACATAAACTCCTGTTCACCTGCTATCTTCCTCTTTGAATAACAAATCTGAAGCAAGTATATGACAAACCATGTTGACAATACCTAAAAAAACTCTTCAACTTGAGAGAAACAAGTCACCATGAAAACATATCTGAAAACATACACCCTGAAGCATAAAACTTGAGAGCAACATTATGTAAGGCACAACAAACAAAGCATCAAACCATTGTGATAAAACTACCCATTGACTGTACCATATTCTTTTGACAAGATGAAAGATGACACATCTTTGCTAATAAAACTTTTAATGACATCAAACTTCTCATGACAAACAAATCTTTCACAGTCATCAACCCTTTTTGACCCAAATTACAAATCTCCAAGAACTCCCAAATTATAAAGTATGAATAAGATTATGATGGATAAATATGACTCCTTTGACAAAACACATAAAATTGAACTGCATGTAAAGATATCATAATCACATCAACATCCATAAACACCAACATGAAAACTACTCATCACACAATTAACAACTCAAGATAACCACTCAAGGGATAACCTTGCCAAGACTTGCAACAATCTGCAATGAATTTACTTCTGCACACACATCTTGACATGATAAAGAATGAAGACCATCCTCATGTTCCTACACATGACACTTTTTACAAAACCATGTCAAATATGATATATACAAAACCACTATGAATACCTTTGCAAATCCAAATGCAAAGACGTGCTATAAAATAACTTCTTCCATTTGCAACTTTCTTAGCCAACATATACTAACATATGATGAGAACTCCTTGAGTACACCCAACATCCTGTCAATCATTATTTAAATCAGCCCATCAAGTCTGCACATCAACATACTAAATGCACCATCAAGTTCTCTTTGCAACAACACTTCATATTCTTACAAACATATTAAGAACACTTTGAACTACAACATCATGATATGAACAAGATATAAATAGGACCAACTCGCTCAACATCATCAAACACTTTGTGTATTCAAACCTTGAACATCTTATCCACTAATCACCTATATCATTATTACACACTGAAGATCAACATAGTTATCAACATTATTAAGAACTTCATTTCACAAGACTGATATTTTAGCAACCATTATCAAGCATGAATCCAAAACCATAATAAACAAACCAT
Organism: Cunninghamia lanceolata; assembly: GCA_027924645.1. Lineage (NCBI taxonomy): Eukaryota > Viridiplantae > Streptophyta > Pinopsida > Cupressales > Cupressaceae > Cunninghamia > Cunninghamia lanceolata. The sequence goes on along the minus strand of BSBN01000396.1, from coordinate 3,504,245 downwards.
GATCATCATATTGACAAACATCAAATGATCGCCTTCTTGAAACTTCTTGGGGATATTTGATAAGACATGAATGACTCCCCCTTACTCCATGCTGTCTGTTATGCAACTAATGATGTAACTTGTCCAAGATGCACAAGCTTAGGATTTGTACTCTTTTGTCTTTGTTTCAATCTCCAAACTTTTTTAGCTTCTGTCATTTTCAACCTTTTCAAATTAGGAGATGTATTTCTACAACTACATGCTTTATGACCAAGAGAGTTGTAATTATAACAAATTATACTATAATCATAATCAAATGATTGAAAATACCTTTTTGACATCCTTTGAGCATTTATGTTATGCTTCCATGTAGGATCATACCTTCTATGCATTTTACAGTTCCTTTGTATGTGACCAACATTATTGCACTTGTAACATACAAGGTTAGTATTCCTTCTGCAATCAATTGCTTTACGTCCAAAATGATTACAAGTATAACAATAACCATTAAATGAATAATTATACTTGTACATGTATGCTTGTCTTATAGGAGCAGATCTCTTGAAATTTATTCTTTGATTATGCATTACAAACTTCTCTTTGGTATTCATTTCAGCTTCTGACTTCTTTTTGCCTTCAGGAGCAACAACATGAAGATCAATTTTCTTTCTAGGAGTTTCTATGGCTTTGGAACACTCTCCTTCAAATCCTAAACTGGTTGTGTTGTTATGATACTTTTGTTTACCCATCATCTCATGTAACTTGTATGTACTCTCTGCAAACTCCTGGTACTTCTTGGACAAAACCTTGAGACCCTTATAATCTTTTCTCAGATTGAAAATTTTACCCTCTAATTTCAGATTTTCAATCCTTTTAACCTCAAGGTCAGATTTTGATATATCCGCTATCCTCTTAGCTTCCTCAATTTTAGTCTTTAGTCTAATAATCAATTTTTTTGAATCATCAATTTGTGTCCTTAAACTCACAATATGACTTCTTGCCCCATCAAAAATAGAAGATACTCTTTCAAGGTCTAAAATTACTTTGTCTTTGAATTATTTTTCCTGTTGTAGCTGCAACTCTAATTTTTGGTTTTCCTTTTTGTATTTCTTGAGTTCACTCAAAGCACATATGAGCTCTCCTTCTATATCAACCTCATATTCTTGTTCATCATATTCCTAATCATTATCACTTATAATGTTAGCTTCTTCTGAAATAGATTGGACCTCAACTCCTTCATGTGAATGTCTTCTATCATTGTCACTTTTTTCACACACCAAGATGACCTCTTCTTCAAGTGCATCATCTTGATAAATTCTTTTCAATTCCCTCCATATATCCTGAGTTGTAACACAATGCATAACTTTACATGAAATTTAATTAGATAATCCAGATAAAATAGCCTTCTTTGCAGTGTCATTGTATTCATAAGCCTCTTTATTACTTGTATCATTAGGTGATAGAGAGGAAATAAAATAACCATTCTCAACAAACATCCATACACCCTATCCTAATGAAAATAGATAGGCTTGCATCCTAAAACACCAAATAGAGAAGTCTGAACCATCAAAGAAAGGAACGTCTAAAAACACTTTCTCTAATTTAATACATGTCTCAACTTGTGAGACATTTCTATCAACTGATTGTATATCAAAATCTAAATTTGATATAGACTACACCTTTTGGTCAGAATGAGACTTGACATTTCTCATGTTCTTATTTCTTTTGCACTTACCCATGGTACTCCAACCTCAAGACCTACCCAAGCCAATTAGACTTCAATAGGGAACCAAGGCTTTGATACCACTTGTTGGAGTCCAAAACAACACTGAGAGGGGAGGTGAACCAGTGTTGTATCAACTTTACAATTTTTACACCTTTTGACTTACAAGATAAAGAGACAGAAAGACATCAATGATTTGTTAACACACATATGCACAATTATAATATTGAAGGCATGAAATATATAAACACATGAAGATACATAAGATATGAGACCAAGACACAAAAGATTATATGAGAGGAAAACCCTCCTGGGGTAGAAAAACATCTCAAAATTGCCTCACTAGCTTATTCAAACCTCACTGGTTACAACAAGATCTCACTAAACATTCAAGCCTCACTAGCTACAAAGAGGTCTCACTGACCAACAAAGCCTCACTAGCACATAAAGCCTCACTAGAAAAGGCAATCACCATCATCAGAACAATACAAGTAATACAGAGGGTTTCTCTATTTCAATACAAGCCCCTGAATTTGCATATCTTTGTTTAATCACACTCAATTTGATTTGCATATCAATCTCACGATCTCTGCACAATCAAATCACCTATGTCTTCATACTTGGCATGGTTCAATCTGTAAATTCATTGCATAATATCTTCAACCTGTGTTTTTCTCATCACATACAAAACATAATGTTTTATGTGTATTAAATTCTCTTCAGTATAATTTTTACAAAAATGTCTTCAACATTGCATGATTGCCCACATCACAATAACAACACCATATGTCATTCCTATATATATCACAAAACATCTGCAACAAAAATGACTCTTGCCCTTCTTCATTTGCAAAATTGTTATAAAATAAAAATCTTTCATTTCCCTCTGTGCACTTCAAAGACAATTTCAATTTCTTCTTCTTCTTCACATATTCAATCTGCAATAATAATATCTTCAAGAATAAAATTAATTCACCTGCAAAAATACTTTTCATATTCCTCTTGTAAAAAGAAACTTCAATAATATATTTTTTATTAAACTCTCTCTGTGAGGGAAAATAAAAAATCTTTTTCATGGCTTTAATGCTTCATCTTCCCTGCATAAAACAATATCTCAATCTGCTTTTGAAAAATAAAACATTTCTTCATCCTCTTAAAAAAAACTTTTCATCTTCTCTACAAAGATCAACTTCCTCATTAAAAAATCCATCTGTAAAAAAAATATAATCTTCATAAAAAATGTCTCAATTTGCTCTTTTATCCTTCCAATAGAAGGCCCTACATCTTCTCCACATAACACGGCCTTTAAAAAAATTTCCAATTTAAAATGCAATAAATATCTCCTTCTTAATGTTCTCCCCCACAAGTTAGGAGAATAAAAAAAATCTTCCAAAAATATCTCACAAAAAAAGCTACCTTAATATCCTTCTAAAAACTAAAAATTTCTCCTTGCAAAAATTTGATGAAAAAACACTTTATTTAATGTCATAAAAAGATGACATAAAGGGGGCCGACAAATTAGAGGTTTAAAACAAAGGTTCTAAAAATTAAAAAACTAAGCCATTAATATGACTTATTCATGCTCCCTAAACCATATTTAAATATAGCTTTTTATGGCTTTTTAGCGCTCAATGCATATAAAAAGAAACTGCTTCAAATGGGAAAGGGATTAGATTAGGACTGGGATTGGTCACCATGATGTCTAAAGAACCCTTCAATAGGTCATACTTAAGTGGAATGACCTTCTATCTTAGGTCAATAATAAAAAATAACATAAAGTACATTTTATATAGGATGGGCAGAGAATAAAGAATTAAGCCTTTTAGAAAGCACTTAAGAATATACGAATGTAGGATTATAGTGACCTTTAGAGGTTCAGAGAAAAAATAGGCATCAAATCTGCAATAGTATATATCATCAAGTCTATAGGCATCAAATATATGAGCGAGAGTAGATCATCACAAAATGATCTTATAGATGCTTTGGTGTATCAATAAGAACATTTGAAAAAACAACCAATACATGGATCATCACTTGATTAACTCATTCAAAGCTTCCAAACATAACATCTCATAAAACCAACTCCATGCCCCTACCACTGATACTCAGCACCAATCTTGAGCATACAAATACTTTGATATCCCATCATAAGAAAATCTCTTAATGAAATATGATGATGACTTGAACCATCCATATCTCTGCCATACCTCTTCTATACCTCTGAGAAAGCAAGTTCTCCTAACATGATATTGAATAAGCACATCTGATTTCATGCAGATAACTTTGACAAACCATCATGATAATGATATTGATAACACAACTTATCACATAACAATGAATCATCATGAAAGAGAGAAACTTTGACATCATGATATAATCTCATTATGAAGCACTATCATTCTTATCAACCTATGTCAATCTATATCATCAAGAAATCATCTCCATCAATGGAAAACATGAAGCAACATCAAATTCTCTAAATGGAAGAATAACCATTACTTTGGCATACCAATCTAACAGGAAGATAATCAAGAACCTTATCATAAACACTTTGTCTCTTTTGACATGAACACCAAGGCCAATTCCTTTGCACCAACTGATATAATCTCTTATCTTGAACAACACTGAACATCTTGCTGCCCCTATTGAGAAGACGCCCTTTTTGGCATCAATGACAATCAATCTCCATCAGTAGTTAGATTGCATGGCTTGCCAAAGACTATTATTTCAGATTGGGACAACAAATTTTGTTGGTCATTTTTGACACACTTTGTGGAAGAAGATGGGAAGACAATTGGGGTTTAGTTTATCCTACCATCCACAAGATAATGGTCAAGATGAAGTTGTGAATAGAATTTTGGTAAATTTGTTGAGGTGTTTGGTAGGTGACAAACAAAATTAGTGGGATTTGACATTAGCACAAGTAGAATTTGCCTACAATAACTTGGTCAATTGAAGTGTGGGAAAGAGTCCATTTCAAATTGTGTATGGGTATAGCCCTAGGGCCATGGATGAATTGAGAGATAGTGTAGGTTTGGGTAGAAAGAGTGTTGTAGAGGAAGGCTTTGCTGAATATATCCATGATTTGCACAAGGAAGTGAAGGAGAATTTGGAAAAAAAGTGTTATCAAATACAAAGAGTATGTCGATATGCATAAAAGGGAGTAGGAATTTCAAATTGGTGAGTTAGTGATGGCATATTTGTGGAAGGAGAGGTTCTCACAAGGAATGTATAACAAGTTGAAGTGGAAGAAAATAGGCTCATGTAAGATTTTGCAAAAGTTTTCATCAAATACATATGAAATTGATCTTTCAACAGGTATAGATATTTTCCCAATATTTAATGTTGCTGATTTGTATAAATACTATGAAGGAGAGATAGGTGGACATGGGAACAAAGATCCATAATTGCATGATGCACGTGAATAGATTCAACAGTTGCCTGAGAAGAAAATTGAAGAAGTTGAAAAGGTAATCGATTACAGTGTAGCCAAAAAGACAAGATGGAAAGAATATTTGGAATATTTGCTTCATTGGAAGAATTGAGCAACTAATGAGGCTTCATGGGTCAATGCTATAGATTTGACAAAGTTTGGGGTTTCAATCCTAGATTTGCCAAAATGCTCATGAGTTCCACACTCATGAAGAATTTTTCCTACCTAATGTGTTTGATGCAGGAGAACTCAAGTGTGTACACAATGCTACACAAAAAAAATGATATTCTAGTTTTGTTTGATTTTGATTTGGTTGTTGTTTTAGTTTATGATTCTGGGGTACTGGCAGTTTATCGCAGGTGATGGTGATCCTTTGTCACACTATTGCATTGTCATTCTTGGTTCAATTTGGGATTGTGATGGTATGTCACGGTTGAGTGTTGGTGACAGAGATCCTTGTTGCCATATGTTTGTGAAGATACAATGAAGGAGATGTATTACATAAATAATGCATTTTGTGGTGTGACGAGTCATTGGCTGTGACGTATGGTCTTTTGGAGAGGAAACTTCCACATCTTTAAAAATCTACATACAAAAGCTTGGTGCAATGTTTGTTTGGACACAATTACTCTACATATGGAGTTGATTTACCCTGCAACTAAGATAGTATTCACAAGTTCTTTCTCAACCACTTCAGCAGAGCTCTATTTACTAGGAGTGCATGGAAAAACAAAACAAGGTGACTTCCTTCCATTGTTGAAGTTAAATAGCATGTACAAGTCTTTCATTCATTCTGCAATGACTATGTATTAAAATTCTCCATATGATGTTTGATTAGATGGACACAAGTGAATTGAGCTCATGGAGATTAGATTTTGTCCAAGGAATGAGTCAACACAAATAGGAATTTAAATATTCCAATCTGTATTAGTTTTAATTTTGTTTGTTCTGACCAGATAGGTGTGGCATGGGGAATGTGGATGAATTCAAAACCAAATGTAATGTGATCAATTTTTTCTTGGAGAGGTGTTGATCCAAATTTTGAAGTCAAACAACTTTAATGCAAGTTTCCATTAGTTATTTCTCTAGATAGACCATGACTTGATGCATTATCCAAGTCAATTGAATATAAAAAAAACTTGCTTAACACTTCATGGAGAGTTGTCACCTCAGCTGCCACAAATTGATTTATTTTCTATCTTTTCATTATCCTCATGGGATGTAATATAAAAACATGGTGAGCTCTGAAGGGAAGGTTTTCTTCTAGAAGGATTGAAGGAGAAAATACAAATGTATGAAAGAAGAGGTTGACTGGAGGGGATTCGGGGAAACCTTCAGAAATTGAGTTCATTACAGAGGTAATTAGGAGCACATACATTGTATAAAAGGGGTTTGACCAAGGTGTGGAGGAGTGAAATAATTCCAAAGTCTTGCAATCTATATTGCAAATGCAGAGTAGAGACTAATGTAGAGGAGAATTCACTAGGGAAGTGAAACCAGAGGTAAATAATGCAGTATGTTATAGAGTGAGCGAACTAGGAAGAGGATGTTTTGAATTTCCATCTAATTGTATTTGTTGCATAAAACATCTGCATATAATAAATTGAAAACTGCCAACAAATAAATGGCTTTGTAATTGTGTTCTCTATTTTGAAGTGTTCTATTTAAAAGGAATGTGCTTGAGTTATATTGTGGTTTGTTTGTGATCAATTTGGTGATATATTGCTGCCAACCTTGGCTGTCTGGTAATACCCTCAAGCTAGGATGCATTAGGTGCCTACAAAAATAATTAATGTAAGTAAATTAAATATACATACACGAATCAATACAAATCATAAGATAAAAGGAATAATATAGAAGGTGAAATAAGAATGAAAGAATATATCAAAGACACAAATGGTCATTGATAGAATCATGTTGTATCTACTTCTAGGGGACCTACAAAAATAATGAATGTAAGGGAAGGTAAGACGATGGCTTAAGGGGAGATAAGAGGATGGCTTAATGGAACATAAGAGGATGGCTTAATGGGAGCTAAGAGGATTACTTAAGGGGATGTAAGAGGATGTCTTAAGGGGAGATACATGAGTCAATACAAATTATAAGATAAAAGGAATAATATAGAAGGTGAAATAAGAATGAAAGAATATATCAAAGACACAAAACATTGATGCAATACAACTATAACATGTGATGAAATGCATGAGTATATATACAATTACCTAATGGGTCCACTTTTAGTTGAAGACAACAAAATTGATCTAACAGTTATATGATGAAAACTTGTAGTGACAATCATGCTGGATCTACTTGTAGGGTACCTGCAAAAATAATGAATGTAAGTAAATTAACTATATATACATGAATAAATAAAAATTATAATATAAAAGAAATAATGCAGAAGGTGAAATAAGAATGAAAGATATATCGAAGACACAAATGTTTATTGATACAATCATGCTGGATCTACTTGTAGGGGACCTGCAAAATAATGAATATAAGGGGAGCTAAGATGATGGATTAAGGGGAGCTAAGAGGATGACTTAAGGGGATGTAAGAGGATGGCTTAAAGGGAGATACATGAGCCTTGACTCAGAGTATGTGTCATGAGAAAATTAGTTCTATAATTAGTAGATGGATTAAGGGTAGGTAAGAGGATTGCTTAAGGGGAGCTAAGAGGATGACTTAACGAGATATAAGAGGATGACTTAAGGGGAGCTAAGACGATGAATTAAGGGGATGTAAGAGGATGGATTAAGGGGAGATACATGAGCTATTAGGTTTAAATCTAATATTGAGAATGGATGTATCATTAGGACAATTTGTATACTATAAATCATTTGTACATCCATAGAAGGGAATACTAACTTTATTCTCTCATGGATGCATGTGGGTAAATTTAGATTCTAAGTTTTGTAGGTGAAGTTGAACTCAGAAGCAAGTTATGTGCCTTGTTTTACAAATTATACCCTTAAAAAATTAGTTTGATTTGGGGGACATTTGAATTTTTTATAAATTAATACACTTAATATGAAATTGAATAGACTTATAAATTATAAAATTAACTAATTAAATTGATATGATTAATTAAATTTATACCGTTTATTAAATTGATATAAAATTTATAAATTAATTAAACATTAATATTATAAATTATTATAAATTTTAATAAATCTATCAATTGATACAAAATTGAAATAAAATCATACATCAATATATAAAGTTTGATCATTGTCAATTTAGTTAACTAATCTAATGTAATATCGAATCAGTTAGGTTCATAACTAAGGTTTAAGATAGTTATGAAAAATAAATAAATATGATCCATGAACATATCAACTAGATAAAATATAGTCCATGAACATATCAACTACTATGAGGTTCACATCCTAGTAGAGTATCTCTAAGAGTATAAACTGCTATAACCTTATTACTAATGTGAACCATTTTACATGCATGCATGTATGTATTTTTAATCACATATGTATGTATGTAAATAACATGTCATTTATTTTTAAAAATTATTAGAAATACACACGTTATAATAATGTACATGTATTGTTTTGCTTGATTAGCATTTTCATGATTTGAATCATGGTGATTAACCAAGCCACTCAAAGTATGTGTCATGTGAGAAAATTAGTTCTATAATTAGGAGATGGCTTAAGGGTAGGTAAGACGATGGCTTAAGGGGAGCTAAGAGGATGGCTTAAGGGGACATGCAATCACTTATATAAACTTATTAGGCAATGATAGTAAATTAAGTAACTATATATTAACTTTCAATTAAATATATACAACTATATACATACCTACAAATTTATTCCATTGTATCATCTACATCCTCTCTTTTTTGTAATGCATCTATAATTGACTCATGTTCTTGTTGCAAGTATGTGTTTACCAGTGTTGTCATTGATGTCAACATATCTGTGTTGTCATTGGTGTCAATTGTGCTCTTATTTTGATGCTTACTTGTGTTGAGATAGTTGCTTTTTATTGACTTATATAAGTGTTGAAGATAATGAGAAAGTATTCCTGATATTTAATTTCCAAGTGCTTTTGAGAAAATTTGATCTCCTATTGGTAACAATGTGTTGTAGAGTCTCCTGGCTTGTAGAAGTACAATGTAGTGTTTTTCTCTGTATATTTTGTATACTAAATATCTTTGTCTGTAGATTGGAAGTTATGATAAGTGATGTTTGTACTTACTATGTTTCAATTTTGAGCCTCCGGTGTGAACATTTGAGTGAGTTCTATTCACCAAAGTAAAACCTATTTTTCTATGTATTTAATGGTGACAGGGAGAATGTATTCTGCTCTACATTTCTCTGCATTTAAGTTTTATAGTCTACGGTTCTACAATTAAGTTTGGGATGATGTTATGTGCCTTCAATTCAAATGGTTCATGGTTTGGTGCTCCGCAAGTGATCTTTGCCTTTTTGACAGTGGCTGATAGTAATGTTCAAGTGCTCTGGTTTGAAGAATCTTATGGATAAAGTGTTAAGAGGTTGTGCAGATGTTCTTGGTGATTGTAACATGCTTTTGGATGTCTCTAGTTCATGCTCTTGCCTTTTGATTGGTCTACAAAGTATAATCTGGATCATGCATGAACCGTGTTCCTAAAAGTCTTAGTGTTAACTCCAGTCTTGGCCGACCTAGTTGTTCTCACTACTTGCGATTATGCTTTGAAGATTGTGGTAGCATTTCACTGCATGGAAGTATGTAACTATGTCCTAGCTAAGGCATGGCATGGTGCGCATTTATTCTTTTCTCTCTCAAATCTATTTAGGTCTAGACCTATCTTAATGTATGTATGTTTCTTGACCTTGGAGATAATTCCAATGGCTGATGATTGTAATGCTGACCTTGATGTTAATTCCAAGGTTGATGAGTTGTATAAAATCATGTAATGAAGTCATGAATTAGGGGTGTGTGTACAAAAATGCGAATATAACTATGTGTAAGTGAAGAAGGCAGAAAAGAAGAAAAATCAACATGCTTCAATGAAACTAAACCTTGGCATAGATCTATCTCAGTTCACTAAAATTGGCAGTGAACTACCCACCAGTAGTGAGCCACCCCATTGGCAGTGAGCCCCTTCTTTTGTAGTGAGCATTCTAGGCAGTGAGCCTCTAATTTTTGGTATTGTTATTACATATTATATTGTGAGCTAATGCTCACTATGGTTTTTCGCTTATAGGGTTTTCCACATAAAATCCTATTGTCTCATGTGTCTCATGTGTGAATGTGTTTAAGTTTCTGATTTTATGCTTTCATGGTTAAAATACAATAATGGCGATTAAGTGGTTGATGTGTTAATAGTTTTAAAGTTTTGGTTACAACTAATTCACCCCCCCTCTCAGTTGTCTTTCTCTTTTTAACAATTAGTATTAGAGTGAGGGTTCCTCAGTAAAGAGCCTAATAGCTCGAGGTAGATCCAGGATGACACATAGGGAGGAGTCACTGCAGTTTGATGGAATCAATTATACTCTTTGGAAGGTACAGATGAAAAGTAATCTCATTTCTCTTGGTTATGGTATTTGGAAAATGGCAAAAACCAAGTATACTCTTCCTCCAAATGGTCCTTCAGATGAAGATGAAGTCAAACAGTATGAGTTAAATGCAAAAGCTAGAGATGCTCTACTAAATGTCTTATCTAACACTGAGTTAGTGAAAGTTATGGATTTGGAGACTGCTCATGAGATCTGGGATAAGTTGAAAAATTTATATGAAGGAGATGATTCTGTAAAGAGTGCCAAATTACAAAACTTAAAGGCAAGGTATGAAGCCCTGAAGATGAATGAAGATGATAACATAACAATCTACATGCAAAAAGTTGATGAAATTGTCAATGGAATCAAAGGTCTTGGAGGAACTATTAATGAGGATAAGGTTGTGCTAAAGATTCTTAGGTCATTGCCCAAATCCTATAGTCACAAGGTGTTAGCAATTGAAGAGGTTATGAGTGTGAAAAAGATTTCAAATGATTAGTTTCTTTGGAAGATTACAACTTTTGAGATGAGAGAGTTAGGTGATGCCCTACTGAAGACTGAGACTGCTTTCAAAGCTAGCACTTTATAAAAGACTTCAAGAGCTCAAAAGTATGTTGTAGAATTGGATGATGATCTTGATGAAGTTGAAGCCAACTTTGTGGACAAAATGCAAAGAGGTACTGGTAAGTTTAAAGGAAAATTACCATTCAAATTTTTTTCTTGTGGTAAGATTGGTCACTATGCTTCTAGGTGTCCAGAGAGAATTGAGAGAGGTAAGAAGAAATTTGAAAGTAGACCTAGAACTACAAAGAAATGTTATTATGTTAGAGATTTTGATGATGATAGTGTGATAGATGATACTAGTGCAAATGAATGTTTGTTTATTTCTATTAAAGAACCTATGTCTATTAATCCTGCTATTTGTGTGAAGGAAGAAAAACTGGAGGAAGAGAGTACTTTGTCTATTTGTCAGGTTGAGAAAGATAAGGATGAATGGATTATTGACAGTGGATGTTCACATCACATGACTAGTGATAAAAGCAAGTTTGTAAGTCTAGAAAAGTGTGATGGGGGACTGGTTACATTTGGTGATAATGTAGCTAGTAAGATTTGTGGAAGAGGATCTATTTATTTTTATGGTAAGAATAATACATATGATGTTCTATATGTGAAGGGCTTAAAGCATAATATTTTAAGTGTGGGTTAGATATGTGACAAAGGATACGATATGAGATTCAAGGACAATGGATGCAAGATCATGGAAAGCTTTGGAACAGTGATTGCAACTGGTAAGAAGACTAAAGGTAATGTTTATCACTTGAGGGGAACTGATAATTATTGTTTGTTGGCTCATAAAGATGAAAGTTGGTTGTGGCATAGAAGGATGTGTCATATCAATTTTGACAACTTGGTGAAGATAATACCAGTACAAGATGTGAGAGATTTTCCTAGGCTTGTGAAGCCTACTAATACTATTTGCAAGGAATGTCAAATGGGCAAACAGACAAGGATAAATTTCAAAAGTAAGGAACAATTTTCTATTGGATTACTTGGGCTGGTGCATATAGATTTGTGTGGTCCTACAAGAACAAGAAGTTTACAAGGAGATAGGTACTTTATGTTTCTTATTGATGATTATTCTAGAATGACTTGGGTCACCTTTTTGAAAGAGAAATCAGAAGCCCTAGACAAATTCAAATCTTTGAAGGCAATGGTGGAGAATGAGTTGGAATTGAGGATCAAATGTTTAAGGTCTATTAGACAAGATGAATTTACTTCAAATGAATTCAACATTTTCTATGAAGAGCATGGGATAAAGAGACAATTGTCTGCACCTAGGACTCCTTAGTAGAATGGAGTTGTTGAAAGAAAAAATAGGGTAGTTCAAGAGGCTGCTAGGTTAATGATGTTAGAGGCTAACCTACCAGAAGTGTATTGGAGAGAAGCTATACATACTATTGTCTACATTTAAAATAGAGTTCAAGTCAAAAGTAATAGTACTAAAACTCCTTCTGAATTGTGGTATGGAATAGTTCCTACAGTGAAATATTTCAAAAATTTTGGAAGTAAATGTTATATCAGAAGAGATGAAGAGTTAGGCAAATTTGATGCCAGGTGTGATGAAGGAATTTTCCTTGGATACTCTACTAAGAGTAAGGCCTAATAGTGCTACAATAAGAGATTGAGAAAAGTCATCGAGAGTGCTAATGTGAAGGTTGATAAAGATAGAAAAATAACATTGTATCTAAGTGGCTATGAGTCAGATGAACCTACTACTATAATCAATGAAGAAAAGGTGGAACACAAGGACAGTCAAGTTGAAGAAGAAATAACCTTGGAAAGTGTTGTTTAGACTCCCAGGTATGTAAGGATCAATCATTTTGAAGATCAAATAATTTGTGACAAAAGAAAAGGAGTATTGACAAGGAAATGAGTTGTAGAGGAACATGTGAACTACTGTTTACTTTCACAGATTGAACCTAAAACTATAAGTGAAGCTTGCCAAGATGAAAGTTAGGTCAAAGACATGGAAGAAGAGTTGATGCAAATAGAGAAGAATCAAACTTGGGAATTGGTTCTTAGACCTGCTAATAAGAATGTGATTGGAACTAAATGGGTTTTCATAAATAATATGAATGAAAATGGAGTAGTAAGAAACAAAGCAAGATTGGTATGCAAAGGATATTCTCATGTTGAAGGAATAGACTTTGAGGAGACTTATGCTCCTGTGGAAAGGATTGAAGCAATAAGAATGCTTTTGGCATTTGCAACTCACAAAGATTTTAAGGTGTATCAAATGGGTGTGAAGTCTGCATTCTTAAATGGAGAGCTAGAAGAAGAGATTTACATTGAAGAACCAGAAGGATTTCAGTCATAAGACCAAGGTGACATGGTGTGCAGATTGAAGAAGGCCTTGTATGGACTCAAGCAAGCTCCTAGAGCCAGGTATGCAAGGCTGGACAAGTATTTGCTGCAATTAGGGTTTAGTAAAGGTACTGCAGATAGTAATCTCTATTTTAAAAGTAATGGTGATCAAATTTTGATTGTTGTTGTTGATGATATTATCTTTAGGGGCAATGAGGGTATCTTTAAGAAATCTGTAGAGGAAATACAAAGGAGTTTGAGATTTCAATGTCTGGTGAAATAAATTTCTTTTCAGGACTACAGATTACTCAATAAAAAAAAAGAAATTTTATTTATCAGTCCAAGTATGTGAAAGAATTGTTGAAAAAGATTGGAATGGAGGATTATAAGCCAGTATGTGTACTTCTATGGTAATTGATTGCAAGCTAAGCAAGAATCATGAATTGCCTAAGACTAATCAGAAAAAGTATAGGTCTATGATTGGAGGACTACTTTATCTAACCCATACCAGACTTAACATAATGCATGCAGTCTGTCTTGTGGTAAGATTTCAAGAAGATCCCAAAGAGTCACATGTGATGGCAGCCAAGAGGATCATGAGGTATTTAAAAGGCACTTTAGACTATGGATTATGGTATCCCAAAGATACTGATTTCATTCTTAGTGCTTATATAGATGTAGATTGGGCTGGAGATGCTGATGACAAAAAAAGTACAAGTGGAGGTGCTTTCCTCTTAGGTAACAGATTGGTTTCATGGCTAAACAAGAAGCAAGAATTAGTTTCTTTGTCTACTACAGAGGAAGAATATATTATTGCAACATGTTGTTGCACTCAAGTGCTTTGGATGAAGCAAACATTGAAGGACATAAAAGTTGTGTATGAAGAACCAATTTCAATATTTTGTGACAATACAAGTGCTATGAACATTTCAAAGAATCTAGTGACGCACTCAAGAAAAAATCATATATCAATAAGGTATCACTTTCTGAGAGAAAATGTAATAGAGAATGAAGTAAAGATGGAATATATGTCTACCAAGGATTAGATTGTAGATATTTTTACAAAGCCTCTACCTAAGGATACTTTTGAGTATCTCAGGGAAAAGTTAGGGGTTATTACCTCTCCTACTCTAAACTAAGATGCATAAGGAATGCATCAGTCCAAAGGTGTCCAAAGTTTCATCTTTTGATCTGGATTGATGTTTTGAAGGCTGCCTCTTAGGGGGAGCAGGTGTTGAAATAAGGGTAGACAACTGAGAGTGGGGGGTGAATCAGTTGTCACAAAAACATTATCTTTTGTCATATCTAATCTTCTTCAATACTTATTAACAAATTAACGATATAACCATGAAAGTATAAATCAACAACACATGAGCAGAAACATAATCAACACATATGACACTAGGATTTTTATGTGGAAACCCGGTTAAGGGAAAAACCACGGTGGGGGTTAACCCACAAGATTTATTCTCTATTAAAAGAATAGAAAAATGGGAAGGCACTTGCCTTTGGGTGCACTGCCCAGATCTCATTTCTCAAAAGAGGCTCACTGCCTATAGGAACATTTACAATGTTAACACAGAAAGATTGAACTAAGAAACAACATCTTCTTCATGTAAAGTTTAGTTCCATTTAGGCGCACAATACTTCTGCTCTACCCCCAAACACTTCTTCACTATCTCCTCATCCTTTTCTGCTCTTCCTCTTCTCTACTCTACCTTTCTTCCTTTCTTAGGATATTATCATTTTCACACAAGGATATCTTTCCACAACTCAACCACACATATTTATATGCTTCATCAACCTTGGAATAAACATCAAGGTTGGCACCACAAACATCTGAATTAATATGAATAACTATACTGTCGGCCAAACATAGATGGGACCCAAGTCTTCCTCAAACAACATGCCACACTTCATAGAACCTCTCTTAGATCATTCACAACATGCACAAAGCATCCGATCGGCCAAGATTAGAAAGAACAACAACACCCAAGGACAAATCTTCAACCACAAGCTCAATCCTCAATGCGGATCACCAAAATAATAGTTACAGGATCTAGAGATCTCCACAAGCACAATATAATCAACAAGAACAACTGCACCACCTTAAATCACCAGAATCACTTGCATCTTCATACTGGAACATAAGAACACCAACTTCCATGACTGTCACACTAGAAAGATTGCTTGCAAACCTCCAAACCACGAACCACTTGACTTGAGGATACAAACTGACATCCCAAACATACCTCTAGATTTGCAGATCATAATATTCCAATGCAAATCAGTCTGGACCAAATTCGTATCACTTTTTCACCTCTAAACAACTACAAAAGCTAGTTCTACTCAGATGGCCATAACTTCACAAATTCTTCATTCGGATCCCTCAAATCTTAACTGGAGCATCTTCAGACAATCCTTTACAACACCCTTTGGTCCACAGACTCTGATCTTCA
This sequence comes from Cunninghamia lanceolata, assembly GCA_027924645.1. Classification (NCBI taxonomy): domain Eukaryota; kingdom Viridiplantae; phylum Streptophyta; class Pinopsida; order Cupressales; family Cupressaceae; genus Cunninghamia; species Cunninghamia lanceolata. The sequence continues at coordinate 3,488,291 of BSBN01000396.1, read as the reverse complement.
TCTCACTGGGAATGCGGAGAAATCTACTTCACTAAACTACACTGTCTTCACTATTTTTTACAGAGAGATATGTAACTCAATTGTTTCTTCCAGAGAGGCTAATTTTCTCAATATCCTCAACATACAAGTCTTTTAGAGTAAGATATAGTTGACAACAATGACAACAAGGATATGTTAACATCAATGACAATACTGATTAGGCACATATTTAGAACAATCTCCCCCTTTGTCATTGATGGCAACATATGATGTGAAAATTTGTTTCAAGCATCAAGACAAGAACTTCTCCCCCTTTCTCTTATCACACTTGTAACCATTTTCTTTACTGCTCCCCTTTCACCATCAACTCCTTACTTCCAAGATTTTTACATGACTTCTCTCCCCCTTTGACATCAATGGCAAAGGGCACACATTTGCAATTGTCTCTTCCTCTTTTTGTTTTCTTAATCCAAAATCATATTGACTACTCCCCCTGAGTAGTATCCCCTAAACACCAATCCAGATCACAAGATATGACTATGATTTCCATCAGACCGATGCACACTAGTGCATCTTAGTTCTGAACAGGAGGGGTAATAACCCCTAGCATCATTATGAGGTACTCAAAAGTATCCTTAGGTAGAGGCTTAGTGAAGATACCTGCAATCTAATCCTTTGAAGAAACAAACTCCAATCTGACATCGTTCTCATTTATCTTCTCTCTCAAAAAGTGAAACTTGATGGATATGTACTTTGTCTTTGAATGCAACACTGGATTATTTGAAATGTTTATTGCACTTGAATTATCATAGAAGATTGTAACAGGTTCTTCAAACACAACTCTGATATCCTTCAACATTTGCTTCATCCATAAAAATTGAGTACAATTACTTGCTACTATTATGTACTCTACCTCTGCAGTAGACAGAGATATTGCCTCCTACTTTTTGCTCAACCAAGAAACTGATCTCTTTGCCAAGAAAAATGCACCTCCACTAGTACTCTTCCTGTTGTCCACATCTCCTGCCTAATCAACATCTGTATATGCATGAAGAGTGAAATCATCACCCTTAGGATACCATAAGCCATACTCAGATGTTCCCTTCAGATATCTAAAAATTCTTTTGACTATTACAACACGAGATTCTCTAAGATCAGCTTGAAATCTAGCAACAAGGCCAACTGCATTCATAATATCAAGTCTCATATGAGTCAGATAAAGCAGTCCTCCAATCATTAATCTATACCTCTTCTGATCGGCCATAGGGGAATCATCATCTTTACTTAGCTTGCATCTGGTTACCATAGGAGTACTCATTGGTTTTGAATCCTCCATTCCAAACTTTTTCAACAACTCTTTCACATACTTAGAATGAGCTTTGAAGATGCCTTTTTTTGAATGAATGATTTGTAAACCTATGAAGAAATTCATTTCACCAAGCATGGACATCTCAAATTCACTTTGCATTTGATCAGAAATTTTTTTACACATACTCTCATTTCCACCAAAGATGATGTCATCAACAAATACCTCAACAATCAAGATGTTTTCATGATCAATTTTGAAATAAAGATTATTGTCAGCAGTGACTTTGTTAAATCCCAACTTTAGAAGATACTTATCTCATCTTGCATACCAGGCTCTTGGGGCTTGTTTAAGTCCATACAATGCTTTCTTCAATCTATAGACCTTATCTTCTTGATCAGACAACTGGAATGCTTCCGGTTGCTCAATGTAGACTTCTTCCAACTCTCCATTCATGAATGCTGACTTGACATCCATTTGGTAGACTTTGAAATATTTGTAAGAAGTAAAGGTAAGAAATAATCTGACTGCTTCAATTCTTTCCATCAGAGCAAAAGTTTCTTCAAAATCAATTCCCTCTACTTGAGAGTAACCTTTCCACATCAATCTTTCTTTGTTTCTCACAACTTTACCATCTTCATTCAATTTACTTTGGAAGACCCATTTAGTTCCAATTACATTTTTTTATTTTAAGGTCTAGGAACAAAATCCCAAGTATGATTCTTTTCAATTTGCATTAATTCTTCTTCCATTGCTTTTACCCAACTTTCATCATTACAAGCTTCATTCATTGATTTTGGTTCAATATTTGAAATTAGACAATACTCCTCTTGTTCTCTAGCAATTCTTCTTCTAGTTTGAACACCTTTATTTTTATCTCCTATGATCTAATTTTTAGAATGATTCAATCTTACATACCTGGGAGTTTTGTGATTTTCTTCAACTTCTGATTCTTGAACTTGTTCCTCAACATCTACATTAACTTCTTGAGTCACTGGATTCTCTGGAGTAAACTAAACTTGCTTTCCTTCATTTTGAATTTCATTTTGATCATCTGATTCATATCCACAAAATCTTGAAGGTCTCTCCTTGCTTTCATCAACCTTGACATTAGCACTTTCAACAATCTTTTTCAATCTCTTGTTAAAGCATTGGTATGCCTTACTTTGATTAGAATAACCTAGAAATATTCCTTCATGACATCTTTCATCAAACTTGCCAAGATCTTCATCTCTTTTGATATAGCATTTACTACCAAAAACTCTGAAATATTTCATAGAAGGAGCATTACCAAACCATAGTTCATAAGGTGTTTTACCAGAATTGCCTTTGATCTGCACCCGGTTAAGGGTGTAGACAACAATACTTACAACCTCTCTCCAATAGACATGTGGAACATTTATTTCCATCATCATGGTTCTAGCAGCATCTTGAATAGTCCAATTCTTCCTTTCCAAAAATTCATTCTGCTGAGGAGTCCTAGGAGCAGACAACTGTCTTCTTAATCCATGTTTTTCACAAAATGTATTAAACTCACCGGAGGTAAACTCTCCACCTTTGTTAGATCTTAGACACTTTATCTTCACACCAATCTAATTCTCCACCCTAGCCTTAAACACTTTGAATTTGTTAAGGGCCTCTGATTTCTCTCTCAAAAAAGTGATCCACATCATCTGAGAGTGATCATTAATCAACAACATAAAGTATCTGTCTCCTTGCAAACTCCTAACCTTTGAAGGACAACACAAATTAGTGTGCACAAGTTCCAACAATCTACTTGAAGATTGTTCTTTACTCTTGAATGTAGCTCTGTTCTGTTTGCCCAATTGAAATTCTTTACACATGCTATTGGTAGGTTTCACAAGCTTTGGAAGATCTCTTACAACCTGAGTAGCACTTATCTTGACAATGTTGTCAAAGTTTACATAACACATTCTCCTATGTCGTAGCCAACTCTGATCAATCTGAGCAATGAAACAACTTTTACCAGTACAACTTAAATGAAATACTTTACCTCTAGTCTATGTACTAGGTGCAATCTCAGTTCTGGAGCTTTCCAAAATTTTGCATTTTCCATCCTTGAATCGGAAATCATATCCCTTGTCAACCAACTGTCCAACACTGAGAAGATTATGATTCAACCCTTCTACATACAAAACATCATTAGTGTTATTCTTACCATCAAGAGAGATGGATCATCTACCATGGATTCTACCAGCTAAATTGTCTCCAAACTTCATAATTCCACCTTCATACCTTTCCATACTTACAAACTTACTCTTATCACCTGTCATATGATGAGAGCATCCACTATCAATTACCCATTCATCCTTTTCTTCAACCTGAGTAGCGAAGGCTCTTTCTACATTCACACAACTAGTAGATTCAGTAGGCATCGGATCTTCCTCTTTGATAGCAATGAACACCCATTCATTTCCTTTGGTGCTTCCCTTATCAAATTCATCATCAGTGACTCCTTCTTCAACAACTTCTTGGAATAGTAGTATTTCTTCTAAACCCTAGGTTTGTTAAGGTTTGGATTTGAAATCCTCTCTGGACATCTTGAGGCAAAATGACCAATCTTATTGCAAGAAAAACATTTGAAAGGCAACTTTCCTTCATACTTATCGGATCCTCTTGGTAGTCTTTTGGAAAAAAGAGCTTCAAGTTCTTCAAGCTTCGATTCATCTTCTTCAAGATCCTTCCTTGTCTTCTCAAATCTAGTTAGTCTTCTTGAAGAGTTTTCACCTAGATCAAATCTTTTCTTTCCAAAAACACTGGCCTTAAATGCAGATTTAGATTTAGGAAGAGAATTGCCAAACTCACTCATTTCAAAAGTTGAGAGCTTACCAACCAAGTGATCTGTTGTAACAGGTGGAACAATATTGATTTCCTTAATAGCAGTAAATCTATGCTTGTATCTTCATACAAGAACAACCACACCACCTCAAATCACCAAAATCACTTGCATCTTCATACTAGAGCACAAGAACACCAACTTCCATGACTGTCACACTAGAAAGATTGCTTGTAGACCTCCAAACCACAAACCACTTGAGTTGAGGATACACAATGACATCTCAAACATACCTCTAGATCCGCAGATCATAATATTCCAATGCAGATCAATCCAGACCAAATTCCTGTCATTCTGTCACCTCTGAACAACTGCAAATCTCGATTCTACTCAGATGGCCATAACTTCACAAATTCTTCATGCGGATCCCTCAAGTCTTCACTGGAGCATCTTCAGACAATCCTTCACAACACCCTTTGGTCCATAGACTCTGATCTTCATCTCATTGGGAATACAGAGCAATCTACTTCACTGAACTGCACTGTCTTCACTGCCTTTTATAGAGAGGCATGTAACTCAATTGTTTCTTCTAGAGAGGCTAATTTTAGCAATATCCTCAACATATAATTCTTCTAGAGTAGGATACAATTGACACCAATGACAACACCGATTAGGCACATATTTTTAATAAGAGGTAGATATTATTGATATGAGTTGCTATTAAAGAGCAGTAGTGTGCAAGTATGTGCAGAGGAAAATAAGTGATGTCCTTTGCCATTGATGTCTAAGAGGGAGAGGAAATCATGTGAAAAATCTAGGGGGAGAAAAAGTTCAGATGTGTAAAGAGAAAGGGGGAGAAGGTCATAAATGCAAAATCTTATCTTGATGTTCTTATAGTTTTTCACATCAATGTTGCCATCAATGACAAAGGGGGAGATTGTTGCAAGTATGTGCTTATCGGTGTTGTCATTGATGTCAACATATCTGTGTTGTCATTGGTGTCAACTGTGCTCTTGTTTTGATGATTGCTTGTGTTGAGATAGTTGCTTTGTATCAACTTATATAAGTGTTGAAGATAATTTTAAATTATTCATGATATTGAATTTCCAAGTGCTTTTGAGAAAATTTGCTCTCCCAGTGGAAACAGTGTGTTGCAGAGTCTCCTGGCTTGCAAAAGTATATTGTAGTGTTTTGCTCCACATATTCTGTATACTAAATATCTTTGTCTTCAGATTGGAAGTTGTGATAAGGGATGTCTATAGTTGCTATGTTTCAAGTTTGAACCTTCCGGTGTGAAGATTTGAGTGAGTTCTATAGACCAGAGTAAAAACTATTTTTATTTGTATTTAATGGCGACAGGGAGAATGTATTTTTCTCTACATTCCTTTGCATTTAATTTTTTCAGTTTATGGTTCTAGAATTAAGTTTGGGATGATGTTCATGATTTGGTGATCTGCAAGTGATTTTTCCTTTATGACAGTGGCCGACAGTAATGTTCAAGTGCTCTGGTTTGAAGAATCTTATGGATAAAGTGTTGAGAGGTTGTGTGGATGTTTTTGGTGTTTGTAACATTCTTGTGGATGTCTCTAGATCATGTTCCTACCTTTTTATTGGTCCGCAAAGTATAATCCAAACCATGCATGAGGTGTGTTCCTAAAAGTCTTAGTGTTAACTCTAGTCTTGGCCGACCTGGTTGTTCTCACTACTTGTGGTTACGCTTTGAAGATTGTGGAAGCATGTCACTGTGTGGCATGGTCCGCATTTATTCTTTTCTCTCTCAAATCTATTTAGTTCCAAACCTATCTTAATGTATGTATGTTTGCCGACCTTGGAGATTGGTCCAATGGTTGATGATTGTAATGCTAACCTTGATGTTAATTCCAAGGTTGATGAATTGTATAAAAGCATGTAATGAAATGGTGAATTAGGGGTGTGTGCAGAAAAATGTAAATATAATTGTGTGTAAGTGAAGAAGGCAGAAAAGAAGAAAAATCAATGCGCTTTAATGGAATTGAACCTTGGCATAAAGTAGATGCTACTATCTTAGTTCACCAACACTGGTAGTGAGCCTTTTATTTTTGGTATTATTATTACATATTATATTGTGAGCTAACACTCACTGTGGTTTTTCTCTTATAGGGTTTTCCATGTAAAAATCGAGTGTCTCATGTGTCTCATGTGTGAATGTGTTTAATTTTCTAGTTTTATGCTTTCATGGTTAAAATACAAAAATAGTGATTAAGTGGTTGATGTGTTAATGGTTTTAATGTTTTGGTTACAACTGATTCACCCCCCCTCTCAGTTGTCTTGTGCTTTTCAATAGTTCTTCCATAGAAAGTGTCCATAACTCTTTATTAGAAGTCTCCCTTGATATCTAACTAGTTTTATAATTGTTGCCACAACCAAATGTGAGTAGTGTATAATCTTCTTATGTCTTTCATAATCTTTAAATGTAGGCAAACCATTCTTTCTTATTAGATATTTCCATATCTAGATGCCAACAACAACCAAAGAACCTATTGGATACTCATAGTTATCATCATCTACTCTATGATGTATCAACCTATGTTTTGTCTCAACACATCGAGCCAACCAATACTTTGTTTCCTCTTCATTTCCCTCAAGTGAGAAAACAACATACACATCTCCTACAAAAAAATGATTTAATTCAGCAAATTGTGACATATAATTCACATAAATACATGCATACATATATAATTATATATTACAAAATAGTGTACCTTCTTGTAAAAGGTCTGAAATACAATCATAGTCATCTGATGCAAACACTTGATTATCATCATCAATTGTTGTTTGAAGTTGATCATGTGTTTCTATAGGTTTCAAGGATATTTGTTTCCATACTTCAACCCATTCTATATTTTCACATGCTTCCCAATCACCTATAATACAAAATTTACAAAAGTAGGCAAGCTCCCTAGTCTATGTGCTTGCATTTGAACTCTTAAATGAATGCCATTTTGTTGATCAACTGATTGTCTCACAATCATGTCGAGTAAGAATATTCTCTTCTTCAACTAACCAAAAGAAACATTGAATTATAGAGTTCTCACTTGATCCCTAGATAATGTTTTACACCAATCCACAACTACACACGCATCTTTAAATTTTTGCTCCATCCTCAAATTTTAGTTTCTCTCAGTAAGAGCTCATTTCACACATGCTCCATCTCCATCATGTTCTCCTTTACCATGTGAAGCTTAAAAAAATCCATATATGTTGGATATTGTTTTCTTTGTGATCCCTAAATAGCCAATTAAACATTCAAGCAATTTTGAATTTTCCTATACAATTATCTGATCATATGAGATGTTGTGCCATCTGGATTTCTCTTTCTTCTAAACTTTCATAAAATATTTTGAAACAATATTGCACAAACTCCAATGAGTGTAACCAGTCATCACTCAAATAGAAATGGTACTCCCTCAAAAATTTTCAATTATCTTCTATACTATCATCTACATGTCTATATACAATATAAACAAAGATGGCCACCTGCATTGAATTATAGTACTAAGATTGAATTTCCTCTTGTGGAGAAAGAGTATAGTTTTCTTCAAAGTCAACCACAAATAGTATAGTTCTAATTGGAAATGTGTTTTTACATGTGTGAAATTGTCCATTAAGCTACCGAGCATATTGGGAGTGTTTCACATTTTTGGATACAATATTATCCTTAAATTCTTTGATGAATTGGTGCAGGAGCACTTGAGGTGTCATCAAACCCCCATAAGGCACATTTTGAAGTTTTTGTGTTCTAAGAGACCATGGTTGTTAATAAGGTCTTGAAAGACCATTTCTCATATTTTTTAATAAGGTCGAAGTGACCACTCTCATATGTAATGAAGTCATGTTAAGGTCCTTGAGTTATGTCTAGTCAAAGGAAGTCATGCAATGTAAGGTTTTCTAAGAGTTATCTTGTAAAACCAATGTAAACATGTGTTGTAGAGAGGGGAAAACGACCCCATAGTTGAAAAATAGTTGTGGAAATTTGAAAACCACCTTGCATATGTACAAATACCCTCACATACCTCGAGGAGAAAGGTTGGAGGGAGTTTGGAGGTGCAAAAATTGAATAAAAACAGAATTTTCTGATTTTTTCTGCAAATCTTCTGTTCTAGGCCGTACCATTTCTCTATACGGAATTTTTTTGACCTGAAACCAATTGGATGTGGTAGGGGGTTGAGTTAAATTTCATTTACAATTAGTTTAAAGTTTTTTTAGTGAATTTTGAGGGAGATATCACATTTTTTCTAGAACTGCCTGTTTGCCTGTGAAAACAGGGGTTTGAGAGCATAATATGATGATTTAGGGCATTCCACCCATTGCAAATCTCTGTGGCTTAGTGGAATGACCCCATTAGACCTGATAGAGGTTCTCTTAATGTTTCAAAAGCAGAAAATATTGTTTGATAGGGTTTTAGGGGGGTGCTATTTCATGTGTTGAAGTGTTTTTCATGTTGATAAGAGGAACCCAAGAGGGTATTTGACAAAATGTCAATGGAAAAGTTTGTCTGAGTGTTTTGTGAGTATATGCAGGTGTATATGAAAGTGTTTTATCTAGTGGCTAAGGTGGTGGAGGCCCAGAATATAGACTTTCAATAAAACCCTAGGTTTTTGGCCTAAAAGTGAGGGTTTTTGAGTTTGCCAACCAAATGATCATGTCACTTGAATTTGATTGTGGATTTGGATGTTTTGGGACCTATTGAAAGACTATTTTGGGGTTTTCAGGTTTAACTTGACATTTTGAGAGTAGTTTCTTTGTAAATGTGGCCTAATAGGCCTAGTTCAAGGTAGGTCTGTCATAGGATTTGAAGCCTTTTGTCCAAAACAACCTATATCCATCTTTTGATATGTTGACAAACTAGATAATGGGTGCCAAAAAGTGTCTTTGTTTCATTGATACCATGCCCCAAATGAAAATTATGGTCTGACAGATCCTAAAACAGGGCTACAAGGGTTTTAGGTGCCTAAAGAAGCAAGTACCAAAATTGAGTTTGTTCTACCTATGCCAATGGTTGGGATGGGTCCCATGGCATGCCAAATCAACCTTTCCATGATGGTTTCAAAGATGTTAACTATTTTTCCCACTTTTGCAAGTTGATCCTTGAATTTGGGTTTTAGAGTGTGAGGAAAACCTTGTCAATTTGTGGAATCCTCTATCCATCCTATTGACTCTACATGATAGTGGTATCAGAGAAAGAGAGTAGATTCTTTAAGGTTGAGAGAAGAATGTTTGGATAGTTGAAGGCAAGATGCCTCCAAAAGGTGGATCAACAATTGCTAGGGAGTTGAAGGCCCTTAAAGAGCAAGTTGCAGCATTGGAAGCCAGAGATAGGAGGAGGAGAGTTGATGAAGGTGAGAGTGAGTCAGAGGAAGAAGGTGGAGAAGAAGTTCCACAAGAGGAAGAATTGGATCCGGAAGATGCAAGGATGGGAAAACTTCTTAAGGTAGTTAGAGCAAGTGACCACAAAGCCAAGATAGATTTACCAATGTATGGAGGGAGATTAGGTGGTGAAGAACTTATAGATTGGATTGGGGCTTTCGAAAACTACTTTGAGTGTGAAGAAGTGGAAGAAAATCAAAAGGTTAAGGTGGCCAAATCAAGATTGAAAGGCCATGCTTTGTTATGGTGGGATTGTGTGCAGGCTGATAGGTGGAAGAAAGACAAGCCAAAGATCTCTTCTTGGAGCAAGATGGTGGAGAGGTTGAAGGCAAAGTTTCTGCCCAATGACTACTATGTTTAGTTGTACAAAAGGCTGCAAAATTTGAAGAAAAAGGAGAAGGATGTGCAAGCATATCCGGAAGAGTTCCATAAGTTGGATATTAGGACAGCACATGAGGAAGATGATGAAGAGAAGGTAGCACGGTATCTCAATGGATTGAGGTACAATATCCAAGATGAACTCAGTCTCACAACACCAAGGACAGTTGAAGAATGCTACAAGCTGGCTATAAACACTGAAGAAAAGTTGCAAAGAAGGCAAGAGAGACAAGGAAGAGGTAGAGGAAATACCAATAGAGGAAGAGGAACAAGACCAACCCAAGAAGACCAAGGAGACACAAGCAAAGGTAAGGACCAAGTTTTTGATTTTAGAGGGGGATTTAGAGGCACAAGAGGTGGAGGTAGAAGTTCTAATGTTTTCATTGGGAGATGTTATCATTGTAATGAGATTGGTCATACCACATACAAGTGTCCAATGAAACAAAGTGCTACATCCGGTGGTAGTGAAAGGAGGAATGAAAAGAGGGTTCAATATGTGCAAGAAGAGGAGGTAGATGAAAGTGTTAACTCTCCAATTGGGAGTGCAGCCCTAGTTCAAGATGGAGAGACATTGATGATGAGAAGAACACCATTGCAAGCATCCAAAAATCCATTGAATAGGAGAGCTCTTTTCAAAACCACATGTAAGTGCAAGGACAAGGTATGTAAGGTTATAGTTGATTCAGGATCTACTACAAATATGGTTTCAAATGAAATGGTTAATAAGCTGAATTTACAAAGGATTCCTCATGAGTTACCATATAGGGTGTCATGGTTGAGTGATGATCAAACTCTCTTGGTTAATGAACAAGCTATTGTTGAGTTTTCTATTGGAGGATATAGGGATAAGGTACTTTGTGATGTAGTACCCATGAATTGTTGTCATTTACTTCTTGGTAGACCCTGGCAATATGATAGGGATGTGTGGTATAGTGGCAAGAATAATACATATACCATATATAGTCAAGGCAAGACATTTACTTTGTTACCACTCCTTGAGGATGATGAGGATGCAGGTATAATGAATACAGTGATCATGTGTGGGAAGAAAGAACCCATACCAGTTGACAGAAAGGTTCAAGGTGATGTCATAAACAAGTTCAAACCAAAGTCTGATGTAAAAGATTAATTAGTAATTGATTGGAAGGCTAAAATTTTGATTGGCATGGTAATGTGTCCTTTGGTGCAAGATAAGGTTGTTGTACAAGTCAAAAGTGTAGGTACAGTGGTGCAAGGTGCTGATACAGCAGTGAATGTAGTGGTCAATTTGCAAGAGCAGGATATGCCACACAAGGAAGAACCCAAAGAGTCTGCAGTTGCAGCAGAGAGAGAGGCAAGTATGTGGGCTTCTCATCAAGGTGAAATTATTTGTAAGTGTAGTAAGGAAGGATGGATGCCATTTCCAAGTCCAAGGACAGAAAACAAGTCCTATTCAGATGTGATCCCCAAAGTGCAGACCAACTTGCAAGATGACAATGTCATGATTCCAATTTGGCAGCCCATGTTGTAGTACTTGAGTCCATGGAGAAGACCTAAGGGTGATCATGAGTTTGGCCAATGTTGTGGAGTTGATTTCAGTCCTTCCTCATGGGACATGAATTCTTTTGTAGAGGGAGAGTATGGTGGAGGAGCACTTGAGGTGTCATCAAACCCCCATAAGGCACATTTTGAAGTTTTTGTGTTCTAAGAGACCATGGTTGTTAATAAGGTCTTGAAAGACCATTTCTAATATTTTGTAATAAGGTCCAAGTGACCACTCTCATATGTAATGAAGTCATGTTAAGGTCCTTGAGTTATGTCTAGTCAAAGGAAGTCATGCAATGTAAGGTTTTCTAAGAGTTATTTTGTAAAACCAATGTAAACATGTGTTGTAGAGAGGGGAAAACAACCCCACAGTTGAAAAATAGTTGTGGACAATTGAAAACCACCTTGCATATGTACAAATACCCTCACATACCCCGAGGAGAAAGGTTGGAGGGAGTTTGGAGGTGAAAAAATTGAATAAAAACAGAATTTTCTGATTTTTTCTGCAAATCTTCTGTTCTAGGCCATACCATTTCTCTGTACGGAACTGTTTTGACCTGAAACCAATTGGATGTGTTAGGGGGTTGAGTTAACTTTCATTTGCAATTGGTTTGAAGTTTTTTCAGTGAATTTTGAGGGAGATATCACATTTTTTCTGGAACTGCCTGTTTGACTGTGAAAATAGGGGTTTGAGAGCATAATATGATGATTTAGGGCATTCCACCCATTGTAAATCTCTGTGGCTTAGTGGAATGACCCCATTAGACCTGATAGAGGTTCTCTTAATGTTTCAAAAGCAGAAAATATTGTTTGATAGGGTTTTAGGGGGGTGCTATTTCATGTGTTGAAGTGTTTTTCATGTTGATAAGAGGAACCCAAGACGGTATTTGACAAAATGTCAATGGAAAAGTTTATTTGAGTGTTTTTTGAGTATGTACAGGTGTATATGAAAGTGTTTGATGCAGTGGCTAAGGTGGTGGAGGCCCAGAATATAGACTTTCAATAAAACCCTAGGTTTTTGGCCTAAAAGTGAGGGTTTCTGAGTTTGCCAACCAAATGATCATGTCACTTGAATTTGATTGTGGATTTCAATGTTCTGGGACCTATTGAAAGACTATTTTGGGGTTTTGGAGTTTAACTTGATATTTTGAGAGTAGTTTCTTTGTAAATGTGGCCTAATAGGCCTAGTTCAAGGTAGGTTTGTCATAGGATTTGAAGCCTTTTGTCCAAAACAACCTATATCCATCTTTTGATATGTTGACAAACCAGATAATGGGTGCCCAAAAGTGTCTTTGTTTCATTAATACCATGCCCCAAATGAAAATTATGGTCTGACAGATCCTAAAACAGGGCTACAAGGGTTTTAGGTGCCTAAAGAAGCAAGTACCAAAACTGAGTTTTTTCTGCCTATGCCAATGGTTGGGATAGGTCCTATGGCACATCAAATCAACCTTTCCATGATGGTTTCAAAGATGTTAACTGCTGTTCCCACTTTTGCAAGTTGATCCTTGAATTTGGGTTTTAGAGTGTGAAGAAAACCTTGTCAATTTGTGGAATCCTCTATCCATCTTAGTACCTCTACATCATGAATGCATGCACACTAATTTTTCTATGACTAACATGAAACGCTTTCAAAAATTTCCATCCTTTAAAGAATATTCAACATTCTTGAATCTTTTCACATCCACTAATTGTTGCAAATTCATGTGAAATAATTCATGCATACATTCTCCTAACAATGAAAAGTTGTCACATCTATTGCATTGTACATAAATACATGGTTTTGAATAAAACAAGTATCCTTTAGATGTTTCACAAAACAAACCTGCTATAAACTCCTTGATGTTTTAAGGTGGCATATTAATACTACATGTAGACACCTAAAATTTTCCCATTCCCAAATCAGACATTCATCTACCATACTTCACATTAATTAAATAATTCTTAATTATTTGATTGATTTCATCTATTGTTATGAAAATTAATCACTACATTATGCCTCCATATTAATCAAATAATTCTAATTATTTAATTAAGCTAATTTCCCTCCACACATTAATTAAATAAATTTAAATTATTTATTTAATTAAAGCTAATGTTCCATTTCCTTCAAATAAATAAAATTCAATATTTTATTTATTTATCCATCCTCACATGAATATAAATAATTTATTTGTTTAATTTCCCTATTATTCCCTCTCACCATAATTCACTCTCAATCAGATCAGTTGACTAATCAATTAGTTTAGTTAACTAATCAATCAATTCAGTTGACTAATCAATTAGTTTAGTTAACTAATCAATCAATTCAGTTGACTAATCAATTAATTTAGTTAACTAATCAATCAATTTAGTTAACAAGTCATTCAATTCAGTTGATTCATCAACCAATTTAGTTAACTAATCAATCAATTCAGTTGACTAAATCAATTCAATTAACAAATGAATCAATTCAATCAACTTACCAATCAAACCTATTAACTCCACTAATTCATGAGAGGACAAGGGCACTTGTGACTCTCCCATTTGTTCAAATCCTATCATCCAATTCCAACCATTGATCTCTCTGATCATTTTTCACCATGAATCTTCATTTCTGAAGGTCTATAAATAAAACGTATTCCACACCTCTTAATCATCTCTCATTTTCTAATAAACTTATGTTGTTTCAATTCATTCATTCACTTTGGGAGATCAAAGTTATGTTGTTTTAATGGAGAAATCTAGATATCCATAAAGGTGAAAGGAGCAATCCATTAGAGTTTCAGTGCATTCTAATACGCTCAATCGGTGAGGTTGAATTTGTGTGTGAAGAAAGGTATGATTTGTTGTTTAGTTTATTTTCTTTAATTTATCTCCGTATGATCCAGGGGAACTAAATGCATTTTCATCAAATGGTTTGATTTCAAGAAGTTTGATGAGTTTTCTTTTGAGCATCCATTGTAAAAACATCTCAGCGTCATCTTTTGGTTGAGGATTGGAGGAGCATGGTGATGACAGTAATGTAGGGCTTGATGGATTGGAAGATTGGTGGATCAATGGACTAGGATTGAGATTACATGGAGGTGTTGGGATAGGACTAGTAAGCTCTAGGATTGGCATTTGATTGAATAATGATGTAGGGTACCCATAGGATGCATAAGCTAGAGTGGTGTTCCCCTTATCAAAGGTACTATGAGGACTTAAGGGCACATGAACTTGGTGCAAAGGGTAACTTAGCCTTGCATGTTCTTGTTGTGAAGAAACTCAAGATAGTCTTGTGAATGGATTTGGTGGTGAGGTGAAATGGTTGGATTAGTAGTCAGATGTTCTTGGGGTATGGATTGATATGGATATTGGTTAATATTGTCCAAGAAGTGGGATAGGTTGATGTAGGAGTACTGTAATATGTGGTGGATTAGGTTGGTATGAAGTTGAGGGGGATGACACATAGGATTGAGGGGGAATTTGTTGATGTTTAATGGGTCATGGTATATTGGATGATGTGTTAAATAAAGGTTGTGGATATGGTTTTTGAATAGAGAGGGTTTGTGTTTGTGGAGTTTGGGATTGGTAGGTGGCTAGGAATTGTTGTATGGTTTGTTGTTTCTATTAGACGATGGCTTGTAGTTGTTGGAATTGTTGGTGTTGTTGTTGGGATTGTTGGTGTTGTGGTGGGGTAGTGACTTGCTTCTTTATATATAACCAACTAAATGTGTCAAACATTCTTTGGGTTCCATAAGGATCATCCTCTAGGTTCTTGTTTTCTATCAAGGTGGAATGGATTTATACATATGTTTAAGTCTTTGTATGTTGACTTGTTCCTCAAAATATGAATCATGATCTACAAAGTGCTCATCGTCATTGGAGTTAAAAGGATAGCCTCAAAGGATTGAGATTTTTTGTTAGGGATTTGACCTAGGCTTGTTAATGATCACAACCATTTTGAAATAGAATACATTAGATGGGGCTCAAGAATAGGATTATGATTACAATGATTAAGAATTGAGTGTAATGAATATTATGTGGATGAAGTTGTATTAATAAAATGATGTGGGATGATGTGAGATTATGATTAGGATGATGAGATAAACAAAATTGATTAGGCTAGAACTAGAATGATGATGTGGAGTGATTAGGATATGATTAGGACATGAGATGGATGAAAGGGATTATTATGTTTATTAGGGTGGATAATTCATATGCGATGAAGTGATTGGATGAGATATAGATGAGTAGGATGAAGTGATAAGATGATGAGGATGATTAGGATGGGATTGGATGAGATTTGAGGATTAGGATAAAGTCGATTAGATTTGGATGAGGTGGAAAAGGTGATTAGGATGAAGTTGGATTAGATTGCATGAAAGAGGTGATTGGGAATGGTTTAAATCTTGACTTAGACAAATTAGCAAACAATAAAGTTCACACACATATGCATAGGTGTGCAAAAGATATTAATTTGATATTGTGATTATGAAAATTCTCACACATGTAATACACAATGACACCCTAGATTATTCAAGTGGGATTATCTTCGTAGTGTAGGCCCACACAATAGAATACCTATCCATGATCTTACCTAACTAAGAACACTTTGCCCTAAGTGGATAGCTAGGGATAAGGGTGTTTCACCCAATATCCCTTTCCTTTGCGGCTTTTATTCCTTACCCAAAGAAGACTTCTATCTCGACTTCAAGGAGGTATGATGGTGAGTAACTTTAGGGGGTGGTCTACATCCCTTGCTCCACACTAGAAAATGACTAAAGGGTCTTATCTAGGCTATTAAAAGCTTGGGGGAGTCCTCAATATACAAAAGGTACTGTGAGGCACATGTCCATGAACACTAGTCCATTGAAAGCATGTGACATAAGTGATTAAGTGAATGTCACATCACCTTGTGTCCAGAATTACTCGGGGCCCCATGGCTATGCAAATAATTAGATGACCAGATTGAGGTACAACTTTCTCCCTCCCTCCTTTGATATAACCCACTAGAACATGTGTTTGAGGTCATCCATAGGGGTGATGGAATCCCCTAGAAAAATTCTTAATGGGAAAGATAGATACTAATTTCTTTTGATCCCTAGGCTTTCACTAGGCACAAGGGGAGAGCATACACAAGTTAGCACCACCTTAGGATTTACAGAAAACACAAAAATGAAGTGCAAGATTTCTGATCTCCAAGGTCACATGAAGTGCATGGAGAGAGCATACATCTTGACAAATCCCACAAGCACGGTAAACAAATTCATTAACAAACTATACTAATTTAGATGCCTAATTTAGTGAAAAGCAAATTTCTTTGACAAATGAACTTGCAAGACAATGGATTAGTAGTTTTTTTTTTGAACTTTGACAAGCAATGGACAAATACACACAAAACATTAGTAGTTTGCAAGAAAAAGTTTAATCTTCGTCAATCAATTTCACCCTGTAACCAAAGAGTTAGTAACAATAAAATACAAAAAACAACTAGCTAAAGTAACACATAAAAAATTAAAAACTATATTAGAAATATGGGTAAGTGCAAGAAGATGAGGGGCCAAAAAGTGGCCAAAATAATTTCAAAAAAATTTAAGTCATAACGCGAGTGCGTTATGGCTTGGCAATGACAAGCTTTAGGCTCATCATTACTGAGCCATAACGCGAGCGTGTTATAACACGAGCGCATTATAACGTGCTCGCATTATGGCCTAGTATAAATAAAAAAAAGTAGTTGAATTTCATCTCATTATGATTTTCTCCTCTGCCCGCGGCTTCCAAACCCTAAAAAATGCGCTTGCATTTTGCAAAATGCCAATCAACACAAAAAGCTTATCGATTTGTCGCCAAAATACCGCCGCGACGTCAAGCACGCCAAAGGGGTGAGTTATCTTTGTTTTTTTGTTTGAATTTCTTTCTAAATAGGTAGGTTTTTATTGATTTTTGATATATATTTTGTTAATTGTCAGGAAATGTTAATGCACCTCCTCTTCCTCCTCCTCCTTCTCCTCATCAAAATCCACAAAATCCTGAGGAGGAAATACCTGCAGAACAACAGCCTCCTCCATTCATTCCTCGACATGCCCCTGGAACACAAGATAATATAATGGGGCAAATTGAAAACAACAAAAAATAGATTGAAGATAATTGCAAGGTTGAAAGATCCTTCCACTTCAACCTTGCATAGGTCCACGCTTGCCGAATCTCTTGAGTCTATGTTATCAAATGTAAATTCAATTAGCAAGCAAATAACTAGTTGGACCAATAAAAAGAGAGAGTTTAGAGATTACTATGCAGACAAGTTGTCATACCAAGATGTAAAAAAGTTACAAATTACAAAATTAGACTTGTGTTAAATTTTCACAAACCCACAAACAAATCAACCTCCACCTATTACATGCAAGAGGTTCCCTATCCATTGGTGCAACAACCAAGTGATAAGGGACAATTTCGGGTAGAGGTGGTGGATGGTTTTTGACCATCCTCCATGCAATAATAATGAGGTCCCACAATACTTTTTGAGGAAACTCTACTGCGAGTTTGTCCTCAATAAAGTGCCAAACTATTTTGATATGCGGGACTTCCATGGTATAGGTGGGGGCTCAGCATAGGATAGACCAGGGGCACGTCTTGATCCACAGTGGGTAGTGAGACGAGTAATCAGCAGACCAGCCCATGAGCATGTTTCTATCCCTTCCATTGTGAAGGAGAGTGTTGAGGTCGATACACTGAGGTCGATTAGTGCCTTGACCCAGAGCATCATAGAGCATGCCGGTCCTGCAACACAGAGTGGGTTGGGAGATAGTGCAAGGTGTAGGGTCCCACCACATACTTGCCAGGCTTGCGGGTCAACCTGTGGTTATGACCCCATGGACAGTCAGGACATAGGTGCATAGGCTACATCTGCAGCTAAGCAAATGGTGATGACAGATACCCTCCTGAGTGAGACTTTCGGCCTTGATACTCAGGTAAATATTAGCAAGTTTATTGAATTTAATTTATTAAATTTCATTTTTAAAATACAAGATTAGCTAATTTAAATTGATGATTTTAATGAAATTTCAGGGTCATAGCATCGATGCAGTTTTCAGTGGTTCTCCACCTGCATTTTTCACTAGATCATCTACTGTCGAGGTATGTAACTAGTAAACAATTATAAATATTACATGTGAATAGCATCGTTATATGAATGGTATTCTAATTTCTGATTTTGGATGTTGAATAGGTTAATACTGTAGATTTCATGGCAACACTTGCCAGTGGTGGTGGACTTCAAAGCTTTACAGAGGTAATAAAATAAATAGTTTAATGAATGAATTGTACTTACTAAATTTTTGTATGTGATTTGTGTGTTTTATTGTGTGTATGTTAGGAGCCATGATTTGCATCACTATTATAGTTTTCGTAATTGAATAATGTTGTTTTATTTCCAGATGATGTAAGCTGCGGAGACACCTCCCCATGTTCATAGGGCAATGGAGCAGGGTGTGACCTCTGCGATTCATAGCTCCATGGCATTGACAAGGGTATGAGGCAGATTAGTAAATTTCAATTTACATTCATTGTTATAGTTGTCTATTTTTGAAAAATCAAAAGATTATTGATTTGAAGTTTAATTTCTATCTGGATGGTTTCTATAGGACATGGCATCACTAGGGCCTATTCCTGCTACTGAGGCAAGCGAGGAGACAGATTATATGTTAGCGGTAAGTGATTATTTTGTTAAATGTTTCATTTTTTTATAACATGTAATTTCTATATATTAATGTCTATACTTTTTATTGTAACAGGTAAAGGTGCAGGAAGAACTAAATAGGAGGAGTAGCCCTCGGGTTCGTAGTAGACCACCCACATGCATGTCTCCATCCCCTAGAAGATCAAAGGCTACTCGTGATTTATTCTCTTCACCAGCCAGAGGGGAATGACTTTTTATTGTGTTCCTTTGTTGTATACCTATATGGCATTTGTGGACATATATTTTGTATCGTACATAGTTGACATTGTATGCCTATATGGCATTCTTGTAAGCCTATATGGCTAGTTTGTATATATGTTATACTTATATCAACAGATATTGATGTATGCCTATATGGATATTTGGTTAATACAAATCTTTTTTATTGATGGCATCCATACTTGCATTATAAATCTACTTTTGAATGGATATTTGTAGATGGCTACTTCAAATATTTAAAGTCTGATTGTATTACATAGGATGTTTGCATTTTCTTTGATAGGCTTGATAGGCCATGGATTACATGATGGTGTTTGATGGAAAAGTATGGTACTAGAAGACTCTAGTTCATTCTTAATAGGCTTGTGATTGATAATATCTTTGCATGATTACACTTGATCTTGGATCATGGGCATGTTGTTAGGATTTTGATTGCATTGTGGTGTTTGATGGATAGGCATGGTGTAAGATACCCAACTAGTTCTACGAAAATTTTTCCTTACTTAAACAATTTTACTTGCTATCAATTCATCAACTACTTCAACAACACAAAGATATACATCAAAGATAACTACTTGAATGAATCAACTTTAGAGTTGGGTACTTGTCTAGTTATTTGACTCAATCAACTTGCAATATCTTATTACATGGATAATGCTTTCAATAGCATGAAGTTACAACTTATTCAATGGAGATATAAAAGAAAGGCCTTGAAGCCTTGATGTTTACAATGGCGTCTACACTTGATCAACTCAATCAAACTCAATGATGTCAACTGAATGTCAACACCTCACAATATCACAAGGGAGCATCACCTTGCTTGTTGAGGGAGCATCACCCCAACACTTGAAACTTGCAGGCCTCAAGATCACAAGCTAAATAGCTTTGCAGAGAGAATTCTGTCAAAATGATTAGATAACAAATGAATGAGAGGGCTCCTCCTTTTATAGGCCTTCCAAAGGCAATGAAGGCACATTTTTCAATGCACAAAGAGGAACCAAGGCACATTTCCCAAGAAGCATATACAAGGGAATATTCCATCTGATGACTCATTTTGAGTTGGCAAACTTATCCAGGGGCCCTGACATGGATCCAAATGCTACCCTTCTGACTAATGAGCATTTAGGTAATTGTAACAACCTTAACTCCTTCTAGAGATCCTTAGGCACAGATTTCTAACTTGGGTGCCAAGTTGAGGTGATCTCCTTCTGAAGTTGCACCTTGCCAACATTAGGTGCCTATTAGAGTTTATGGATGCTCTGGATTGTTTCCAAGAGTAGGCACCCAAATGAGTTCTCTGGAACCCAGGTGTTGATTTCATGCATCATGAGTTCTATGCGCCAATATGATGTCATAGTTGCAAGACTCTTAGGGTTAGGTGCCAACTGAAGGTAGTAGAGACCAGACTAGGCGCCATCCTAAGCTGGGCGCTTCCTTGAGGTGGCAGAGACATGGATGAATGTCTGGTGGGGTTTGATGACTCTATATTGACACTCAAATTCACCTAGGCGCAATATTAGTGTTCTTCTGACTAGGCGCTAGATAGGAGGATTCTCACGGGTTTTGGTGCCTAGGTTACAACTTGTCAATTTCTCAAAGAATCTTTGAAACACTTGACTTCCAAGGATTATCATCTTACCCTCTGATGGAGCGCCTTGTTCTAAAATTGGTCTTGGGGACTTGCATCTCTCTTAGGCGCATGTTTGGAGTAATGTCAACTGGTATCAGTGCCTATTATTTCAATTCACACTTGACATCAAACTTTTGAAGCTCTTTTACCCTAGCGCCTTTATCTTCTATCAAGCGCCTAACATTCTGGAGGTGAATTCCATCTTAATCTAAGTCTTCAAGGTACTTCCAAGTTTAGGCACCAAAACAGGGTTATGGAGGAGCAGAACCACGCCTTAGGAGGATGACTGAACCCTAGGCACCAATTTGAGGTTGCAAGAGCATAGGTATGCACCAAGTAGAGTTTGATGCTCAAAACATTAACATTATTCAGTGAAATCCTTTTTTGACTCTAGGCGCCATTTGGAGGCTAGAAAGAGGGAAGTTGACACCAACTGCATTAGGTACATTTTTGAGGTGATGGAGACCAATAAGTGCGCCTTGTCCTTTGGCTCTATTCCTTGTTAACTTTACAACTTAGATTATCTGAACAACACTGAGAATGCTTCCCTTCTTCCTGATACAAGTTGAAAGATCCACTGGGTGCCATTTCAGGTGTCTGGAGAGATCATCAACCAAGGGTGCTAATAGAGCCTTTGGCAAATGGAAAGAGTGCCTTACTTAGATTTGATTTCTGGATGCCAGAATTGAGGAATTTTGTGTCTTGGCTAGGAGTTTCTCATTTCAATCTTGATTATTCATCTAAGTGACTTTCATTTTGTTAACTTAGTTCATCCTAGTGACTCAAGGGGTTGTTATATTCTTTAGACGCAATCTTTCATAGACTAAAACATTCACTCCATGTTAAGGCGCTCAAAGGAGGCTCTGGAGATGGAAAATGGCGCCTTAACTCACTTATGTAAATTTTAGACTTTTAGGCAATTGCAAGATGTCTTGGAGGGCTCAATTCTTCAAGGCACCCATTTTGTTCACCACTTGTAGCATCACTTGTTCAAGGCACATGTGTGATTTGGTGAAAAATAGGTGCCTAGAGTGAATAGGCTTTCATCCTGACTTAATACACTGCCTCCTTCTGACGATTTTTGGGGCAGCAGAAAACCTTTCACCACGGGCAAATGCCTTAGATCTATAAAAAACTGAGAGAGGTTATTGTAGAGGCACTCTACATGATTGCGTTGCCTTAGACAGAATATTTCTAAGTGACACAGTTTTTGAGTAACATCTCATCAAAGATTGCTACCTTTTTGCACTTTGGACTCTTTAGGGATATCGTCAGTACAATGTAGCTCTGACTGTTTCGACATGTTTGGGTAAAAAATAGGACCATGCCTAGTGTAAATGTATCTATTCAAACATGTTGGAACAGTTAGTTTGGTCGCATCAGGAGTAGGATGAAAGTTACACCCCTTTGCAACTTTACACTGCTTCCTTCTAACAATTTTTGGGGCAGCAGAAAACCTTTCACCATGGGCAAATGCCTTAGAGGTATTAAAAACTGAGAGAGGTTAATGTAGAGGCACTCTACGTGATCACGTTGCCTTAGACGGAATGTTTCTAAGTGACACAGTTTTTGAGTAACATCTTGTCAAAGATTGCTACCTTTTTGCACTTTGGACTCTTCAGGGATATCATCGGTACAATGTAGCTCCGACTGTTTCGACATGTTTGGGTGAAAAATAGGACCATGCCTAGCGTAAATGTACCCATTCAGACACGTTGGAATAGTCAGTTTGGTCGCATCAGGAGCAGGATGAAAGTTACACCCCTTTGCAACTTTACACTGCCTCCTTCTGACGATTTTTGGGGCAGCAAAAAACCTTTCACCACGGGCAAATGCTTTAGAGCTATAAAAAACTGAGAGAGGTTATTGTAGAGGCACTCTACATGATCACGTTGCCTCAGACGAAATGTTCCTAAGTGACACGGTTTTTGAGTAACATCTCGTCAAAGATTGCTACCTTTTTGCACTTTGGACTCTTCAGGGATATCATCGGTACAATGTAGCTCTGACTGTTTCGACATGTTTGGGTGAAAAACAGGACCATGCCTAGTGTAAATGTACCCATTTGGATGCGTTGGAATAGTCAGTTTGGTCGCATCAGGAGCAAGACAAAAGTTACACCCCTTTACAACTTTACACTGCCTCCTTCTGACGATTTTTGAGGCAGCAGGAAACCTTTCACCACGGGTAAATGCCTCAGAGCTATAAAAAACTGAAAGAGGTTATTGTAGAGGCACTCTACATGATCGTGTTGCCTTAGACAGAATGTTTCTAAGTGACATGGTTTTCAAGTAACATCTCATCAAATATTGCATCCTTTTTGCACTTTGGACTCTTTAGGGATATCGTGGGTACAATGTAGCTCAGACTGTTTCGACATGTTTGGGTGAAAAATAGGACCATGCCTAGCGTAAAAGTACCCATTCAGATGCATTGGAATAGTTAGTTTGGTCGCATCAGGAGCAGGACAAAAGTTACACCCCTTTGCAACTTTACACTGCCTCCTTCTGATGATTTTTGGGGTAGTAGAAAACCTTTCACCATGGGCAAATGCCTCAGAGCTATAAAAAATCAAGAGAGGTTATTGTAGAGGCACTCTACATGATCGCGTTGTCTTAGACAGAATGTTTCTAATTTTTGAGTAACATCTCGTCAAAGATTGCAGCCTTTTTGCACTTTGGACTCTTTAGGGATATCGTGGGTACAATGTAGCTCAGACTATTTCGACATGTTTGGGTGAAAAATAGGACCATGCCTAGCATAAATGTACCCATTCAGATGCGTTGGAATAGTCAATTTGGTCGCATCAAGAGCAAGACAAAAGTTACACCCCTTTGTAACTTTACACTACCTTCTTCTGACAATTTTTGGGGCAGCAGAAAACCTTTCACCACGGGCAAATGCCTCAGAGATATAAAAAACTGAGAGGTTATTGTAGAGGCACTTTTCATGATCACGTTGCCTCAGATGGAATGTTTCTAAGTGACACAATTTTTGAGTAACATCTCGTCAAATATTACAGCCTTTTTGCACTTTGGACTGTTCAGGGATATCGTCGGTACAATGTAGCTCAGACTGTTTTGACATATTTGGGTGAAAAATAGGACCATGCCTAGCGTAAATGTACCCATCTGGATGCGTTGGAATAGTTAGTTTGGTCACATCATGAGCAGGACACCAAAAATGCAAAAGCTACTTTGTGCAACTTGACAACATTGACACTTTTTTGCAACATGACTCAAAGACTCAAACTGACCCCAAATGACTCAAAGTGACTTAAAAACACCTTGATTTTGGTGCCCAATGTACATTATAGAGGTCGAGGCACTCCTTATCATTCAAACATCTTAGATGAGCACATAGGAAAGGAAAAAGCTCTAAGTTTCATCATCATGATTGCCTAATATCAAGAGACTTTAATGGCTCAAAGCTTAGCATGGAGTCCTAAGGCACATTTCATGACTCCTTTCATCCAGTTTGGTGCCCTTATGTAGATTTTTCAACTTGATTTGGCACCCTCTATGTGAAGGAAGATCTAAAGGCATGAAAGTGGATGTCATATTGTAAGAGTTTGGATCATCAAAATTGAAAGAAATAAGAAATGAGTTTGGTCGCATCAGGAGCAGGACACCAAAAATGCATAACATGATGATGTAAAAATGTGTACATATGTGTAAAAATGCAGGAGGAAATAAAAAAGACAAACCTTACAAATTAATGTGCATACTTACAACTCAATATAACATAACTTTACAAAATCAATGTGAATACTTACAAATTAATCTAATAAACCATCTAGGTCTGCTCTACTCTTTATTGTGTCAAGTATTGCTTCATGGTCAGACTCACGCACCTTCGACAATATTTTGTTCAAAGGTCTACCTCAATACTTTATCAAATGAACATTGGATGCCACGACAAGGTTTGAGTAATGAAGAATCTTCCGATGCATGTCAAAGTCCTGAAATAGCCAAATATTAACACTCTTATGTGGGTACCTTCTAAGCCATGTTCCAGTAATAACCACTGATCTTGTAGGGTATTCGATGTTTTCTCCATCTATAACAGGGGCCTCCAATTTCTTTTTGGCCTCAACACAATGACATAAGTAATAATCTATTCCCTCTTCATTATCTTCATCTGTAATAACTGCATATACGTGCCCTACATTGATATGTGTAGCAAATTAGATGAAATTAGTCAACATTACAAAAACACTACAAAGTAAGATGACATTACCTGGATAAACTAGATGAAATTAGATGCATATACGTGCCCTATATTACCTGGTTGAACTAAATCTAATATGTGGGCAAAGTCAACTGATGATTCCATCTGTGTTAGTTCCAGTGCCGTCGGGGGTTGATACGTGTCAAGTGGGCTAAGATAACTTAATTGCCATTCGTCAACCCACTCCTTTGACTCGCACTCATCCCAGACTTGAATTGTACAAGAAGAACAAAAGCATGACATCTTTCATGTATGGATACTCCATGAACCTGCAATTGAGCTTCTGAAAGAGTGCATCTCATTTGATCCTGTTAGTGTATAGCAATCCTCATATGGTGCAATGTTAGTATCATCTATCAACCAAAAAAATCTACAAACTAAAGACTTACCTTCATTACCTAGACCCATGGAAGCATTACACCACTCGATAATTGATTTTGCATCTGTCAACTTTGCATTGTCTTTATACTTTAACTCTTCTCATGCTATGGCTCTTTTGATACATGCTCCTGCACCATCATGCTCCCCCTTTCCATGGCTGGCTTCACAAAAGTTCCACATATGTTGAATACCTGTAAAATTATACCTCCTACTCAGCTAATAGAAATTCTGCGAGTTCTTGAATTGTGATGCACAGTTATCTAACCATATGATATGCTGACTGAACGATATGCCCCTTCTAGCCAAATCATTGTAGAACACCTGAAAGCAACCTTGCACAAACTCCATAGAATGTGTGCGATCATCACTAATATAGAAATTATACTCCCTTATGATCTTTCTGTCATCTTCTATACTATCATTCGCATGAATGAATGCGATGTGCACAAATATAGAAACCTGTGTGGAGTTGTAATATTGTGATTGCACCTCACGCTGTGGCTATAGACTGTAGTTCTTTGCAAAGTCGACGACTGAAACAATGCTACCAACCAGAAATGTATCCTTGCATAACTTGAATTGCAAGTCCAACCATCGAGCTCTATGGGCATGTCTTGCATACTCATACACTATGTTGTCACGAAATATAGGCATAAACTGATACACTGGAATCTTTTCAATAACTAATTCACACCTCTTTGCTTCTTTACCATGTTTTGTATTGTATGCCACTGTTGTATACTTGCCAAACTCTACTAGTTTGTTTCCAACCACATGTGTTATTTCCATATGTTCACATATTGGCAAATGTTGCAAGCCACCACAACGATGACATGTGCCATCCAAGCATAATTTCTTGTAGAATATTTGACCTTCCTCTCTTTCACATAAAATTCTTGATATGAAGTCTCTTGAAGATGTTGGTGGGGCACATATGGCACAACCCTGCAAATCATTGTTAGTATGCATATCTAAACATATAGACCTATAAGCATCAAAATGGTTAGAAAATTCAATATGTAATCTACAACAACAAGTAGTGCGTGTGTGATTTATCTTAACATAGAAAGATTTTAACAATTCAAAATATCTTTGACAAATTTTAATTTGAGGATACTTCTCTAGAAATTTACCATAAAACTGTGTTTGAGTCTCATCCAAAGAATGCTTTGAATGTGGGTTGCAGTTCTGACTACTGATTCTCCTTCTTACCACATCCCTTTGATTTGGAGATACCCTTGTGTAATTCTTCCAAAAGTCTTCAATTAGTGATCTCAATGCTTCAACAATTGGTTTATCTTTTCATGGTAGTCTCCCCAAGAACACCCACAATTCATTGGCATTAGTGTCCTCAATTCTTTGGCGTCTTCCAACGGCTCTTGATAAAGTTTTCCTATTAATTCTCAATTCTTGACTTGTCTTTCTAATGAGACGAGCTTTCCTCGTTTGACTACTTACTATAGTCGATGTAATCACATGCCGTGTTGCATTACTATCTTTTGTACGTGAGGTGTTACCCACACTCTCATATGCACTCATTAGATTCTTGACAATAGATTTTTACTTGAAGCCTCTGATGTTCTCAACCCAAGAATCTTCATGATAGACCTATACTTTATACTTTGCATCATTTCAACGAATAGTTGACATCTTACAGTCTCATTTAACTTTTCAAAGAACAATCTCCAAATCTTATTAGCATATCTTCTACAAGTGCGTTTTGGAATCTTACCTTCCATTGGTTGCAAAATATTCTCATCAATATCAATCAAATACTGTGGCTTTCTATGCAAAATTCTAGGTGGTGTCAAGTTAGGTAAATTCATCTCAACATTAGGAATTTCATCAATATTTAAATGAGATGGGTTAGATGGCATACCTTCAATCGAAGATGGAATAGATGACATACCTTGAGGTTGAGGTGGGAACGATGGCGTACCTCTTTCATCACATGTGAGTGATGATGTGCTCTCAACTTGAGATGTGGTAGATGGTGTCCCTACATGTTGACTTGCAGTAAAGGACATGTCTCCAACTATGGTATTCAAATCTCTCGTACCACAAAGTTTTTGTATTTGTTCTCTTTGTGTCACCAATACCATATCTCTTTGTGATGGTTGTGGTTCCTCTTCAATTGGTATGTCTTCATTTATCGTTTCCAATTTCCTCTTCTCACGAAGTTCCCTCATAGCCACTACTTTCTTTGCATTCTTAGCTTCTATCTCTTCCTGTGTTGGTTTAATTCTTGATCGTTTCCTTGGCATGACGAAGAATTTGTCTGTAGCATGATAAAGAGACCAATATTGGTTCCTAAGAAATGAATACAAGATAATAGTGGGATTGTATTTTTTTTATGTTGTAAGGATTTATTCTTGTATAGTTTGACATCATGGTATGTTAAGGTTTGTTTATTACACATAGTTATGAAAGAGCCCAAGTGTAGAAAATATACATGGCATCATGTGAGATTGTAGGCTGCTTTCTTGATTGGGAATGTGTCTATTTTAAACATGTATGATAAAGCATGATAAAGTAATTTAATCCAAAATAAGGAAAATGTAAAGAACATGCATGTAAAGACTTGACATACCTAAAAAATGAAGATTTAAATGGAGAGAGTACCTAATTATGTAGTGTTTTTATCTTCTTGCATCAAACTCCTCAACAATTTGAGTTTTTCACCACTTGCTTCCTTTTCAATGTTAAATTCCTAAAATTGAATCACAATTAACATTACAACACTACAAAAATTGAAACTTGAATAGATATATATCAAACTTGGTGTGAAAACTATGTTATTTCCTCCTTCTCAAGTTGGCAAAGCAGAAAAGGTGGTGGAAAGATCATGCAAAGGTGGTACAATGTGTCAAATGTGCATGTGAACTTCCCAATAGCATGAAAGCACTTCTTTTTTGTCAGAGCACGCACAGAATCAATAAGAAAATAGAGCATGTGGGCCTAGATCATGGGGGTAACCACTTTTTTACCATTTCAATAGAAATACAAAACGCGAGTGTGTTATAACGCGCTCGCGTTTTGTCCTGCTATAGATTCATCACATTCTTTGCATTGATCACATCTTTTTCTTGTAAGGGCTTGCCAGATGCTCCGCCATATGATAGGCATAACAATGAAGGGGCAAGCCCTCATAATCAAGTTCTTGATAGAAAATGCCCTCAACCCTCAACGTCAAACCCTAATCCCTCAACCCTTAACTCTGATCCCTTGACCCTTGACCCTCAACCCTCAATGTCAAATCCTAATCCCTCAACCCTCAACCCTATCCCTAAACCCTCAACCCTCAATGTCAAATCCTAATCCCTCAACCCTCAACCCTCAACCCTATCCCTAAACCCTCAACCCTCAATGTCAAATCCTAATCCCTCAACTCTAATCCGTCATCCCTCAACTCTAATCCCTCATCCCTAAACCCTAAATGCTATCCATAATACTACACCCTCGACAGACTCGATACTATACCTTAAACTCTAATCCCTTATCCCTAAACACTCCAACCCTATCCCTAATCCTTACACCCTCCACACTCTACTTTAACACTAATCCTTTGAACCTCAACCCTATCCCTAAACCCTTGACCCTCGAACCTCAACCCTCAACCCTCAACGTCAAACCCTAATCCCTCAACCCTTAACTCTGATCCATCAACCCTCAACACTATACCTTAAACCCTAATCCCTTCAACCTCAACCCTATCCCTAAACCCTTGACCCTCAAACCTCAATCCTCAACCCTCGATGTCAAACCCTCCAACCCTATCCCTAATCCTTATACCTTCCACACTCTACTTTAACCCTAATTCCTCGACGCTCGACCCTATCCCTAAACCCTTGACCCTTGAACCTCAACCCTTAACCCTCAACGTCAAACCCTAATCCCTCAACCCTTAATTCTGATCCCTCGACCCTCAACCCTATCCCTAAACCCTCAACCATAAACCCTTAATCCTTAAACCTTCAACCCTAAACCCTTAATCCTTAAACCTTCAACCCTAAACCCTATCCCTAATCCCTCTACCCTCGACACTCTAACCCTAACCTCGACATTAAATGCTAATCCGTCAACCCTAAACCCTAATCCTAAACCCTCAACCCTCAACCCTCAACCCTCAACATTATACCTTAAACCCTAATCCCTTAACCCTCAACCCTAAACCTTATCCCTAAACCCTAATCCCTCAACCCCCAACCCTAATCCATCATCCCTGACTATAATCCCTCATCCCTAAGCCCTCAACAAACTTGATACTATACCTTAACTCTAATCCCTTATCCCTAAACCCTCCAACCCTATCCCTAATCCTTACACCCTCCACACTCTACTTTAACCCTAATCCCTTGAACCTCAACCCTATCCCTAAACCCTTGACCCTCGAACCTCAACCCTCAACCCTCAATGTCAAACCCTAATCCCTCAAGCCTTAACTCTGATCCATCAACCCTCAACACTATACCTTAAACCCTAATCCCTATCCCTCAACCCTCAACCCTTAAAATTTAAACCCTATCCCTACACCCTCAACACTTGACACTATATCTTAAGCCTTAAACCCTCATCCATAAAGCCTCAACCCTCAATCCTATACCTTAAACCCTAATCCCTCAACCCTCAACCCTAAACCTTATCCCTAAACCCTAATCCCTCAACCCTCAACCCTAATCCATCATCCCTCAACTCTAATCCCTCATCCCTAAACCCTAAATGCTATCCCTATTCCTAAACCCTCAACAGACTCAATACTATACCTTAAACTCTAATCTCTTATCCCTAAACCCTTCAACCCTATCCCTAATCCTTATACCCTCCACACTCTACTTTAACCCTAATTCCTCGACCCTCAACCCTATCCCTAAACCCTTGACCCTTGAACCTCAACCCTCAACCCTCAACGTCAAACCCTAATCCCTCAACCCTTAACTCTGATCCCTCAACCCTGAACCCTATCCCTAAACCCTCAACCCTAAACCGTCAACCCTCAATGTCAAATTCTAATCCCTCAACCCTCAACGTCAAATTCTAATCCTTCAACCCTTCACTCTAATCCCTCAACCCTAAACCCTATCCCTATACCCTCAACACTATACCTTAAACCCTAATCCCTCAACCCTAACCCTAAACCTTGTCCCTAAACCCTAATCCCTCAACCCTCAACCCTAGTCTATCATCCGTCATCCCTCAACTCTAATCCCTCATCCCTAAACCCTAAACACTATCCCTATTCCTAGACCCTCAACATGCTCGATACTATACCTTAAACCCTAATCCCTCTACCCTCGACACTCTTATTTAACCCTAATCCCTTGACCATTGAGCCTATCCCTCAACCTCAACCCTCAACCCTCAACCCTCAACCCTTAACCCTCAACTCTCAACATTAAACCCTAATCCATCAACCCTAAACCCTAATCCCTCAAACCGAAACCCTATCCCTAAACCATCAACCCTCAACACTATACCGTAAACCCTAATCCCTCAACCCTCAACCCTAAACCTTATCCCTAAACCCTAATCCCTCAACCCTCAACCCTAATCCCTCATCCCTCAACTCTAATCCCTCATCCATAAACCCTAAATGCTATCCCTATTCCTAAACCCTCAATAGACTCGATACTATACCTTAAACTCTAATCCCTTATCCCTAAACCCTCCAACCCTATCCCTAATCCTTATACCCTCCACACTCTACTTTAACCCTAATTCCTCGACCCTCAACCCTATCCCTAAACCCTTGACCCTCGAACCTCAACCCTCAACATCAAACCCTAATCCCTCAACCCTTAACTCTGATCCCTCGACCTTCAACGCTATCCCTAAACCCTCAACACTCAATGTCAAATTCTAATCCCTCAACCCTTCACTCTAATCCCTCAACCCTAAAGCCTATCCCTAAACCCTCAACACTATACCTTAAACCCTAATCCCTCAACCCTAACCCTAAACCTTGTCCCTAAACCCTAATCCCTCAACCCTCAACCCTAATCTGTCATCGGTCATCCCTCAACTCTAATCCCTCATTCCTAAACCCTAAATGCTATCCCTATTCCTAGACCCTCAACAGGCTCGATACTATACCTTAAACCCTAATCCCTCTACCCTCGACACTCTTATTTAACCCTAATCCCTTGACCATTAACCCTATCCCTCAACCTTGACCCTCAACCTTCAACCCTCAACTCTCAACATTAAACCCTAATTCATCAACCCTAAACCCTAATCCCTCAAACCTAAACCCTATCCCTAAACCATCAACCCTCAACACTATACCTTAAACCCTAATCCCTCAACCCTCAACCCTAAACCTTATCCCTAAACCCTAATCCCTCAACCCTCAACCCTAATCCCTCATCCCTCAACTCTAATCCCTCATCCCTAAACCCTAAATGCTATCCCTATTCCTAAACCCTCAACAGACTCGATACTATACCTTAAACCCTAATCCCTTGTCCCTAAACCCTCTAACCCTATCCCTAATCCTTATACCCTCCACACTCTACTTTAACCCTAATTCCTTGACCCTCAACCCTATCCCTAAACCCTTGACCCTCGAACCTCAACCCTCAACCCTCAACATCAAACCCTAATCCCTCAACCCTTAACTCTGATCCCTCGACCTTCAACCCTATCCCTAAACCCTCAACCCTCAACGTCAAATTCTAATCCCTCAACCCTTCACTCTAATCCCTCAACCCTAAATCCTATCCCTAAACCCTCAACACTATACCTTAAACCCTAATCCCTCAACCCTAACCCTAAACCTTGTCCCTAAACCCTAATCCCTCAACCCTCAACCCTAATCTATCATCCGTCATCCCTCAACTCTAATCCCTCATTCCTAAACCCTAAATGCTATCCCTATTCCTAGACCCTCAACAGGCTCGATACTATACCTTAAACCCTAATCCCTCTACCCTCGACACTCTTATTTAACCCTAATCCCTTGACCATTAACCCTATCCCTCAACCTCAACCCTCAACTCTCAACATTAAACCCTAATTCATCAACCCTAAACCCTAATCCCTCAAACCTAAACCCTATCCCTAAACCATCAACCCTCAACACTATACCTTAAACCCTAATCCCTCAACCCTCAACCCTCAACCTTATCCCTAAACCCTAATCCCTCAACCCTCAACCCTAATCCCTCATCCCTCAACTCTAATCCCTCATCCCTAAACCCTAAATGCTATCCCTATTCCTAAACCCTCAACCCTCAATCCTTAAACCTTCAACACTAAACCCTATCCCTAATCCCTCTACCCTAGACACTCTAACCCTAACCTTGACATTAAATACTAATCCGTCAACCCTAAACCCTAATCCTAAACCCTAAACCCTCAACTCTCAACACTAAACCTTAAACCCTAATCCCTCAACCTCAACCCTAAACCCTAATCCCTCAACCCTCAACCCTAATCCATCATCCCTCAACTATAATCCCTCATCCCTAAACCCTAAATGCTATCCCTGTTCCTAAACCCTCAACAGACTCGATAATATACCTTAAACCCTAATCCCTTATCCCTAAACCCTCCAACCCTATCCCTAATCCTTACACCCTCCACACTCTACTTTAACCCTAATCCCTCGACCCTAAACCCTATCCCTAAACCCTTGACCCTTGAACCTCAACCCTCAACCCTCAATGTCAAACCCTAATCCCTCAACCCTTAACTCTGATCCCTCGACCCTCAACCCTATCCCTAAACCCTAAACCCTCAACCCTAATCTGTCATCCCTCATCCCTAAACCCTAAACGCTATCCCTATTCCTAGACCCTCAACGGGCTAGATACTATACCTTAAACGCTAATCCCTTATCCCTAAACCCTCCAACTCTATCCCTTATCCCTTAACCCTCATGATTAATAGCATTGAACGTAAAAAAAATTGAGGGGAACATAACGCGAGCGCGTTATAACGCGCTCGCGTTATGTCAAACATGGCAAACAACAGACTTGCAGGAAAGAAAATGCAAGGGAAAACATAATGCGAGCGCATTATAACACACTCGCATTATTTCTTGCTTTGGGAATCCCAAGCCTTGGGCTTGGGATTTGCTTTGGATTTCCAACCCAAAGGCTTGGAGTGCCTTATGAACAGTCAGAGACGTGTTTTTCTATATTCTTCAAAATTTCACATAATTTTGTTCGTGCTAACCCTCAGATTTGCACGTGTTTCAAGGTCAAACAAATTGAACACATGGGTAATGTTAGGCTTTCTCTTAGCTATTTGACGATGTGATTTTTTTCACATTTTAACAATGTTAAGCCTTTCATCTTTAATTTCTTTTGTTTGTGTGTCCATTTTTAGGCAAAAACCACTGTTTGGTCTTTTTTTCATTGTAAAATAACTATTCATTCAAATTTCAAAAAAATTACATATTTAGAAACTAGACTCCATTCTACAAATATTATAAAAATAAAAAAATTATTTTCAATTAGTTTTCAAAATTTATAGGGGTAGCCTTGCCAAAATTCTATTTTTTAGGATGTGTCCACTTTGAAAATTAGTAAAAAATCAATATCATCAAAAAATTATCAGAAAAATCAGGCATAAACTACATGCTATTAGCTAATTTCTCACCGAAGCGATTTTAAAAATACCAAAAAAAAGTTGACCTTTTGAGGGAGCCACAAAACATGCTATGTTATGTTTTTTTGACAGCAACAACACCAATTTCTGTGGCTCCCTCTTTTGAACCCCTTAATCTATGCCATTTTCAAAACAAAATAGTAGTTTAGAAAGTAGGCTCGGAGCACTACGAACATTGTTTTGGTTAGATCTCCAAATTTTGAGTGTAACTATGCTCAATTTCTCATCCAAGGCCAGTATTTCCTGATTTCAAAAAAAAAGTGGCCACTTAAGACCCCTTTTTGGCCCCCCATCTTCCTGCACTTACCCATATGCCAAAATTAAATTAAAACTAAAAAACAAAAAAAATTAAAAAAACATTCAACACAAATAATTTATTTTCTGATCAGATAAATGAAGACTGTAGGTTAACAATCAGAAGCATGTGGTGGGATCTCTGCCCCTATCCTCAACAAGTTCAAAATAAAACTCTTTTCTTACCAATAACTTGAAGTCGCAAAAAACTACCTCGTTGAAAATCATTACTTGTGTTTACCGTATGTACAATGTGCATATAATTAAAGAAAATACAACACACTTAACTATTCCTTTTTTTTCGATCTTCTATAGACTTATTCATTAGGCTAGCCAGTCTTTTCAGCCTCCACTAATGGAGGAGGGTTTAGCACTGATCACCTTCCCCCAACAACATACTAAAGGAGTTCAAGGCATAGAAACTCAACCTAGTCACTATTAGATGAGGCTAAAGTTGATCTAGAAATTGTGGTTGATGACAACGATGCAAGCGATGAAAAAGGAGGAAGAGGGAGAAGACATTTACACAAACAATTTCATGCAGCAGAACTAGCAAAATCCAGCAACTCAAGATCAATACAAATCTATGGATTTGAATGACAAACTACAAGATGAAAGAAGTTTTGATCAAATTGTGGCAGATCGTCAAGTAACAGATGTTGTGCTTGATGCAAGAGGATGTGCTTTTTTAAATAGAAAAATTCCTAGAATTCTTCTTGATCTAGACACATATGATGGTGGGGTTTTAGCAATGAGCAGGGCTTGACTGGGGGTCAAAGGCCATGATAGTCCGTAAAAATGAGTAGTTAAATAAAGTTTATAGCTAAAAGATACTATATAGTCTAATCTATCCCATGGATAAGGTATTTCCACAATGGTTGAAACCCAGATATGAGTAATTTTGTAGAACCGGCATTGCAAAGTTTAAAACATGGAGCTGACATAGAGTTTTAAGCACCCAAGCACTGAGAACAAGAGAAAACAAAGATAGAAATATAGGATCCTAGAAAAAGATGTTAGAATAAAAATCTTTTCATCACATAAGCAACACAAAAGTAGGAAAGATTTGCATGCGGAGAGTGATAATGAAAATTGGCTATGAAATGATGAAGGGTGGATGAGTAGTGGATAGATGTATTTTTTTTGGTGCTATGTGAAGCTGTTGGAAAGAGAAGTCATTTTGTTTGCTGGTAAAAATGATTTTTTGTTTTTAACAGTCTAACGCAGTATCGGTAAAATTGTTCTTTTGTTGTTCTGTGACAGCTGAGATCCCTGGCCAACTATTTCTTGTGCTTCCTTGGTTCAATCTTCAATAATAGTGGCTTTCCTTATCATATCTCCCTGAGTCGATTTATTTGTTGTTTCTCTGCAACATGAAACTTGAACCCTTATCATATCATATCTCCTTGAGTCAATTTATTTGTTGTTTTTGATCAGTAGTATAACAAGAAAGAAGAAACTATTGCTTCATTCTAGCTATGACCTAACATTCCTCACAAAAACCTTGGATGCAATTCAGTTCAACTTTAGGTAACACGCATTAATAGTTTTGCAGCTGCTCATGAATGGCATACCAAATGGCTCTCATGAACTAGAG
This sequence comes from Cunninghamia lanceolata, assembly GCA_027924645.1. Classification (NCBI taxonomy): domain Eukaryota; kingdom Viridiplantae; phylum Streptophyta; class Pinopsida; order Cupressales; family Cupressaceae; genus Cunninghamia; species Cunninghamia lanceolata. The sequence continues at coordinate 3,452,241 of BSBN01000396.1, read as the reverse complement.
GACTCCTGGAATCCTTACAAGGAGAATGGATATCTTCCAAGGTCGATAGAGAGAGACTAGATCCATTTTTAAAAAACCAGGTTCCAGAGACCATGTCCAACGACCGCTGGGAAGGAAAGTTTGGTTTCAAGACAGGTATTCAAGGTTTGGGGACAACAGAGAACCCTTGAAATTGTAGCAAGACACCTTTAGTGAATATTAGTCTAAGAGAGAAGATATCGCTCTCAGAAGCAGGAAGGTTTTGGGTAGGGCAGGCCCTCCCCCAGGCTTTAAAAAAAGAAGCACCAATTTTCACATTTTTCATAAACAACGGAGAAAGGAAGGATGCGCACCAAAAGAAAAAAAGATTTGGATCCCTATCATAAAGAGAGTGACAAGGTGAAATGAATTTGAGGAAGTGTCTTTAGATCAGGTGGGTGGGAAGCTAAAAGATAAAACACTCTCCCTGTCAGAAACAACCCTAATAGGTAAAGTTCTGTCTCCCCACTTCTTAGTGCATGATCTTACAGAGTGGTATCAAGAAACGTGGGGGAAAGTAGAGAACTTCTACGAGTTGGGAAATGGCTTCTTTTGTTTTGTGTTTTCAGGCAAGGAAGAAAGAAATAGAATCCTCTCCAAAAAAAATATGGAAGTTCAATCAAACAGCGATTTGTTGCCAAGAATGGAGACCTAATTTCCATGTTGGGAGAGAACAAATCCCATTGATCCCCCTTTGGGTGCAACTTCCTTATCTCCCTCTGGAATATAGGGATGTAGAAATTTTAAAATGTTTAGGCAACTCCATTAGGGTGTGCCAAGAAGTAGATATTCCTATGAAGAATCTTGCCTCATCCACAGTTAGGATATGAATTCTCACAGAGGCAAAAGAGTTACTACCCAAAAGACTCAAAATGATATCCACTTAGGGGCTATGGTTCCAAGAAGTTACTCTTCAGGATGGGTTGGACTCAGATGACCTTGAAAGGGTGAAGGCATTCCTAGCAAATAAAGACAACTTGATCAATCAAGGAGATTTGGATCGTCAGAGGACAATGTTAAGCTCAAATGCCTTTGCAGACACATTGAATGGGGAAGCAGCCCAATCCCTTATATTTCAAGAAGGTATCAGCACTTAGAATGACATAGTCATGGAATCAAAGCAAGCTAACTATCCTTCTGGAGGGATTCAAGTTGACTTAGTAGGGTTAATGGCCGAAGATCATGTCATAAATGAGGAGGCATTTGATGACGATAGTAATAAAGACCATCACTCTTTCTCAGAGGAAGCTGAGCTCGCAGAGATACTTAGTTAGGAAGGAATGTGTTGAGGGGGCAATGAGAAAGAGGCAAATGATTATAGTTCTTATTGTCTATCACCCCTAACGGAGGAGGAAGATTGGTTGAACTGGGAAGAGGACACCCCTTTGCGGGAAATGATTCAGACATCCAAAAAGGTGCAGACCGAGATTGAAGGGGAAAAAGCTGATGTAAATGATTTTTCAAAGGAATTGCTTCAGGACAATGAAACCTTGAGAGAGCTCTTAGATCAGGTACTGATGAAGGTGGCAAATAATGTCATTGAGGAGATAGCTAACGAAGTCCTTTAGGAAGACCCAGATATGATAGAAAATAGAACCCTAGGTCTTAATCGGACGAACCTGATAAGTCCCCTGGCCAAAATTACTCCTCAGACTATCAGGAAGAGTTCCAAACAGAAGCAATTGAAAAAGAACAGAGATCTTTCAAGTGGTCAGAATCTTCATGCCAATCACAGTCCAAGCAAGAGGAGAGTGAACTGCTCTCCTCGGAAGATATGAAGATACTCATGTGGAATGTTAGGGGCCTTAACACCCCTAACAAAAGGAAGATCATCAATTATCAAATTGATGAGGAAAAATTAGATATAATAATGCTCCAGGAAACAAAATTGTCGGCCAATTTGTTTGATCATTTTTTCAAAAATTGGAAAGGCTGGTCCTTTGAGAAGGTGGCTGCTAGAGGTGCATCAGGTGGCCTTGCTATAGGTTGGAGGAAGCACATTCAACCAATGGAGGTGATGGAAAAGAATAACAACTTCTTAATAGGTAAATTTCCCTCATTCATGTATGGTTCAGATCTCTAGTTAATTAATGTGTATGCTCCAGTTGATTTAGTTCAAAAAAGACAAGTTTGGGATTATTTATCTGTGTGGCTATGGATAATGAAATGGAATCTATATATCTTAGGGGGGGGATTTCAATTCCATTCTAGAGGAATTAGAAAAATCCAGGGGTATTTCACATCCGCCTAGATCTCAAAGAGATTTTAAGGAGTTTATTAATTCAAATCTCCTCTTAGATTGTATCCCCAAAAATGGCATTTTTACATGGACGAATAGAAGGAAAGGTTTCCTTCAAATAGTAGAAAGATTGGACAGATTTCTCCTGGCTTCAAAATGCTTTAATCTCCCAGCGAGATTTCAGGTAGAAATTTGATCTTTGTTGGGGTTAGATCACTTCGCGGTCAGTTTAACTATAGGAGGCAATAGCTTTCCTAACAAGAAGAAGTTTAGGTTCCAAACAATGTGGTTTAGAGACACGTCCTTTATTCAAAATGTCATTGGTGGACACATACCCTGTTCGTGGAAGGATCTGGCATGTTTCAACTAGTATGTGAACTAAAATTTCTTAGGCATAAAATCATGGAATGGAACAAGAATCAGTTTCATAACATATTTGTAGAAATATTCAGAGTAGAGAAAGAGATGAGAGCTCTGGCAGAAATCATAATCATTAATGGTATGGACCTTTCTGCCTTCAACCAGGAGAAAGACCTGAAAGCAGAAATGCAAGAGATAATGAAAAGAGAAGAAATCTTTTGGAGGCAGAGATCAAAGGATTTTTGGTTGAAAGAAGGGGACAAGAATACATCATTTTTTCATATCTCAACTAAGGTGTGGGAGGGAACTAATTTTATCAAATCAATCAAGATGGGCGATGGGCAGGTCTGCACTGATCCAACCGATATTCTCTCCGCATCACAAGTCTTTTATGGAGATCTACTTTCCAGATCTTTTCATGAAGGGGATAGGGGTCAGAAGGTCTATAAACTCATTCCCAAATTGGTAAAGGAAAGCTAGAATATGAAGTTAATGTGAGAATTTTCCTTAGAGGAAGTTAAGGCAGCAGTGTTTTCAATGGTGGGGGAGAAAGCTTCCAGACCAGATGGATGGACGGGTCTTTTCTTTCAGAAATGCTAGGACATAGTTGGAAGAGATGTCTTCTTGGTAGTAGAAGAATCAAGGAAATATAGGAATGTGCTTAAGGAAATCAAGTTGACTTGCATTATGCTAATTCAAAATTAAGTTCTCCTCAAACTTTTAAAGATTTCAGGCCAATTTCTTTATGCAACTTTATCTACAAAATAATTTTGAAGGCATTGGCATTGCGGCTTTCTTCTTTCATGAATGATTTGATCTCTATGGAGTAGGGGGGCTTCATCCCAGGAAAAGAAACCTTGGAGGGTGCTATTTTAACACATGAAATTTTGCATTCTGTGGATAAATATAAAAAATTAGCTATGGTGGTTAAATTAGATATGTTAAAGGCATATGATAGAGTAGAGTGGAGTTTTCTTCTAGATATTCTACTACAAATAGGTTTTTCCATCTTGCATCTCAGGTTTCCATGTTTCAGTGCTAATTAACGGTAAGGAATATGGGCCCATAGAACCATCACGAGGGTTGAGACAAGGTGACCCTCTATCCCCATATCTCTTTATCCTCATGACAGAGGCACTTACTTGGTCAATAAAGGAAGTGAAGAGAAGGTCTGAATGGAAAGGTATCAAGATCATAAGCGTTCAAGATGCTTTCACTCATGCACTCTTTGTAGATGACACAATTCTATTTGGCCATGCCTTGATTCAAGAAGCCAGAGCAATGATGAACACAATTAATTCCTATTGCCATGCTTCGGGACAACTGGTGAACTTCAATAAGTCTAGGGTCTTCTTTCACAATGTGTCATTTCAACTCCAGCATGAGATCTGTAGCATCCTCAATCTTGACATTCAAGCATTACAAGGAAACTATCTCGGTCTACCTCTATTTAATAGCAGATATAGGAATAATCTATGGAGCAAAATCCTAAGAAATTTGAAGGCAAAACTAGCCAACTGGAAAGGACGTATCTTGTCTTTGGTAGGTCGTATAGTGATGATAAAAGTAGTTCTATCCACTGTGCCAGTCTACACGATGTCAGTTTTTCATATTCCCTAAGGTATTATCTCCAAACTAGATGGGGCGTGTAGGAAATTTTTATGGCAAGGATCTCTTGAATAAAAGAAAATTCATCTATTGGCCTGGGATAAAGTATGTAAGCCTAAAGAGGTAGGGGGGGCTGAAATTCTTAATATTGAAGTTCAAAATCAAGCACTTGGGGCCAAATTGGCATGGAACATGTATGCAAAACCTAATTCCATATGGGTAAGACTAATGAAGGCCAAGTATCTTGACTCCTTTGATAACGAGAGAATCTTTACAGTGCAGAACCCTCCAAAAGGCTCAGCAATTTGGAACTTCCTTACAAGATGTAGAGATATTCTCCAGCCCAATCTGACATGGATAATTCATAATGGAGAAAAGGAAGATTTCTGGTATGACTCTTGGGGAGGGGGATCACCTTTGGCTTCAAGAAAAGAGCTCACAGAGGCAAGGATTTTTCTTCAAGATAGTTGGGGCTGCAAAGTTAAAGATTATTGGCTAGTCACAATGGATGGGGCTTCAGTCCTAGTAACTTGGAAGAGCTTTCAGGACTGTAATTTCCCCATCACTCAAAAAGTGTTGCTTAGTCGTCTTCTGAGTACGAAGTTGGTTATTATTTCTAGCATGGAGGATGAGGTGGCCTGAACAACTACAAAATCAGGCCTTTATTCATTGAGAGAAGGATATAGAAGCTGCATGCAAAAAGCTAGTTCTGAATGACATTCAAGATTGTGTTGGGGGAATGCATTACTCCCTAAAGTAGGAGCATTCACATGGTGTGCGCTCCATAACAAAATCCTTACTGGAGACTGAATTCAAATACTAGGCCTGGGGCCCAACTTTCCATGTGTGCTATGTGGAAATGAGGAAGAATCTACGGATCATATCCTGCTCCTATGCCCTTTTAGCAGAGAATGCTGGCTTTGGTTCTTCAGGAAGATTAATTGGGTCAACCCTATATCCAAATCCTTGATTCTCATGTTTAAGATTTGGCCAAACCCATTTGCAAATTTAACATTAACAGGTATATGGGATATAGGTCCCTCGATGATCATCTGGCACCTATGGTGGGAAAGAAATCTTAAAATTTTTAGGAAGGAAACAAGATCGGTGTCCCAGGTTTGTGTTAATCTTGAAGCAGTGATTTCAGGTCAGCTTGTGTCTCATCTCAGTCGATCAAACACTTCCAAGTCAACATGGACCAAGTGGGATGCGGATATCATCTCCTTCTGGATGTCAGTGAGTTTGCCAGGGTTAGGCAGCGTTTCAGGGGACCCCAAGCCCATCTCGAATAGAGATTAGGTAAAATGGATTCCACCCTCCCACCATTCTTCAAGTTAAATTTTGACGGAGCTTGTCGAGGAAATCTAGGTCCATCTGGATCAGGGTGTGTTATTAGGAATGAATATGGTGTAATGATCACAGCCAAGTCCACCAAGCTACCCATAGGATCTAACAATGATGTGGCAGCATGGGCCTTAGTGCATGGATTACTTCTGGTGATTGAAAAAGGTTTAAAGAATGTGTGGATCGAGGGTGACTCCCTGATCGTGATTAATGCCGTCAAAGGAAGAGGATTACAGAATTGGAAACTTAAATACATTCTTTAGTAGGCTGGCACTTTACTGAACAGTTTAGATAATTATTTTATTTCCCATACGTTGAGGGAAGGCAATAAGGTGGTGGATCTACTAGCAAACATAGTAGTGGACAGTGAGAGTGCCTCTGTATCTTTTCCTTCTGATAATCTTTTGGTCTCAAAATCATTGTCGTATATTCTAGCTTCTGAGATGGAAGCTGAGATGGGCACTACCTCCGTTTGATCTTAGTTGTTCTAACAGTGCTAGCATGGCATTTGCAAAAGTCTCCCCTCCAAATCACATTCCTAGTTGGCATCCAACCTATCCTACCTCCTGGTGCAAGGGAATGAATAGATGGCATGAATAGGTTGGCTTCAATATGGGGTTTAGTACTTAGCCATTTCACGTTGAATGAAGGGCACCAAATTAAATGCAACCCCTTATGGTTGGCATCTGACAATATCTGTTGAAGTGGATTGTTAGTGTTCAAATGGACATTGAACCAAGATTGTTTAAGCCATTTTGGCTGTTCATGAGGGAAGGTGGGATTGTGAATTTGTCCTCCGTTCATGCCTCATTTAAGGGAAATGATAGGTCTTAACTACTAGGGCTCTGTGATGGTGCAACGGCTTCATCACCCCTGATCGGGCCTTCCTGTAGAGGACATGTAGCTAGTCTTAAATGGTAGCCATCCTTTGGCAGAGTACTCCGCATCTTGCCACTAGTACTCTCTGACCTTATGATGTCATGGAAGCAATCTGCCATCTTTCGCTTGATAGGTTGTCATTGATTTTATTCTTTCTACTTTTGCTTGCTTTGGCGTGTGCGATTTCTGCTTCTTACACTCTCTTGTCTTGCTCTGAGTCTCCTTTTGTGGACACCCATCCTTCAGCTCTCTTTTCTCTGTTCCTTTCTCTTATCAGACATACTCTCATGGTCGACACTTGCCTTAATCAAAGACTGTTCTTCCCAGCTCTCGACTGGGAACCGAAAATTAGAGGGAGAGTTAAGGCGACTGATCTAATGACCCTGATCGACTCAGATTGTACCCTCACACAATTCACTATCAGGAATATTGTCAGCCATGCTTGGATTAGAGGCTACGAGGGGTGTGTGCTCAACTACTTAGATGTTGTTTCACAGCTACTATCCAACATTATGGATCTGGCGATGGATGGTAAGTACATGCATGCTTTAGCGGTAGGGTTGTTCTACAATAACATCTACACTGTCAAAAGGTGGGAAATGGCAGTGTCTAATTATAGAATGGAACAGGGTGATGCCCTAATTGGTGGACTTTTCAACTTGGTGGCTATGCGTACCTCTCCCTCGCAGCAAGCAATATATAGGGCCTTGCAAGCCAGTATCGTATCCTTAAGCAGCGGTGATATTGATGAGGCACTGCGAGCTCATTGTTTTCTGTTTACTAAGAAGAAGGTTGAGAGGATCAAAGATGTGTTTATAACCATTCTGTTGTGATGTTCACAACATGCCCCATTATGCTCCTTAGCAAAATGGGGACCCCTGCTGATGTTTTGCTTTTTGCTTCTGCTTGTGTTTGTATGCTTTCTGGCGGTTTGGCAAAAATGAGTCAGGTGCATCATCATCATGAAGGTCAGGATGAGGTTGATCATCATCATGAGGTCAGTTTGTCAAAGTTCATATTTTGTTTCTGTGACCTCATATTTAGAAAGAGCTTGAAATTCCATGCAGGTTTGCCTTTTATTTCACTTGAAAATTCGTCCATATGTGGAAGTTATGCATGGTCAAAGTTTTGGTCAAACCTGATAATCGCAAGTGATCATCATATTTTTTATCCTGTCATATTGTCAAGATCATCATGATCTTGGTCTATCACCTGATAAAAATCATGCAATCGCAATATCCGGACGTCAATCTTAGGTGGTAGTGCCCTTTACCCGTCAAATGGCCTTATGCGCATTATGCGCATCATGATTTTAGGAGGGTCATTTTTTATAAACTTGGTTTTGCTGTATGAAGACATCATCATCATATTTGAAAAGCCCCCCCGATAATATCCTGAGGTTCAAATATCATGATGACGTCAACTTTAAGTCATAGTAAGCTTTCCCCGTCGAGCGGTCTTTTGTATCGCGAGCATCATCATGATATTTTAACATTACCTGATCTTATAATATCATGATGATATTATAAGATCACCCTGACTTAGAAAATCCACCATCGGCATATTTGCATGCGCATGTTATAATCCTATCGGAAGGTCATCATCATGATATTTGCTGAAGTTCGCAAAGATGATGATGACGTCTTCATATCCTCCTGATCTCCTTCAGCTTTTCATGATGATCACCCTATCTTTTAAGAAGAAGGTGATATTCCATTCCTCAACAGCATGATCATATTTTACAATATCACCCTAGCGCAAATATCATGATGACCTCAACTCATCCTTATGCTCCGAAGATGAAATATGATGGTTACGTCATCATGATAATTCGATGAGGAGGATCATCATATTTTTATCCTGTCATATTGTCAAGATCATCATGATCTTGTTTGTTCACCCGATATTTCGTGAAGTCCTCCTACCGAGAAATACAACCTTTTGCTAAAATCCTGATGATCATCATCATCACTTTTCCCTTCGGCAGGATATTTTCTAAAACATGATCCGGTTAGCGAAATATCATGATGACGTCATGTTCTAAGTTTAACAAAGGCTCCGGATATCATGATGACGTCACCTCGATCTGATAAACGAAGAAGCTAGTATCCTGATGATCATCATCATCACATTTTCCCTTCAGCAGGATATTTTCCAAAGCACGATCCGGTTCGCGAATATGATGATGACGTCTTATTCTAAGTTCAACAAAAGCCCCAAATATCCTGATGATCATCATCATCCTGATCTTTCGAGAGGGTTGCCTTGGCTGCTAAGGGGTCGTATTACATTCATCATTCTGATCATGCTCCTTAGGTGACCCGATATCATAATTATCCCCCTGATCTTAACTGAACATGATGATGACGTCATTTTTTGCATTTTAATGAAGCCCGAATATGACGATGATGTCACCATCATTTTCCTTTCCTCAGCAGCAGGATCATATTTCATATCCTCCTTTTCTCCTTCAACATGATGATGATGATGATGATGTTGTTCTTTTCCCTATTACACAGGAGCGAAACATCTTGATGACGTCATCTGGACCTTCGGAAGGGAGAGCATCATATTTCCAGAATATCATGCTGATGAAGTGAATATCGGCCAACATGTTTTTTTGACACGCCGATAGTGATAGTCATGCCGATGGGCGGGAAATGAAGCGGTGGAGTTTTAAACTATTTTTTGGCGCCCGTGGCATTTTTTCGGTCAGCGATGGTTGACCCGATGGGTTTTGAGCGGTTTGAATGCGTTTTAAACGTGTTTTGAGAGTATTCTGGATCCGATTTCCACATTTTGCGCAGTCACCTGGATTTAAACGATTATTTTAATTTCCTGCTGTTTATGTGATAAATGAAATACTTATTGCTTGTCTTGTCTTGCAGGCTTGCAGTTGAGGAAGCAGTTGGAAAGTCAACACAGTGACCTCATGGAGGAAGGAAATCCAATCTCAGGAGCAGGAAGATAAGGATGAAGTGCGAAAAAGTCAAGGCCATTCAAGTGAAGAACAAGGTTGCAGCTGAGAGTATTACTACAACAGACAAACAAGAGTTATTGCTGAGCTGCCGGAACTTCTCAGAAGGGGCAATATTTCGCCCAGATTTGACACTGCTCAGAGGTATTTTGAAGAATTGGTTCACCTGTATTTATTGCTGTAACCAAGGGTTTGAACCAGGGGTTTGGTTAGATTTTTGCTGTAGTGAGGACAATCAGAATGTCTTTATATTGTGCCTCTCTACACTGTAATACTTTACAACAGGGATTTTAGGAAAACAACAAGGGTTACAACAGGATTTTTCTTTTAGGAACATACAGCAAGTTAGCATAGTTTAGAGGAAGAAGAAGGAGGTCGCCTGTTTGTCTGCAGTAAGGTGCGCGTGGAATGTCTGGCTGCCTTACTGTATCTGTAAAGCTTGTAAGTTCTCTGTACTATGATCAATGAAACTAAGAGTCATTCCTACATTGTAAATCATGTATGACTATTCGTTTCTAATACAATAGAATCTAGAGTTCTGCATCTATCTTCTGAGTGTTCTCCTGCCCTTCTTTGTGTTTTGAAATATTTTCTTTGAGAGCTTGCAATCTTAAATGTATGTTTGTGAAAATGCTCAGAACTTACATTTAAGGTTTTTACTGTGGATTTGATCAAATTACTGTAGTATTTACATAGTGCATAACAGAAACAATTAGATCCTTCGGTAGATTAAATGAGGTATAGATTAGATCTTTCTAACTTTTCCCAACCCATCTGAAATATTTAGCTGAAAACGTAGAAATCTAAAGGAAATTGTCTCAAAGTTTGAAGAAGCATGCATAACAGAGCTATAAGTAGACAGTTTTCATAAATAGATAAAGAAGAAAGCTGCAAAAAATTCAAGAAAACCATCTAAAACTTGCAGCACAGTATCACTTTTATGCAAAGGAATGAAAAGTATTGACATATCTCATGACCTTTTTGCATATTCTTAGTCCAGTAAACCACCAAACAAACCTAAACTACGTAAGGCCCCTTGAACATTACAGCTTCACATTGACCAACTGAACTTGACCAACCGAACCATTGTAGACTTGGGATTAGTTGAATCTCAAATGATTCCTTCTTATCTTTCAAGTATAGTTTCAGTTCATTATATGTGAATTTTAACTTATTGTTATGATTGCATCAAAATAGTCATCAACAGTTTTCTGGCGCTAGAAGGAGGGCCTTCCTGAGTTAGGTTTCATTTCAAACTGGCTAACGACAGTGATAGAGTGACTAGGTCTAGGTCCAGTTCAGGAGATATATTTGTGCAACTACCTGATACAAGGCGAAGTAAAAGCCCTTTAATTTGGAATCCAAAGATATCGCAAGCAGGAAGTTCATCTGGAACACCTCCTGGGTCACCTTTTAACATCCGTAGTATTGTAAGTCCTGACAGATCACTATTCAGATCTTTAAATCTTGGTTCAGGCACTCCTGGAGGTCTCAATCCTCCTCTAAATCCTAATCCACCAATCAATCCAGGTATTTATGCAAGTTCAAGTCAAGCTCAAACACCTGCAATGGCTTATTTTGATGTCAATTCTCCCATACTCTTCAATGATTATCATGAGATGCCAAAAAATCTGGAAAAGATATGTCCCAAATACCAGTTGCATCAGGACCCAGAAGATCATATTAGAATATTTAAGGAAGCATGTTTTAGGGCTATGTTAGAGCACGAGGATGTTGTGTGTAGATTGTTTCCTTACACCTTTAATGAGCAGGCCTCTAGCTGGTACGTAAACTTACCAAATGGTTACATTTCTTCCTGGGTACTTATGGAAGAAGCATTTCTGTCAAGATTTAGAGGACCCATTGACCCTTGCGCTTTATATCATAAATTGGCTGCTATAAAACGAGGTGAGGGAGAGCTAATTGATAATTTCAATGACAGATTTCAAAAGGCCTATTCTAGGCTGGTAGCCCCTTATACCATAGATGATGCTCCCTTGTTGGCTATGTACTATGCTGCCTTGGATCCTTTAACCGCCATGTTTGTCAAAAGAAAACCTGACATAGATTCAATATCCAAAGCCTATAAAGAGGTAGCCTCAGTGAACCAAGAAATGAGACATACAACTTATAGTCCATTTGTCAATGGAGGAAATTTTGGGGTGCAGAATCAGGCACACCCATGGAATGGAGTCCCTGTGCAGCATGCTCCACTAGTAAATCCGGTTCCTTCTTACACACCTGTGTATAATCCTACTCCAATCCAAGCTATAACTCCTTACATGGCTAGTACTTCCAATAACAGTCAAAATAATGGTCAGCCTTTCTTCCAACTTCCTAGAGATGTAACTGTGGCAAAAGCACAAGAGGATAGGGAAGAAATCAAAGAGATTACTGCACATTTGAAAAGATTAACAACCGAAGTGACACAGCTAAGAAATGAGAACCTCTATGGAAGAAGCAACCAAAACTACAATCCACATCAAAATCACAACCAAGGCCAAAATCAGAATTATAGTCTCAATCAAAATCAGCAGTACAATCAGAACCAAAACTACAATCAGCATCAAGGCCCCAGTCAGGGGCAACCAATGCAAAATAGGGGGCCAGTGATAGATAATAGGACCTGGGGCAATAATAACAAAAATCAGAATCAACCTAGGCCACCCAAGACATGGAACACTGGGCCCAACAATGGTACTCTGGCTTCTCCTTTTGAGAATATAGATAATCATGGTGCAAAACAAACAACTAGCATACAAATGGCCAGTACAGCACCCAAAAATTGGTGCAGATTTCACAATACCAATGCCCATGCTGAGCACGACTGTCCACAGTTCCACTTGGCAGCTAGTATTTTCAACATAGATGTACAGCCTCCTACCTCTGAATTTCTCATTCCTAAGGGTAATGAGGTAGTACCCTCAGAATATGACACAGCATTAGTCTTAGAAACGTTTACCTTTGCAACTACAGAAGAGAAAGAGGATGAATTGCTAGAGGATGAACCATACTGTTGTGAAAGTCTTTATCCTGAATCAGCCTTTGTGTTAAATGCTTTTCAGTTTCCTTTTGAATCTGAAAATGAGATATTAAATGAAACAGAAGAGGTGCAGGCCTTTCAACAGACAAATAAAAGCCACACCTACAATTTGAGGAACAACCCTAGGCCGGGAGGACCTTTCACCACTTCCACTCCCCTGAATAACATCAATACACCCCCAGATTAGAATGCTAGCAACAATCCTGCCATACTTAAAGCTAGTCAGCACACAAATAATGGAACAACAGTGCAAAAGGATCAAACAAGCAAGACAGAAGCAATAGAGACAACAAGATTAATGAATTACTTATCAGAGGAAATAAAGAAAATTAAGGTCAGCATACCTCTAAATGAATTATTGAAGACCCTAGGGATCAGAAATGCTTTTTTAAAATCCCTGGATACATCCATAACGAACAAGGTGTCTGCTGATATAACTGTTCCTAATAGTGATTCACCACCTAAGGAGAAGGGTAAGAAAGTTGAGCAGCCTTCCAATACAAATGTGGTAATACATGCGGATAAGAGGGATACTCAACCTTTCTTATTAACTGTTAGGTTGTGTGGGAAGAATATACACAATTGCATGGTAGATTCTGGTGCTTTAGCCAACATAATGCCCTTAGGAATATGTAAAACTCTCGGGCTGACTCCCACCAAATCTGCCAAGGTTGTCACGCAATTAGATAAGACTGAGGTTAGCGTGATAGGAGAACTCATGAACATTCAAGTGCAATTAGCTTCAGACCCTAGGGTAAGCCAAATCATTGACATTCAAGTAGTGGATATACCCGTAAATTATGGAATGTTGCTAAGTAGGGATTGGTCCAAGACATTAAACGGATATATGGCTACTGACTTTTCACACATGTGGTTACCTTGGAGAGGCATCCCAAACCAGATCAGAATAGAGGCAGAGCCCAGAATGAAACATATGATAACAGAGTATAATCAAACTAATGAAATATTATATGCTGCTGTTGAACCAGGTGTCTATAGAATTACCAACAATGGGATGCAGATTGAAGAGATTATGATGTTAAACATTAGAAAGAAGGGTGTCAGCAATAGAACGGCACTATTCATTGAGTCTGACGGAAATTCTTCAGATGAAGAAAATAATGCAATAGACAAATTTGGTCGTGCCATTAGACGAGAGGTGGAAGAGTGCGTTACACACAATCTCCCAGTCCAATGTAAGTTATATAAAAATAGGTGTAGAGTCCATGATAGGCAACATTCTGAGGAGAATTGTGAAATATGCAAAGATATCATTGAATATGAATACAAAAAGTGCATAGGGAGGATAGAGTCACAAGAGAAAAATGAGAATCCTGATCCGACACAGAGATATGTTCAGGATAATATAGATGCCTTGATTCCAGATTTAGGAAAAGAAATAGAGGACAAGGGTAGTTATCTTTCTGACTTGCAAACTAAAAACACACATATGCAAGATAACCAAATGGAAAAGCCCATGAATAAACAAGATAACACCCCACAGGCAATAAAAGGGACAAAGTATGCCAAGGTAAAAGATCAAAAAAGTAAAGATGGCATGTGGACGTTAAAATGTGATGGGTCCAAATCAAAACAGGGCGCAGGTGCGGGTATTGAACTCATAAATCCTCAAGGTAAATCACATTTGGCAGCATATAGATTACAATTTTCCTGCACTAACAATATTGCTGAATATGAGGCCCTAATTTTAGGACTTGTCATGGCCATCAAGAAAGGGGTAAAAACCATCAGAGTATTTTCAGACTCTGAATTAGTAGTCAGACAAGTGAGGAAACTATATGCCTGCAATTATAAGAAAATGATTAGTTATAGACATAGAGTATGGGGTTTAATGGATTCATTTGATGCTTTTAACATAGAGCATATTCCTAGAGAGCTGAACCACAGGCTAGATGCGTTAGCAGTTGCTGCTAGTATATTAGAACCATTGACACTGTCAGGATTAAGACGATTTGCTGTTGAGCTAGTTAACGTGCCCAGTATACCAGACAACGTTACACACTTTCAGGTATTTGGAGAGGATCAGCAAATTATTAATTTTCTGACTTGTAATGAGGCATTTGAGGCCCAAATCATTGATGAACAAGAAAGGCCTGAAGTAACATGGGACGAAGAAGATATGATCAACTTAAAGAGCAACTTCTTACCAAAAGGAGTAATTGAATTAGAACACATCTTTGACTTCGACGGAATAATAAGACAGAAAGACTTACCCAAAACAGAAGGGGGTAAGTATGATTTACATAACTTAGGGACTGAGCTAAATCTGCAAAGTGTACTAATTGGGAAAGCTTGCTCTGAGAAAATTAGAAAAGAGGTTCTGGACGTTCTGAAAGAATATAAACATGTCATAGCATGGACTTATGAAGACTTGAAAACATTTGATGAGTCCATCATAACTCACGTAATACCTTTAAGAAAAGAAGTCAAACCATTTAGGCAGAAACAGAGCCCTGTAAATGCCATTCTAGAGCCTTTAATCTTTGAGGAAGTTAAAAAACTACTGTCCACTGGAATAATTTTTCCAGTCAGACATTCTGTCTGGGTAGCTAACTTAGTACCAGTGAGGAAGAAAAATGGAGACATCAGGTTGTGCGTAGATTTTAGAAATTTGAACAAAGCTTCTGAAAAGGATAATTATCCTTTGCCCCCAATAGACGAAGTACTGCAAGCAGTAAATGGCGCAAAGATGATGTCTTTTTTAGATGGTTTTTCAGGTTATAACCAGGTCTTAATTGATAGAGAAGATAGACTAAAAACCACCTTCACTTGCAAATGGGGAAATTATGCGTATAGAAGAATGCCTTTTGGTCTAATTAATGCAGGTGCCACTTTTCAGAGGGCCATGGACGTTGCATTCCGTGGATTATCAGGTAAATGCATTGTTGTGTATATGGATGATTTAACTGTATATTCCAAGGATGCATCCACCCATGCTGAGGACCTCAGAAAAGTACTCCAGCGATGTGAAAGGTATGGGATTTCCCTTAATCCTAAGAAATGTATATTTGGCGTAACTAAAGGTAAATTATTAGGCCATGTCATTTCTGAAAATGGAATTTCAATTGATTTGGATAGAATAGAATCCATAAAAAATTTGCAAATACCAAACAGTAGGAAAGAATTGAAATCATTTTTTGGTAAAATTAACTTTGTTCGGAAGTTTATAACAGGTTTTGCAGAGATCGTGCAGCCGTTGAATGCCATGTTAAAGAAAGATGCACAGATGGAATGGATGCCAGTGGCCAAGGCCGCATTTGAAGATATCAAGGAGGCAATTTCTAATGCTCTTGTATTGGCAAGTCCAGACTACACAAACCCGTTTTACATCTACTCCTTTGCATCTTCTCATTCTCTCGCGGCTGCCTTGACACAGAAAGCTGAAAATAATGAAGAGAGGCCCATAGCATTTATGAGTGCGCCTCTGAAGGATGCACAGCTGAGATATCTAGATATCGAAAGACAGGCATTCGCATTAGTGAAGGCTGTGAAAAAATTTAGACACTATATTCTGCGCAACCAGATTAAAGCCATAGTACCAGACGCAGCAGTAAAAATGTTGCTGATGCAAAATGAGCCTGGAGAAAAAAGAGCCAAATGGATCACCACACTGCAAGAATTCGACATGGAGATCATTCCCGCAAAGCTGGTCAGAGGGCAGGCGTTGGTGCAGACAATAGCAAACATGGATCCAAATCTGATAAAACAACAATATGTATTGAATTCCCAAGACGCATCAGGCTGGTACGATGATTTAAGCACCTTCCTGATAGCTGGAAAGTACCCAAGCAAGATGAAGGCTTCCCAGAGGAGAGCTTTGAAGATTAAGGCACAGAATTATATGGTGCAAGGAGGTCTTCTATTCAGGAAGAACCATGATGGAATTTACCTGAGATGCATAAACAGAACTGAAGCTGATAGAGTGTTGACAGAACTACATGACAAGTACGGAACCGGTCATGGTTCCCATTTAGCTACAACACACAAAATACTGAGAGCGGGCTATTACTGGCCCACTATGTTCAAAGATACTAAGAGTCACATCAGAAGTTGCCACACCTATCAGACTGCAGCAGACAAAGGGAGAAATCTGGCCAATCCACTGCAACCTGTGATCGAGTCCAGACCGTTTGCACAATGGGGCTTGGATTTTATCGGAGTTATCAATCCCCCATCTTCTGCAGGACACAAATTTATATTGATGGTAACGGACTATTGTACAAGGTGGACTGAGGCCACCTGCTGCAAATTTTCCACGACTGAGGTAGTTATCAAGTTCCTTGAAGAAAACATTATCACCAGGTTTGGAACGCCCTATTCATTGGTATGTGATAACGGCCCTGCTTTCTCTTCTTTAAAATTTTCTAAATGGGCATTTGAATATGGGATTATTCTAAGGTTTTCTTCAAATTATTACCCTCAAGGTAATGGACTGGCTGAATCAACAAACAAAATTTTATTAGACATAATCAAGAGGTTAATTGCCAAAAGTCCTAGAGAGTGGAATACCCTATTAAGATATGCATTATGGGTAGACAGGACCAAGTTTAAAACAGCTTTAGGTAGCACACCTTATCACTTAGTTTATGGGACTGATCCCATACTTCCGGTTAATCTGAGAATACCAACCTGGAAGTTTGCCAATGAATATCTAGGCTTTGATAACCATAGGGAAGCCAGAATAGTGCAAATGTTACAACTAGAGGAGAAAAGAGGTCAAGCCCTCGAGAAGTTTGCCAAACACCAAGCGGTTGTTAAGAGGTGGTTTGACAAAAGGGCAAGAGTCAAAACATTTAGGATATCAGACTTAGTGTTGTGCTGGGACAAAGCACATGAAAAGAAAGGAAGCCATGGAAAATTCGATAAATTATGGCTGGGTCCATTACAAATCTCAGAAATAATAGGAGATAACACCTTTAGACTTAAGACCTTGACTGGAGAAGATGTGCCATTACCAGTTAATGGCCAACATTTGAAACACTACTTCCAGACTTGAGGTAAAAGGAGGGGGGGCAGTCCCTTTTTCTTAATGTAAAGTGCTATAGATAATGTACAGTTCTTCTTTTGCTGTTTTCTTTTGGGCTGGCTGTTTGTATAGCTTGTCTTCTATTTGTTTTTGCTTTTTTGTTTCTTTCTGTTTGTACAGTTTTTTCTTTTGTTGTTGTGTTGTTTGTACAACCTGTTTGTTTGGTTTGTTTGTTGTCTCCTCAGCAGGGATCTTTATTTTACTTTAGAGTATTAAGGAGCAAAACTAGCAACCATTCAAAACAGTATAAAATTTAGGGTATTCAAGTTAATCATTTACAATTTACACATAACTTGTCACTGTCATGAATGTAGAGAGTTGTTCATCTTCTGAAGTTTTGTATTCAATAAATGTGATTGAGAATTCGAAGCAGGTTTCTCACGATGACACACCTAAAATCCTTGGGTTTGTTGAACTTACCAGTGTAGATATTAGGTGAAAAATCAGAGGTCACCCTTGCTACCATTACAATTCTCAGCTTAATTTCAGCAAGTGCCCACTCCTTGCATCATGAAGTTACAAATTGCTATATCTTATGAAATCTTTCAAAATTAGAAAACAAAAAATAAATAAATAAATAAAGCGGATTATACTGAAAATCCAGATTAAGCCATCTAAGTAACTCTACCAGGGCTATAGACGCTCACTGGCAGTGGGGCTCTACTTAGGAGAATTGTAACGATAACCTTGCCGGGGCTATAGACGCTCGCTGACAGTAAGGCTCTATCCGGTCGGCTATGAGGGAATATCCTCACCTACGTAGGCTAATGTCAGTCACTGGTTTGTTCAACCGATCTTCAAGATGAGGATAATTAATCACATGCACACAACTAAACTGAAAATGGAAGTTCATGCATCTTTATTGAATACTTTGAGTCTCAAGCTGAATAGTAATTTGCAGGAAAGATAGTTGGAAGTTATGAGTTCATTTCATCTAGTTTCCTTGAACACTCTGAATTTAATTGTTTTGTTTTGGTTACTAGTTGTTGTGATGTTCACAACACGCCCCATTATGCTCCTTAGCAAAATGGGGACCCCTGCTGATGTTTTGCTTTTTGCTTCTGCTTGTGTTTGTATGCTCTCTGGCGGTTTGGCAAAAATGAGTCAGGTGCATCATCATCATGAAGGTCAGGATGAGGTTGATCATCATCATGAGGTCAGTTTGTCAAAGTTCATATTTTGTTTCTGTGACCTCATATTTAGAAAGAGCTTGAAATTCCATGCAGGTTTGCCTTTTATTTCACTTGAAAATTCATCCATATGTGGAAGTTATGCACGGTCAAAGTTTTGGTCAAACCTAATAATCGCAAGTGATCATCATATTTTTTATCCTGTCATATTGTCAAGATCATCATGATCTTGGTCTATCACCCGATAAAAATCATGCAGTCGCAATATCCGGACGTCAATCTTAGGTGGTAGTGCCCTTTACCCGTCAAATGGCCTTATGCGCATTATGCGCATCATGATTTTAGGAGGGTCATATTTTATAAACTTGGTTTTGCTGTATGAAGACATCATTATCATATTTGAAAAGCCCCCCCGATAATATCCTGAGGTTCAAATATCATGATGACGTCAACTTTAAGTCATAGTAAGCTTTCCCCATCGAGCAGTCTTTTGTATCGCGAGCATCATCATGATATTTTAACATTACCTGATCTTATAATATCATGATGATATTATAAGATCACCCTGACTTAGAAAATCCACCATCGGCATATTTGCATGCGCATGTTATAATCCTATCGGAAGGTCATCATCATGATATTTGCTAAAGTTCGCAAAGATGATGATGACGTCTTCATATCCTCCTGATCTCCTTCAGCTTATCATGATGATCACCCTATCTTTTAAGAAGAAGGTGATATTCCATTCCTCAACAGCATGATCATATTTTACAATATCACCCTAGCGCAAATATCATGATGACCTCAACTCATCCTTATGCTCCGAAGACGAAATATGATGGTTACGTCATCATGATAATTCGATGAGGAGGATCATCATATTTTTATCCTGTCATATTGTCAAGATCATCATGATCTTGTTTGTTCACCCGATATTTCGTGAAGTCCTCCTGCCGAGAAATACAACCTTTTGCTAAAATCCTAATGATCATCATCATCACTTTTCCCTTCGGCAGGATATTTTCTAAAACATGATCCGGTTAGCAAAATATCATGATGACGTCATGTTCTAAGTTTAACAAAGGCTCCGGATATCATGATGACGTCATCCCGATCTGATAAATGAAGAAGCTAGTATCCTGATGATCATCATCATCACATTTTCCCTTCGGCAGGATATTTTCCAAAGCACGATCCGGTTTGCGAATATGATGATGACGTCTTATTCTAAGTTCGACAAAAGCCCCAAATATCCTGATGATCATCATCATCCTGATCTTTCAAGAGGGTTGCCTTGGCCGCTAAGGGGTCATATTACATTCATCATCCTGATCATGCTCCTTAGGTGACCCGATATCCTAATTATCCCCCTGATCTTAACTGAACATGATGATGACGTCATTTTTTGCATTTTAATGAAGCCCGAATATGACGATGAGATCACCATCATTTTCCTTTCCTCAGCAGCAGGATCATATTTCATATCCTCCTTTTCTCCTTCAACATGATGATGATGATGATGATGTTGTTCTTTTCCCCATTACACAGGAGCGAAACATCCTGATGACGTCATCTGGACCTTCGGAAGGGAGAGCATCATATTTCCAGAATATCATGCTGATGAAGTGAATATCGGCCAACATGTTTTTTTGACACGCCGATAGCGATAGTCATGCTGATGGGCGGGAAATGAAGCGGTGGAGTTTTAAACTATTTTTTGGCGCCTGTGGCATTTTTTCGGTCAGCGATGGTTGACCCGATGGGTTTTGAGCAGTCTGAATGTGTTTTGAACGCGTTTTGAGAGTATTCTGGATCCGATTTCCACATTTTGCGCAGTCACCTGGATTTAAATGATTATTTTAATTTCCTGCTGTTTATGTGATAAATGAAATACTTATTGCTTGTCTTGTCTTGCAGGCTTGCAGTTGAGGAAGCAGTTGGAAAGTCAACACAGTGACCTCATGGAGGAAGGAAATCTAATCTCAGGAGCAGGAAGATAAGGATGAAGTGCGAAAAAGTCAAGGCCATTCAAGTGAAGAACAAGGTTGCAGCTGAGAGTATTACTACAACAGACAAACAAGAGTTATTGCTGAGCTGCCGGAACTTCTCAGAAGGGGCAATGTTTCGCCCAGATTTGACACTGCTTAGAGATATTTTGAAGAACTGGTTCACCTGTATTTATTGCTGTAACCAAGGGTTTGAACCAGGGGTTTGGTTAGGTTTTTGTTGTAGTTAGGACAATCAGAATGTCTTTATATTGTGCCTCTCTACACTGTAATACTTTACAACAGGGATTTTAGGAAAACAACAAGGGTTACAACAGGATTTTTCTTTTAGGAACATACAGCAAGTTAGCATAGTTTAGAGGAAGAAGAAGGAGGTCACCTGTTTGTCTGCAGTAAGGTGCGCGTGGAATGTCTGGCTGCCTTACTGTATCTGTAAATCTTGTAAGTTCTCTGTACTATGATCAATGAAACTAAGAGTCATTCCTACATTGTAAATCATGTATGACTATTCGTTTCTAATACAATAGAATCTAGAGTTCTGCATCTATCTTCTGAGTGTTCTCCTGCCCTTCTTTGTGTTTTGAAATATTTTCTTTGAGAGCTTGCAATCTTAAATGTATGTTTGTGAAAATGCTCAGAACTTACATTTAAGGTTTTTACTGTGGATTTGATCAAATTACTGTAGTATTTACATAGTGCATAACAGAAACAATTAGATCCTTCGGTAGATTAAATGAGGTATAGATTAGATCTTTCTAACTTTTCCCAACCCATCTGAAATATTTAGCTGAAAACGTAGAATTCTAAAGGAAATTGTCTCAAAGTTTGAAGAAGCATGCATAACAGAGCTATAAGTAGACAGTTTTCATAAATAGATAAAGAAGAAAGCTGCAAAAAATTCAAGAAAACCATCTAAAACTTGCAGCACAGTATCACTTTTATGCAAAGGAATGAAAAGTATTGACATATCTCATGACCTTTTTGCATATTCTTAGTCCAGTAAATCACCAAACAAACCTAAACTACGTAAGGCCCCTTGAACATTACAGCTTCACATTGACCAACTGAACTTGACCAACCGAACCATTGTAGACTTGGGATTAGTTGAATCTCAAATGATTCCTTCTTATCTTTCAAGTATAGTTTCAGTTCATTATATGTGAATTTTAACTTATTGTTATGATTGCATCAAAACAGTCATCAACACATTCGTTTCCTAAGGATTCATGCATCTGACCTAGCTCCAGGAATGCTGCGATATGCTCTGGAGGTCCCTGACGATGGAGCTCAAACATTTGCGTTAGTGGAGCTGGATGAGCACAATCTACCGGTAGCTCCACCGGTAGCTTGAGGTAGTGACAGGGTCGGTTGTTTTTGGCACTTGGGGTGGCTGTGGTTGTGGTGTATTTCTCTAGTGTCTTCCTAGGGTGGTGTTTTACTGGTGCTGTCGGTTGGTGTTTATGGGTGCCCTTTGCGGTGTGGTGTGTTTTCATGGTGCTGTTCAGATGGTTTTTTGATGATGGTTTTGGTTGTGGTTGGTTTCTCCTCTCATGGTGGATGGGTGCGGTGGTGGTGGTGTGTTGAGGGTTTGGAGTTCTCCTTCTCTCTTTTTGGAGGTTTTTCCTTTTAAGTTATGTTCTTTTTCTTGGTTCTTCTGGCCTGGTTGGGGCCCCATTTTGTTTTTTACTGGTTATCGCTCAAACTCTCATTTCTTCTATTATGTACAACTGCTTCTAATACTAATTTTTGGGTGCTCTGCCACCTTTTTTTGTTAAAAAAAGATTTGCATGTGAATGGTAGCTAATGGTGATTACATGTGAGAATATACCCGCCCAAATCCATGCAAATAGGAAGACCAATCAAAATAAAATAAACCCTATAATTCTATCTCCTTGATCTTGATTTCATTCTATCTATTTGTTTTTCTTGTCATCATTGATTTAAATGTATTCGAGGCATATAGAAATAAATTGAAATAAAGTATGATAATATTTTGCCTAACAGTAACCGGATTACCTATAGAGGGATGAGCTCTTATAGAGTTCAAGGAAGACAACTCCAAGGCACACTTCCACTCCCGTGGATGTAACATCCAGCATCCATGTTGCATGATTTAGCCCTTCTGTGATTTTGGGAACTCCCTCAATTGTCTCAAGGTATTTAATTAGCATTTGTGGTAAACATAATCATAAATTGTTGATATTAGCCCATAATTATCTAGACAACTTTACAATGACCTGAGAGCATCTAAGACTAAGATCAGATTGTGGATACTAGATCTAAAATAATATAAAAATGTATGAAAATATGCATATCCTTTTAGTGTGTAAGGTTGCTCCATTGTAGTAGAGTTGATTGGCAAGATTTCCTTGTGGGAAGGTGTGGTAATGACGATGTTTATGTTGAGCCCTCAGATGCCCAAATCAGTAATGAAATAACTCTCTCAAGAATCCATGTGCAGGTCGATGAACACAATGAGATTGCTGAAAAACTCTAGATACTAGACTTTAACTTCATTAAAAGAACTTGCAAAACTCACAGACTTAGAAAAAAATGGGGTAAGATAACTATGCGTGCCAAAATGTGAAGGTAGAAATTCACATATCAAGATAAATTAAAGAGAATAAACTAAACAAAAAATCATACATTCCTTCCCAAATAACTTCAACCTCACTGATTGAGCATATTGGAATACACCCAAATTCCAATGGATTGCTCCTTTGACCTTCGTGGATATGTGGATTGCTCCATTAAAATAACATAAATTTGAACCTACAACATCCACCCCTATTATCCCTCCACCTATTCCTAATCATGAGCCTACAACATCCACCCCTATTATCCATCCACTGAATCCTAATCCGAAGCCTACAATAACATCTACCATTATTATCCATTTGTTATCTTGTCCATCCACCAATACACTTATGCAGGATGAGATCCAATGGCTATTAACAAGGAATAATGCATCTCCATGTCATCAAACACCTATCCTTGAGCCTATCCAAGAGCCTTCAGACAACATGTCTAGTCCTCCAAATATATCAGGTAGTCCACAACCCATCAAGACTATTGAAGAGTCTCCAACCATTAGTCCAAGTCAAGATCCATTATACCCTCATGTTTTTGAGCAACTACAGCCTATCAACCCTATCCAAGAGTCTCCCATTTCCATTTCCATCTAAAACCAAGAGCTATGTCAAGGGTCTAATCTAAAGAATGTGGAAACAACCCTTTATCTAAATCAAGATCAAAGCACCTTCTTCCAACCCATCCATAACCTATATATTCTCTATGATCAAGATATTATCCATGATCAAGTTCCTAACCATGAGCAAACAATCAAAGTTCAACCCATCCATAACCAATATATTTTCTATGATGAAGATATTATCTATAATCATGAGCCTATCCATAATCCCATAACCATTTATGAGCAAGATATCTAAACTTATCCTATTCACCCTCCACCTAATCCTATCCATGATCCAACAACATATACTTCCATTGATGAGACACTTGACTCCCAAGTAAACATAGATGATCAAACAAATATCTTGGATCTTAATGAACATAATGATACTCAAGATTCTATTCATCCTTCATCGTCTACTATCAACCATATTGCAAATCCATCATATCCTATTGGTCTTACCACCTTCATCCATGAATGTTCTTCCTTAGGAGAGAATCAACCTTTATCTACCACCTCATCCTCTCCATCAAATAATGAGCTCGCATCTAGTGTCCAAACCACCCATAGTCCCATTGTCCACCACATACTCAAAAAATGAACTATCAAGGTAAAGGATTGGGCCTTCAAGAACGTGGTATTTTGAAGCCCATACATGTCACAGTCCCTCCACGATCATATGGTCTTGGTTTTATATGCTGAGAAAAATAATCTCAAAATGTTGGTATTAACCCCATGCCTGTTAAATCCACCCCTTTCCAGCACAAATCACATCATACTCCCAAAATATGTGTTTTCATTCCTCCTCCATCATCATACAAATCCTAATTTAGCATGTGACCATGCACCTTCTTCCATCCACTTTACCTCCACTACTTCCAACTGTTGATATCCCTCCATCCCCTCTACATCCACTTATCCCAATGCTTAATATCCCTATCATCCAATCCCATTATCAATTTATCCACAAATCCACTTTTAATCCCTCCACCCATAAATCCCCTCACATACCTAATCATGATCAACAAATTTACACATCGACCAAACATGAAGCTTCCACCAAGTCCATGGGATTCACAAATAAAAATTTTGATGCCTCTACCCATAAAGAAAAACATCCTAAAGATACTTATGCCTTAGGGCATTAATGGAAAAGTTATAGCAAAATCTATCCAAAAGGCTACCCAAGCCCATACTTTCACAAGAAAAGTCCAAAAATAAAATAGTTAGGGTCCCTAAGCAAAATGTAATCAAGTCAAATGAAG
The DNA here is from genome assembly GCA_027924645.1 of Cunninghamia lanceolata. NCBI lineage: Eukaryota > Viridiplantae > Streptophyta > Pinopsida > Cupressales > Cupressaceae > Cunninghamia > Cunninghamia lanceolata. The sequence continues at coordinate 3,427,132 of BSBN01000396.1, read as the reverse complement.
CATCCACATCCCAAAAATCTCAAAAATATCACTTCATCAAAAAATCTAAAATTCCTTAATCCCATAAATCCCAATGCAAAAATCATAAAAATACTAAGTCTATGTGGGTACCTAAATTCTTTTGACTACTACAACATGAGATTCTCTAGGATCAGCTTGAAATCTAGCGACAATGCCAACTGCATTCATAATATCAAGTCTGGTATGAGTTAGATAAAGCAGTCCTCCAATCATTGATCTATACCTCTTCTGATCGGCCATAGGGGAATCATCATCTTTACTCAACTTGCATCTGGTTACCGTAGGAGTACTCATTGGTTTTGAATCCTCCATTCCAAACTTTTTCAACAACTCTTTCACATACTTAGACTGAGATATGAAGATGCCTTTTTCTGACTGAATGATTTGTAGACCTAAGAAGAATTTCATTTCACTAAGCATGGACATCTCAAATTCACTTTGCATTTGATCAGAATTTTTTTTACACATACTCTCATTTCCACCAAAGATGATGTCATCAACAAATACCTCAACAATCAAGATGTTTTCATGATCAATTTTGAAATAAAGATTACTGTCAGTAGTGCCTTTGTTAAAGCCCAACTTTAGAAGATACTTATCTAATCTTGCATACCAGGCTCTTGGGGCTTGTTTAAGTCCATACAATGCTTTCTTCAATTTGCAGACCTTAGCTTCTTGTTCAGATAACTGGAATCCTTCTGGTTGCTCAATGTAGACTTCTTCCAACTCTCCATTCATGAATGCTGACTTGACATCCATCTAGTAGACTTTGAAATATTTGTAAGCAGTAAAGGTAAGAAATAATCTGACTGCTTCAATTCTTTCCATCAGAGAAAAAGTTTCTTCAAAATCAATTCCCTCTACTTGAGAGTAACCTTCGCACACCAGTCTTTCTTTGTTTCTCACAACTTTACCATCTTCATTCAATTTATTCCGGAAGACCCATTTAGTTCCAATTACATTTTTTATTTTCAGGTCTAGGAACAAGATCCCAAGTATGATTCTTTTCAATTTGCATTAATTCTTCTTCCATTTCTTTTACCCAACTTTCATCATTACAAGCTTCATTCACTAATTTTGGTTCAATCTTTGAAATCAAAAAATACTCCTCTTGTTCTTCAACAATTCTTCTTCTAGTTTGAACACCTTTGTTATTATCTCCTATGATCTAATTTTTAGGATGATTCAATCTTACATACCTGGGAGTTTTGGGATTTTCTTCAACTTTTGATTCTTGAACTTGTTTCTCAACATCTGCATTAACTTCTTGAGTAACTAGATTCTCTTGAGTAAACTAAACTTGCTTTCCTTCATTTGGACTTTCATTTTGATCATTTGATTCATATCCACAAAATCTTGAAGGTCTCTCCTTGCTTTCATCAACCTTGACATTAGCACTTTAACAATATTTTTCAATCTCTTGTTAAAGCACCGGTATGCCTTGCTTCAATTAGAATAACCTAGAAATATTCCTTCATCAGATCTTTCATCAAAATTGCCTAGATCTTCATATCTTTTTGATATAGCATTTACTAACAAAAACTCTAAAATATTTCATAGAAGGAGCATTACCAAACCATAGTTCATAAGGTGTTTTACCACAATTACCTTTGATCTGTACCCAGTTAAGAGTGTAGACAAGAGTACTTACAACCTCTCTCCAATAGACATGTGGAACATTTGCTTCCATCATCAAGGTTCTAGCAGCATCTTGAATAGTTTGATTCTTCCTTTCCAAAACTCCATTCTACTGAGGAGTCCTAGGAGCAGACAATTTTCTTCTTATTCCATGCTTTTCACAAAATGCATTAAACTCACCAGAGGTAAACTCTCCACCTTTGTCAGATCTCAAACACTTTATCTTCACACCAATCTAATTCTCCACCCTAGCCTTAAACACTTTGAATTTGTTAAGGGCCTCTGATTTCTCTCTCAAAAAAATGATCTACATCATCTGGGAGTGATCATCAATCAGAAACATAAAGTATATGTCTCCTTGCAAACTCCTAACCCTGGAAGGACCACACAAATCAATGTGCACAAGCTCCAACAATCTACTTGAAGATTGTTCTTTACTCTTGAATGTAGCTCTGTTATGTTTGCCTAATTGAAATTCTTTACACATGTTATTGGTAGGTTTCACAAACTTTGGAAGATCTCTTACAGCATGAGTAGCACTTATCTTGACAATGTTGTCAAAGTTTACATGACACATTCTCCTTTGTCGTAGCCAACTCTGATCAATCTGAGCAATCAAACAACTTTTACCAGTACCACTTAAATGAAAGATGTTATCTCTAGTCTATGTACTAGATGCAATCTTAGTTCCAGATCTTTCTAAAATTCTACATTTTCCATCCTTGAATCGGAGATCATATCCCTTGTCAACCAACTGTCCAACACTGAGAAGATTATGATTCAACCCTTCTACATACAAAACATTATTAGTGTTATTCTTACCATCAAGAGAGATGGATCATCTACCATGGATTCTACTAGCTGAATTGTCTCCAAACTTCACAATTCCACCTTCATACCTTTCCATACTTACAAACTTACTCTTATCGCCTGTCATATGATGAGAGTATCCACTGTCAATTACCCATTCAGCCTTTTCATCAACCTGAGCAGCCAAGGCTCTTTCTACATTCACACAACTAGTAGATTTAGTAGGCACCGGATCTTCTTCTTTGATAGCAATGAACACCCATTCATTTCCTGAGGTGCTTCCCTTATTATAATCATCATTAGTGATTCCTTCTTCAATAGGTTCTTGGACATAGTAGCATTTCTTCTAAACCATAGGTTTGTTAGGGTTTGGATTTGAAACCCTCTCTAGACATCTTGAGCAAAATGATCAATCTTATTGCAAGAAAAACATTTGAAAGGCAATTTTCCTTCATACTTACTGGATCCTATTGATAATCTTTTGGAAAAAAGAGCTTCAAGTTCTTCAAGCTCTGATTCATCTTATTCAAGATGTTTCCTTTCCTTCTCAAATCTGGTTAGTCTTCTTGAAGAGTTTTCACCTAGATCAAATCTTTGCTTTCCAAAAACACTAGCCTTAAATACAGATTTAGATTTAGGAAGAGAATCGCCAAACTCACTCATTTCAAATGCTGAGAGCTTACCAACCAACTGATCCCTTGTAACAGTTGGAACAGTCCTGATTTCCTTAATAGCAGTAAATCTATGCTTGTATGAAGCAGGTAAGGATCTGAGCACTTTGCCAACAATCTCTGATTCTTCCAAAATTCTACCAGCACACCTAATGCTACACACAAGTTCATTCACCTTCTGGATGTAAGAAGTGATGTTTTCATCTTCACTCATCCTTATATTTTCATAGCTATCCTTTAATCTCTGCAACTTAGCACATTTGACATATGCATCACCTTCATATAGAGTTTCCAACTTCTTCCAGATTTCATGAGTAGTTTTCAATTCCAGGACATTTGTCATTTTTGTATTAGTCAGGGCACTCAGAAAAGCTTCTTTAGCTCAAATGTTGTTTCTAGCATCTTTGAGTTGATGTAGAGTTGAGGGACCTTTCTCCAGAGGCTTATACTCATCCTTAGTTATCAACCAATAAGCATCACCCATGCATTGCAAATGGTACTCCATGCGACTTTTCCAAAGAGATTAATTTTTTCCATCAAATTTGAGACTGTCCTTCTTGTAAGTTGACATCCTAAATCTCCTCAAGTGGTTAAGCTTCTTTTAGAGGAACCAACTCTAATACCAATTGTTAATATAAGGGTAGACAATTGAGAGGGGTGGGGGTTTGAATCAGTTGTCACAAAAACTTTTTCTTTTGCTATATCTAATATTCTTCAACACTTATTAATAGATTAATGATGTAACCATGAAAGCATAAATCAACAACACATGAGAAGAAACATAATCAACACATATGACACTGAGATTTTTATGTGGAAACCCAGTTAAGGGAAAAACCACGGTGGGGGTTAACCCACAAGATTTATTCTCTATTAAAAGAATAGAAAAATGGGAAGGCACTTGCCTTCATGTGTACTTCATAGAGCTCATTTCTTAAAAGAGGCTCATTACCTACAGGAACATCTACAATGTTAACACAGAAAGATTGAACTGAGAAACAACATCTTCTTCATGCAAATTTCAGCTCCATTGAAGCACACATTACTTTTGCTCTGCCCCCAAACACTTCTTTTCTATCTCCTCATCCTTTTCTGCTCTTCCTCTTCTACTCTTCCTCTTCTCTACTCTGCCTTTCTTCCTTTCTAAGGATCTTATCATTTTCGCACAAGGATATCTTTCCACAATGCAACCACACATATTTATATGCTTCATCAACCTTGGAATAAACATCAAGGTCAGTACTACAAACATCTGACTTAATGTGAATCACTATACTATTGGCCAAGCATAGCTGGGATCCAAATCTTCCTCAAACAACATGCCACACTTCATAGAACCTCTCTTAGATCATCCGCAAAATGCACAAAGCATCCGGTCGGCCAAGACTGGAAAGAACAACAACACCCAAGGACAAATCTTCAACCACGAGCTTAATCCTCTATGTGGATCACCAACACAATAAGCACACGATCCAGAGATTTCCACAAGCACAATGTAATCAACAAGAACAACCGCACCACCTCAAATCACCAAAATCACTTGCATCTTCATACTAGAGCACAAGAACACCAACTGCCATGACTGTCACACTAGAAAGATTGCTTGTGGACCTTGAAACCACAAACCACTTGAGTTGAGGATACACACGAACATCCCAAACATACCTCTAGATCCACAGATCATAATATTCCAATGCAGATCAATCTGGACCAAATTCTTGTCACTCTGTCACCTCTGAACAACTACAAATCCCAGTTCTAATTAGATGGCCATAAATTCACAAATTCTTCATGCGGATCCTCAAATCTTAACTGAAGCATCTTCAGACAATCCTTCACAACACCCTTTGGTCTGTAGACTCTGATCTTCATCTCATTGGGAATGCAGAGCAATCTACTTCACTGAACTGCGTCATCTTCACTATCTTTTACAGAGAGATATGTAACTAAATTGTTTATTCCAGAGGCTAATTTTCTCAATATTCTCAACATACAAGTCTTCTAGAGTAGGATACAGTTGACACCAATGACAACAAGGATATGTTGACGTCAATGACAACACCGATTAGGCACATATTTTTAATAGCAGGTAGATATTACTGATATGAGTTGCTATTGAAGAGTAGTAGTGTGCAAGTATGTGCAGAGGAAAATAAGTGATGTCCTTTGCCATTGATGTCAAAGAGGGAGAGGAAATCATGTGAAAAACTTAGGGGGAGAAAGAGTTCAGATGTGTAAAGAGAAAGGGGGAGAAGGTAATAAATTTAAAATCATATCTTGATGGTTCTTATAGTTTTTCACATCAATGTTGCAATCAATGATAAGGGGGAGATTGTTGCAAGTATGTGCTTACCGGTGTTGTCATTGATGTCAACATATCTGTGTTGTCACTGGTCTCAACTGTGCTCTTGTTTTGATGCTTTCTTGTGTTGAGATAGTTGCTTTGTATCAACTTATATATGTGTTGAAGATAATGAGAAAGTATTCATGATATTGAATTTCCAAGTGCTTTTGAGAAAATTTACTCTCCCAGTGGAAACAGTGTGTTATAGAGTCTCATGGCTTACAGAAGTATAGTGTAGTATTTTGCTCCACATATTCTATATACTAAATATCTTTGTCTTTATATTGGAAGTTATGATAAGGGATGTTCGTAGTTGCTATGTTTCAAGTTTGAGCCTTTCAGTGTGAAGATTTGTGTGAGTTCTGTTGACTAGAGTAAAAACTACTTTTATTTGTATTTAATGGTGACAGGGAGAATGTATTTTGCTCTACATTCCTTCGCATTTAAGTTTTTCAGTTTATGGTTCTAGAATTAAGTTTGGGATGATGTTATGTGCCTTTAGTTCAAATGGTTCATGATTTGCTGCTCTGCAAGCAATGTTTCCTTTATGACAGTGGCCAACAGTAATTTTCAAGTGCTCTAGTTTGAAGAATCTTATGCATAAAGTGTTCAGAGGTTGTGTGGATGTTCTTGGTGTTTGTAATGTGCTTTTGGATGTCTCTAGATCATGTTCCTACCTTTTGATTGGTCCGCAAAGTATAATCCAAATTGTGGATGAAGTGTGTTCCTAAAAGTCTTAGTGTTAACTCCAGTCTTGGCTGACCTGGTTGTTCTCACTACTTGTGGTTATGCTTTAAAGATTGTGGAAGCATGTCACTACATGGAATATTGTAATTAAGTCCCATCTAAGGCATGGCATGGTCCGCATTTAGTCTTTTCTCTCTCAAATCTATTTAGTTCCAGACCTATCTTAATGTATGTATGTTTGCCGACCTTGGAGATTGCTCCAATGCTTGATGATTGTAATGCCAACCTTGATGTTAATTCCAAAGTTGATGAATTGTATAAAAGCATGTAATGAAGTGGTGAATTAGCGTTGTGTGCGTGAAAATGCAAATATAATTGTGTGTAAGTGAGGAAGGCAAAAAAGAAGAAAAATCAATGCACTTTAATGGAATTGAACCCTGGCATAGAGTAGATGCTACTATCTCAATTCACCAACACTGGTAGTGAGCTACCCACTGGTAGTGAGCCACCCCATTGGCAGTGAGCCTCTTCTTTTGCAGTGAGCATTCTGGATAGTGAGCCCTAAGGCAGTGAGCCTTTTATTTTCGGTATTATTATTACATATTATATTATGAGCTAACACTCACTGTGGTTTTTCTCTTATAGGGCTTTCCATGTAAAAATATGGTGTCTCATGTGTGAATGTGTTTAAGTTTCTAATTTTATGCTTTCATGGTTAAAATACAATAACAATGATTAAGTGGTTGATGTGTTAATAGTTTTAATGTTTTGGTTACAACTGATTCACCCCCCCTCTTAGTTGTCTTGTGATTTTCAACAGTTCTTCCATAGAAAGTGTCCATAACTCTTTATTAGAAGTCTCCCTTGATATCTAACTAGTTTTATAGTTGTTTCCACAACTAAATGTGAGTAGTGTATAATCTTCTTATGTCTTTCATAATCTTCAAATGTAGGCAAACCATTCTGTCTTATTAGATATTTCCATATCCAGGTGCCAACAACAACCAAAGAACCTGTTGGATACTCATAGTTATCATCATCTACTCTATGATGTAACAACCTATGTTTTGTCTCAACACATCGAGCCAACCAATACTTTGTTTCCTCTTAATTTCCCACAAGTGCGAAAACAACATACACATCTCCTGCAAAAAAATGATTTAATTCAATAAATTGTGACATATAATTCACATAAATACATGCATACATATATAATTATATATTACAAAATAATATACCTTCTTGTACAAGGTCTGAAACACAATCATATTCATTTGATGCAAACACTTGATTATCGTCATCAATTGTTGTTTGAAGTTGATCATGTCTTTCTATAGGTATCAAGGATCCTTGTTTCCATACTTCAACCCATTCTATATTTTCACATGCTTCCCAATCACCTACAATACAAAATTTACAAAAGTAGGCAAGCTCCCTAGTCTATGTGATTGCATTTGAACTCTTAAATGAATGTCATTTTGTTGATCCACTAATTGTCTCACAATCATGTCGAGTAAGAATATTCTCTTCTTCAACTAACCAAAAGAAACCTTGAATTATAGAGTTCTCACTTGATCCCTAGATAATGTTTTAGTACACCAATCCACAATTGCACACGTATCTCTAAATTTTTATTGCATCCTCAAATTTTAGTTTGTCTCAGTAAGAGCTCACTTCACACATGCTCCATCTCCATCATGTTCTCCTTTACCATGTGAAGCTTAAAAAAATCCTCATATGTTGGATATTGTTTTCTTTCTGATCCCTAAATAGCCAATAAAACATTCAAGCATTTTTGAATTTTCTTGTACAATTATCTGACCATATGAGATGTTGTACCATCTAGATTTCTCTTTCTTCTAAAATTTCATAAAATATTTTGAAATAATATTGCACAAACTCCAATGAGTGTAACTAGTCATCACTCAAATAGAAATGGTACTCCCTAAAAAATTTTCTATTATCTTCTATACTATCATCTGCATGTCTATATACAATATAAACAAAGATAGCCACCTGCATTGAATTATAGTACTGAGATTGAATTTCCTCTTGTAGAGAAAGAGTATAGTTTTCTTCAAAGTCAACCACAAATAGTATAGTTCCAATTGGAAATATTTTTTTACATGTGTGAAATTGTCCATCAAGCTACTGAGCATATTGGGAGTGTTTCATATGTTTGGATAAAATATTATCCTTAAATTCTTTGATGAATGCATGCACACTAATTTTTCTATGACTAACACGTAATGCTTTCCAAAATTTCCATCCTTTAAAGAATATTCAACATTCTTGAATCTTTTCACATCCACTAATTGTTGTCCAAATTCATGTGAAATACTTTCATGCATACATTCTCCTAACAATGAAACATTGTCACATCTATTGCATTGTACATAAATACATGGTTTTGAATAAAATAAGTATCCTTTAGATGTTTCACAAAACAAACCTACTATAAACTCCTTGATTGTTTGAGGTGGCATATTAATACTACATGTAGACACCTAAAATTATCCCATTCCCAAATCAAACATTCATCTGCCATATTTCACATTAATTAAATAATTCTTAATTATTTGATTAATTTCATCTATTGTTATGAAAATCAATCACTACATTATGCCTCCATATTAATTAAATAATTCTAATTATTGAATTAAGCTAATTTCCCTCCACACATTAATTAAATAAATTTAAATTATTTATTTAATTAAAGCTAATATTCCATTTTCTTCAAATAAATAAAATTCAATATTTTATTTATTTATCCATCTTCACGTGAATATAAATAATTTATTTATTTAATTTCCATATTATTCCCTCTCACCATAATTCACTCTCAATCAGAGTGGTTGACTAATCAATTAGTTTAGTTAACTAATCAATCAGTTTAGTTGACTAATCAATCAATTTAGTTAACTAATCAATCAATTGTTAACAAGTCAATCAATTCAGTTGATTAATCAATTAATTTAGTTAACTAATCAATCAATTCAGTTGACTACTCAATCAATTCAATTAACAAATCAATCAATTCAGTCAACTTACCAATCAAATCTATTAACTCTCCTAATTCATGAGAGGACAAGGAGACTTGTCACTTTCCCATTTGTTCAAATCCTCTCATCCAATTCCAACCATTGATCTCTCTGATCATTCTTCACCATGAATCTTCATTTCTGAAGTTCTATAAATAAAATGTATTCCACACCTCTTGATCATCTCTCATTTTCTAATAAACTTATGTTGTTTCAATTCATTCATTCACTTTGGGAGATCAAAGTTATGTTGTTTTAATGGAGAAATCCACATATCCATGAAGGTGAAAGGATAAATCCATTAGAGTTTGGGTGCATTCCAATACGCTCAATCGGTGAGGTTAAATTTGTGTGTGAAGAAAGGTATGATTTGTTGTTTAGTTTATTCTCTTTAATTTATCTTTGTATGACCCAGGGGAACTAAATGCATTTTCATCACATGGTTTGATTTCAAGAAGTTTGAAGAGTGTTCTTTTAAGCATCCATTGTAAAAACATCTCAGCCTCATCTTTTGGTGGAGGATTGGAGGAGCATGGTGATGACAGTAATGTAGGGCTTGATGGATTGGAAGATTGGTGGATCAATGGACTAGGATTGAGATTACATGGAGGTGTTGGGATAGGACTAGTAGGCTCTTGGATTGGCATTTGATTGAATAATGATGTAGGGTACCCATAGGATGCATAAGCTAGAGTGGTGTTCCCCTTGTCAAAGGTACTATGAGGACTTAAGGGCACATGAACTTGGTGCAAAGGGTAACTTAGCCTTGTGTGTTCTTGTTGTGAAGAAACTTGATAGTCTTGTGAATGGATTTGGTGGTGAGGTGAAATGGTGGGATTAGTAGTCAGATGTTCTTGGGGTATGGATTGATATGGATATTGGTTAATATTGTCTAAGAAGTGGGATAGGTTGATGTAGGAGTACTGTGATATGTGGTGGATTAGGTTGGTATGAAGCTGAGGGGGATGACACATAGAATTGAGGGGGAATTTGTTGATGTTATATGGGTCATGGTATAGTGGATGATGTGTTAAATGAAGATTGTGGTTATGGTTTTTGAATGGAGAGGGATTGTGTTTGTGGAGTTTGGGATTGGTAGGTGGCTAGGAGTTGTTGTATGGTTTGTTGTTTCTATCGGACGGTGGCTTATAGTTGTTGGAATTGTTGGTGTTGTGGTGGGGTACTGACTTGCTTCTTTCTATATAACCACATAAATGTGTCAAACATTCTTCGGGTGCCATAAGGATTATCCTCTAGGTTCTTGTTTTCTATTAAGGTGGAATGTATTTATGCATATGTTTAAGTCTTTGTATTTTAACTTGTTCCTCAAAATATGAATCATGGTCTACAAGGTGCTCATCATCATTGGAACTAGAAGGATAGCTTCCTAGGATTGAGATTTTGGGTTTGGGATTTGACCTAGGCTTGTTAATGACCACAACCATTTTGACAAAGAATGCATTAGACGGGGCTCAAGAATGGGATTATGATTACAATGATAAAGAATTGAGTGTAATGAATATTATGTGGATGAAGTTGGATTAAGAATATGATGTGGGATGATGTGAGATTATGATTAGGATGATGAGATAAATGAAATTGATTAGGCTAGAACTAGAATGATGATGTGGAGTGATTAGGATATGATTAGGACATGAGATGGATGAAAGGGATTATTAGGTTTATTAGGGTGGATAATTAATATGGGATGAATTGATTGGATGAGATATAGATGAGTAGGATGAAGTGATAAGATGATGAGGATGATTAGGATGGGATTGGATGAGATTTGAGGATTAGGATAAAGTCGATTAGATTTGGATGAGGTGGAAAAGGTGATTAGGATGAAGTTGGATTAGATTGCATGAAAGAGGTGATTGGGAATGGTTTAAATCTTGACTTAGACAAATTAGCAAACAATAAAGTTCACACACATATGCATAGGTGTGCAAAAGATATTAATTTGAGATTGGGATTACGAAAATGCTCACACACATAATACACAATGACACCCTAGATTATTCAAGTGGGATTATCTTTGTAGTGTAGGCCCACACAATAGAATACCTATCCATGATCTTACCTAACTAAGAATGCTTTGCCTTGAGTAGATATCTAGGGATAAGGGTGTTTCACCCAATATCCCTTTCCTTTGAGACTTTTATTCCTTACCTAAAGAAGACTTCTATCTCGACTTCAAGGATGTATGATGGTGAGTAACTTCAGGGGGCGGTCTGCATCCCTTGCACCACGCTAGAAAATGACTAAAAGGTATTATCTAGGCTATTACAAGCTTGCTAGGGGAGTCCTCAATATACAAAAGGTATTGTGAGGCACATGTCCATGAACACTAGTCCATTGAAAGCACGTGACATAAGTGATTAAGCAAAGGTCACATCACGTTGTGTCCAGAATTACCCAGGGCCCTAAGGCTATAGAAATAACTAGATGACGAGATTGAGGTACAACTTTCTCTCTCCCCCCTTTGATATACCCCACTGGAATGTGTGGTTGAGGTCATCCCTAGGGGTGATGAAATCCCCTAGAAAAATTCCTAATGGGAAGGATAGATACTAATTTCTTTTGATCCCTAGGTTTGCACTAGGCACAAGGGGAGAGCATACACAAGTTAGCACCACCTTAGGATTTACACAAAGAACAAAAATGAAGTGCAAGATTTATGATCTCCAAGGTCACATGAAGTGCATAGAGAGAGCATACATCTTGACAAATCCCACAAGGATGGAAAACAAATTCATTAACCAACTACACTAATTTAGAAGTCTAATTTAGTGAAAAATAAATGTCTTCGACAAACAAACCTGCAGACAATGGATTAGTAGTTTTTTTTTTTTGAACTTTGACAAGCAATGGAAAAATACACACAAAACATTAGTAGTTTGCAAGAAAAAGTTTAATCTTCATCAATTAATTTCACCATGTAACCAAAGAGTTAGTAACAGTAAAATACAAAAAAAACTAACTAATGTAACACATAAAAAAGTTGAAAACTATATTAGAAATATGCCAAAATTAAATTAAAACTAAAAAATAAAAATAATTAAAAAAAAAAAGCTAACTAAATGACATGCTAAAAAAAAGTTATCTAAACTTTCAACACAAATAATTTATTGTCTGATCAGATAAATAAAGACTGTAGGTTAAGAATCCGAAACATGTGGTGGGATCTCTGCCCCTATCCTCAACAAATTCAAAAGAAAACTCTTTTCTTACCAATAACTTGAAGTCACAAACAACTACCCCACTGAAAATGATTATTGTGTTTACCGTATATACCATGTGCATATAATTAAAGAAAATACAACAACACACTTAACTATTCCTTTTTTTTCAATCTTCTATAGACTTATTCATTGGGCTAGCCAATCTTTTTAGCCTCCACTAATGGACGAGGGTTTACCACTGATCACCTTCCCGCAACAACATACTGAAGGAGTTCAAGGCATAGAAACACAACCTAGTCACTATTAGATGAGGCTAAAGTTGATCTAGAAATTGTGGTTGATGACAATGATGCAAGTGATGAAAAAGGAGGAAGATGGAGAAGACATTTACACAAACAGTTTCATGCATCAGAACTATCAACATCCAAAAACTCAAGATCAATACGAGTTTGTGGATTTGAATGACAAACTGCAAGATGAAAGAAGTTTTGATCAGATTGTGGCAGATCGTTGAGTAACAAATGTTGTGCTTGATGCAAGAGGATGTGCTTTTGTAAATAGAAAGATTCCTAGAATTCTTCTTGATCAAGACACATATGATGATGGGGTTTTAGCAAGGAGCAGGGCTTGACTAGGGGACAAAGGCCATGACAGTTAGAAAAAATGAGTGGTTAAATAGAGTTTACAGCTAAAAGATACTACATAGTCTAATCTATCCCATGGATAAGGTATTTCCACAATGGTTGAAACCTAGATATGAGTAATGTTTGTTAATTTTAAATGTAGCTTGGACAGGTGTTCTAGTCTCAGGTGGTGATTACAAGGTTGGAAACACAGCCGAAATATTTTTCTCTATACCTAGAAAATTGATTTCTCAAGAGACTTCTAGATATTAGGGTTTGTTAGAGTCTAATTAATCCTAGCCATTGATTTAGATTAAATCATGGCCATTGGTTTTTAATGAGGGGATTATAAAAGAGGATCAATGGGCATTTGGAGAAGACACATCCAAGAAGTATTTGCAGTGATAGCAAATAAATAAATTTGCAGCAATAGTAAATTGATTTGCAGTGAGAGCAAGGGCGCAACAATAGCGTTCGAGACAGCAGTAGTGGAATTTCTATAGGAGAAATTGGGAGAAGAATTTCTGGAGGAGAACATTGCTGGAGCTCTGCCAGTAAGAGGCAAGCAGTTTATGTATCTCTTGATTTGATTTTATAAAATTCCTCATCTGCAGTACTGGTTTTCCCTTCGGGGTTTTTCCAGGGACAATTTGTCTAAAACTATTGTGTCCAGTTTGCATATTTTATTTTTCTGTCTCCGTGATTTTTCATGAAGTTGCGGTTGTATTATTTTCAATATTTGCTGTGAATTAATTTTCTGTAGTAAAATAATCTATTTACGATAGGAGATTAATAATCAGTAGCTGCAATAGATTTTTCACATGGTATCAGAGCAGATCTGAGGGCAGAACAGGCACAGGGAGAAAGGAAAAATAATAAATAAAAAATCTAGGGTTTATAAAACCCAGTTTGACCTCTTCAAAACTATTATTTTCTTTTGAGATGGCCTTAGCAAGTTTAAGAGATCAGGACAGATTGGATGGAGCCTCAAATTTTGGTGTCTGGAAAGCCAGAATTTCTTTATTGCTGGAAGAGAATGGTATCAAGGAATATGTGACCACTGTTGTACCTGTACCTACAGATGCAACACAGCTCTTAGCATATAAGAAGGAAGATGCCAAGGCGAGGAGGCTGATTCTTGATGGTGTTAAGAATCATATTGTTCCGCATATTACAGAGTTAGATACAACAAAGATGATGTGGGATGCCATTATGAATCTGTACCAGAATGCTACCCTTAATCGGAAGCTTATTCTCAGAGAAAAGTTAAGGAATACCTGGATGAATAAGGGAGAAGACGTCACAAGTTACCTCACCAGATTTAGACTTGTCAAGGATGAATTGGCAGCTATTGGAGACAAACCAAAGGATGATGAGCTAGTATGAATAGCCCTAAATGGGTTTACTAAGCAGTGGGATGTCTTTGTTCAAGTTATTAATGGACAAGACACCTTACCGAGTTGGGATCGACTATGGAGTGACTTCACTCAGGAGGAGCTTAGACTAAGTCTTGTCAATGGAACCAGCAGTAATAGTCAGAAAAGTGAGGTGGAATAGGAAAACGTTGCCCTAGCAGGAAAAGGGAAAGCGAAGAAGGGGTCTGGCAAAGGATCAAATCCAAAAATTGAGAAGAAGGACTTGTCTAAGGTCAAATGCTATGGCTGTCATGAGTTCGGCCACTATGTCAGTGATTGCCCACAAAGGAAGAAAAATGAAAAGAAAGGCAAGAAGCAGACAGTAGCTTCAGCAAGTGTAGATGAGCTTTCTAGTAGAATGGAAGATGAGTTTGCACTCATAGCTTGCCTAACTAGCTCAACCTCGCAGGGTGTTTGGTATATAGACAATGGGGCCTCATTTCATATGACAGGAGTTAGAGAGTACTTCTCCAGCTACAAGGAGGAGGACATCAGATTCCAGATTCAGATGGGGAACAAGTCCAAGTGCGATCCAGTTGGGAGAGGGACTGTTCTATTTCAGAGGGAGAATGGCAACCCTATTTCCATTCATGATGTGTTGTATGTGCCAGGCTTGGGCATGAATCTGATTTCCGTATCTGTCCTTCAGGATAAAGGCTATAATGTACTCTTTAGAGGGGTGCATGTTTTAATCAAGCATAAGGATTGGAAATCACCCATAGCTATTAGAGTTAGGAGCGGCTGACTTTACAGGTTGCAGTTTGATACTCCTAAGGCACTAGTGAGTATCAGTAATCCTAGAGATCAAGGAGAGCTATGGCATAGGAGGATGGGCCATATACATCATGGAGCACTTAAATTGCTTCGTGAGACAGTGACAGGTGTTCCAGAGGTGAGCACAGAGCATGATGATGTATGTAAGGGATGTGTATTGGGGAAGTTTGTGAAAGCAGCTTTTCCCAGGAGTGACACCAGATCCAAGGGGGTTCTTGATCTAGTACATTCAGATATATGTGGACCAATGTCAACAAGTCTCTCAGAGGATATGAGTACTTTGTTACTTTTATTGATGATTTCTCCAGGAAGACCTGGATATACTTCTTGAAGACCAAGGATGAGGTCTTCAGTCACTTCCAGGAGTTCAAAGCTCTTGTGGAGAATTCGACAGGCAGGAAGGTAAAGGTTCTTAGGTCAGACAATGGAGGCGAATACAAAGGGAAAGAGTTCCAGGAGTTCTATACCAGGGAAGGAATCAAGAGAGAGTGGACCGTTCCTTACAACCCATAGTAGAATGGGGTTGCTGAGAGGAAGAATCATTCTATATCGGAGGTAGCAAGGGCTATGTTGTATGACCAAGATATGCCACGTTACTTATGGGCAGAGGCATGCAGTATAGCAGTATACATACAGAACAGGGTTCCACATAAGGTATTGGGCAAGATGACACCAGAGGAGGCATTTTCAGGGAAGAAGCCAGATGTCAGTCACTTCAGGATATTTGGGAGTTTGGTGTTTTGTCACATTCTAGGGGCTACACATTCCAAGTTAGATTAGACTGCAGAGAGAGGGTACTTTGTGGGGTACAGCGAGACCTCAAAGGCATATCGGATATTTATTCCAGGGACTAGGAGGATTATAATCAGGTGTGATGTCAAATTCATGGAGGACAAGGCATATAGGAGGTCCAAAGATTTGCCAGCAGATGATCAGAATGAGCAGCCAACAGAAGCTCCAAGGATTGTTCAACCAGAATAGGGGCAGCGAAGCACGAGTACAGTTACTAGTACAAGCACAGGCTCAGGTGCTGAGAGTTCGCAGAATATGGAGCAACAGATACAACAAATCCAAGAGATGCATCAAGAAGATATGGAGTTTGATATTTCATCCTCTATAGTTGGCAGGAGGAACAGTGAGGTTCAACAGACACATAGGGATACTCAGGAGTTTGTGGGAGCTCCTAGGATGAGTAGTAGACAGCAGAAACAACTAGCCAGGTATAATGACTATGTGGCATTGGTTAGTTAGTTGGTAGATAGTGAGCCTTCCAGCTATCAGGAGGCTGCATAGCAACAAGTGTGGCAAGATGCGATGGTTGAGGAATATACCTCAATAATGCAGAATGATGTGTGGGAGGTTGTGCCTAGACTGATAGATAGGGCAGTGGTTGGATCACGCTGGATCTATAAGATTAAGCATGGTGCAGATGGTAGCATCGAGAAATACAAGGCAAGGTTCATGGCCAAGGGGTTCTCTCAGAAGGAGGGAATAGACTATGAGGAAGCATTCACTCCAGTGGCTAGGTATACTTCTATATGAGCCGTAATCTCACTTGTAGCGCATATGGGATGGTAGATCCATCAAATGGATGTCAAGATAGCATTTCTTAATGGTGAATTATTAGAGGAGGTATACATAGAACAACCAGAAGGCTTTGTAGCACACAATAGCAAAACCCACGTGTGCAGATTGAAGAAAGCTTTGTATGGACTCAAGCAGGCTCCCAGGGCATGGTATGAGCGCATTGATAAATACTTGTAGTGAATAGGCTTTGTGAAGAGTGAGGCGGATGCTAACCTCTACTACTTGATGGTTGGGGGTGAAGCTCTCATTTTTGTTCTATATGTGGACGACTTGTTTTTAACAGGTTCACTGGGGCTCATAGAGGAGTGCAAGAGGGACCTTGCAGCAGAGTTCGAGATGAAGGATTTGGGGCTTATGCACTACTTTCTAGGCATGGAAGTGTGGTAGACATATGGAGAGATTTTCCTTGGACAAGGGAAATATTGCATTGAAATCTTGAAGAGGTTTGAGATGCAAGATTGCAGAGCCATGTCTACACCTATGATCACGAATTGGAAGAAAGTAGACGCATCCAAGGAAAAGGATGTAGACCCCACCTTATATAGGATGTTGATTAGATCTCTCATGTATTTGGTCAACACTAGGCTAGATATATCTTTTGCAGTAAACTCTCTTAGCCAGTTCATGGTTGAGCCGAAGAGAGTGCATTGGATAGTAGCAAAGCATGTGTTGCGGTATTTGCATGGTACAATCAAGTATGGGATTAGATATGCTCGAGGTGATGGTATTAAGTTGATAGGCTATATTGATGCAGATTGGGCAGGTAGTACAGTGGATAGGAAAAGCACTTCAGGGTGCTGCTTTAGTTTGGGATCAGGAGTTGTCTCTTGGTACAGCAGGAAGCAAAAGTCTGTGGCTCTGAGTTCTGCAGAAGCAGAGTACATAGCAGCTAGTATGGAAACATGTGAGGCTATATGGCTTCGGAAGTTGCTGGTAGCCTTGTTTGGTCAGAGGGTTGAGACTACCGTGATACACTGTGATAATTAGAGTTGCATCAGATTATCTGAGAATCCAGTGTTTCATGATAGGTCTAAGCACATAGACATCAGGTATCATTTCATCAGGGATTGTGTACAGTGGAGGATTGTTCAGCTACAGTATATACCTATAGATCAGCAGGTAGCAGACATTTTGACAAAGGCATTGGGGAAGGCAAAATTCATCTTCTTCAAAGATAAGTTAGGTGTTATGTAGAACACCTTCCTCGCTAAGAGGGAGTGTTAATTTTAAATGTAGCTTGGATAGGTGTTCTAGTCTCGGGTGGTGATTACGAGGCTAGAAACACAGCCAGAATATTTTTCTGTATACCTAGAAAATTGATTTCTCGAGAACTTCTAGATATTAGGGTTTGTTAGAGTCTAATTAATCCTAGCCATTGATTTAGATTAAATCATGGCCATTGGTTTTCAATGAGGGGATTATAAAAGAGGATCAATGGGCATTTGGAGAAGACACATCCAAGAAGTATTTGCAGTGATAGCAAATAAATAAATTTACAGTAATAGCAAATTGATTTGTAGTGAGAGCAAGGGCGCAGTGATAGCATTCGAGACAGCAGTAGTGGAATTTCTATAGGAGAAATTGGGAGAAGAATTTCTGAAGGAGAACATTGCCAGAGCTCTGCCAGTAAGAGGCAAGCAGTTTATGTATCTCTTGATTTGATTTTATAAAATTCCTCATCTGCAGTACTGGTTTTCCCTTCGAGGTTTTTCGAGGGACAATTTGTCCAAAACTATTGTGTCTAGTTTGCATATCTTATTTTTCTGTCTCCATGATTTTTCGTGAAGTTGCGGCTGTATTATTTTCAATATTTGCTATGAATTAATTTTCTGTAGTAAAATAATCTATTTACGATAGGAGATTAATAATCAGTAGCTGCAATAGATTTTTCACAATGTTGTAGAATCAGGAATGCAAAGTTTAAATAACGGAACCGACATAGAGATTTAAGCACCCAAGCACTAAGGACAAGAGAAAACAAAGATAGAAATATAGGATCCTAGAAAAATCTGTTAGAATAAAAATCTTTTCATCACAGAAGCAACACAAAAGTAGGAAAGATTTGCATGCGAATGGTAATTGATGGTGATTACATGTGAGAATATACCCGCCCAATTCCATGCAAATAGGAAGACCAATCAAAATAAAATAAACCCTATAATTCTATCTCCTTGATCCTGATTTCATTCTATCTATTTGTGTTTCTCGTCATCATTTATTTAAATGTATTTGAGGCATATAGAAAGAAATTGAAATAAAGTATGATAATATTTTGCCTAACAGTAACTAGATTACCTGTAGAGGGGTGAGCTCTTATAGAGTTCAAGGAAGTCAACTCCAAGTCGCACTTCTAATCCCATGGAGGTAACATCTAGCATCCATGTTGCATGATTTAGCCCTTCTGTGATTTTGGGAACTCCCTGAATTTTCTCAAGGCATTCAATTAGCATTTGTGGTAAACACAATCATAAATTATTGATATTGGCCCATAAGTAACCGAACAAGTTTACAATGACTTGAGAGCATCTAAGATTGAGATGGGATCGTGGATACTAGATCTAAAATAATATAAAAATGTACCAAAAATATGCATATCCTTTTAGTGTTTAAGGTCGCTCCATTGTAGTAGAGTTGATTAGTAGGATTTCCTTGTGGGAAGGTGTGGTAATGACAATGTTTATGTTGAGCCCTCAGATGCCCAAATCAGCAGTGAAATAACTCCCTTAGTAATCCATGTGGAGGTCGATGAACACAATGAGATTATAGGAAAACTCTAGATACCTGACTTTAACTTCATTAAAAGAACTTACAAAATTCATAGAATCACAAAAAAATAGGGTTAGATAACTAAGCGTCCCAAAATGTGAAGGCAGAAATTCACATATCAAGATAAATTAAAGAGAATAAACCAAACAACAAATCATACATTCCTTCGCACTCAACTTGAACCTCACTGATTTAGCATATTGGAATACACCCAAATTTCAATGGATTGCTCCTTTGACCTTCGTGGATATGTGGATTGCTCCATTAAAACATTATAAATTTGAACCTACAACATCCACCCCTATTATCCCTCCACCTATTCCTAATCATGAGCCTACAACATCCACCCCTATTATCCATCCATTGAATCATAATCCTAAGCCTACAATAACATCTACCATTATTATCCATTTGTTATCTTGTCCATCCACCAATACACTTATGAAGGATGTGATCCAATGGCTATTAACAAGGAATAATGCATCTCCATGTCATCAAACACCTATCCTTGAGCATATCCAAGAGCCCTCAAACAATATGTCTAGTCCTCCAAATACATCAGGTAGACCACAACCCATCAAGCCTAGTGAAGAGTCTCCAACCATTAGTCCAAGTGAAGATTCACTATACCCTCATGTTTTTGAGCATCTACAACCTATCAACCCTATCCAAGAGTCTCCCATTTCCATTTCCA
Organism: Cunninghamia lanceolata; assembly: GCA_027924645.1. Classification (NCBI taxonomy): domain Eukaryota; kingdom Viridiplantae; phylum Streptophyta; class Pinopsida; order Cupressales; family Cupressaceae; genus Cunninghamia; species Cunninghamia lanceolata. Next base: position 3,406,876 of record BSBN01000396.1, on the reverse strand, counting down.
TCTGAAACCAAGAGCTATGTCAAGGGTCTAATCTAAAGAATGTGGAAAGAACAACCCTTTATCTAAATCAAGATTAAAGCACCTTCTTCCAACCCATCCATAACCTATATATTTTCTATGATAAAGAATCCACGATCAACTTCCTAACCATGAGCAAGCAATCGAAGTTCAACCCATCCATAACCGATATATTTTCTATGATCAAGATATTATCTATGATCATGAGCCTATCCATAATCCCATAACCATCTATGAGCAAGATATCAAAACTTATCCTATTCACCCTCCACCTAATCCTATCCATGATCCAACAACATATACTTCCATTGATGAGACACTTGACTCCCAAGTAAACATAGATGATCAAACAAATATATTGGATCTTAATAAACATAATGATACTCAAGATTCTATTCATCCTTCATCATCTACTATTAACCATATTGCAAATCCATCATATCCTATTGGTCTTACCACCTTCATCCATGAATGTTCTTCCTTAGGAGAGAAACAACCTTTATCCACCACCTCATCCTCTCCATCAAATAATGAGCTTGCATCTAGTGTCCAAACCACCCATAGTCCTATTGTCCACCACATACTCCAAAAAATGAACTATCAAGGTAAAGGATTAGGCCTTCAAGAACATGGTATTTTGAAGCCCGTACATGTCACAGTCTCTCCATCAAAATCACATCATACTCCCAAAACATGTGTTGTCATTCCTCCTCCATCATCGTACAATTCCTCATTGAGCATTTGACCATGCACCTTCTTCCATCCACTTTACCTCCACTACTTCCAACTCCTAATATCCCTCCATCCCCTCTACATCCACTTATCCCAATACTTAATATCCCTATCATCCAATCCCCTTATCAATTTATCCACAAATCCACTTTTAATCCCTCCACCCATAAATCCCCTCACATACCTAATCATGATCAACAAATTTACACATCGACCAAACATGGAGCTTCCACCAAGTCCATGAGATTCACAAATAAAAATTTTGATGCCTCTACCCATGAAGAAAAACATCCTAAAGATACTTATGCCTTAGGGTATTAATGCAAAAAGTCAAAGTAAAATCTATCCACAAGGCTACCCAAGCTCATACTTTCACAAGAAAAGTCCAAAAATAAAATAGTTAGGATCCCTAAGCAAAACGTAATCAAGTCAAATGAAGCATCCACATCCGAAAAATCTAAAAAATATCACTTCATCCAAAAATCTAAAATTCCTTAATCCCATAAATCCCAATGCAAAAATCATAAAAATCCTAAGTTTGTGTGGGTACCTAAATTCATACATCAACTATCCCTTAAGAAAACATGTCCCTTCCTACACCCCCTTCTAATCAAAAGCTTCAAAATCAAATTTGGTGTATGCAACTATTGGTCTTGGTTCCATTCCATTCCACAACATTTCCACATATCTCCATCTCCCCATCTTTAATCCATTATCACACATATTTCACCCATCATATCCCTATGGTCCATGCTTTTGCATAATCCACATCACAATCCACTATCATTCCATCCATAATTCACATCATAATTCATTATCCCCCATCCATCCTTCCATAAACTCTTGCATAATCCACATCATAATCCACTATCTTTCCATCCATAATTCACATCATAATCCACAATCTCCCATCCATCCTTGCATAAATTTTTCATAATCCACATCATAATCCATTATCCACCTACTCCACCCCTCTTTGATGCAATCCCCTACCAACATCTATAAGCATACTAACATTTGACATGGTCCATGTGGGACATCCATCTTTAATGGAACTAGATGCTTGCGTCACTCTTATCCATATCCACCTATTCCATTTAAGTATTCCAAAAAAAGAGAAAACATCAAAATAGTAAAGAGAAATCCCTTTGTTCAATGGTGAAAACCACCTTGGTGGTGCCTTGGATAAGTACCATGATGAAAACCTGGCAAACATGCATCATGTGTAGGTTGATTATCTATGTCTTACACTTGGGGGCATGTTGTCTCATCCAACCTATTATTTCCAACCTATCATTCCCCTATCTATTCACATAATATCCTATCATACCATCCTTATCCATTATACCCACATATCTATTCTATTGAGTCCATCCATAATCCACATCATAATCCACTATCTCCCATCCATCCTGCCTTCCTCCTTTTGATCTTGATAAAGACAAGGGGCAAAATGTTGAAGAATGCTTTAGATATATCTTTTGATATACCTCATCCTTTCCAACCAATCCAATCATCCTCTTGTCCTAAGCTTTGTCATGTAAAATCCTAAACATACTACCTAGAATGGGGCATGTTGTTCCTATGTGACATAGTCTTTGAAGATCACATCCTAGCTGCCTTATGATGCATACATCAATTCCATCCACTATTGTCTATTATTTTCTCCACCCATCTATCATGAGTCTTCCTTCCCACACACTATCACCTATCCTTTTATCTATCCCTCTATCATGAGCTTTCCATTTCACACACTATCACCTATCATTTTATCCATCCCTTTATCATGCGTCTTCAATCCCATTTATTATTGTCCATCATTTTATCCATTCATCTAATCTTTCCTTCATTCTTGCATCTAGACTTGGTTTTCCCCTATCATTGGTATCTAGCATCTAGGCTACCTAGATTGTAATCCAATGCCATTCCAAAACATTCAATAATAATAATAATAATAATACATTTCAAAATTCCCAAGAACAATTAAAATATCCCCAAATCCAAAAGAAATCAAATATCCCAAAATCCAAAAAAATTGAATATACCAAAAATCCAAGCAATAAATCCAAATGAAGACATCCTTAATCTATGTCAATCTAGCCAAGTAATCTTGCTAATCATCCATAGATATCCAAAGGTTTTGTTCCCAGCCTTGCTGCAAACTAGATCATCATCATCATCAATCCAATCCCCTCAATTCTTGCTTAAGGATTGCCTAACTTAAGTATCAAGATCCATCCTTATAAATCAATCTTGGTATTGATTCACATGGCCAATAACACTAGTCAATCCAATCAATCCATTAATCATCAGTTTATAGCTTGACAAGGGCAATACCTTGTTTGTTTTTGAATCATTTGTACATGCTTGCTTGCTTGCTTGTGTGTGTTATAATTTTATCTTGTATTTGTATTTAAATCCATATCTTTCTAGCTAATATTCATATCTTGTGTATGTTGGAATAGATTTTTGCATTCTTCTTTTCATCTAAGGTCATATCATACCTTTTGTGCATTAGGACTTTAATTCTCTAAGTATCCTTCCTCATACATCTAGACAAGGTTGTATTACACTGGGTGCACAAGACACATCATCACCCTAGTACTTATACCTTGGTGCATAATGTCTAGTGCTATATCAAACTATAGGATTGCTCTACTCATGTCAGCATAACTACTCCTCATAATAAATCCATCATTCTTTCATCCATGTTTTAATCTTCTCCATTTTTCTCTATTTTTCTTCTTCCGCTAATTTTCCATCTTTTATCTCCCCCTGCTCCTTACATCCATTCATTTCGAGAGCACACCCATATTCTTCCAAATCACCCATACTCTAGATGGGGCATCACTAAACACACTAATTAATCTACTAAGTACTTCTCCCTGACTAGGGCATCATTATTTATAATCCAATCATATTCTTCTAAACTAAAATTTTCCTCTATCCAAAACAACACTATGTTTTAAACTTATTTGAAATGATGTTACTTCACAACACCATCTCAAAGAGGGGCAAAATGTAGACATCTAAAATTATCTCATTCCCAAATTGGACATTCATTTTCCATACTTCGTGTTAATTAAATAATTATTAATTATTTGATTCATTTGATCTATTATTATGAATATCAATCACTACATTATGCTACCATATTAATTAAATAATTCTTATTATTTAATTAAGCTAATTTCTTTCCACGCATTAATTAAATACATTTAAATTATTATTTAATTAAAGCTAATATTCCATTTCCTTCGAATAAATAAAATTCAATATTTTGTTTATTTATCCACGTGCATATGAAATTAAATAATTTATTTATTTAATTTCCCTATTATTCCCTCTCACTATAATTCACTCTCAATCATATCAATTGACTAATCAATCAATTTAGTTAACTAATGAATCAATTAAGTTGCCTAACTAATCAATTTAGTTAACTAATAAATCAATTCAGTTAACAAGTCAATCAATTTAGTTTACTAATAAATCAATTTAGTTAACTAATCAATCAATTTAGTTGACTACTTAATCAATGCAGTTAACAAATCAAACAACTTAGTCAAATTACCAATCAAACCCGTTAACTCCCCTGATTTGTGAGAGGACAAGGGCACTTGTCACTCCCATTTGTTCAAATCCTCTCATCCAATTCCAGCCATTGATCTCTCTAATCATTCTCCAACATGGATTTGCCTTTCTAAACATCTATAAATAAAACGTCTTCCACACCTCTTGATCATCTCCCATTTTATGGTAAACTTATGTTGTTGCAATTCATTCATTCAGTTTGGGAGATCAAAGTTATGCTATTTTAATGGAGTAATCCACATATCCATGAAGGTAAAAGGAGCAATCCATTGGAGTTTGGGTGTATTCCAATACACTCAATTGGTGAGGTTGAATTTGTGTGCGAAGGAAGGTATGATTTGTTCTTTAGTTTATTCTCTTTAATTTATCTTTGTATGCGAATTTCTGCCTCCACACCACATTTTTGCATAATTTCATTAGTATGCAAAGTACAATGTATATATCGAGAAACATTATAATAATAATGAAATTGCACATGAATTTTACAACAACAAGAGATTCATTGTTTATTAATTTTCATGTACCAAGGTTTACATTTATCAAATAATATTTGACTTTTAGTAATATTAAATGGTAACACTAGATCATCTAATTTTTTTTATATAATTCAGTTTGAGTCATTTCTAATAGATTTTTTGGTTGAGGATCATGAATTTTAGACCCCACTCTTAATTTTAAAAATCTCTAACATTAGATGATACTCTTGTATTATCATGCCAATATTTTTCAATTAAAGATTTGAACTCATTATTTAATTTCATGTCAAACCTTGGGAGTCTATGACTAAAACTCCAACATTGCCTAATTGGATCATTTTCGATACTTTTTCTTCTCTTTGCTACTCTTCTCAAAGTTTTAGAATTTATATTTAGAAATTCACACTAGTCTTACTTATCATTCTTTTATTCAAAATTGATTTATTAACTAAAGTAGTTGTTATAGCTCTTCATGTTGCATTTTTATATTTAAATTGACTTTTTTTGCAAATAGAATAAATAGCATTAGAAACACTAGATATAACTTGTTTCATTGATTCATCTTTCTTTTTAGGTTTTAAAAAAATTCCTAACTTTTCATTACTTTTCACATTTTCTACATTTGAACATTAATTGCATCATGAGTTGACATTGAAATCCAACACTTTTTCTATAAAAAATAGTTTATATAATGTGTTTGCATGGGTTCTCATTTGTCTCAAAGAAATCTTTTTTTTTAGAAAATTGTTGTTAGAGGGGATGACTCCTGTTATATTGAACAAAAAGAATACAAGATCTACTCATTAGCAAAGAGAGAAAATGGAGAGGCGAATGCCTTCTAAGACCTCCTCCAACCTCTCGATCTGAGCAGCAGAAAATAGATTCTCATGAAAGTTTACAAAATAGGTATAAGTATGCATATTGTTTCTATCCAAACTATCCCGCAACAGAGTAATAGCTTGTTTGATATCCTAACTTTTCAAAGCCATGAAGATGCAAATGGTATCCCTGACAAGTCTAATTGCTTAGGCTTGCAAGAGTTGCCTATGCTAAAGTATGCATATTGTTTCTATCCAAACTATCCTGCAACAGAGTAATAGTTTGTTTGATATCCTAACTTTTCAAAGCCATGACGATGCAAATGGTATCCCTGACAAGTCCAATTGCTTAGGCTCACAAGAGTTGCCTATGCTAAAGTATGAAAATTTAGGCTAACAATTATGTTAATGGCTCGCATTCCCCATTCAAAGTTACTGAAAGTTTGGATACAAAAATCTAGCAATGAGATCGGTGTTGTGAATATGGGCATGGTTCAAATATTTTTCTCCAATGATGCAGTGCACAACCCCTTCCTCAAAGTTGTTTTTAGTGATGAAAACCTCCTTCAGTTGATTGATCAGAATACGTTGATATTTTCACTCACAATCACTATTGTTGAGGAATTTTGCGGCATGTGGATTGAAGCCCTAAGAATTGGAGCCACTCACCATATTGTGATTGTTGGTGGCCGCCACATGAGATGTGTAAATAGGCCATCGAGGTTGTGGGAGAAGTAACTAGAATGTCATGAGACCCATCAAAAGACAGAGAGAATCATCCTCCCAATTAGCAAAAATCAAAACAAATCTATTGTAGAAAGATGGAGGGACAACATTCAATCCAAAGACTACTCAGTCAGTTAAATTTGATTACCAAGAGTCAAGTCATGATCTGTTTGTAGGATGTTATCCAACTCGCCCATTCCTCCAACTTATATGAGATCCTTGAGTGTTCCAACTAGTCAATGGTGTGATTAGAGAGATAATCTTGACATGGTTTTCTTCCAGGTAGATATGCCTAATTGAGAAATCCCTAATGTTCTCAAGGAGAGTCAAAATTTGATCAAGTTTCATCCTCAACCTCCAATCTGGTGTGATCTTTTTAATGACTGCCTGTACCATGATTAATGAATCACCTTCTATGTCGAGGGGATAAAGTTTTTTCTGAAAGCAATGTTTGAGACCTTCATTGAGAGCCTCAAATTCTACCCAATTATTTGTGTCATGTTTAAGTTTTATTTCTCCCACCCAATAGAGTTGGCTAGGGTCATTCCTTATGATAAAGCCAACAATTGAGGCACCTGGATTACAATGAGAGGCATCGTCAAAATTTAGATTGAGGCACCCACATGGGGGAAGGAGCCACTTGGCAAGCCATCATGAGTTCTTCTCATCTTGGTTCACATAAGGCTATTGGGGAGCTTTCAAGAGAGGCCAAGTTGAAAGGATATTGTTATCTCAATTTTTGGAGATCTATTTTTCTTTTTTCGAATAGACATGTTTTGGAGTTTGCAAATGGCCGTCTCAATTTTGTTGATAAGGGATGAAGAAGTGGAGGATTTGCATTTGAATATGCATGCATTATACTCCTTCCAAAGATACCACATGACTATGGCTGGGAGATAAATCCAAAGGCCCCAAGAGGGAGTAGCCATGGAGGCATGGCTAATGGAAAAGCTCAAGGATCAAAGTAGGAACTAGACCGGACCAACCCATTTTATGAAGAATGAAAGACCAACATTTCAAAGCCAAATCACATTGCAAAAGGAGGTGGTCCACATCCTCACCCCAAGCCTCACAGAGAGGACAATGGAAGGGACCCACAAAACTGATTGATTGTAATCTATCACCAGTGAGTATGTAGTGATGCAACACGACCCAAGTAAAGGCCCCAACCTTTGGAAGAATATTGGGGCTCCAATAGAGATTTGCAGGCTAGTCAAGAACTAAAGCTTTGAAATTGTGAATTTGGTACCCCAATCTAATAGAGTAATCACTAGATTTGGCTCCACACCACAGGAGCTCATGATCCTTATTACAAAGAATGACAATTTTGCACCCAAGTTCATTAGTTATAATGTCTCTCATATCTAGGGGAAGGAAATCAAAATATTTCTAGATGAACTCCTCGTATCCTTTGGAATGATCAATATTCATGTAATCACGCACAACTGTACCATGTAAATCAACTGCAATTGAGATTATAGATCGGGCTCTAGGAATCTAGTTCAAAGGAGGGTACCATTCCAAGAATCATGCCAAAATTAGGTTGTGGTACCTGAATTAACTTTCCAATACAAATTCTTAGTTATTATATGTCTGAATTTCATCATGAAATTCCATAGAGAGGAGCCATGGGGTGGGTTAGCGATAGTGAAAATCTGATGAGCTTCACCGTTGTACAACTATTTTTCCTTCAAGATGCGACACCATTAAGTATCTAGGTTCTTAAACATTCTCTAGGATAGTTTGGCCCCAAGGGTAATATTTTTCTAGCCAATGTCTTTGATCACAGTTTTGCCTGAGTTTTTGTCCTTTGTCACTGTATCCCAACCAATTAAGGAAATTCTCTTTGTATTGTTTGAACCTTCCTAAAGGAACCACCATTGAATCCTATTAAAATCTTTCTCCACCTTAGTCGTAAGACCAACACTGGAGAGCATATAAATTGGGACAACAACAATGACCAATTTGAGCATGGTTATGCGTCCAACCAAGGAGATCCAGCGCCCAGGGTTCTAGGATTCAGCCTTCTTAGAGCACTTGGCAATCATATCATCCCAATGTGAGGATCAGGTGGAGCCCTTGAACATGGGAATGCCCATATACAAATTTGGAAGTGAACCAATGTGGAAGCCCATGATATTAGCAATTCTATGCTGCACAGACTTCTATGTGTTGAAGAAAAAGACTTTAGATTTCTCATTATTGATGGATTGTCTTGAACAACTTTGGTAATCTTCAAGGATGGATTTTATTGATTATGTCTCCTTGAGAGTTGGGATATCATATAGAAGGGTATCATTAGTGAACAATTGATGAGAAATTTTGGGAATTTGTTTTGCCACACTGATACCAGACCACAATCCACTTGCAATTTTGTGTGAGATTTTCCTATTGAGCGCATTAGCCATAATGACAAAAAGGAAGGGGGAAAGTGGGTCCCCTTGATAAATGCCTTTAGATCCCTCAAAGAAGCCACAAGGAGTACCGTTTATGAAAATGGAATATCTGGGGGTCGATATGCATGCAAAAATCTAGTTGATCCATTGGTTCCTGAAGCCAAAATTTTTCAACATTTTCATTAGAAACCTCCAATGAACTTTGTTGTATGCCTTACCTCGAACGAACTTCGTTGTATGCCTTACTGATAGTAGGCTTCATTATCATAGCTCTAATGTTGTTTCCTCTTATGGTATGGATTGCCTCATGAGCAATAATGATACCATCTAACTGGAGGCAAATTTTTTGAAAGGAATGATTGCCCAAGCTGAGGAAGCATTATTTGGGTTGGTTGCGTGATCACACTTTGATGAAGGGGACCCAGAGTCATGGGTTTAAATGGGATGAGTAGCACGTGGATGATTCAAGGAAGGAGGATCTATCTTCGTGACTGAGTTATTTTTCTTTGGAGTCCATCTCTTCTACAGGATTGGAGGGGGGCAAAGACAGACAAATTCAAAATGTTTCCTTCTTTACATCACAAGCAAAAAAATTTAGGTTTTCCACCTCAAGTCCTTGAATCCAAATACGAGCATCTATTGCAAGCTTGACAGAATTCAGAATAGTCTTGATAGCAATGATCTTTATCATTGCGTAGATTAGGGTTTCATCATTATGTAGGTCAGCTTCTTGTGTTCTCCCAATGTTGTCACTGATTCTCGAAAGACATTCCCTAGACTAGTATTCGAAGAGAAGATTATAAAGGTGAATCCAAATAGGGCCTTCCGTGGGATTGGTTTCCAATAGATTGAAATTTGGAGACCATTTACGTAAGTATAGAGGTGAATCTTCATAAGTCCATGCCTCAACATTTAGAATGGCATCTCCTTATGTTTCAGTTTAAAAAATTCCCACAAAGAAAGATTTTAGAAAAAAATTGGTCCCATTGCAAGCCTTCTAGTGTGAATTGATCCAATCTTCAATTTGTGCTCTAGTGAGATAATTTCCAATAAACTTACCAATAATTGCTCGGATGCTTAATTATTTGCTAGTCACAATTATAGATAGGTCAATGAGTATATTGTCTTCTCCATTGTGACATGGGGGTGCCTTCGTACTCTGCTCTACAGACTCCTTCAGGATCTACATGTTCCTACAATTTTTCACTCACTCCATTTTTTGCTCTCAAATTATGCTTTAGTCCAAAATTATATACATTATTATAATGCATACAAGTCTATGCATGCAAATACTCTTTATATTACTTACATTTTTGTCTCCAAGAAATCTTACCAGGATGATTATCCAAGACATTTATTTCAATTTAAAAAAAAACATTTTCATTTTCACTCATATAAGGGATTTCATTCTCATTTCTTGTTTCCATAGTTTTAGTAGTACAATTGAGCTCATCATTGGTATATCCAACTTCATTTAAATAATTAATATGATCAATATCATTGAAAGGTGGGTTTGAAGACATACATGGATTTGTTTCTATAGTCATATTTTCTATATCATTGAAAGATGGATTTGGAGACATACTTGAATTTGTTTCCTTACGTATTTGCCATGATCACATTTGCATCATCTACATTCATCCCATCCTTCATAGTCTCTTAAATGTTCTTGTCTTCAATAGTAATGGAACTAGATAGTTCAATATTCTTCATTTCTTGAATCTTTGTTCTTCTATCTCTTTGCCTTTTTGACTCCTCTCTATTTGCTTCAATTTCTTTAGGTGGCATGAGATTCCTATGTTTTTTCTTTAGAGTTGTTTTGATCCCATGATTACCAAACCATATTGATAAAAATATCAAATTATATTGAATCTATTTGTAGATTGATACCTCTTTGAAATTTTGAAGTACAACTAGATGTCAATCCTTTGTTCCATAAATTCTGAAGTACAAGTAGATGTGAATAATAAAAACCCTCTTTCTTGATTCCTCTTGAAAATAGCCCCTATACTTGATTTCACTTCAAAAAAAATCATATGATTGACTCCTTTTAAAAAATGAATAGAATATGACATGCCAAGAGATTCCACAAGGCACTTGTGAATTTAAAAACACAGAAATCATCATTGTTGGGTTGTACACAAAAATACAAGTTGCAGATATATAGTGGTAGTATGTTTTTACTTAAAATGAGAAATAACGTACATATTAAGAAAGGGTACCCATTTTAAAATGGGTACATGTTCTATTTTTTAGAACATTCGGGTACCCGTTCTATTTTTTATAATGAGTACTTGTTTTACAATGGGTACCCATTCCTAAAAGTTTGAAACCACAACCTATGTTTTTGATTTGGTTTTAGTCTTGAGAAAGGCATGGTAAGCCAACCCTTAGCCTTGGACCTACAAGTACAAGTCCATGTTCACAGCAAGAGAAAAGACTAACTTTACCAATATGACTGACGACGTTATTTTCTAAATTTTTTTATGAAACTAAACCCTATTATAGATGACAATGTGTAGTTTTCAAATATGTAATTTTTTTATGATTCGACTTGTTTTTTTTTTATTAGTTAATTTATGAGCAAACTAGTCTATAAACTTGAAATGTCAATTTTTAATATTTTTTTAATAACTTTTAATTTTTAAAGCTTTTTTTAAACATTATATATGTCATCAGTCTACACATCATTCTTTACATAGTGAAAAAAAATATTTTATGATAAGTTTAGCTCAAATTATGTTGGTTGTACATGAGGGTTTTCAAAAACAACAATTAGGGCTAATAAAAAATTAATTAAAAGAATTTGGAAAAAATTATAAAAAAATCCTTATCAAAATTCACTATAATACACATCTTTCCCCAAAAATATTTAGAAAAATACTTTTATTTAGGTCAAATTATGCTGGCCATACATGTGCATGGTATGGTGCTAAAAAAGTGACTTTTAAAAAGTCATTTTTGTACAATCCTATAAAAAATTAATTTGTATCATCTGGGTATTAGAATAAATTACATATTTGAAAAGTAGACTCAAAATAATACATTTCATAGTACTAGATTTTCTTAACATTATATGTGTAAGTACTTCAAATTTTGACTCCAACTATGACAAACTTTGATTGTTATGAAAAATACTTCCACTTTTTAGCCAAAAAGTGGACCCAACTTACATTTACCAAGAGATTTGAATGGGTTGATAATGGGTTGTGAATGTGTAGGCATGTTATTAATTTAATTAAGTGGATTAGTTAACTTAATCAAAAGTGCACAAAATAGGGAATTAAATAAATAGGAATATTTATTTAATTTATGGGATAGGAATAAGGATATTAGATAAATAGATATTTATCTAATGTTGGATTATGGAAAATAATTGATTAATTGAATAAATAATTAAATTTATTTAATTAATTCTAGGAGATGGTATAGATGAATAGTGATTTAATAATAAATTATTATTTAATCATGATCGGAAGGGGGTTGATCAATTAACTATCTAAATAGGTGTTTATCCAATTAATTGTGGAAGAAAGTGGTTTAGTGAAGTCCTAATTGGGCTTGGATAGTGGTAAGACGATGAATGGAGAATTTTATGTGTCTAAAGAAGCATAGGAACACATTTGGATTTAGATTCCCTATTCATCCAGGATGTGGGAATGACTTTTAGATTTACTAGTGGATCTATTTCTTCTAAAGGGGAGAAATGTTGTTTGCAGGTAGTGGTTTATTTTCTAACTTTAGGCATTCATCATTGGTACTAGAGCTACTTCTTGGAAGGGATTTAGAATCTCATTCATGTTCTTTGACTTATAGGGGTATTCATTATGTATTCTTGGTGGACTTGATTTTGTAACCATCGCATGTACATATTTGTTTGTTGTCTTCTCTCTTTTGGAGAGGAGTTTTCTACCATAGGGTTTTTGTTCTTTTCTCCATTTATGTGAGACTCTTTGTTTGTAAATGGGTAGCTCATTATCTTTTCTTTCTAGGACTCATCTTAATCTTCATCTTTCATTCTTTTTATCTTGTGTATAGCATACATAAGTTGCACTTATGGAGGGTGTTGGTGTAAAATTATATTTACACTTTAGCATAAGTTAATTAGGGAAAATATTTTTAGGATAATATTTTATTTTATTGTACTAGAGAGATTTATGGCATGTGTTACAAGCTTTTCCTTCTCACCTTGTCTCTTTTTGGAAAGTGTGATTGTATTTATTTGTATAAAAATCTTTTGTGAATAATAAATGCACATGCAAGTACTCTTTGTAACTTGTTGTCTAGTTTTGCTCTTGTGTAGCAATCTCTCTTTGTAGAAGCTTTCCTGCAAATGATCTTGGCTCTTGTGAGCTTGAGAGACTCTAATAAATATGTGTATTTTAGGATATATATATATATATATATATATATATATATATATATATATATATATATATATATATATATATATATATATATATATATATATATATATATATATATATATATATATATATATATATATATATATATATATATATATATACCCATGTATTATTTTATGTTTATGTATATTAGTGTTTCAGCGTCACTATTTTCATTAAACTGATATATTGGTTGAGTAGATTCAATTCTTCTAGTGTTATTTTATTAAATGATTAAATCATATGTTGATCATATGTATTGGATCAATGATTTAATTGAAATGTGGTTACTATTTGTGTATTTTATGTGATTGTGTAATTTTATTACTTGCTTCAGATATTGTTAGTATTGGGAAAATATATGTAATGTTTGATTACATTCATAGGAAATTCTAGCTATTTGATCAATGGAAGTCACGTGGAGAAAAAGACAAAGATTTAACCTAGCCATCTCCCCTTACCTAGTCCCTGTGATCAAGTTAGTGACCCTGTGACATTTGTGGGTATATTTTCTTATTTCTATAAACTTGTTCTACTCAGTGTAGAGTAATACAACATGTGTTATTGGAACCCATGAAACCAAGTTTTGAAATAGTGGAAATTCTAGTTTTTATCTATTGTTCTTAAACCTATATTATGAAGTGGGTCCCTTGTATGTGTTTATTTTTTGATTATATGTGTGTGTGTGTGTGTGTGTGTGTGTGTGTGTGTGTGTGTGTGTGTGTGTGTGTGTGTGTGTGTGTGTGTGTGTGTGTGTGTGTGTGTGTGTATTATTTTATGTTTATGTATATTAGTGTTTCAGCTTCACTATTTTCATTAAACTGATATACTAGTTGAGTAGATTCAATTCTTCTAGTGTTATTTTATTAAATGATTAAATCATATGTTGATCATATGTATTAGATCAATGATTTAATTGTAATGTGGTTACTATTTGTGTATCTTATGTGATTGTGTAATTTTATTACTTTCTTCAGCTATTGTTAGTATTGGGAAAATGCATGTGATGTTTGATTGCATGCGTAGGAAATTCTAGCTATTTGATCAATGGAAGTCATGTGGAGAAAAAGACATGGATTTAACCTAGCCATCTCACCTTACCTAGTCTCTGTGGTCAAGTTAGTGACCCTGTGACATTTGTGGGTATATTTTCTTATTTCTATAAACTTGTTCTACTCAGTGTAGAGTAATACAACATGTGTTGTTGGAACCCATGAAACCAAGTCTTGAAATAGTGGAAATTCTAGTTTTTGTATGTTGTTCTTAAACCCATAATGTGAAGTGGGTCCCTTGTATGTGTTTATTTTTTCATTATATATATATATATATATACATGTATTATTTTATGTTTATGTATATTAGTGTTTTAGGTTCACTATTTTCATTAAACTAATATACTGGTTGAGTAGATTCAATTCTTCTAGTGTTATTTTATTAAATGATTAAATCATATGTTGATCATATGTTTGGATCAATGATTTAATTGAAATCTGGTTACTATTTGTGTATCTTATGTGATTGTGTAATTTTATTACTTGCTTCAGCTATTGTTAGTATTGGGAAAATGCATGTAATGTTTGATTATATGCGTAAGAAATTCTAGCTATTTGATCAATGGAAGTCATGTGGAGAAAAAGACATGGATTTAACCTAGCCATCTCACCTTACCTAGTCCCTGTGGTCAAGTTAGTGACCATGTGACATTTTTGGGTATATTTTCTTTTTTATATAAACTTATTCTACTCAGTGTAGAGTAATATGGCATGTGTTATTAGAACCCATGAAACCAAGTCTTGAAATAGTGGAAATTCTAGTTTTTGTTTGTTGTTCTTAAACCCATAATGTGAAGTGGGTCCCTTGTATGTGTTTATTTTTTCATTTTTTTTTTGAGAAAAGGTGAAAAACCACATACTATATTGATAGAAAAAAAAAAGAATAGGAATATATAATTTAAATAGGTAGTATATAGCTTGATATATACAAAAGTCAATATGAGTAGTATAAAATGTATGAACTTA
The DNA here is from genome assembly GCA_027924645.1 of Cunninghamia lanceolata. Taxonomy (NCBI): domain Eukaryota; kingdom Viridiplantae; phylum Streptophyta; class Pinopsida; order Cupressales; family Cupressaceae; genus Cunninghamia; species Cunninghamia lanceolata. The sequence goes on along the minus strand of BSBN01000396.1, from coordinate 3,391,692 downwards.
GACATGATAGTGGTGAAAAACATGCAAAAAACATCCACAACTATAAAAAACTTCACTCAAGGTAGGAGTCAAATAATTCGACTAGTGGTGGTAGGACTATAGGAGGAATAGGAGGAACAAGAGGAACAAGAGGGTCCATAGCCAGTGGATGTGGAGCCTTGTTAGGTGTCTACATCCTCAAGAACTAGATAGCACGATAAATGTCTTTGGCTTTAACATCCAAACTAGCTAGAAGTTAGAAATGATGTGCCTCTGGAGAACTATTTAGTGTCTTGACACAACTAGACCATAAACCTTTTTGTATAGCATGAAAAATGCATGTGGCAACTGGTGAAGAGCGTAAAATATTGATTGGGAAAAGGACATTGATAAGAGCTTCACCAAATAGCATGCTGTAATCCTCTAAAGAACTCTTTAGCCTATCTATAGAAATCAAATATTCATGCACATATCAGAAGCCCACCGTTTCTATGAATTTTGTGTCTTGAACCAAATCCATGATGTTAGAAAGAAAAGTGGAAGCCACATTTGAGAACATTAACACTCAAGAACAAGCACTGAGTAGGGTTCTCAAATGATGGTTCTGATAGTGAACTTGATGTGTAGGAAATTAATGTCAAAGGGATGCCAAACATTGCTTATGTTGTAAGGCCCCACTCCATTGGTTCCTATTTTAGAGGTGGGAGAAAGACACATAGATTCTTTACCCAATTTTCCATGAATGTTGCAGACACTAGACTTGCAAAAGAAAAAGGACTGGAATCAGAGATACATATGAATGTCTAGATATAGATGTAGAGTTACGATGATGTTTAGAATTAATCTAATATGGACAGAGGCCCCAAATTGAGGTGCAAAATGAGGCAATGTAGAGTAAATGAACCATTCAAAACACCTCCAATTTGGCATAATCCAATAACATTCTCATCACTACTTAACTTGTTGTACGAAGCAAGAATTTATGAGAATGATGATTGAATGATATACTAAGAGTCCTTGTATGTGTTTATTTTAATATTGTTACATTTTATGCAGTTGTCATGCTTGTATGATATTTACTATTCTTTGAGTCAAAAGGGTAATAAATTGTGTCTCAGTGAAAAGGGTCTTATACATTATTCCATTTCATGCAAAAAGAAATTCAAAAAAAAAAATTACTTAGGAATGAAGCATTGTGCAATTTAATAAATTGATTCATTGAAAAAAAGTTGAAAGTCTATCTAGATAAATTGAGTTAAATAAAGCTATGAATATATTATTTGGAAAATATCATTGGTTTTTGATGAAAGGGGTAAAACAAGTTTTGAAGCGGCCCCAAAACCCTAAAACCAAATGCTGCCCCAAGGATTAAACATGGAAGGAGAGCAGTTAAACAACAAAAAAGGACTAGATCTTAAAGCTATAAAAGATACTATCAGAAAACATAAAAGTAGCCCACCATTCGCCCTCCACCCAGTACCCATCAGCAAGGTCACATACTTTTAAGAGTTTCTGCAACAACTAGCTTTCCTATTTGTAAAATTCTTCATGAAGTTTGGCAAAGCCTAGAATTTCATCCTTCTTCTCATGGAAAGACTTCTTTTTGCTTCCTCTGGTCCTAGAGCTCGAGCCCCCTGATCATTAATTTTACCTTGCTTACCTTTGTTACCTATTTTTTTGTAGCTTACCCTCAACATCCATCTCTTCCCCCATCCCAGCCATATGTTCTTCCTTCAGCTCCTTGAACTTCTCAGTGAGGATTCTTATACCTTCTATACTATTTTGTATGGTGCATTTACTGATTTCCAACATTCTTTCTAGATTGTTCTTAATATCTTTCATTTTAGTTTCCACTTTGCTCAAGCAAGTTTCATGTTCCTGGCTATGAGACACTAAATCCTTCTCCAATTGGTTAACCTTCGGGATGCCTTCCAAGGGCATTTTAATTTCCTCATCCATTGTATCATCAATATCAACACCCCTCTCCTTCCTTTGTTGAGTAGAAGTTAGCCAAATATTGATCCTATTTATGTCAATGAAAAAACATTTAATTAACATGTGTTGGCTATCAACAGCTTCCCTCACCATGCCCAAAGCACGATATAGCTCCTCCCTATTCGAAGCTAAAGACAGAAGGAAAGAAAAGTTCTTGGGGATCTTTCTACAAGGATCAAGGATATGAGGAAATGGAATACCAATCCTAGGGTCTTCAATCACTGTACCCTTGACATGTTCCTCTTTAGGGTTCTCAGCCATCTCCATTTTCAACTTAAAAATTATGAACTTTTATACCTTTCTCACCAGTGTTCTGCTACTCAAGGACCTTAATTTTGTCTCGATTATATTTGCCCTTCTTATTCTTATCTCTCTTATGTTTACCCCCTTCTTGTCCATGTACCCTTCATCACCAAGTCCTCGAAAGGCAGAGTCCATGGACCAGGAGTCCTCTTTTTTGTTCTGTTTAGTTAGAGTTCTCTTTTCACAAGTCCTTTTTCTCTTTTTAGGCATTTCCTCCTCCTATGCCTCAAAGGAATGTGGAGTGGAGAAAACCTCCATAGAGACCTCATCCCTGACCCAATCTGGGTCCTCATCATCTTCCCTAGTTTCACCATCCGTGGAAGCAAAGTAGTCCATGATGGGAACTTTTCCTTTTTTCTCAGCACTCCCCTTCATCTCCGCACTAAGTACCATGGCTTTGATGTGATCCATGATGAGAAGAATTAATGATTCATGCATAATAGGTAACCTAGGGTTTGTCTGGTTTTCTTTTATTACAAATTCCATGGAGGATAAAAGGTAAAAAGGAAAAGAAACTACCATTCAATGACTGAAATGGTTAAGAAGCATGAAATGATAACTATAAACTATTGTGAACCTACCTTCCAAGGTAACGTATCACATGATGAGCTCTACCACTTCACCCCAGATAGGCTTGATAGACTTCCTCTTGTAACCTCTTGAGTTGAACTTGACCAACAAATTCCTCTCACTACCTTTAAAGAAGGTTTTTAATGCTTCATCTCCTACTTTATGGTCCTTGAAGAATTTCCTCCCCTGAAGAATTTTCTCCCCTCCACAGATAGGCCATTTATCCCAACTATGAAGTCTTCTGTTATCTTGGTCTCAACCCCATAGGCTTTTACTTTTCTCCCCTACCACCCTTTTCTAAACATATTTGTAGCAATTGGGTCCGACCCATGCATTTTTTCCATTAGGGGAACAAGCCCCCCATCCTACATGATTTTCCACAGATGGGGCTACCTACAGATCCCATCATAGGAGCAAGGATCAATTCTATTTCTATCACCTCCCATATTCATCCCTCTTCAATTGTCTCTTTTAGAAAACTCCAACTTTTGCATAAGACAAGGCACTTTCCCAATTTTATCCAGAAGGATCTTCTACCCTCCTAGAAAGCCTATGGGCCTCTGCAGAGTTATCATTAGATTAACTCTCAGAAATAATGGTGAAGTTATCATAATTTCCTTGATTAATCAAGATGGATTTCCCCTTTCTTGGCATATCTGAAATCTTTTCCCATAGTTTGATGTCATTGGACATCACTCGCTCCTTGGCTATTACATCAACCAACCCATTTCCTTCCTGAAATATATGGGAAATTAAAGAATTATCAAAAGAATTTATCAAGTGAATAGAGTCCTTTATCAACATTTGGATGGTCCAACTTGTGTCTTGGATTTCCTTTAGACAATTTATTATGTTGAGCGATCCCCCCTTGATCTAGACCTTCTTATAACCTTTCTCATAGGTCAGCCTTATACTATGGTAGGCCACCATAGCTTTTGCATAGTGATTTGATTGAAAAATATTATTTTTGAAAGAAAAAGAGAATTAGTTATTTTTGAATGAAAATATCTAATTGTGCAAAATATTTATTTTGAGAAAAGCATTGAGTTCCAATGTGAAAAGGTATATTTTTAATGGAGGTTTTGGCTTATATGGAAAAAGGCATTTCTAGTTTTGATTATGCATGTTATGTTGAAGAAATTGGCGAGTAAAAGAGAAAAAAAAATCATATTCTTAAAAAACTTGTTGCTTGAAAAGTATTGAGAGCTTGAAGATTGATTAGATTCCTTAGGGAGAGAAAAGGGACCATCTTAGGATTGCATTGGAATTCATAGAGGTAATTTTCTCTTGTTTATTGTAGAATTTTAAATCGTATTTCATTGTGGTAGGAGTTATTTTGAGAAAATGAATTTCCCTAAACAAACTATGGAATAATTTCCCAAAACCCATATGTGATAATGAAAGTGTGTTGTTGGGTAGATTTAGGCAAAGAGGTATGCTTTAAATTTCAATTTAATATATTTTAATTTTTTATGAAAATAGTGGAAATTACTTCCATTACTATGGCAAGATTTCTCAAAATTAGTATGTGATTTGAAAAGTGTGACATTGGATAGATTTAGAACCAAAGGGTATCTTTAAATGTTAATTTGTTTTGGGATGGTAACTTGAAGATCCATCAATTATTGCCCTGGATATTTTTGGAAAAATATCAATTTTTTGAATTTGAAACTTTTGAGTTGGTATTATTATGTGGATTAATGAATTTTCCCATAGAAATGATGTTTTTTTCCATGGGAAGTGTGATTGCATGGAAATCCTTACATTACCCTTTATGGAGCTTCATGTAGAGGATTGACCCCTATATTGTTCGGGATTAGTAGATACCTATAGGAGGCTTGGAGTTGATAATTGCCATTATCTTGGGAAGAGTTTGGATGCATGTGCTAAATAAACCTTGCTTGAAATTGAATATTGAAATTAACTAGTGAATATAGAATCTAAACTTGAATAAAGCATAATACATTAATGAAAGATAATGAACGGATGTAGTGCACTAAAGAAGATCTCACGTGGGTATAGTGCATGAAATAATCTATTAGACACATGAAAAGGATAAATAATTCCCTTACATATTTGACAAGCATACACAGGGTGGATGCTCACTTAAGACCCTTATGTTCTATTTCACTTCCTAGCTTGGTTTTTGATAATTAATGGAAAACCACTCCTTTTCCTTGTCTATCCTCCTTTCTCCTTTGATTGGGTTTATTGTATCTGATTGTATGTTGACAAGACCATGTGTATAATTTTGTGAGTGTATGTGAGGCCAACTTTGTGTGACTCTTGTGTGTGTTCGTGTCTGGCTTGAGACCCTTTGTATACATGTGAGACTTGGCCTTGATAGCAAGGTGTATCCATGACTCTCTCTCTCTCTCTCTCCATAGATCGAGGGTTGCCTAGAGTGGCATATGAATTTATTTCACTAAATTATGGTACAATATGGTTGTGTGGAGAGTGTGTTCATCCTCCATTGGTCTCTTCTTCAAGATCTATTGGGAATTAGAAGAGTTCCAAGTTCAACAATTTATTTAGTTTTAACTTTTCTTTAAGAAAGTTGTAATAATTGAAACCATGTTGTAATTGTGATTATCTAGACACCTCTAGAGTGACTCATTACTATTGTAATATTATTTACTGTATCATTCTTGTATTGGAATGTGATCCTTCTATGTTGGTAAGTAGCCTCTGTCTTGTAATCATGTAACAATAATATTGGCATGGGAATTGATCCTTATTTTGGAATAGAATATCATGATCATGCATGGTACCTAATTGGATATTGTGAAGAATATGATGGTTTAAGCATGAGTGGGTTCCTTTTTTATGCTTTGAATATAAAAAATCATTAATATAATGGTTATGTTCTCCATGCTTGAGTTTAGAGGTTGTGCATAGTTACAAGTGTCATTGTTATATCTTGAGTAATTTATGCTTAGGAGTTTTGTTGCATTTTGAGTTTAGTCCACTTATTGGGGCATTTGGGAACTCCTTCCCTAGTCAATGTGGGGCCTACATGTGCTTGTGTTCCTTTCTCATACCATCTTCATACAACACATAAAATGAGGGAACAATGCCTCGTTGATAAAAAAGTTTGGTTTGCTATCCCTAACTTGGCATCCAACTGTACTCATATTTGATATTCTATGAGGCTGTCAAGATAGTAATGACACTTGTTGTCTTGACTACGATGCCTCTCTTCCTTCTTTACCATCAGACTTGCATTTGACATGTGATGTGCCCTAGCATTTGCTTGTGCTTTAAGATGCTAGATTTATGTTTACATATGTATACATGATGATGTATGATTTATGCCTTATTTGGAATGAATTAAATGTGTGAGGATATCTCTTATTCTTGAATGCCATGATGTCATTCTATTATGTTTGTTGGCTTGTCTAATTCACTCATATTGTATGTACTTGATTGAAAGTTTCAAATGCCACATGCTACTTGTATGTATTTGATTGGTAGTTGTGCCACATGTTACTTGTATGCCTTGGATTGGTAGTTATGCCATATATTATATATGTTTTGTATGTGTTCAATGGAACGAGCGTTCCCATGTATGACTTGATTGCATGATTGTGCTTGTACCCAATTCAACCATCTCCTAGGATAGTGGGGTGGTCTTGAGGGTACCACATGGTTGGGTGGTACTAAACTACCATTAGGGACTAGTGAGCTTGGAGGATTCTCTTTGGAGATTGTGTTCAACTCATGGTATATTATGTCCTTGTATCATTTCATTATTGTATATTAGAAATCATTGTAAAGTGGGTCCTTGAGACCATTTAATAAGATTTTAATTATATTTTCATATATTTCATGATGTGGGTTATGAATCATCCTTGTTTAGGATGAAACCCTTTAAATGTAACAATTATTTATTACCATCTTGTATTTTTTTATGCCTCATCTTTTAGGGATGTTGGCATGATATATATGTTTGACATGTTCTAATCTTGTTATGTTAGCATGTTAGATTCAACTATTGAGATGTTGTAATTGATGGTTATGGGTGTTTTGGCATTGGATTGCATTCTGCCCACATAGGTGGTGATGATCTTGTCATTTCTTTTGGTATGGGTCAATGTTGGTGTCGAACATTCAAAGAATCTTGTAATGATTTTTTCATAATTAATTTTATGAATGTGGATGGCTCAATGCCTTAATTCATAGTTGAAATTTGTCTAAGTGCCTTAGTGTAGATGGTTCTATATGTTCAATTGACTTGTTGATTCACTTTGAGTTGGTTGTGATGGTTGTGTAGGGTGGCTTGTACCACTGAATCATCTACCATCTCTATCAAGTGTGGGTGTGTTTATGTGAGATGAGTTTGTTGAATAGGCATCTTGTGGCATTTAGTTTTGTCTTGGTGAGTGTTCCACTTAGGTAACGTTCTCTATTATTGGAGAGCATGTCTCTTTTGTTCTTATTTGGAGATTGACAAGTTTGGAGACCTCAAAATCATTTCCTTGAGTTTGTTCTATATTCTATCATTTTGTATGAGGCCTAGGTATGGATTCTTGGGTAGTAGAGTGCTTTTTTGACCTTGGGTTATGGTCTTGAGTAGGTGTTTTGAATAAATTTTCTATTCGAATGTTGTGGAAGGATGAAAATGCTAAACTTGGATACTAGTGCCAAGTTAGTACTCTAGGAATAGAAGATGAAACTAGAACTAGGAAGGGATACTAATGGGATATGTTGTAGTCCCTTTGGGGTGCTATGGTCGTCTAGAAAAATGGACATCTGTGGGACCTTGGACAACGAGCACTTGACATTTTTTGATGAAACTTTATATATAGAAATTGTTCCCCTTGGTCCTCTAAGCCTTCCCATACCAAAAATTCAGCATTACCTAACTTGGTTTGGAAGTTCTTCCCTCTTTCATATTGGAAAGCATGCCTTTGCATGAAATTGACTAGTTATTGTTCCAATTGGTCGAGGACTTGTACCTCCTAGTTGAACCATCTCTTGGGTGAGTTTCCCCTTATGTTAGAATTTCATTTGTGTCATTGTGGAATGGATTCAAGTAGTTTTCACCCTCATCCTACTCCATGTGTTCTTGAGAAAGAGAGATCATGGATGGTTGTCTGATTGTTGTTATGGAGTTGGCTCCATTCACTCTCTTGGTCATCATAGTGGCTTGTCACACAATGAGTGAAGTAATATGCTTGTACCACCTTGAGTAGTGCAATGGTTATGTCTTCTTAGGTGTTGTTTTTCTTGTTACAAACCCTTGTGTATATGTGAATGTAATGCAACATGTAAATGTTGCACTTGGAAATGGAAAACAATTATTCATCTAGTGTTTATTTAGCTAATGTCCTAGGTGAAATCTTGGGGCATTACAATATACCACTAAAGTTATTGAACCTCCTAAATAATGTCATCAATCCATGGAGACTTATAAATTCTATTGTTCTCTTTAGTTTCAACCACTTAACAATCATGTAGACTTTTTCTTGGGTACATACACAATCCATCTTGAGATATGAAAATTCCCAAGTATGCTAGTTCTTTCTTTAGGTTCATGTGAAAATTTTTACTCCTTAGGAACACAAATACTTACTATAGGTGCACATAATTCTCTTAACTCATCTTGTTAAACACCAAAATATCATTCATGTAAATGGCCACAAATTTGACCAAAAATGGATTCAAAACTTCATTCATCAACCTCATGAATATATGTTATTTATCTTCCTTTTTATATTTTATCATCTTTGGTTCAATTTGTTGTGAAGAAATTAATGTGTGGGGTAGGCAACTACCCGACCCATGTTGGTTTGATTTTTTTAATTGCCAATCATTGGCAGTGGACACACCCCAAGGTGAAGGAAAGCCTATCCTTGAAGAAGAGGAAAAGCATAAAAGTGGATTCCTCTAGTATAGAGGAGAATAGGTAAAAGTATATGTGCTTGACCAATAGTTCAGAGGGGACAGAGGACTATCAATGTGTCTGAAGATCAAATGGAGGATGACCTTGATTTCAAGGAAAATATGAATGATAGAGGAAGGAGAAATAGAGATAAAATAAGGGCAAGGATAATCTTTGGGGGGAGCTGATGGTTGGTACCAACTTTCTTGATATCCCTAGCCCATGTTCCCATCCTTACAATGAAAATATGGTTAACCTGTGTGATATAAACTCCTTCGAGAGTGCCATAAGTGTTATCAATCAATTGGTGGATCAATCAGATGGTCTTATGCAAGAAACAAAGATCCACTATCACCTATCTAAATGGTTCTTCACGGAGATAAACCACCTAAATGTTAAAATTGTTGTGTTGGGTTAGAATTATGAGGTAAAAATCTTGGTGCTAGAAGAGGAGGATAAATTGGTCTTCAAACATTGGAATCCTATGAAGGAAATACTCTCTCTTAACATTGAAAAGCATAAATTGAATGTGATAATGCAACTATTGGAGGAGGAGGTTAAGGAGTTAAAATAATATTTGGAAGAGATTGGTAATTTTCAGTGCATGAAATGGGGGAGTAAGGTTGTTGGTCTTGTCATACAGAAAGGTGAAAGATACAACACTTGCTGTCAACACCAATAATGGCAATAGTGGCAGGTATGATGATAATATCAAAGGTGGATTCCTTAGTATGGAGTTACAAGTGGCCGAAGTGCTACATAAGATGTAGGTTTTTTTGGTCTTGGCAATTTAGGTGGTTATTTTTTTATTTTTTCTTGGTTGTCTTTGGTCAAGTTTAGCTACTTGGTAGCTTTATTTTGGTTTTATTGTAGCTAGTTGGTTGTGTTTTTCTATAATTTTTTCTTTGTAAAAGGTTTATGGTCCCTTCAAAACCAATTATCTTAATCAAAACCTTATGAATATGCTTGGAACTTTGGTTAACCCAAATGGAATTGCCAACCATTTGTATAAAGCTTTCCCTTGTACTATATGTAGTCTTCCACTAATATCCTTCTCAGAGTTTGATATGATGATAGCCACTCTTGAAATTGACTTTTGAAAAGTATTTGGCACCACTAAGACAATCATGAGGTCATGCACTATAATAGAAACATCTAATTGATTGTAATATTATTTATAGTGTAGGATTTTGTACACAAGATTTGTGCAAGAGCTCATACTTTCTCAAATTATACCCCATTCTATTACTTCTTCCACTTGTCAATTCAATTCCACACACATGTTAGGGCTCATTTGATGTGTTTCCTAGGTTGGTAGATTAGAATTAGGAATAAAAATCATGTAGTAAACTATGTTGCACATTGGTAACACTTTTTATCCTCTTCCTAATGATGGATCATGGAGTGTGATTTGAAACATCGATGTAACAAAAAATTACATGGCTTTTTATAGAAAAAAATTTATTCAACAATTCTCTTGACATTTATTCCTCCATTACATTAGAAAATTCTTGGAGAAACACTTTGACTTTAGAATTCTTAGAGTTGCACGACTTAATCTTTTATTCATTCTTCCACAAGGCCATAACTAATAGTACATATAATTAGTCATTTAAGTTCCTCACCTCCTTGAGAAACTCATTTAATGATAACATCATTACTGTTCCCTATGCACACTCTTCTTATACATTCATTGGAAATAATTCAAACTTCTTTCCATCTTTCATGAGAGTGAATGTGTTCTTTATTCCATTATATATTTTCATATTTCCAAGGTTTTCCAACAACACATGGAATGCATCCATCAAAATTACATCATAACACACTTCATTTGTGTATCCTCCAATTGAGAATTCAACTTGACACTATTCTCTCACTATGAGTTTTTGTCCCTTATACATCCAAGAGACTTTGCATTGTGTGGGTTTGCGATTGTCTTAAACCTCAGTTTCTGAACCGTCTCCATGGAAACTAAGTTATTCATGTTGACACCATCAATTATCAATTCACAACACTTTCCTCTAGACTTACAAAATGTGAAAGCTACTCTTCCCCAACCATGGTTCTTGGTCATCAAGAACAAGCTTAAGTAGAACCTTGAACATCATTAAAATCTCTGTAGATTTTGGAGCCATTCTTTCTACATCAATTCTCAATGCCTTTGTTCTCCATCCACATGTATGTGTTTGTTTGGGTGACTGTATTCTTGTGTGATATGTGGGCATTCAAATGCCTTGTGACCTACTTGACCACATCTAAAAGGTCTAATTAAAGCCTCTATTATTTTCGCTACTTCCTCTTCCTCCACCATTCTTAGAGGTTTGCTTATCCTTTGAGATATATGTGACTTTGCTAGACTTGATAATCTTATTCTATACATGGATTTGTCTTCCACCACCCTTTTTCCTCTTTTCATGTTGGCCTTTGTTGTGTGCATCCTATTGTTTATGAGATAAATTCTCCTTTATGTGAAGTGTAGTGTAATAGGCTTCTTCTACATAATAAATCTATATATATCTTATCTTGAATGAAAACTCAAAGCTTTTTATATAACTCAGGAAATGTATGGTGTAATGTACTCCATACTGCCAACATGATTATTCGGTTCGTAGAACTCCTCCATGTATTTCTTCATGATGGACTCCCATTGGCACAAATTCTAGTGTTTTCTACATATATCCAGCTAGTTACTATGTATGAACTTCCCTTTCGACTTGTTGACTAAACAATCCCAACTAGTAATCTTGTACTTCCCCCTTTATACATGATCTTTCAAAATCAAATCCCACTAGAAGGAAACATACCCTTGAAGCTTCACAGTAGTGTATTTCACATGTTTTAGATCATATATGAATTCAAAATCAAAATATTTCTCTAGCCAACTGATCTAATCTAATAATTTTTTTTAGATTTAAGATTCCTAAGTAGCTTGGGTGATAACATCTTAGTTTGTTCCTTGACTTCATTAGTTCTAAGGAAGATGTTTCTTTGGAAAAAATTCTTCCTCTAAAATTAATGCACCATATTCATGTAGTTCTTGATCTAGTCCCTCTTCATGACTAACATCTATAACCACAACTATTCCTTGCCTTGCATGGTCTCAATATCTTTAAGGCTATCTTGAATGGAATTCCATGTGTTTGGAAAATCATTACATGATGCTCTAGCAGTTTTGTCATTGAACTCCTACCACCTCTAGGGTTGTTTTCAATTCTATACTACCTACAATATGACACATGCACAAATGCTTTCAACTATGAAGGAAAACTAAACTCTTTTAGAACTAAGAACTTTTTCTTTGATACCAAATGATGTAGTGATAGTACCTAGTTAAATGAATAACTGGTTATCACATTGCATAGTACATAATGAAAGATAAAAGAAAATGTTTCAAAGAATTTTATATTATGATTATCGACATAAATATGTCATTAAAAAATATGACAACTCATTCTCAAGATCTATTACAGTGCAAGTTATAGACTCTCTATATGCAAACCTAGAAAATAATCAACCAATAGTTTGTCCACTCCCAAATGGCTAACTGTGTAAAAAAATCAACACAATCAACCTCTATAATTTGATTTTCTACATATATATATTTTCCATCATGTTCTTTTTTATTAGAGTGTAGCTCTAAGAAGAAATTGTTATCAACTGCTAGAAACTATTCAATATCCACACCTCCATTTAAATAACTTATTGACATATGCCATCATTCAAAACACCAACAAGTTGACCATGATTAAATTGTTTGCCAACACATCATGAATGATACAAATAAACAAATATGTCAGAAACCACCTATAACACGTGGCTCAAGAATAAACCATGCCTTCAAGGAATGTGTGCACATAGTAACTAACTAGCAATCACACCTTGGTGTGGAATGGGTATGCCAAAGAGTTTTCAAAGTTTGATTGGTATGTTTTTAAGTGAATGATGATTGCATTGTATTCCTATGGTGTAGGTAATTTATTGTTTTCTTGAGTGTCATGAATTAATTTGCATAATCTTAATGGATTTAAATATCCTTATGTTTTGATTAGTATCTACATCCAATGTGTGAGCTTTCAGGTTTGGTGTCTAGTCTCTATTTGCATGCATCTCCTTTGTATATTCTTGTTCACTAACAACACTTGGGTTGACCTACATTCCATAAGTCGACACCTATGCATATTATTTAAAGCATGTATGTTTGTTTATCAGAATCCTCATATTTCACATCTTGACACCTACATTGAATAGACATTCTCTTACAAATCTAAGCATGGTCACTAGCTACTTCATGTTTATTTGTCATCTAGCCTACCATCATGCATCCTCTGATGGGTGACTATCATTACTTTTATAATTTGACACATTTGCATAACTTGGAGCTCAAATATATTAAAATTAAATTTAGACATGGTATAAACTTAGTTTAAGAATTCGTAATTGTCCAAAAATATTTAATTTGAAAGGAAAAACTTATGATTTGTTTAAATTTGCAAATGACATGGGAATGATCTCAATACCTCAAAAATGGCATGCATTCTATGTCATGGGAGGCTATTGTGTTCAATCTTGGTTTGGAAAAACATTTTTTAGTCAAAAAGAAGCCCACCATCTATTTGAATTAATCATTTCATCAAAGCCTTAACATGTGGTCTTGATGTTGGCCCAACCATTATTAATTTTCTCACTCCTTCCATGTGATTTTTCAATGTGGTTCCCTATGTATTCAATCCCTCAATATGGGTTTTTGTGATGTTGTTATATAAACACTCTCTTCTAGAGAGATAAAACCATTCTGACACCAAAATGGTTTGCAAATAAGCATCAATATAATTCAATATAATAAATATAATGAACAATAATAATATAGATAAATATGTGTAAATTAAATATAATTCAATAATACATATAGATAAATATATAATATATAATAAATTTAATGTAAATATACTTTTTTTTCAAATTCAACTCTTTCACAAATTAAAAATAATTAAAAATATTCTGGTTAGATAAGTAGGTAAGCAAGATCTTGCTCTTCCTAGACGACTTTTTGTTGAAATGCATACCAATGGTCAATTTCTTGAACAATGGGTTACTCTTTTACATAAGATATTAGTGGGTGGTTCATTTGGAACAAATCTTGTTCATAGTGATGGTACCTTGTTGGCCTTTTCAAATGGTGTATCCTCTCATCCTTCATCAGCTTATAATCCCTCTACTTCCATAGTCTCTCTCTATTTTCTTCATCTCTTTTATCTCTCTCATTTCTATCCCTCTCTCTCCCTCTTTCTCTCTCATTCTCATTTCATATATCTCTCTTAAGTTAGATTTCTTATAGGTTAAGTTAAATAGTACTATATATATATAGTAATTATATATGATTTTATATTTATATTTAATAATGTATAATAATAAATGGAACTAAAAATATATTTGTTTTATAAAAATAAATATATAATAAAATAAGAAATATAAATAAACATCAATTTCATAGATTATATTTAATATAAATATAGCATATTATATTATAATATGAGATTAGAAATAAAAATAATAATTTATAATATATAAAATTATATGGTATATAATAATAAATATAGGTACATATAAATTCAATTTTATATATGAAGTAAATATAATTCAATAATAAATATAGATAACTATAAAATATATAATAGATTTAATGTAAATTTACATTTTTTACAAATTCAACTCTTAGATAAATTAAATATAATAAAGAAAATTTTAGTTAGATGTTGATCTTGAAAGGTTGCATCTCCTTGCATCACAAACATATAAGTGTCTTGAGTCCTGGACCATTTTGAGTTATGGGTACCTCTATCCCTGTTCAAATGTTAAGCATATCCTCATAAATACACCTAATAAAAAATGAAATTAGATAAAATGGTACATAAAAATAAATTAAAAATAGATTTATTTTACATTTTTTAATTTTTAAATATTATACTTAAAACTCCACTAATATTATTATAAACATCAATATTAAACTTCAAATTAACTAATTCTAAACTTAAACATTATTTAAAATTATATAACATATTTACTAAGGATAAATAAATCATCTGTCATTTAAATTTCAGCAGCCAAATATCTAAACTAATACATAAACATATACATCCACATTAATGCTAATAGACTTTCAACCAAAGATGAAATGATAAAATTATTAAAAGAACTAAAATCTAATGTCAAGTAAAAGTGGTGTCACATTGTTAATCTAAAAGAGAATAGTTGGTTGCATAAGTTGTTACTAGGGAAAGAAACCCCTATTCTAATAAATTACAATGCAACTTTGTAACCTAACAAGTCATGACAGCTGACAAAAGCCTCTGCATCATTGGAAAAAAACTAGAATGAAAAAATGATAGGAAAAATTGATGATGGAATGAAAGACAGATGACAACTTGATCCATTTCAATCATCTTGCACTTTTGATAGATTTATATTTGGCGAAGTAAATTGTCTATTCAAGATATACATGATCTACATAGATTATAAGTTATTGCAATCTTCTTTGACTATCTCTTTCTTACCATCTCTCTTTCTTTCTTTTTCCTTTATCTCTTTATGTCTCTATCTCTCTTTCTCTTCATCTTTGTCTTTCTATCTCTCTCTATCTCGTCTCCCTGTCTATATATTTAATCAAGCTTCTTGGTTGGTCTAGATATGATTCAAAGTAGGATGATATTAGATAGATTGGGATAACTATCTTTGAATTCCTTTTCTAGATTCTTGAAGTGAAGGCATGGGAAAGGCATTTGATGCAAAGTGCTAAATAAAGGAAGCTCATGGAGTAAGAAGATTGTTAAGGACATGTTGAGCCTAGACCAAGGATTGTAGGGACATGTGAGCTTTGTGTGCCCATGTCAAAGTTTTGAGACAATATTGTGTATTGGAGGCCTAAGTTTGAAAGAGGACTATGTTGAAGATGAAGTTAATTTGGGAAGTCTAGTTATGAAGTTCGACAAGGAAGAGGAAAGTCTTTCAAGGAAAGAACATAGAGTTACAAATGTATCAAGTGCATTGATGTATTCTGAAGAAGGTGCAAAGTCTATATAGTGAGTTGGCAGAACTTGGGGTGAGCATGATAAAGGCATAAGTGGGAGTTGATCTTATGGAGCAAAAGTTTGTCATAATACTAAGTTGTAAGAAAGGAAATGTGTTTCGAGTGGGACAAGTTGTGGCGATACTCATGGTGAAGGTTCCAGGTTGTGGATCCCTCATCTAATAGAGTGGATCCCACAAAAAAATATATTCAAGTATTATTGTGGACAATCATGAGTTCTAGTTCATAGGATTCATTAAATACTATAAAGATCTTTCAATGCTAGATAATGATGGGGGACATAGGGATAAAAGACAATCATCATTCACTTAAATACATGGCAATTAAACATACACAACTCTTCATTGTACTCATCCTATAGAGATTTGAAAAAAATGTAAAATTGAGCAAATAAAAGATTTAAGTAATGCATCCACCCTCATCATGAATTAGGTTCAAGAATCACTAAGTATGCTCTCCATGTTACAAGTTCCATAAGATAGTGAGTGAGTATTACATCTAAATCCATAATGTCACCCCTAGGGCAAGAAAAATATTCAATGAGATCACTAGCTAGAGAGTTAGAAAGATGAATAGAATATACAAAATTTATCAAAACAACACAAAGATTTACCCTTTAGATACAATCTAAACAAGTAATCTAATCAAGATAGAATCATCATCAATAAGTCTATGATTAGGAAGAATGTTTCGACAAAAAATGAAGCATATGTTGAACCTGTTGGGAATTAAGATGTCTTAACCTTGGTAATTCCTTGCATTGTTTATGATTGTATTTATTTATTCATTGCCTATGTTGTAAATTAATTGTAATTTCCATATTGTCATTTTGTGGGATGTGGCACGGTGATGTGTCATCCTACATTGAAGATGACAACTTCTAATTTTGTCCTCACATCAGGAGATTGGCATCCCACTTTGTGGTAGGAGTATTTTACCCTGTGTTAGAATCTTGGATGTTGTGTAAGGGAATGTTGACTGAAACAGTTATGATGGATTCCTATGACAAAGTTATGACATGTAAGAGTCAAAAATAGAAGCTTGTAAGATAGGTGAAGACATGTGTCATGAAGCATCTTTGAAAAAGTCATATTTGGGTGCCCCAAGGTGGACTATGATATGTTGTAAGAGAATATGCTATTTATAGCCTGTGTATGACATATTCTATTATAGCTGTAAGTTGTAACTGTTATGACAGATTCTATGACAGTTGTAAGAGTTGTAAGAGCATCTGTTATAGCCCATTTTGGAAATAGGTGACCACTTTGAGATGGGAGCTATGGACAAGTGTTAGGCGCATTCTACAATGTTGACCAAGTGTCCATAGGCATGGGTCTTCAACCATGAGGCCAAGTAGGACGCCCATTCCAAGATAGAGCCAATTTTGCCTTGTATATTCTATATAAACAAGTGCTTGGAGAAGGAGATGTAGTATGTGATTGAAAGGTACTGTTACGCTACTAGATTGACTCCAGACACAAGTGTCGAAGATCATTGAAGTTTGTATTGTAAGTATATTGTAAGCAATATCCAGTTTTATTAATACATTGTGCAAGTTTCTGAGTGTGGGGTTTTTCACTCGATAAGGGTTTTCCCCATGTTATATCTTTGTCTCTCTTCTTCTGTCTTCTTTCTGGTTCTATGTGTATTGCTACAATATATTTGTTATGTGATTCACATTGCTGTAATTGTAAGGATTAATTTGAATTTGTATAGCTCTCCCCTCATTAGATTAGTATAGGAAGCAATTTCTGCACACCTTGCTTCCTTTTAGTTGGTATCAAAGCTTGATCATCTTTGGTCCTAGTTGTTGGGTAGGAGTTTTTTAAGATGATCTTAAGTTGAGTTGGAGTCTATGCAGAGTATTCTGGATCTTATTGCAGCAAGGAGATAGCAAGCACATCCAGAAGGATAGAGGTGGAGAAATTTAATGGCACTAATTTTGAGTTGTGGAAGCTCAAGATGGAAGACATACTTGTTGATTGAGACCTCTGGGAAACTATTAGTTGAACAAAACTAGCTGCAATATCACAAGTTGATTGGGATCTCAAGGATCGAAAGGCTAAGGGTCTCATAAGACTTAGCCTTACTGATTATGTCCTGTTAAAGGTCCATGAGGAGACTACTGTAAACTTTCTTTGAAAGAAGTTGGGAGATGTGTATCAAGCCAAATCCCTGGTTAACAAACTTTTTCTGAGAAAGAATTTGTATTCTCTTTGAATGGACGGATGATCCATTACAGAACATATGAATGCTTTCAACATGCTGGTTGCACAATTGACATTCGTTGGTGTGAAGATGGAGGAGGAGGATCATTGTATGACCTTTCTTTGTTCTTTGCCAGAATCTTGGGATCATCTTATCATGGCTATTGGAAG
Organism: Cunninghamia lanceolata; assembly: GCA_027924645.1. Lineage (NCBI taxonomy): Eukaryota > Viridiplantae > Streptophyta > Pinopsida > Cupressales > Cupressaceae > Cunninghamia > Cunninghamia lanceolata. The sequence continues at coordinate 3,373,499 of BSBN01000396.1, read as the reverse complement.
CACCACATCCACATTCAAAATGGATGAAGTGGTTTCTTCACTGTTGTCTAAAGAGATGTGTAGAAAGTCTTCTGAGGTAGCCAAAGAGGCTCTTGCAGTTTGTGGAAGACCTAAGGAGAAAGGGAAGGAAGACAAGAAAGCTGAGAAGGGTAGATCCAAATCCTGTGGGAGATCCAAATCTCCTAGAAAGTCCAAGGCTCTCTATTGGAACTGTGGTAAATCTGGGCATTTTTGAAAGGAATGCAAAGAGGAAAAGAAAAAGAAGAAGAAGAACCCAGATTCAGATTTTGACAAGTCACAAGATGATGGTGATGCCTTCATCACAGCCCTGGCAACCCATGCATCTGATGATGTGTGGCTGATTGATTCTGGTGTATCATTCCACATGACCTTGCATCGAGAATGGTTCACTAAGTATGAGGAGTTTGATGGTGGGAAGATGTACATGGGTGACTACTCTCATCTGAAGATTGTTGGTCATGGAAGAGTCTCTATTCGATTCCCTAATGGATAAGTGAAGGGGATCTCTGCGGTTATGGACATCCCGGGCTTAGCACAGAACTTGCTTTCTGTAAGTATGTTGAATGATGCAGGTGTACAGGTTGTCTTTTCAAAAGAAGGATGAAAGATAACTAGAGGAGATATGGTGCTTGCTAAGGGTACAAGGAGAGGTACTTTGTTTCAGCTGGAGACATGCATTTCACAATGTAATAGTTCTTCTGACTCAAGGAAGAGGGCAGCAATCACTTCATCCCTACCATCTGAATGAGTAGTGAAGAAATCTATTGTATCTAGTCCTGATGGTTATATTCATGCCTTAGAAGTTAAGCTTCCTGCTAAAAAGACAATGTTATGGCATAAGAGATTTGGCCACATTGGTGAGAAGGGTCTGTGTACCCTAAAAAATAAAAACCTCATCGAGGGGTTAGATGATTGTCATCTTGAGTTTGACTTTTGCGAACATTGCATATATGGAAAAAAAAACCATGTTCAGTTTTACTCGAGTTCTCATAAGTCTTCGGGTGTATTGGACCTTGTTCATTCTGATGTATTTGGTCATGTTAATGTTCCTTTGTTATCAAAATCTATATATTTCATATCTATCATAGATGACTACAGTAGAAGGACATGTATTTATTTTCTCAGAAGAAAATATGAAGTTTATACTACGTTTGAGTTTAAGGCCTTTGCTAAAAATTAGATTGGTAAAAAGATTAAGTGTTTGAGAACTAACAACGGTGGTGAGTTCTACTCTACAGAATTCAATAAATATTGAAAGGATCTTGGGATTGAAATACATAAGGCAAATTCATACACCCCACAGTAAAATGGAGTTGCAGAGAGGATGAATAGGACACTGATGGAGAAGGCTAGGAGTATGCTTAGTGGAGATGGCCTAGGACAAAAGTTTTGGGCTGAAGTTGTTGCCACTGCTTTCTATCTTGTAAAAAGATCTCCTACATTAGCTTTTGTTGGAAAGACACCCATGGAGGTGTGTTCTGGTAGAAATCCTTCAATAAGGTATCTTCGTGTTTTTAGTTGTGAGGCATATGCACATGTGCCCAGGGAGAAGCGGTCAAAATTGGAAAACAAGATTGTTAAGTATATCTTCATTGGCTATGGTGTTGGTGGGAAAGGATACAAGCTTTGGGACCCTGTGGCTAAAAAAGTGTTGTATAGAAGAAGTGTCATCTTCAGAGAGGTAACACCTTCTTCCACTATTTTATAGCCAGAAGAAAAAGAAAAGAAAGAGGATGTTTTTCAATTTCCTTCTACCCCTGAGAAGACTGAACAGAAAGACAATGTTGGACCTGATGATGAGGAGAGCTCTTGCAGCTCTGAAAGATTAGATGAATAAGCTAAACCTCAACCTCAGTTCTTGAGGAGATCTACACAGATAAGAAAGCAACTTGAAAGTTTTGGTTATACATTGCTTGATTCTAGTTGTGCTTTTGCTTTGCTTACTAACAGTGATGAACCTAGAACTGTATCATATGCTATGGATATGAAAGATGTAGGTTCCTAGAAGGAGGCCATGGAGGATGAAATGGCTTATTTGGAAAATAATCAAATTTGGGACTTGGTGCCTTTGCATCCTAGACAGAAACCCGTTGGATGTAAATGGGTGTTCAAGAAGATTTTTAGTGCAGATGGTAGTGTTGAGAAGTATAAGGCCAGATTGGTTGCGAAGGGGTATTCACAAGTAGAGGGTATAGATTATGGTGAGATCTTCTCTCCTGTTACAAAGATGACATCCTTTTGATTCATGTTATCTCTTGCAGTAGCTTATGACTTAGAGGTAGAACAGATGGATGTGAAGATACCTTTCCTTCATGGTGATTTGGAGGAAGAAATCTACATGTCACACCCAGAGCATTACATAGTGAAAGGTACAGAAAATTTGGTTTGCAAGTTAAAGAAGTCTTTATATGGTTTGAAGCAGTCCCCTAGGAGGTGGTATTTGAAGTTTGATGCCTTTGTGTAGTCAATTGGATTTGTGAGATTGAAATCAGATCACTGTGTGTACTTTAAGTTTGATGGTGATCGTATTCTCCCTGTTGCACTGTATGTTGATGATATGTTGCCCATTGGGAAGGGTAAGAATATGATATCTAATTTTAAATCTCAGTTGTCATCACAGTTTGAAATCAAAGATTTAGGAATGGAAATCAGAAGAGACAGAACTAACAGAAAACTTTGGTTAAGCCAGAGTAAGTATGTGAAGACCATGTTGGATAGGTTCAACATGGCAGATTGTAGACCATTGTGTGTTCCTATTTCTTTGGGGACAAAGTTGTTTGTTGAGGATTGTCCAAAATGTCCTAGTGAGGTGGAAGACATGAGCAGAGTACCTTATGCTAGTGTTGTTGGCAGTTTGATGTATGTTATGGTCTACATAAGACTGGACATTGCCCAAGCAGTGGGAGTCCTTAGTCGATTTATGGCTAATCTTGGACAGGTTCATTGGGATGCATTAAGCGAGTCTTCAGATATTTGAGGGGTACTTAGGAGTATTCCACATGCTATCATGGTAATGTTATAGGACCTCCATATTCTATTGATATTTGTGGATTTGTGGATTCAGATTGGGCAACTGATATTGACAACAGGAGATCCACTAGTGCTTATGTGTTTACACTATTTGGTGGTGCTATTAATTGGATGAGTAAGTGATAACCTATGGTTGCTTTGTCCATGATAGATGCTAAGTATATGGCAGTAACTCATGCTTGTAAGGAAGGCATTTGGCTTAAGAGATTGTGTTTAGATATTGGTGTTGATGTGGGTCAGATTACGATCAGTTGTGACAGTCAGAGTATGATTTGCCTTGTGAAGAATCCAACTCTCCATGCCAGAACAAAGCATATCGATGTTTAGTTTCACTTCATGTGAGATATGGTACAGGATGGGAAGGTAAATTTAGAGAAGGTAGATACTTTGAAGAATGTTGCAAATGCATTGACAAAACTAGTTAGCACAGAGATGTTCAGATGGTGTTTGGAGTCTATGGGCCTCTCAGCCTATAGTAGTTAAATCTTGTTATTCTATTGGCTCTTACAAGGTGTTCAACAAGTGGGAGAATGTTGGCAATTAAGGTATCGCAACCTTGGTAATTCCTTGCATTATTTATGATTGTATTGATTTATTCATTTCCTATGTTGTAAATTAATTGTAAATTCCATATTGTCATTTTGTGGGATGTGGCATTATGATGTGTCATCCTACATGGAAGATGACAACTTGTAGTTTTGTCCTCACATGAGGAGATAGGCATCTGACTTTGTGGTAGGAGTATTTTTCCATGTGTCAGCATCTTAGATGTTGTGTAATGGAATGTTGATCGAAACGGTTATGACAGATTCCTATGACGAAGTTATGACATGTAAAATTTGAAAATAGAAGCTTGTAAGACAGGTGAAGACATGTGTCATGAAGAATCTCTGAAAAAGGCATATTTGGGTGCCCCAAGGTGGACTATGACATGTTGTAAGAGAATATGCTATTTATATCCTATGTATGACATATTCTCTTACAGTTGTGAGTTGTAACTTCTATGATAGATTTTATGATGGTCGTAAGAGTCGTAAGAGCATCTGTCATAGCCCATTTTAGAAATAGGTGACCTCTTTGGGATGGGAGTTGTGGATAAGTGTTTGGCACCTTCTACAATGTTGACCAAGTGTCCATAGGCATGGGTTTTGGGCCATGAGGCCAAGTTGGACGCCCATTCCAAGATAGAGCCAATTTTGCCTTGTATATTCTATATAAATAGGTGCTTGGAGGAGGAGATGTAGTATGTGATTGATAGGTACTATTAGACTACCAGATTGAATCCAAACATGAGTGTCGAAGACCATTGAAGCTTGCATTGCAAGTGTATTGTAAACAATATTTAGTTTTGTTAATACATTGTGCAAGTTTCTGAGTGTGGGGTTTTTTCACCCGATAAGGGTTTTCCCCACATTATATATTTGTCTCTCTTCTTCTGTCTTCTTTTTGGCTCTATGTGTATTGCTGCAATATCACTATTATATGATTCATGTTGCTCTAATTGTAAGGATAAATTTGAATTTGTATAGCTCTCCCCTCATTAGATTAGTGTAGGAAGCGATTTCTGCAAACCTTGCTTCCTTTTAGAACCATCATAATCACCATTCATAAGATCTTTATTATCAAATGTTATGTAAAAGAAATGAAGTATAATCAATATGATCATCTAATAAGTCATCAACATAAATCCATGAGTAATCACACATAACAAAAAGAATAGCAATAAAATTATCAAATACAAAGGTTATTCTCATCATCATCTACAAAGTTAGGTAATGCATCAATATCACATGAATCTAGTCTATTAAATAAAATAGTAAAGGCGAGACATTTTAAGGCATGCTAATGTCATGAATAAGTAGGACACATGATGGATCATTACTAGAAGAATAATCATTGACGTCATGAGGTAAAGGATCATCATGGAAATAGTGGACAGATAAACTAAGGATCTCTAATATAGCATAGGATTTGCATTCATTAATTCTATGGAGGATAAAGGTAATGCATGATAAAATAAAACCTCCATAGAGATGGCATCCATGTCCAAGGCATAGATTTTCATATGAGTGAATCAAGGACATATATGTCATGTGGAATGAAAAGAAAGAACATGCTAAAATATGAAATAAATGCGTGCAAATTGGCCAAATAAGTAAACCTAAAAGGTTCCATGACCCAATGTAAATTTAGGATGGGAGGTTAAGAAAACTATGTTTCATAATTCAACTCTAAAATCTAAACATGAAATGAAAGGACAATGAAGAGTAAGATCTATGACAAATTTAGAAAAAAAAGAGCTATATCAAAATTAAAAATATGATAACAAAAGTAAACCCTAGGTCAATTCAAGGGTGGATAGGATGGGCACAAGAATAAGCAATAAATTCAATCACCAGACCCTAAAAAAGACCAATAAATGAAAATCTAAAGGCTAATGACAAATTAGATCTAGAAAATGAAAACAAATATATTTAAATTGCATATCCAAAAACCTAATTAGGGTTGTAAGGTTGGGTAAGTTTGTGAGGCTCACTAAAATGAAAAGGGAAAATACACTCCCAAGTATAATCCAGGTCCATATTTTAAACCAAGAAATTGGCATAATCAAACTAGATTAATTTTTGTGAGTTGCTAGAATGGAGTGGAGTAGATCAAATCATATAATATTAGTAAGTACAATCATGCCATAGATAGTAATTAATGAATAGAGATTACTTATCTTTGTAAGTGAAGATTGTCTGTCGATTGACGAAGACAACGAGATCTATGTGCATCAATATTTGTCGATGCCCTAGATGGTTGTGTATGTGGATCAAAATCATAATATTCCTTTCTGTTCTATGCCAACTTGCCTTCACAGTTTGGGATCTAGTTCACCCATACAAACTCACTCCATCTATGTAAACTCAAACCTTTGATGATCTTTGGATTCTACCATATGAATTATTAAAAAAATAGACTCTTAGGGAACAATATTCTCTTTCACACTCTCAAGGTTTTTTACTAAGCTGGAAATATTTAAAATACTCTGACATATAGCAAGCTTTAGACATGCACATGAATTCAAGAAGGACTTTTAGGTGATTCACATGCACTAAGATGAGTGTGATTAGATATGACTGATGTAAATGATTGTTCTTTGAATTGTACATCTCTCTTATAGTAATGCAATTTCCAATAGATGCGTGATGATGAGAATGAAAGACATAAATGCCTTTTCATACAAAAACACAACACCAAATTACAAAGATTTGTACAAAGTTAGCTTGAGACCAAAGAGTGGAATGGGGCCAATTGGCTAAGTGTTTTATTTTGATTTTGTAATTATAAAGACCAAAATCGTGGTTGTGAGGATGATCTTACATTGATGAACACGACCTAGGTTAGATAGCTAGGTTGGATTTGTGTGTGATCAAATTAAATTATAGATCAAGACTGAATTAATAATAAAAACAAACAAACAAGCTAAATTATAACTATATAAATACATAAAAACATTAACTCAAAATAAACACAAAACTAAATAAAAAACTAAAATTTTCACCATTACAATAATTTCATGTTCATTATTCAATCTCTTTAAGAAGTCCACATTTGTAAAATTAAGAGCTAAATGTTATTTAGTCCCCAAAAAATTTGATCAATAAAATAATAATTATTATAAACGTAGGTGATAGCACAACACTTAATCACCTGACACTATAACACCCTCTCATATTTAATAGATTATAAACTTACATCTAACAGAAAATCAACAGAAAGAATAACTAACTATTATGAAAATAGTATTGAATGCAATAAAATTCAAATATTACAACTAGCTTTCATTTTCAGATGAAATAATATTTCTAATAGAATACATATAATCTAAAGTAAATTAACTAACTTCCTTCAATGAAATTCCAATATTAAGGTAGGAAGAGAGATTAAGAAAAGTACAACTTGAATAGCTTCTTGCTGATTTGGTTGCAGATCCTCCTCTAGATTTTGGAAAAAGGAATATCAAAAAGGGTTTTATCCACCCAACAAAGACCAACTAGCCTCCTGTGCTTCTTCAACTGAAGAAACATGACCCTTCACGAGGGTGATTAATAAGGAATCTAATAACATCAATATGCCTATGAGCCTGGTGTCAAGAACCTATACCTCATGATCGATCTTTTCCCTATAGGTACCTCCTAATTGGAAAGATCATTCTAACCAGTGGTATATCTAGTACTTGATAGTAGACAGATGCCTATACTGCATCGTACCTTGGCCAAGGATTTCTAATAAATATATGACACTACTATGTCGTCAACATTCACCCTTGCTCGACATTGACTTTATTTCATATGTTTCTTTTTGGGTTACAGGTTTGGATGAACAACATGTATAATCCACTTGACATGCTTAGAAATTTATAAGAGATTCAACATATGAACATTTAGACAGAAAGGTATCCTTTAACTCAGTGACTGAAGTCAAATCTCTCAATGAGAATATAGTATGTATATAGGTATGAAGACAAAAACTTCTATAGATTTCAAAGATTTGGAATTAAAAGACACATACAGATTTAGGAGATTCATACACAAATCACAGAATAGAAAATATAGAGAAACATAATGAATTATACTCATGAATAGCTATGGCCATCCAAATCATGCATTACTATACATCGCATGATGAACTATAATATATTGAAAGGAGCCATTGTCTTGCTTGATTAAGCTTTTGCAAGTCAAAGATGAGGAATAAGCGACTACAAGGACAATTTATGTTTGCCAAACAGGTTCTTGCTATCATTCCTATGATATTGACTCGGCAGAGTAAGAGGAGTATGAAGCTCATGCACAAGGAAAATATGATTTGGATTTCTGAGTTGCAGGTAGGAGGCCACTCAAAGAATGCAATCAATAGCTCACTAATCCTCCTAATGCTCTTTTGAAAAGGTTGTGAATGCTCTTTGGAAAAGGGTATGAATGTTGTGTTTGAAGATTGAGTAAAGAATGCGAATGAAAAGGATGAACGCCAACAAATATAGGCCGCCCACTCCTTCCCCTATCCGTATGTAATAAGGAACATTTCCTTCTTGTGTGCAGGTGAAGTGGAGGAGTTACATACAAGACTCCAGCTCACACACCACTAAGTGCTCCTAAAGAGGTAAGTTGAAAATATATATATTATTTAATATACATAAGGAAATAATTCTTACTAACTTGAAATATATACGTATATGTATGTGCCTTGGCCAAAGCTACAATGATATAGTCATCTAGACTTAGACTTAGACAATATTGTTGTTTTTTGATTCTCGTAGCCACCCTCTCCTTGTTGATATCCCTTTTTCCTTCACTTGATTTGTCCTACAACAGTTCGACAATTAATGAAGGTTAAATCATTTCCTTGATATGAACATTTATATATATAATATCCATACATCCATTCTCACATAATTATACACCTTATTCAACGAATAAATTCATATTCACATGAAAGAAGTTATATATATGTGATTACATATATATATTTAACAACATAGTCTCACATAAGTCTTAATTGTTTGGGAATAAATAAGGAAACTTTTGATGAATCTCATCATAATCTTCCCATGTGGCATTCTCTTCTGAATACTGGTCCCATTGGACCTTACATTGTACCACCTCGCGATTATGTAAGTGCAACTTACGTATCTCAAGTACTCGGAGTGGCTCTATTGTGATCAACCCAAGGTCCCGTACTTGCAATGATTTCCAATCAATCATATGTTCAGAGTCTGTATAATATTTCTTGAGATAGGAAACACGAAATACATTGTGAATTCTAGCGAGAGCTAAGGGTATAGCAATTCTGTAGGCCACAGGATTGATAGTATCTAGAACTTCAAAAGATCCCATGTATCTTGGGGCTAACTTAGAGGCTTTCCCAAAATTTATAGATATTTTCTATGGTTTTACCTATAAAAGAACTTTTTCTCCCACTACAAACTGTCTAGGAACACGTTTTGTATAAGCATAACTCTTTTTCCAGTCATTGGCCTCTTTCAATCTCTGCCTGATTATTCTTACATGCTCTTCCATTTCCTGAAGCATTCCAGGTCCTAAAATGATACTATCTTCCCACCTGTTCCAACTTATAGGGGTTCTACATTTCCTACCATACAGGGGTTCAAAAGATGTCTTTTTTATTGCTGACTGATATGAGTTGTTATAAGCAAATTCTACCAAGGGTAGATATTCCTCCCACCTGTATTGTTGATCCATACAGTAAAATTTGAGTTACCCTTTCCATCTGACCATTTGTCTTGGGATGATAAGCTATACTAATATTTAACTGAGTCCCCAAGGCTAAAAATAAGGTCTGTCAAAATCTAGATGTCATCCTGGCATCTCTATCTGATATGATCTTTTCTGGTATTCCATGGAGATGAAAAATTTCCTATACAATTTTTTGTGCAATCACTGGTGCCCCATTTGTCAAATTCACTGGTGTGAAATGTGCCACTTTGGTGTGTTTGTCCACTACCACCAATATGGTATTATGCCTATTCCTACTCAAAGGTAAACCTTGTACAAAATCCATCTTAATAATTTGTCATTTCCAATCAGGTACACTATGAGGTTGAAGTAATCCTGCTAGATGTTGATGCTCTACCTTGACCTTCTGACATTCAAAACATCCTGCCACAAATCTTGCTACATCCTTTTTCATTCCTTTCCAAAAATATAAAGGTTTGATGTCAGCCATCATCTTGGTTACTCCTGGGTGTCTTGAATATGGTGCGGTGTGTACTTCTTTCCATATTGTTTTCCTTAACTCAAAAGACTTTGGAATATACATCCTACCTTTAAATCTCAAAATCCCATCTGCTTCAAAGTGAAAACCTTCATATTTAGGCTCCTGAGGATTTGATTGAAGAGCTTCTTGAAATTACAAATAATATTCATCTTCATTTAGTTTATGAATCACCTGTGTTCTAAAATCAATGTTGATTGACACCACTGCCGTTATATGCTTCCATCGACTCAATGCATCAGCTACTCTATTTTCCTTTCCCTTAATGTAACTGATCTCAAAATCATAATCTGCGATTAACTCCATCCACCTTCTCTGGTGAGCATTTAGATTGGGCTATGTAAATATGTACTTCAAACCTTGATGATCTAACTTAAGTTCAAAAGTTTTTCCTAATAAATAATGTCACCACATTTGCAGGGCATGAACAATAACTGCTAACTCTAAATCGTGGGGTGCATAATTTTGTTCATATTGTTTCAATTTCTAAGATTCATAAGCCACTACCTTTCCTTCTTGCATTAACACTCTGCCTAATTTATCTCTCGATGCATCTGTTATAACTATAAAATGACCATTAGGATCTGGTACTATCAATATTGGGGCAGTTGTTAATTTTTCCTTTAATAGGTAAACGTCTCTTGACATTTTTTAGTCCATTCAAATCTTTTTCCTTTTCTTTGAAGAGAGGTAATGGGATAAGCAATTCTAGAAACATCTCTAACAAACCTTCTGTAATACCTAGCTAATCCCATGAAACTTCTAACCTCAGGAACATTCTACGGTATTGGCCAATCCACTATAGCTTTTATCTTAGCAGGATCCACTACAATTCCCTTAGCTGATATTATATGCCCCAAATATTGTATCTCTTTCTGGAAGAAGGTACATTTTAATAAATTTCTCTATAGTTTATGCTTCCTTAACTATTGAAGAACTATTTGAAGGTGTTGAAAGTGTTCTTCCTCATTTTTGGTTTAGATAAGTGATGGCAAGAGACACTATGTGGCTTCATGATTGTTGTAATTGATGGCAACAAAGTCTATCCCACACATCCGTAGAGTATAGTATGCCTATACTAGAAGTCAAATTGAAGAGTGTTCTGGTCTGGTGAACAAGAACAGAGCATGCATCAAGGTCCGACAATCAGGTCCGGATCTCTTAGAGGGTGTAACTCAGCAAGTTGTAGACTTGGACAAGTCAAGAGGAGTATCATGACTACTATATTCCAGAGATTGAGCCTCTAGTGATGAATCATGGAAAAGATAAGAGCATCTGAGTGTTGGGTTCTAGACAGGCAGAGCAGACTAAGGAAGAACTGACTGGCAAAGTATCAGACTTTAATTCAGATGAGTAATTGATGTTGATCAAGCTATTTGAGGGATCATACATGGTTGGCCGACATGATTGATGACTTCTATATCTATTTTTTTGATATGCATCACATATTAAGCATGGAATCAGTCGATAGTTCAATGTTTTGTAAATATCTTTAATATTCTAGTTGCCAAATAGAAAGATGTTGAAATCCTTGGTGTGGATATATATACCAAATGGATTTCAATATGAAGGTGTGTGTTAAGAAAAAAGTGTGCAAGGAAAGGCAGAAATAAGTGTGGAAGCAACAATACAAGTCTGGTATGTGACAGAATAGGAGCACTTAAACAGAGAAAGAATGAAGTGCATTAGATCAGTATATTGAGCCTAAACAGAACTGAACCTTAACATATATGGATGCCTCTCTTTAGTTCAACACCTAGTTACCTTCTATAAACATTGTAGACAGTGAGTCTCTTGTAGGCAGTGTGCCTCTTGTGAGTAGTGTGCTCGGGAAGTGAGTCCTAATTGGCAAGTGCAATTTTGTACTTCTTATTCTTTTAATAGAGAATATAATCTTGGGTTAGTCATCCCGTGGTTTTTCCCTTTACAAGGTTTTCCATATTAAAATCCTTATGTTATGTGTGCTGATTTCATTTCTACTCTCATGATTATATATGCTTATGTGTTTTGATGTTGTACAAATTATAAAAGGAAAAATAAAGTAAAGTTATTAGAGATAACTGATTCAACCCCCTCTCAGTTATCTACCTTGTTTCCAACAATTTCTATTAGAGCAAAGTTCCTCTAAACAGAGCCTAACAGCTTGAGGAAGATTTGGGAATCTCAATGGATATGTATGGTATGAAGGAACAACTTCAGTTTGCCCTAGATGATCTGGATAAATCTCATGCTGAAGTCAATAACTTGAGAGAAAGACTCAAACAAGCTGATGATTTCATAAATGAGCTAAAAGAAAAATTGAGTATCTCTGTGAAAAAGAGAAAGGAACTACTTCAACAATTATCAAGTCAAAGTGAAGCCAATGATACTAATGAAGATATGAATGAGAAAAACAAGCTATGTGAGAAGCTATCAAAAGAGGTCATCATGGTAAGGCATGAAATGGAATTAGGGGTTATGAAATTCACCCAAGAAATTGAAGAGAAAAGAAAAATTGAAGATAATCTAAAACAATCTCTCAAGGAGAAGTTAGAAAACTACCACAAAATGGATAGAATAATCAGGCATATGGAATTTGATCTTGAAGAAGCTAGAGATAATGAAGAAGAACTTGAGAATCAGATAGACACTCTTAAACAAGATCTTCAAACAGAAAATGAATACAAAGACAAATTCAAGATAAGCTCAGCTCAACTTGAATTTCTTCTTGAAAGCCAAAAGAGGGTAGATGACAAGCATGGCTTGGGATATGAGAAAGGTGAAAGCTCTAGATTCGGTTAGAAAAAATCTAGATTAGGAAATCCAAGGAACAGGCCTAGAAGACCTCCGATAAGGCAACCAAATGTTCAAAGATATCCATCCTTCAATGGATACTGCTACAGCTACAACAACTTTGGTCATAAAGCAACTCAGTGTAGAAGAAGAATGAATCAAACTAATTCATCCTTCTCCGGACAGTGTTTCAAAAGGTATGGTCACAAATCTCATGAATGCAGAAATATGTAAATAAATAATTCATTCAATGGTAGATGCTCTGCATGCAATAGAATGGGACATATGGCTAATCAATGTAGATCAAGAGAATATCAGTCAAATATGTAAAGAAATGTTGTTTTCTACAATTGTAATGGATCCGGTCATATTGCCAAATCCTGTAGAAGTAAGAATCCAGATAAAAAGGGTTTGGTGCATCATAATCAAAATCAAGATAAAGGAAAAAGCAAAGTGAATGCGGATGAAGTTCAAAGGGAGATGAACAAGATTTGGGTGAAGAAGCGTACAAAAAATGTTAGGGATGGATCTGCACCAGAATTTGGTGCTGATATTCCTTCTAGAAACTAAACAGATGAGCTCTAGCTCAGGAGGAGTCACAAAGGAAAAATTCCCCCAGCTAGTCAATTGGTGCCTAAATTTGGCACATGGAATGTTGTGGATTAAAGGGTTCTCAGAGGAATATCTAAATAACCCTCTATAAAAATATGAACGATCTATAAGGAGGTTTGAAGAGTTTATTCATCCAAGATTGATCCAGTTTGATAGTCATCCGGTAAAGTAGGATCTTCATAGACAGATCTAGTATGATTCAAAATTGAAATATCTTGATCTGTAGATTCATGACATGTTGGAGGAAAGAAGATACATTGTCAATTATCAGTAAAAATGATTCTAAGTGCATCTTAGTGATTCAGAAAGATCTCTCTCAGAACAAGGCAATTGGATGACTTAAGTTGTACATTTATTGCAAAAGGAAATTATGGTTTGCACAGAGATAAAAGGGTTCTTTTACTCATCATTTGCACATTTGCATTCAAGAAGAAGAAAGGAAGAGCTTTGCATCAAGTTTTCACATCTTTCTCAAAGATCAATAGTAGAATCCGATTCAACTGACGACTTGTTCTGACTCTTATAGTGAACCCTAAAAGCGTAAAAAAGTATTTTCATTTTTGAATATCTCTCTCTGAATCTTTTGTAAAGATGGCTACTCCAATGGTTGTTAAGATCACTGATAGGCCATGCCTAAAGTTCAAGAAACACCTCTACAAATCCCTAGAAGTTGATACCTTAGGTGCTTTTTCTAGCATTCCGCATGGGGTTCTACACATAGAAGATGTTAGGGTGTACATCTAAGATGATGGATATCTACCATAAACAATTAATAGATGAAACTTTTGAACTCAAACCTCAATACAAGGCCCTCCAAGATAAGCATTTTGGACATTGCATCCACTTTCCCTGGTTTGCAGAAGATGAATGGGTCCAGTATGTTCTTAGTAGAATACATGACAATTTCATGTAGTTAATGAATCCCTTCAAGATAACAAAAGATGTCATTAGGGCAGTAATTGGATTGCACTCATCCGGTGGCTTGCCTGTACTCAAATTTATCAAGAACCAAATAGTAAGTGAGGCTACTAGATCTACATTTGACAAAAGAGCCATGACAATGAAGATATCATAGATCCGGATATCAAATTTGCCTCTATGATAATTGGTTATAAAATTTATCATTCCAACAGGGAGAATTCTGTGTCCGAAACTACAATTTATAGAGCATATCAGGTGCTAAGGGAAAATGCTAATTATGACCTATGTGATCTTCTTCTGAACCAGCTGTTAGAAAACTTGCAGAAGATCAAGAAGGATAAGAAGAACTCATTCAAGTATGGTGGCTTAATACTATGTCTGTTCTTTTACTATATAAATGAGCTACCTAGATCAAGTGGTTGGGTATGGCAAAATGGCATACCAGTTGCCATACAAATCAAAGACTATATGTATGGACTTGGTGATGCTAAGGCTCAAAGTACAGTGCTTTGGGGATACTTTAATAACTTCCAAAGTATGATGCAGGCCAGAGAAAGAATTCCTCAAACAATAGTTAAAAAATATAAGGATACAGTATGCTTCATGGTAGACACTGATCAATGCCTAATGGAGGAAGTTGAGCCTAGAACAGTTTGGATTATACGAATAGGATATGAATTTGATGAGAAAATCTTGGAGCTACATGTCCAACACTTGCTGATTCAGCCTAAGGACCCTGAGGCAGAAAGGTTTGGAACCTTTGAAGATACATGTTGAACTGAGACAACCAGAGATGAAAAGAAAAGTGAGAAGGGAAGCAGAGGAAACTGCCAAAAGATATGGCATATCAAAGGAGGCAGTTGATGCAAACAGAGAGAAAATGGAAAGAGTTGAGAAAGAGAAACAAGATGCAGAAAAAGAAAGTGTTTTGGTATAAGCCTCCTCCTAGACTAGATCCTCCAAGAGCTCTGCACCTGCCACCTCTAAGAGCTCAAGAGCCTCAAAATTAGAAGCCAAGACATCTGGAAAGGGAGAAAAGAGAATAAAACAAAGGCCACAAGGTCGTACATAAGCCAAAAGGATGATGAAGAAATAGAGTCTGATGAGGAAGTAAAGAAAATGAAGAAGAAGAAGAAAACATCTGGGGAATCCTCTGCTGATAAAAATAAAGAAGAAGAGGTAGATAAATTTTTTGAAGGGCCTACTCTCTCTATTGATGATGTCATCAAGGCGGTCACTGTGGATGGGAATTTGCAACCAATGACAGAATTTTATGATGAGTATAGTGACATAGACAAAAGGATCTTGGAAGAAGCCATAGTCAAGTACCTAAATATTTATAATAAAGCATTTATTGAAATCATTTCATTAATTCCCAAAAGTCAGAGAAGGTACTTGAACTGAGAAAGGAGAATTCTCAGGAAAAGAACTTAGAGATATGAGAATAGATTACCATTTAGCTCTATCCTTCCATTACTCCAAAGCAAATGAACATGATCTTTAAGGACTGCAATGATGAATTCCAGAGCAAAGCAAGAATGAACAAACTAATGCTTGGAGAGACTAATCAGGTAGCAAAAGAAATAGAAGACATCCTCCAGAATGCCTTCAAAAGATTCAACCTTCCTATCATAAAGGAAATAGATGAAGAACCTTCTACCATGGATGTCGAAAGATTAAATGCATCAAAAGAAGAATCTACTGAGAAAAATGTAGAAAGGTCTAAAGAGATAGGTGAGGGGAAGTCTAAAGACTTGGATTCCTCTATTTTAGAAGAGGAAGTTCATAAAGAAGTCAACATCTCTCCTTTGGATCCCACTATTGACATTCCAGACTCAGGAGCTGAAGGAGAAGGAAGAAAAGAAGAAAAAGTGAGTCAAGAAGAAGAGGTAAAGGGAAGAGAAGAAGATCTCTGATGACAATTTAGAGATTCCAAAAGAAAAGACTCAGTCTTTGGCAAGAGACATTGCAAAGGCAGTGAAGAAATCCTTGAATAAGGAGTTGATGGAGATGGATGAATTGGAACTCTTCCAAGGACCACTAAATTTTGATTCCCTCTCTTTGATCTAGACAATGAAGATAGCATCTTTTG
This sequence comes from Cunninghamia lanceolata, assembly GCA_027924645.1. Taxonomy (NCBI): domain Eukaryota; kingdom Viridiplantae; phylum Streptophyta; class Pinopsida; order Cupressales; family Cupressaceae; genus Cunninghamia; species Cunninghamia lanceolata. The sequence goes on along the minus strand of BSBN01000396.1, from coordinate 3,357,271 downwards.
CTCAAGCTAAAGTAAAAGAAAAGATTCTGAAGTCTCACATGGAAGATTGTGAGCTAATTGAGATTACATCCGGAATGCTGGAGAAGATCATGCCATCCTTCCAAAAGGATCCTTCGGCCTCTCCATTCGGTAACTTGAAATCTCTGGTAAACTCTGTCAACACTCATTTTGATTCTTTAGAGAAATTTACAGAAGAAAAGGTCCGGAAAGAATTTTTGGGAAAGAGATTCACTGAAGTACAAGGACTCATAGCTAATGATAGGAGAACCCTAGGTATTGGGATAAAGAGCCTAGAAAATGCTCTTAAAGATGGTGGAGAAATGTACAAATTTTGTCTATCCTAGTCTAAAGTGATAGAGGATATTGAAAAGAAGGTAAAAGAACAAGAAGGTAAACTGTCAAGTTTATCTTAGAATTTTGATCCTCTCACCACATCCATAATCAATCAAGAGTGCCAGGCTATTGCCATTATAAATGAAATAAAGAGGCTTGAAAAGGAGAAGAAGAATATAATAAGCAGGATGAGTAAACTTAGAGGGATAATTATCCCTAAGTTAGAGGCAATGCATGAGGCCTTAACTGATGCTCAGACCACAGCCCAGACCAGTGATCCGACAGACTTAAGAAGGGTAGAAGCTTATGCATTTTTGTTGAGTGGTCACATCACAATTTTGGACAGGATGAAGCAGAGTTGGGGAACAGAATTTGTACAGTTGAAGACCACTTTGGTAGATATACTTAAGTATATGTAATTATAACATGTATATATACTTATACGGCTATGTATAGGTTGATTTTTGCAAATTTTGGTGTGCAGATTCCACCCTTTTCCATTGAGGTCAAAGGGAGAGTGAGGAGTAGTGAAATGTGGAATCCAGCTAAGGGGGAGCTCCAGTAAAAGTGTACATAAGACAGAGCATCAGTCAAGGGGGAGTTCGCTACGACACTTAGTCATTTTTCACTAAGTGTTGCCATCAATAGAAAAGGGGGAGATTGTTGGCAAGAGACACTGTGTGGCTTCATGATTGTTGTCATTGATGGCAACAAAGTCTATCCCACACATTCATAGAGTATAGTATGCCTATACCGGAAGTTAGATTGAAGAGTGTTCTAGTCTAGTGAACAAGAACAAAGCATGTAGCAAGGTCCAACAATTAGGTCTAGATCTCTCAGAGGGTGTAACACAACAAGTTACAAACTTGGACAAGTCAAGAGGAGTATCATGACTACTATATTCCAGAGATTGAGCCTCCAGTGATGAATCATGGAAAAGATAAGAGCATCTGAGTGTTGGGTTCCAGACAGGCAGAGTAGACTAAGGAAGAACTAACCAACAAAGTATCAGACTTCAATCCAGATGAGTAATTGATGTTGATCAAGCTATCTGAAGGATCATACATGGTTGTCCAACATGATTGATGACTTCTATGTCTATGTTTTTAATACACATCACATATTAAGCATGGAATCAGCCGATAGTTCAGTGTTTTGTAAATATCTTTAATATTCTGGTTGCTGACTAGAAAGATGTTGAAATTCTTGGTGCAGATATATATACCAGATGGATTTTGGTATGAAGGTGTCTGCTAAGGAAAAAGTGTGCAAGGAAAGGCAAAGATAAGTGTGGAAGTAGCAATACAAGTCTGGTATGTGATAGAACAACAACACTTAAATAGAGAAAGAATGAAGTGCATTAGATCAATATATTGAGCCTAACTAGAGCTAAACCTTAGCATATATGGATGCCTCTCTTTAGTTCAAACACCTGGTTACCTTCTATAAACATTGTAGACAGTGAGTCTCTTGTAGGCAGTATGCCTCTTGTGAGCAGTGTGCTCGGGTAGTGAGCCCTAATTGGCAAGTGCCATTTTGTACTTCTTATTCTTTTAATAGAGAATACAATATTGGGTTAGTCACCCCATTATTTTTCCCTTAATAGGGTTTTCCACATTAAAATCCTTATGTTATGTGTGCTGATTTCATTTCTACTTGCATGATTATATATGCTTATGTGTTTTCATGCTGCAGAAATTATAAAAGGAAAAATAAAGTAAAGTTATTAGAGATAACTGATTCACCCCCCCTCTCAGTTATCTACCTTGTTTCCAACAATAATACAAACTTATAAAGGCAATCTCTAAAAATACTGTTCATTAAATTCATGAATGCGGTTGGGCATTTGTGAGTCTAAATGGTAGAACTGTGAACTCATAGTGTCCATATCTAGTTCTGAATGTTGTCTTATGAATGTCTTCCTCTTTTAACCTGAGTTGATGATATCCTGACCTCAAATCTATTTTTGGGAGTATTGCAGCCCCTTTCATTTGATCAAAAAGATCATCTATTCAGGGTAAGGGATATTTTTTCTTGATGGTGAGCTTATTTAACATTTGGTAATCTATACATAAATGAAGAGTCCCATCCTTCTTTTTAACAAAAATCACTAGGGCACCCCATGGTGAACCACTTGGTTGTATCAAGCCCTTATCCAGTAATTCCTGTAATTATGCCTTTAGCTTCACTAGATCAAAGGTGATCATACGGTAAGGTACTTTTGAAACAGGTTCAGCCCCTGGTACTAGATCAATGGAAAACTCAAATATTCTTCTAGGTGGTAACCCAGGTAGTTCCTCAGGAAATATGTCTTGATATTCCTAAAGATACGGGTATTTTTCAGCGAAGGTCTCTTCCTCATCTTCAATTCCCATTTTCCTCTTCCTATTCTAGGAATGCTCTGTCCCTTCATTGACCACTTCCATCTTGACCAAAAACAATTTGCATCCTTTCCTTCTATTTCTTTTCAGCTGCATAGCCAAAATTTGTCGCACCTTAACTTCTCGTTGTTTCCCTTGAATCCTCACTAGGTTCTCTAAATCATCCATACATTCTACTATCTTAGCATAACAATTGACCTTAGCCCTATGTTCTTTCAACGAATTCATTCCAATGATCACATCATAGGAACCCAGAGGTGCTACATAAAGGTTGACCTCTATAGTGAAGTCTAGAAATTCAATCTTCGCTTCAAACAGACATTGCTCTACCCGAGCTCTCGTCTGATTAGTATATTCAACCATCCACAATTTGGCCATTTACCCAGTTCTTTTAGGGAACCTTCCCAGTAACTTAGGTGATATAAAACATTTTGTGGCTCTAGTGTCTATTAAAATAGTTATTGGGTTACCATAAAGCATACCTAGAGTTTCTATGGGAGCAACCTGGTACTTTGCTTATCTATTGTAAACTGTTGCATGAATTCTTTACTAAAAAATAGTCTGTTGAAGTGGTAGGGGCTTCTGTTACTGCTGTCCCTACTGGTTCTTAGAGGGATAGTGATTTGTGTAGTGCTCACCTCCACAATTGAAACAACCTCCGGGCGGTCCCTTGTTTTTAGTACTTTTACTAGTTTGGTTTTCTTCCTTCCAGGGGTTGTAATTATTCTTTTTAAACTAATTATTCTTGTACCCCTTTTTTTTGAAATTTTGTTGTGACTGATCCCACTTACCCTTGTTATGCTTCCTGTCCCTAAAGGAATCATCTTTCTTCAATCTCTGTTCTTGCTGAATAGCTTTCTCGTAAGCCTCATCCATAGTCAGAGGCGCCAAAACATCTACTAGTCCTACAACACGATTGTTTAACCCCATTATGAACTTTTGTACTCGAAAGTTTTCATCATGCTGGTATCGTGGAACATACTTGAGTAAACATGTATATTTCTCCTAGTACTCATTGACAGTTAGGGGTCACTACCTGAGGTTTTTAAAATCTAATAGTTTTTTACCATAAAATAACTGCAGAAGCCATCTTTGGTAGAATATCTTCACAACTTGATCGCATGACACATCAGCCATTGCCAATCCCATTTTAGGCCTTTTGTTTTCCCACCATGTGGTAGCTTCTCCTACCAACTGGTAGGCTACCCATATTGCTTCAGAGTTATCAGAATAATCTCAAAGCTCAAAATACTTTTCCATTTCCATCAACCATGCCTCCGTGGCATCTCCCAAAGTAGAGGCTTCGAACTTAGGAGGTTTTAACTTTTTCATATCTTTGGATAACTCATCGGTCAGTCTACTTCTCTTGTATCCCATACTTAATGTTTTTGAGTTATCTTCATGCGGGTCACTTTGATTTTCAGACCTCTCATCTCTATCTTCAGATTGCCCTTCTACCTTTTTCTCTAGGTGGGCTAATATAGACTGAGTTGCTTTCATCATACTCAATATCTGATCCATTTTATCCATGGAACTATTGTCCTGATCTTCATTGAACTCATTTCTAGAATTTTCCATTCCAATGAAGTTCCTAAAGAAATTAAGAGTTTTAATTAGTTTTTGGTTATTGTTGGTTACCATCTAGTAGTTTTCACAATGAATTAAGGAGTCTCCCTTTTTTCATAAAATTATTTTTTAAACTCAAGCCAAATACAAATAGTTCACAAAAAAAAATTTATTTATTTGAAGAAAAAGACTATCACTCACTGTGATAGATTCATTAATAATTACAAAATTTCTGTCACTTCATGTGATAGATTTATTGCATAATACAAAATTTTCATCACCCCCTATGATAGATTTATTTCAATTCAATACAAAATGGTCATCACTTTCTATGATTAGTTTTTTGAATCTTTTTCATCATCAGTGATAGATTCCTCTTGATCACTAAATTCTAAAAATGGGATAATTCTATATCCAGGAGTTAGAACTTGGTCTCCTTTAGATGTTTCTAGCTTAATGTAGTCTTTAAATTTGGTCTTGTTTATGTCTGCAATTATGGTGGACTTCACCTTCTCTTTTCCAGAGACTGCCCATTCTTTTCTCTCTTTCCAAAGTCTTTTAAAAAATTCAGCTATTGTTTCTAAATTTGGCGGAGGAGAACAACTTGAATAATCATAACGAAGTCTGATCTTCCATAGTCGAATAGATATAGGGTCACAAATCTTTTTCTGAAGTGTTTTTCTTATCAAAACCATCCTGAAGAAAATATCAATAATTGTTTTCAATTTTCTAAGCATGATGAGCTCCAAGGTTCAGTGTGGAACCTGGCAGCTTTGATACCATATGTAACACCTTCTTATATTTAATAGATTATAAACTTACATCTAACAAAAAATCAGCAGAAAGAATAAATAACTATTATGAAAATAGTATCGAATGCAATAAAATTCAAATATTACAACTAACTTTCATTTTCAGTTGAAATAATCTTTCTAACAAAATACATATAATCCAAAGTAAATTAACTAATTTCCTTTAATGAAATTCAAATATTAAGGTAGGAAGAGAGATTAAGAAAAGTACAACTTGAATAGCTTCCTGCTGATTTGTTTGCAGATCCTCCTTTGGATTTTGGAAAAAGGAATATCAACAAGGGTTTTATCCACCCAACCAAGACCAACTAGTCTCTCGTGCTTCTTTAACTAAAGGAACCCGACCCTTCATGAGGGTGATTAATAAGGAATCTAAAAATATCAATATGCCTCTGAGCCTGGTGTCAAGAACCTATACCTCCTAATCGATATTTTCCCTATAGGTACCTCCTAATTAGAAAGATCACTCTGACCGGTGGTATATTTGGTACTTGATGGCTGATAGATTCCCATACTGCATCGTACCTTGGCCAAGGATTTCTAATAAATATCTAACACTACTGTGTCATCATCATGCACCCTTGCTTAGCATTGACTTTATTTCATATGTTTCTTTTTGGGTTACAGGTTTGGATGAACAACATGTATAATCCACTTGACATGCTTACAGATTTATAAGAGATTCAACACATGAACATTTAGATAGAAAGGTATCCTTTAACTCAGTGACTGAATTCAAATCTCTCAATGAGAATATATATATCTATATCTATATATATATATATATGTACTATTGATGCATAAATCTATGGGTTTAATCTAGCAACAACATGGGAAACTTTAGAGATGTGGGATTGGCCCCTGAAGTGACCTCTAGATTTTAAGGAAGCTGGCTCTTCCATTCTTTTAGTGGGGTTTTGAGAAAAAGGTTAGAAATGAAACTAGATTGTAGAAAACAAATGCCTAATCTATGGTGATCCGCCAGATTTGAAACAACTAGTTTACACAGTTTTAACTTTGTAAGATTTAACTAGAATTTTAAAGAGCATCAATGCATGGTTAAACCCAGTTTATAAATAGATTAAACAGAGGCAGAAGAAATAGAGATATCAAAAATAAGAAACATAAAACAAAGACAATCATATGCACAAAACAACATCTCATTATTTGAATAACAAGTTACAAAGGCAAAAGTTGCTGCACAAAATAACTGTTACGTTCTCATAAAGAAACAATTGCTAGGGAAAAAAGAAATAATTGTTGTCTGCTTCTCTAAAATCTAATCTGAAAACTATGGAACTCTGAATCATCTAAAGAACTCTCAATGTATATGAAGGACTCCTTGAATGTGACCCAGATTTGGCTATTTGTAGCCCCAAAAACTAAAAAAAAATCCCAATAGCCTCAACTGAAAATCTGAAATAAAATCTAGCACCAAATATGGCACCAAATCTGTTATTTGAAACTAAACTATGGCTATAAAATGCATCTCTGTGTGAGAGAAAAGGTCTCTCACCACTCTCCATTTTATTTGTTGTAGCTTGCCATTAAAATGAAACATTGCAGCTCATATTTTAGGGTTTCACTCTTTTTATTCCCGTGGAGGAAGAAAATAAGAGTCATTTTATTCATTTTTAAACAAAACAATTAGCCTCATGAAAGGGCCCACCATGTAACATGTTTAATTCTATAAAGATTTCAATCTTTATTTACCTCACCCATAGCCTTAGTTTAAACTGACTCTTAGTATTTAATAAGTATCTAACTTTTAGAGGAGGGGCCCACAATATTATAAGAGACACAATATTAATAAAAGACATTGCCTTTAAGACTCCCATGAATCATATGCAATTAAATGAAACATTTAAGTCTCCTTTGCTCAGACTCCACCACGTGGCTTCCTCTACATCAATTTTCCTTCTCTATAGCGCAGTCTCCACGTGGTGCTCTCCACATCAATTTTAAGTTTCAACTTGTTTCTCCCGTAGCCTGCACATGGTCCTCTCTACATCAATTTTAAGTTTCAGCTTGTTTCTCTCGCACCCTGCATGTGGTGCCCTCTCCATCAATTTTCCTTCTCTGTAGCGTAACATCCACGTGGTGCTCTCCACATCAACTATGAGTTGCTCTCCCTCTCCTCAGGTGCTGACAAGTGGTACATTTTGGTGGTTTTTCTTCCCTCTCCGTGCAAACCATTAGATCTCTTTGAATAAATGGTTCTTGTGCATTGCTCCTCAAAACCCTAAAATATTCACAATTTGAAGCCTCTATGCTTTGAAAAGTTGGGTCATCCTCATGAACTTGGCTGTGAGTTCTTTAGATATCATATTTAATCTTCATTGCCTGGCACTCCTTTTATATGCTTCTAAAACTTAGTGGCAACCTTGAATTTATATGATGAGCCCTTTATTAGAGAGGCCATGGATGTCTCTATGAATAGACTGTGCCTTTTCCATATGAAGAGCCTTCATCCATGTTGCTATGGTAATTAGGAGATTCTACCCTCATTTGGATCGTGTTTTCAATTCTATAGCCTATGCACACATAAATACAGGGATGCATAATAGCATGCCTCAGTTTTGGTATGACTGGCACTTTTACACAATACTGATGACTGAGTGCTTATTTTAGGAGTTGGTGTATAGTGAAGCCTTTGGGGGCCAATCCTCCTTCTATTAAAAGACTGCCCTAAGATATTGAATTTTCTTTACAAAGGCTGTGCATTTAGAATGCTATCTCTAGTGGTGAAACATTATATAATAGGAGAATCTAATGCTCTCTCTAAAGAATAGTAGAAATAGGAACCTCCACACTTATCAAAATTTTGAAATGGTGTGAAAATTTCATCACCAATTATTGGCGACAAACTAGGTAAGTGGGCCTGCTCACTTGAATCTATAAACTTTGGCTTCACATATCAGTGCCTTGATCATTGGGTAATAGAGTCGTATTACTCTAAACCTAAAACATTCATGAAACTAAAGACACCTAAATCTGAAGATGCAGGAGGGTGAACTGAAACACTGCTGAAAACACACTCTGCAACTAAAACCAACCAACCATAATTGAAACTGAGCACTAAAACCTTGAAACTGATACAGAGCTAAAGCATAGAAAATGACCCTCATTCTACAACATGATTGAAACACTCAGACTGAAACAAGATCCTCATAGTAGGAACCAACATTATTAAAAACAAAACTTACTGAAATTGAAAACTAATTCCACTGCTATGGCTTATTCTAAAAACTGAAACTAAACTATGCATAATATTGAAAGAATAGGGATATGCCCATTCACCTAGGTGGCAAAGTAATTGCCATGTCTGAGAATGTTTCTCCATATGATCCACATCGCATTGATAATTGACCATATAAAATACATGAAAAAGTATATTAGAAACTTGTACCTCTTTTCCTCTCTACACTTCAGAGGTTCCTCTTTTTCTTCAAAACACCATTCATGCTGATCAACATGTTCCTGCATTAGTGGAGGGTGGGGAGGGAAAATAAAACACTGAAGCTCTTCTTTCTGGTTGCATCTGAAAACTTCTACTACTAGAAACTCATTAGTGACCTTTTTTGTTGACTCTTCATCTGAGTGATGATCCATGATAGCATCAACATCTAGCTAACAAGTGACAGAACTACCCAAAATAGTCTTGAATCTGACTGGGATCCCTTCATGTAAGAAGAAATGTGTAGAATCTAACTTTGTTTGTGATGTCATTTGTGATTATGCTCTATGGTAAATGTCTCTCTAAATCTCATCATCTTGTAGAGGTGAAAATTCATCAAGAAGAAGACAATAACCATTTGCAAGAATGGAGAACAAATCATTTCTTGAATCTACCTTTGCTTTAAAATCTTCCTTGTAATCTGTTATAGGAGGCTTTGTAAATGAACCATGCATATGCTCAATAGCAGGATCTTCTGCATCAAGAATATGATAACCTTGTTGCAAGATTGAGAACAAATCCTCATCTTGTTGCAAATGCATATCTATGCTATCCCCTTCTAGGTGTGAAAACTCATGGTTGAAATAAAGACACTCACTCTTGATAGACTCTGCAATAGACTCTCTGACATCCTCTTCCTCAAGATAAGAATCACTGTTGACCTAGTACTTTTCAACTTCAAATCCCCTCATGTAGTACTTTTCAGCTTCTAGAAGTGTCATCTCATACTCAACTTCTGAATCTTTTTCATAACTTGATAGAATCTTTGAATCACATGTTGTCATAGGTGCTTGATGCTCAAAATTAGAAAAACACACTGAATAGATAGGGACCACCTCTGTTCTTGTAATCTGATCTTTGAAACCAGATTCCTCCTTTATATCAAAATGACAAAGAACCTGGTCTATGGCTTCTATGGGATGATTTGCAACTTCAGAACCTTGTGATGCATGATTTTGAAAATTATTGGGTCTTTTTTGGCTATATCCAGTTTGCTACTCATACAAACCTAGGGGTGTAAAAATTGGATCAGCATTGTACATGGCTTGATATTTTAACTCATTTAATTCATTGGAGAGGACTTTTATTAGTTCTTTGATAGCACTCATCTCCTCATGATTTGACAAATCAGTAGGGAGGGTGGGTGGATTAGAATAGGCATGCATTTGACTGCAAGAAAGAGTTTGAGACATGCTCTTTGCATGAGGCATTAGTTGTTTAAAAGGCAGATGAGGTAGTTTACAAGACATTATGAGATTACTTTCATCCTTAATGGCAAGATCATATGACTGAGGAAGAGTTTCATTCCCCAAAGATTGTATCATGACAGAAATCTTAGGGTCTAAAGCCTTTAAATAATACAAGAAAGTAAAGGCTGGAGGAGGCCTCAGGTCTGTAGAAATTTTTTTCCATACCTTGTAAAATCTTAAATTGAAATCATGTATGGGCTCCATTGGATGCCTCTTGATTGTAATCAGGTTCTAGGTGAGAGTGCTGACATCTATCCTGTCTCTAAACTAATTGTAGATGAGTTCCCCAAGTTGACCCCATCCAGTGATCGAACTTGGCTACAAGCTTCTGTACCATTCTTTTGCTTTGCCCTTAAGGGATGATGCCAACAACAAGAGAGCATGATCTTAGATATTTTCCTCAGCCATCTTTTCGACCATGATCTTTTTCTTTGAATGTTAAAAATCTGGAGCAGTCAGTTCTGATGATAAACTTTTTCAGATGCATGAGTTTTAATGCGAATTTCTTCAAGTTTTTAATAACACTATAAATCTCCTTATCTGAAGAAATCCACTTTCTGACATCAGTAGGGAAAACTCCACTGGCATACTCAACTAAATATTCTACTTCATTTTTTACAAAACAGAGATGTCCACCCCAAGCATAATCAGATGCATCTGTATACAAAATAAAATCATCAGTTGTAGGTACATATAAAACAGGTAAGGTCTGAACCTTTTGTTGGATATTGCGGACTGCATCAGTATGGACTTGGGTCCATTGTGGCTTCCTTTTTGATAGGATTTCTTGCAATGGGGCATGATCAAAACCTGCATTAGGATAGAAATTATTCACATAATTTAATATACCGAAGAATCCTTGCAGCTCCTTAACAGACAGAGGAGGCTGGAAATCAAGGATCTTTGTCTTAATATGAGGTTGGACTTCTAACTGTCCTCCCTTTACAATCATTCCTAAGAATTTACAGGAGTTTGTACACCATTGTATCTTACTAAGGGACAGAACAATCCCTGATTTTAAAGCAAGTCCATAAAATGATTCTAAATGTGAGCGATGCTCATCAAATGTTTGACTAAAAATAAGAATATCATCAATATAGACACAGAGCCAATCATGGCAACCAGTGAAAATCTTATCCATTCGCTCCTGGAAGTAGGCTGGAGCATTCATTAATCCAAACGGCATAACTGTCCATTCATAGTGTCCAAAAGGACAGCTGAAAGCAGTTTTAAACTGGTCTCCTTTCTTCACTCGAATTTGATAAAAACCTGATTTGCAATCAAACTAAGAAAAGATTTTAGACTTGGCAACCTTTTCAAGCAAATAAGACTTATCAGGTATAGGATATGGGAAAGGAAGAGTAATTGCATTTAATGGTTGATAATTAATAACCATTCGTTTCTTTTTCCTTCTTTTTTCTGCTTCCTTATTGACCATGAATGCATAGCAATTAAATTCAGATTGAGAATGAACAATATACTTCCCTTTTTTCAATTCATCAATCGTTGATGCCATGTCATCATAGTCATGGGCTGGTATAGGAATCCTTTTTCCACATTTGATCTTTGCTCCTTCCTTTAGACGAATCTCCATTTCTGGCATTTCTTTTTCCCAGAACTTTTGAGGATCATCAGAACAAATATCTTTCAATAGAGCAGCCTTTAATTCAGGTAATGGTTCTACTGTCTGGATATGGTGAATAGCAGGATATTTTTCTGAAGCATAAATAAGCCTAGGTGTACTTATTTTTTCACCATTCAATGTAAACATGATGCTTTTCTTTGTACAACCATAAGGTGTATATCTGTCAATAAAATTACCACCCAACAGAACATCTACAGGCATATGGTTCATAGCAAAGAAATCACATTTGAAAGGCCTGGATTCAATAAACAGGGGTTGCTGATGACAATACTTATCACAGACAAATTCATTTCCCTGAATATCCCTTGCTGTATAAGTTGTTCTATTGGTAAGCTGTTCCCAATGACTTAGGATTTGAGGCTTACAAAATGACAGAGAAGCACCTGTATCTACCTGAGCATCATATTGGCGACCATTTAACTGTACGGTAATATACTGAGAGAATTTTCCTGTTAAAAGATGGACCAAATAGGTAGGATCTAATTGCTCAGATGGTTCGGGTAAGACAGACAGTACCAATTTAACCTTACTAGGATCTATAGGAGGTTTGACATCAACCTCTTCAGGCTCTTCTTGTTCATACAAAGTTTGTATTTGTTCTTGAAATAAAGAATGATCTGGATATGGATATCTAGTACCAGATGTAGAAGGTATATCATCAAATGACATAGAATAAGGAGGAGGCTTACAATCATAATCTGGACAGGGATTATTAATATGGAAATTTTCCAGAGCTTGAGTAACAGAATCTGGCTTTGAACGACTATACTTTCTTTCACTTTTCACAGATGTAATGATAGGGAAGTCACCAGAGAAAACTGTTACCTGTGGAGGATTTGCCTGATAATGTGGTTGTAAAGTAGGTTGCATGCCTGGAGGATACTGCGAAGGAAAGCTTGATTGCGACTGCTGGCTATCTGGCTCATAAAACTGATATGGTCTAGAAGAAGCATTAAAATGGTGTCCATTGCCACGGCGATTTCTTTGAGGAGCTCTCCAGGTCTGATTCATGAAGACTGTAGGTTCAGCATCATCATAATATTCTAGTTGTCCTTCAGTACTGAGAAGAGTATCAGCCAGATCAACTAAGGCATCTTCATCTTCATATTCATATTCATACTCTTCAAAAGTAGGTTCATAAATATCTTCCTGTTGAAATAAATCTTCATCAGAGTCAACAACATCCCACCACACGGCTGCAGAAGGATCAGCATAAACAACTTTGACAGCAGGATTTTTACAGGAACAATCAGGAGCTTTATGACCAGGTTTATTACAGATATAGCAGATAATTTCACGACGGACAGGACGAGGATGCTGGCGGCGGCGCATATAACGGTGTTTGGGAGCATAGGAATGCTTCTTTGGGAATGTGCGCTTGTGGAAAGAGAGCTGACGCTTTTTATGTTTTTTATGCTGCTTGCGTTGAGCGCGGGTAAATGGATTACAGCCATACGTATTAATAAAACTGGGAGCTATGCGCTAGGCTTCATGCTTAGTAAACTTTTGTTGATATTTACACTGATCTATAAACTGCAAAATCTGTTCTTTGGCAAACTGAATGAGATCAGTGATAGGACAATCTTCAAAAGCAATTTCTCTAAGATCAAGATAATTTAAGACTTTATCTACAAGATTGTAGGGCAATCCTTCTAAGTATTTAGTTTTAGCCACATCAACTTTCTTCTTATCCTTGAGCTGATATAACAAAATCCTAAATTCTTCAGAATACTTTTTGAAATCTTTTAAATCACAACATTTCATTGAAAGAATCTCCTTCATTAACCTTTCTTGCTTTGAAACTATTTCTGGGCAAAATTCATCTATTAACCAATCTAATAGACAATTGAGAGCAGGTAACTGCTGCTGTTGCTGTTGGCCATGAGTGTCTATAACAACTATCACATTATTATAAACACGGCGCTCCTTTTCCTCTTCAGGCAAGCCATTCCACCAATCTGTTAGAATTCCCCAGAAATAAGTAACAGCCATTTTAGCAATATTTGTCTATGTGGTACCAAAAAGGCTACAACCGCTAAACAAAATAACCAAAAACATGAAGAAGAAATTGCATGCAAAAAAACAAAAGAAACAAAATAAAATACGTGCAACCAAGACATACACGTAGAGCATCTTTTTAAATGGTGCAACTTTACACAATCCTTAAAATATTACCATTAATATGAAGTTATAAATTCTTTCTTCAAACCCTTAAAACTAGTACATAGAGTCCATGCCAATTATTTTTGGCATTAAGGAAGTCTAGGATAGGGAAATAAATTATAATGCTTTTCTAGAATGTGTATCTTCCAATTTACTTATTCTTGTTCCTATGCACTATCTTCTAAAACATGTGCATGATAAGAATGTAGATTGCAACATTGAATATTAGTGAAACATTCACTCCTTCAAGAAACTTAATATCATATGTATTTTTTAAAAAGGGCGAGTGTAGGATCACGATGGGCCAAACAATACCCTTAAGTGGCAATAAAAATGCTAAAAATATACTTAAGTAAATTCATGTCAAGAATTGAATAAGTTATCTACATAATGTGAAAATAAGATATTAGCAAAAGTTTTAAAAAATTGAATGTGATTTCTAGGCTACTCCTTTTCTAAAAATTTTAGAAATGAAATTTGTGAATATTAGATATTTCAATGAGGCAGTACTAAAAATTTTCAAAAAAACATAAATAGTAGATGTCATTCCAGCCAACCTAAGTATGAGAAAAACAAAATTATTTTCCTCCAGACTTTGGATGTAAGTAAAAGACACATGACCAGATGTGACACATATTTTTCTAAATTTTTTATTAAACAGATAATATTTATGAATCTTTTTACTATGAATTTTTAAAATTTTATTAAAAAATAATTTTCTAGCCAATCTAACTTGGTCAAAAAATATGAAATTTAAAACATTTTTTTATACCTATAGCCAATAAAGCCTAGAATGTGTTGTATCTTTTGGATTTAAAAAAAGATAAATAGTTTGAAAGTTGTGGAGGCTTTTCTATATGTATATCAATTAGGAAATCAGACATAGTATATGTAGAAAATCAATAATAATTACCTATTAAAATTATAATGACTTGCATATATTATAGTTTTAGAATATTGATAGTTTTGTCTATGAACCATTTTTGTTTTATTGATTTTAGTTACAATTTTTTTCAGCTTCAAGGATGAAGTCATGGAAAATCTCACGATAATGACTAGTCTTGCAAGTTTCTTTGGCAAGTTTTAGGACTCCTACTTGCATAAATATAAGGTAATCCCTAGGCATTTTTGGAGAGAATCCATATTTGAGCTAGAAATATTTAACACTTTTTCCTTCCAAATCTAAATATATATATATAAATGTTAGCACTTTAATCATCTAATAAAGTTTTTTTTGACATTGCCACTATTTGGCCCATCATGATCTCACACTCACGCAAAACTTGTCCAAAATATTGCAAGGATAAATCTTTTTCAGATTCAATTTATTATAAGTTCCATGTGTGAACCATTTCTTGTTCAAATGTACATAACTAACTCTCCCAAAGAGAGTCAAGTTTCCTTGTTATGCTCATTTTAAGTCTTGTGCTACTCTCTTCCAAATCTTTCGACTTGCACATGAATTTTTTTTGTGTGTTTCCTAAAGTCCTCTACTTCTATATTGATACCTTTTCACCTTTAATATTTAACTAGAATATGACATCTATTGGAGATATACCATACACCACTTGGAATAGTGTCCTTCTAATAGACCAATTTATTGAGTTGTACAAAATTTGTGCCTATGCCAACATCCCATTGTTTGAGTTTCTCTCCTAGCAAACACCATACGAGATTTCTATGACTCCTATTGATAACCTTAATTTGACCATTTGTTTGAGGATGATATGCATAACTATACTTCAACTATATGCCCAAGTTATTCTACTATGTGTGCTCAAAAATGACTAAGAAACTTAGCATCCCTATTTGAAGTGATACTCTATAGAAATCAATGTATGTTGAATATCCTTGAAAAATAAATCTATACTAGAAGCACGATTTAACTTTTGACAAGGAATAGAATGAACCATTTTAGAAAACCTATCTAGAAATAGGAAGATAGAATCATTACATCTCTGAGCGTGTGATAATCTAGGGACAAAATCCATAGATATATCCTCCAATGGCTTATATTATATGCACAATGAGAATATAAATTGGGGTTTTGGGACACTCTCTTCATAACTTTACATGTTATGCATCTTTATATAAACCTTTTCAAATCCCTACATAAACTTAGATAATAGTGCCCCCTCCTCTAGAATGGCTTGTGTCTTATTTGTGTTGAAATATCTTTTGAGTCCACCACAATGTAAATCTCAAATGAGATTCTTTATCATCCAATTGTACAAAATAAATAACTAATATTTTTTGGACAAGTATCCCTCCTACACAAAGAAAGCTTCATATGGGCCTTTATGTCTAACCTAATTCTCTATGCATGCATGCCATTCATCTACAAAATTTATATCTGAACCATACCAATCCTTCATTTACTTTATGCCCAATATCTATCTAGAGACATTGCAGAAAATAATCCCTGCATCTTGCTCAAGGTGTCCATAATTTTGTTGGTTGCACCACTTTATGCTTCACCATGAGAGTAACCTTGTAGATATTCTATCCACCTCATATGTCTCTATTTTAGTTTCATTTAACTATTGATGAACTTTGGTTCATGGTGGTTAGTGTATAACACAAACTCCTTTCATAGCAAGTAATGTCTCCACTCGTAGTAAGATTAAACAATGGCATAGAACTCTTCATCATAGATAGACCACTTCTTCCTAGCCTCATTTAGTTTTTGATTTTAAAAAATGTGATCAATTTATCCTCTTGGCTCATCATTATGTGAATTTATTTTCCAGTAGCATTATAATCAACCTAATTTCTTTAAAAAAAAATAGGAGCCCAAGCATTGTCTCCTCTATCACTTTCTTCTTTAAGAGTTCAAAACTCTTGGTAGTAGAGTCATCCACTCAAATCCTCCCTTTCACATATAGTGTATCAAGGGAGGGTATAGACCACTAAAGTTCATAATGAACTTGTTATAGAAGGTCATCAATCCATCAAACTTATAAATTCTATTTTGTTTTATATTATGCTCTTTGGTTCTAGCCACATAACAATCATGCAAGCTTTCTCTAGGTCCATACACAATCTATCTTGAGACATAAAAAATCCCTAGTATGTTAGTTCCTTCATCATGAAACTACACTTCTTGAGGTTTACATGCATAAATTTGCACTCCATAAGCACACAAGGATTGCCATAGGTGTGTAAGATGTGCTTCCCTCATCTTGTTGAACAAGAAAATATCATTCATGTAAACAACCACAAATTTGGTCACAAATGCCTTCAAAAATTCATTCATCCACCTCATGAATATGGTTGGAATTTTAGTCAATCCAAATGGCATTATCAACCATTTTATAAACTTTCCCTTGTGTTGAATGTAGTCTTCCACTTGTCTCCTTCTTAGATTTTGCAATGATGATATCTAGTGTTGAGATCAATCTTCAAGAAAAGTATTTGGCACCTTCAAGACAATCCATTAGGTCACCCATGCACTACAATGGAAACCTCTACTTGATTGTAATCTTGTTGATAGAGTATGATTATATACACATTCTTTTCTTTTCTTTAAAGCTCAATTAGAATAGGTAGTGTGCAAGGGCTCATACTTTCTCAAATTAGACCCATTCTAGTAGTTCTTCCACTTTTCTATTTAATTCCACACATGTTAGGGCTTATCTTGTGTGGCACCATAGTTTGTAGATTGGAATTGGGAGTTAGATCTATGAAGTGAGATATATTGTGCATTGATGGCAATGTTGTTGACATTCATTCCTCCATTACATAAAAACTTCTTGGAGAAATAATTTGACTTGTTGCTTCTTAGGGTTGCATGGCTCAATCTTCTATTCTTGCTTCAGTAAGGCCCTATCTACTAGCACATATACTATACTTAGTCTTGTGAGTTCATCACCTCCTTGAGAAACTCTTTTAATAACAAAATCATCACTTTTCTCTCTACACACTCTTCTTTTGACTTCATTATTAACAATTCAAACTTCTTTCCAATGTACATGAGAGTGAAGGCATTCCTTCTTCCATTATAGACTGCATTTCTATCATATTGCCATGGTTTTCCCAACAACACATGACATGCATCCATCAAAATTATATTAGAACATACTTCATCAATGTATCCTCTAATGTAGAAGAAATTCAACACTATTTTCTCACCATGAGTTGTCCCTTCTAGAACCAAGAGACATTTTTTACTGCATGGGTGTGTGTCAGTCTTGAATCCTAATTTTTGAACCATTTCAATGTACACTAAGTTATCCCTATTGGAACCATCAATTATTATATTACAACACTTTCCTCTAGACTTACACTTAGTGTGGAAGATGCTCCTCCTCAACCATGGTTTTGATCATCACTCATAGGCTTAAGTGGAATCTTACACATCATAAAAATATCTCTAGCTTCTAGGGCAATGCTTTCTATAACATTTCTTGACATGCCTTATTCTCATTATAAAACATGTATGCATTTTTTTTTTATGTGGCCTTATTCCTGTGTGGCATGTGGGAATTCAAATGCCTAGTGACCCACTTGATCACATCTGATGTAAGCCTAATTATAGCCTCTACCACAACCTTTACTACCTCTTCCTCCACATTTATTGGAGGTTTGCTCATCCTTTGAGCTATGCAACATTACCAGAATCAATAATCTTTTTATATGCATACATTTCTCTTCTGCTACCCTTATTTCTCATTTTTCCTTCACCTTTGTTGTGCACACCCTATTGTCTATGAGATAACTTCTCTATGTAAAGTATAAATTGATAGGCTTCCTCTATAGAATGAATCTACAAAAATATCTCATCTAGAATGGAAAATTGCAAGTGATTTATATATCTCAACATCTTCTCTATATCATCCTCTATATGATCGACATGCATACTAATTATGTAGAACTCCTTTGTGTATTCCTTCACCATGGTCTCCTATTGGCACAATTCTAGACTTTTCTACATAAATCCAACTAGTCAAAATTATTTGAACTAGTAATCTTGCACTTCCCCCTTTGTACATGATCTTTCAGAACAAAATCCTACCATAAGGCAACATGCCCTTTCAACTTTGTGGTAGCATACTTCATGCATTTCAAATTATATATGAATTCAACTTAAAGCATTTCTTCACTTGTGATCTATCAGACATCAAATATTTTAGATTTAAGCTTTATGAGTAGCTTAGGAGATCAAATCTCAATTTACTCCTTAACTTTATTAGAGCTAACAAAACTTTCCTTCGAAAACAGTTCTACCTCTTAAAGTTTAATGCACCATATTCATGATGTTCATAATTTGGTCTCTCTTCATCACTAACATTTGCAACCAAAATTGTTCCTCGCCTCTATGTGGTCTTAATGGCTTTAAGACTAGATTTAATGGCATTTAGTGTGTTTTCTATATCAACACATGGTCCTTTAGTATTTATGTCATTTCTCCTAGCACCTCTTTGGGTCATTTTCACTTCTAGAACACCTACAATGTAACACATACACAAATGTCTTCAAATATGGTGCACAACTGCCCTCTTTTAGAACTCAAAAATTTTGCTCTAGTGCAATGGTGGTAATGAGTCAAATGAACCACTATTTATTACATGTGCATAGTACACAACAAAAGACATAGAAGGAGATGTTTTAGAATAGTTTACACCAATTATTGACATAAATGTGACATTAAAAAGTATGGCAACTCATTTTCAATAGGTTACAATGCAAATTATAAAGCCTCTTTGTATGTAAATCCAACAAACAGTCAACCAGTAATCCACCCACTCTAAAATGACCAACCATCTACAAAAGCCCAAACAACCAACCCCAAAATGACTAACCCTCTAAAATTTAATTTTCTACCTATATATATACATATATATTTATCATCACATTATTCTTCATTAGAGTGGAACTCCAAGAGGTAACTATTATTAGCTCTTCACAATTATTTAATGTCCACACACCATTTCAATAAGTTATTGACACATGTCATCATTTATTACATTAACAAGTCATCGATTAAAATGTTTTCCAACACATCACCAACAATACACAAAAACTAATATGTATAGAACCATTCAAAATTTAGTCAACTAGTAATCCACCCACTCTTAAATAACCAACCATCTACAAAAGCCCAAACAACCAACCCCAAAATGACTAACCCTCTAAAATTTGATTTTTGACTGATATATAGATTTACCATCATATTCTTCTTCATCAGAGTTGAACTCCAAGAGGCAACTCTTATCAGCTCTTCACAACTATTTAATGTCCACACCAATTCAATAACTAATCAACATACGTTATCATTTATTACACTAACAAGTCATTGATTAAAATGTTTCCCAACACATCACTAATGATAGGGGAGAGGACACAATTGTTAAGCATGTTCCAATAGATGTGATCATGGCTTAAATTTGACAGTCGACTTTTCCTGTCAAGGTATTTTTTTATGACAGTTATCTATTCAATGTTACCTTTAAAATACTATGACATACCTTAGTATAAGTAGATTATATAAAAATTAAATATATATACATATATATATATATATATATATATATATATATATATATATATATATATATATATATATATATATATATATATATATATATATATATATATATATATATATATATATATATATATATATATATCTTCATAATCCTATATAAATTTTGATAGTTTGTCCAAAATCTCTCCTTTCATATGATACAATTCTTTTTAAAATTTTGATTGTTTTTTACAGTAAAAATGCCTAAATACAACTATACAACTGTCAAATTTAAGCCTGGATGTGATAGTATTTGTGGATTTAAAGCCCAATATTTCTATATAAAAGTTTAGCACTAGTAGTTGTGACTTTAAGGTTGTTAGTGTTGACTATAAGTACTTATAATTGAATGAAATGTGCTCTTTAGATCTAAAAAGCAACCAATCATGTGATGCCACATTAGTGCACCAACAAAACATTACTTATTGAACAACTATTGGTCCACCCTTTTTTGGGGTCTTTTTGGACACCTCAACAAAAAGTATGTTGATGTGGCATCATTTTGATTATGTGGACCTGAAATCTTAGTTATAAGTAGCGGCCTTGCCAAGTAAGTTGTAATTTTTTTGGACTGATTGAAAATTACTATGTATGAGTTTGAGAGGCGTGAAGTTAGGGTGCTCAACTATTAGGTCATCTCTCCTACACAAAAAATAAGATGTGTGGAACCACCCAAATAGACTACACATTCAATGCATGGTAACACACATGCCAAAAAACATATACACTCAACTTCAGAAATAAAATTTCATAACCGACAACAGTTGTTGTCCTCCAAGAGTGGTATTGAAAGATTTTTCAGCCTTGAATATACTTGATAATCAAAAGAGTATCCTCAAATCCATTCTGTATGATAGAGTTTTACATCCGCTGCAGAAAGAAGATGACTGATCTAGATGGGTGATGGCTCGGGCTCGTATAAGGTTAAGAAGGGGTATAATTGGCTCACATCTAGAGAAGATACAGATTAGGTAGTGTATCTTTGTTGGTCAGATGCTTTACTTCCCAAAGTAGGAACTTTTGCTTGGCTTGCACTGAATAGGAAAATTCTCACAGGTGACAGGATCCATAAATTGGCTATTGGTAAAAGTTTCAAATGTGTCCTTTGTGGTGAAGCAGAGGAGACAATTGACCACATCCTTATTCACTATAACTTCAGCTATGAAGCCTAGAATTGGCTGTGTAACAAACTACAGTGGCATTTAGATCTCCCACACTCTCTTCTTCAACTTTTTAATGGTTTGCCTCATCTCTTTCGGGATTCCTCTCTTTATAATCTCTAGTTATTTTCCCCTTCCATTCTGATCTGGCATCTTTGGAAAGAATGTAATTTCAAAAATTTTAGGAGTTAATTAAAGCGCCTACAAATCTTTATAGAAGATTTAGAAATAGCCATAGTTGAAGTCCTTAATGTAAAACTTCAAAGGGATGGGCCAAAAGATCAGAGCTAGACCTTGTGGGTTAAGAACATGCTTCTCACTTGGAAAGGTGTAGATAGATATGCACCGAGCTCCATGATACACCAATTTATCCCCTGTGTGGAGAGGAATAAAGTAAAATGGACCCCTCCCTCCAAATCAACGTTCAAGATTAATGTGAATGGAGCCAGTCGTGGGAATCCAGGATTATAAGGTATAGGGTTTGTGATTAGAGACAATTTGGGCAACTTGTTGGCAGCTAAATGCTCGAAGATCCCTAAGGGCACAAACAATTTGGCAAAAGCTCTTGCAATTCTTCATGGTCTCCAATTAGCTCTTGATAGTGATGCTCGTCACATATGGCTTGAGGGAGATTCACAAATCATTATCTCAGCGGTTTGCTCAATAAAAGTGGTGAATTGGCATTTGTCATATATCTTGAATCAGGTTTGGTGTTTGCTAGACAAATTTTAGTCTGTTAGAATCACTCATTGCTATGGGGAGGCCAACAACATTGTTGATTGCCTAGAAAATAGAGCTATTGATCAGTCTAAAGTAGTTTTGTACTCAAATGTGGTTGACAATTAGCCCCAAGATCTTCTTTCTCTGATTAACAAGGACAAGGAGGGCCTCAAATCTTCATGATTTCAAGGTGGTTCTTTTGTACATAGAATGACTTTTTGATTCCCAGACAGAAATCTGTGTGTCTTTCTAGACACGGTTGGGTGGCGGGTTAAGCCTCTTCTCCTATCGGCCACTTTTTGGCCTCCTATCTATCAACCCCTAGAGCTTTTCTCCTTCCAGCAAGGCAATTTTTTTTTGTTTTGAGTGTCAACATACACCTCATGATGCTTTCTTCACAATGGTTGGGAGTGATTAGACTTTCATTTATGTCTGCCATGGAGGGAGCAGAGATTTAGTATTTTTGTCAGATGTTGGTGGCACCCCCTATTGGTCTCAAATCTCTTTTCTAACCACATATGATTTTCCTCTCCCCCCGTACTCTAGTTTTCATTACTTTCTATTTATGAGAGGTCATGCTCTAGGACTGCTTTGGCTTTCCTCGTTTTTGCTCAAGCCACCAACTTGACGTCACTCTCTCTACTCGCACATGCTGATTGAGATTGGGTGGGTGGTGTTGTGTTTGCTATCAAGCATCATATGACTAAGAACTCTTGCCAAATCCTACCTCAGGATTGGCGTAGGGCTTCTGGCAGGGTTTTCATTCTCCATCGATGTCACTCCTTTACTCATGTGTTCCTAGTTCAATGTGCTCTTGCCTTTTCTTCTCTTTGCTTTCCCACTCATGTTTGCTTCTCTCAAATGCTCTTCATTGGAAGATATGGCCGAAACTAGGTTAAATCTCAGACTCTTTTTCCCATCTTTGGAGGATGAGCCAGAGATTCATGGCATGATCAGGGTGGCAGATTTTATGGCCATTGTTGAAAGGGATGGCACGTTGTTTCATTTTGTTGTTTGAATGGTTGCAGGCCTAAGATGGGTTAAAGGTTATGCAAAGAGGGTGTTGAATTATTCTGACGTCGTCTCCCACATCCTCTCAAACATCATGGACCTGGTTCAAGATGTAGAGTTTGTGGATAAGGTGGCTTTAGACCTTTTCTTCAATAATCTCTATTCAGTCGCAAGGTGGTCAGAAGCCGTCAAAGGCTATCAGATGGGAAATGGAGATGCACGCATAGGTGCACTTTTCGAAAGACAAACCCTGCGACATTTGGCTCCTCATCAAGCAATCTATCATGCTCTTTAGTGCTCTCTTCGTTCCCTATCCAGTGACCCCATCAACCAAGAGCTAGCTGCCTTCCCCTTTTGTTTTCTTAGATTTGGATGTGAAGAGAATTAAAGATGTTTTAACAGGAATTCGGTATTTGAGAATTGTTGCCCTTGACTTAGCCCCCTGCATTCCTAGGGATGCATTTGAGGATCCAGAAGATGAGGGCAACTTAGTTGAAGTTGGCCCCCTGGGTGATCTCATGGACCTGGATGTTATTCCGGTGGTGAGCCCGACTGTGTAAGGAGGTGGTGTTGCCAGTCTTTCTTTTTGTTCGCATGCTATGGTGGGCAGTTTTGTTGTTTAGTGTTGCAGTTTACCTAGCCTTTGGAGGCTTACATGGTGTGGCTAGTTTTTCACTGCTTTATTTTGTGTTTTTCTCTAACAATACTTTGAGGCCTTTGAATGTTTTAGTTTTGTTTCCTTCCTCTAACAACTGGATGATATTTTTCCTGGTCAAAACTCTATACGTATGTATCTATGTTTTTTATATTTTAATACAGTCTCGTGTTCATCACCTTTCCTAAAAACACTTTCAGAAATAAAATGTGATCAAACCATCATACCATAGAGGAAAAAACAAAACAAAAAAAAAACACAACAACAAAAACAACATGAAGAAGAAAACTTATTTTAAAAAAAGAAAAACTTATGCACAAAAACAAAACAAAATACATGCAACCCAGACTTCCACACCAAACAACTTATTGAATGATACAGAATCACGCAACCCCTAAAATACTCAATTCTATGTTAATCTAATATACCATTAATGTGCAGTTACAAATTCTTTGTTGAATGCCTTACAACCAGTATGTATGTAGAGCCCACGCCAATTATTTCTGGCCATATGGATGTCTGACTATGCGAACTAAATTATGATGGCCGGTACAGTAACGCCGCGAGAATATTTCAGGAGGATTTTATTCAAGCCAAGCACAATAAGTTTTAAGTTTAATAATTGTCGGCAGGCACTAAAATTTGTCGAAGTAGATAGACCATATCTGATTTGTACACTGAACATGGCCCACAATATATAGAAGAAAACAGAATTTGAGGAACCTCAAAGAACCTTTCATATATTTAGTTTCAGTGTTGAAATCATGACAGGGTTGTAGATATGGTTAAACTTATATTTATCCAGCACGTTACCCATCCGCCTGTCATGAACAGCCGGCACGTTATGCACAACGTGCCCCACCGTAAACTGGTTTAAGCTCTTCCACAGCACATCAGCATTGTGGAATATTAAGTTTGACGACCGTTTGGTATATAAAATTATATTACTGCAAACTAACGTGAAGACCACGTAATTCATTGGCGTTTTTGCCTTCCCAAAGCCCTATAAATAAATGTCCAGTCCTTTTGATTTATAAGAAAAGCCCAGCAACAAAGATGAAGTCCACAGGCTTGCCTCTTTACACAACAGTCCAAGAGCCCTATACTATTATACGCAGAGCTTATGCCTGCATATACTTTGCTGCAATTTTGGGGCTTATATTTTATCGTATAGTTTATATCCCAACTGAAGGATATTTGCCATGGATATTGATATTTTGTGCAGAGTTAGGCTTTGCTTTCTTTTGGATTTTAAACCAGGCGTTCAGGTGGCGCCCAGTCTCTCGCCACACTTTTCCACAAAGACTCTCTAACAGGTAAGGGAGACTTTTTAGATTTTTAACATTAGAATTATCCTCTTCTTTCATCCTAACTGAACTTTGAAATAAGTATTATGCAGCTTTTATTTACTAGATCAAATGAAGAGAAGAGGATTTGAGACGGTGGTGACAGATAATATAAGTTCTTAATTCAAAATTAAGGAGTGCACAATATAATTTTTAATCTCTGATTGTAGTAGTTATATTACAGATTTCTTTTTCTCTTTTTTCAAATTAAAGATTGTTTTTGGGGGATATATTTTGATAGATTTTGTTTTTGGTGGATTCCCAATCTGAGGACCTAAAACCGACTACTATAACTTTTTTTTGTCATGAGTTAACTCCATCTTGTAGAAACACTTATATTATATGTTTTTTGAGCTTTTTATAGTTAATGTCAATTTTCGCCCATAAAAATAGGACAAATATTTACCACTTTTTATTGTGAATGAGGTATAAAATTGGTATTGATTGTTTGACCATTGAAATGGATGATATTTAAGTAGAGTAGGTTTTGACAATAATTTTAAATTTAATTTTGATTATTCATTAAAATTTTGATAATATTAACAAAACTTTATACGAAACTTTATCTCAATTTCCATTATAATTTGTTTTCAAAATATTTACAAATCTTAATAATAATTTAATTTCATTTTATTCCATCTGCTTGGAATTTCCAGAATATGGGATCTAAGAATATTGTCAATAAATGGGATCTAAGAGTATTATCAATATGATATGTACATGTACAGTTTTGAGAAGGAACTGCCGACTATTGATATATTTATCTGCACAGCCGATCCAACTAAAGAGCCTCCACTCAATGTTGTGAATACTGTACTCTCCAATCTGGCTCATCATTATCCCACAGAGAAACTATCATGCTATGTCTCAGATGATGGAGGGTCCCCACTCACTTTATATTCTCTGTTGGAAGCTTCACGGTTTGCAAAGTTTTGGGTCCCTTTCTGTCGCAAGTATTCCATTGAACAGAGATGCCCGGATGCATATTTCTCTGAAAGTGATGATTATCCGAATAACGGTTCGAGCTTGGCAAGGGAACGAGAAAAGATCAAGGTGAGGTATAAGTAGATTGATCTACGTCATAGGATATTCCTCAATCAGAAAAGATACGTCCTACTGAAGAGATTACTATTTTAGGAAGTAGTATTGATGGGTTTTGTTGTTAGCATGACTTTATGGGTTGTTTTCTTGTCTTGTAGAATATGTACGCGGACATGAAGTATTCCATAAATATCACTGTGGAAAGGGGCACCGTTCCAAGAGATAAATGCAATGATCTCAAAGGCTTCAAAGAATGGAGCTCTGGAATGACTTCACGAGATCATCCCAGTATTGTTGAGGTCACAAAATGTTTCTGGTTTTCACAACAGAATCACTAGTTGATATACCTATATGTGGCACACTTTCCAAATTTTTGAAGAGGCATATTAATTATTTTTTCTTTTGTACATGAGATTTTAAAATTTATAAATTGTTGTCCACAGGTAACCAAATTAAATTAAGTTAATGAGGCGATAGAAGGTCAATGGGCTATCTACAAAAAAAAAAGTCGAGATTCAAGTGCCACAAGAACTTTTACCACTTTTCTTAACTTAAAAAAATATGCTGGTTATTTTAAGCTGCTCACACCAGCTATTTAGTATGAGTCCTACTGATTATTTTATTAAACCGGCGTGCAGATTTTGCTAGAGAAGGGAAAGGACACAGACATGGAAGGGCATGATTTGCCTAGTCTTATATATGTGTCCCGTGAAAAGCGACCTGGACACTCACATAATTTTAAGGCCGGCGCTCTGAATGTTCTGGTATTGTCCCTGTTTCCATTTTATATAACCTCTCTCAACTCTAGTGAATAACAGTAATGTTTATTTGGGTTAAACCATGTTTTCAGATTAGAGTCTCTGCTTTGATGAGCAATGCTCCATTCATTCTTACTCTGGACTGTGACATGTACGCCAACAACTGTGAGGCACTTCGTGAAGCTATGTGCTTTTTCATGGACTCTCAAACTGGGCATCAGCTTGGATTTGTACAATTTCCTCAGAGGTTTCCTGATATTACCAAAAGTGATTTATATGCCAATCATCTCAAGAGAATATCAGATGTAAGTATCTTTATTAGAACACTTCAGCTGTTTATGTGTGGACAGATTAACTGATTAGTCCCTGCTATTCTTAAACATATGGACTTTAACTGTTAAAGGTTGGTTTTGACTAACAAAAGTAGGACAAATGTGGACAGATTAACTGTTTAGTTTCTGTTATTCTCAACAATTTCAACAGTTAAAGGTTAATTTTGACCAATAAAAGTAGGACAAATATTTACCACTTTTTAATGTTGATGAGATATAAAATTACTATTGACTGTTTAACCACTAAAATAGATAATATTTAAGTAGAATGCAACACACCCACCTTCCCTATTTTATCCCTATTTTAAGGCCCACAACACATCCATTACTAAGAACAT
Source organism: Cunninghamia lanceolata (assembly GCA_027924645.1). Lineage (NCBI taxonomy): Eukaryota > Viridiplantae > Streptophyta > Pinopsida > Cupressales > Cupressaceae > Cunninghamia > Cunninghamia lanceolata. The sequence continues at coordinate 3,329,777 of BSBN01000396.1, read as the reverse complement.
TTTGTGTCTCTATATGCAGATACAATTCAAAGGACTAGATGGAGCAGAGGGCCCACTCTACATTGGTACAGGATGCCTTCACCGCAGGGATGTCCTGTGTGGAGGTGAAACACAAGAGAGTACTTCAAATTGTTTCAGTGACTCATTCAATCTTTCCTCTGGTTTAACATTGGTGAAAGAAAGTCCATCTCAGATGCTAAATGAAGCAAAAGACCTTGCCAAGTGCAACTACGAAGAGAATTCCCTCTGGGGCAAAAAGGTATATACCAATTTGAATTATCAGTTTGAAACACGAAATGAGCTTGTCTGCACATTATATTCTGAAAGAAAAGCTTTTCTCCTGTTTCAGGTTGGTATGCTGTATGGATGTGCAGTAGAGGATGTATTGACTGGATTTGTGATACAGTGCAATGGGTGGAAATCTATATACTGTATTCCAAAACGAAACGCATTTCAGGGGCATGCGCCTGTTAATTTGAACGATACTCTCGTCCAACACAAGAGATGGTCCGCAGGTCTGTTCGAGATTTTTGTAAGTAAGTTTTGCCCATTTGTGTATGGGATTCACCGGGTTAGTATTACACAGAGATTGTGTTACGGGTATTACTGTTTATGGGCTCCATCCTGCTTGCCTATAATCTGCTACGGTTTGGTTCCAGCATTATGCACACTCAGCAGCACATCATTATTTCCTGAGGTAACTTTTTTCCTGCTGTGGTCAATTTATCAGTCATTCTCATGTAAACAGTTGGTAGGTTGAGCACAATCATGAGCTGTTTATGGACAACGATCATACTAAATAGCAAGCACAACGCACTGATTGTATAACTTTTTCGTTTAACAGACTTTATATCCAAATAAAAAATGATCTTTCTGTTTTTCTTCAACTGATCAATTCACATTAGCTGTTTGTTTCTTTTTTTGACAGATTTCAAGCCCATGGTTCCTCCTCTTCATGTCTCTATCACTATCTGCATATACATATAGTTTAGTAGAGTTTCTTGCAGTTGGAGGTTCAGTAAAAAGTTGGTGGAACGAGCAAAGGATGTGGATGATAAAAGGCCTGTCATCATATCTATTTGGATTGATTCAAGTCCTGTGCAAATTAATGTGTATTTCTGAAGTAGGTTTCGAGGTATCAAGCAAAGTATCAGACAGTGAAGCAATCAAAAGATACGAAGCTGAAATTTTTGAATTTGGGGTGGCGTCTACCATGTTTATTCCTGCAGCAACTTTGGCAGTGATAAATATGATAGCGTTGGTGAGCGGAACAGCACAGGTATTGAGGGAAGGGTATCGAGGTGTAGAGGGTATGTTTTTGCAGCTAATGTTGGTAAGCTTCATAGTAGTAAATAGCTATCCAATATTGGAGGGGATGTTTGTGAGGAAGGATAATGGACGTATGCCAACATCCCTCACAGTCTCCTCACTTCTAGCTGCTGTGGTTGTGTGTTTTATGGCATCAAATACATTGTCCTGGTGAACACAAGTGCAAGCTCATTCAAGGAATCCAAATGTCACAACTGTCCAGAAAGCTATAGTTTGTTTTGTGGAAGTCAGTTTGACCGTTCTTTAATATCATGTTGCGTGAAGGTTTATCATGTTGTGATAGTTGTTGAGAAGTGGGCACAAAATCCAGCCCCCACCTGAGGTCCTGTGAGATTGATCAGGTGTGCTGCTCGAGCGCCAAGTTTTGATCTGCTCCATTGAATGTGCCCAATCTGTGCAGCAATGTTAATTCAACTCATAATTTTATATGTTGAGTTGTTTTGTACAGCTTATTATAAAATTTCTAAGCAAATCTTCAATATTCATTCTTTAAATATTTTAATTTTTAATTAATATTTTATTATTATTAGGCTATTTAATTAAAAAAATATGATTTATTTTTAAGAGTGAAGTTGTACTAATATAAGTTTGAAAATGGTGAAGTATACAAGTTTTTAATATCATTTAAAAAATTAATTTAAAAAAGAGTTTTGTAATTAAATTGTAAGTCTTTAACAATTTTAAAAGAGACTCTTACGTATAAATTGTAAGATATTGTGTTTATCTTTCAAAAATTATTTTTTATGTGGCATTTTGTTATATGTTCTCAAGGAAAATTATTGATGAATTTTAAAAAACCGTCTAAAAAATGATATATAATCTTAGGGAGTCTTAGTTTGAAGCAATAATTTTTGTTGCCAGTGTATGCCTATTTTCTATATAGATTTGAAAAAAAATCATTGGCCAATTGTAATTGTATTAAAAAAAAGTTAGGTGGCAAATTATAGATATATTGAAAAATATAAAATTAATTACTTGATGAATGTGCTAACGATTTTAAAAAAAAATCGTAACTGGAAAAAATATTATATACTAAATGATAATGATTAAGTTACTTGGTGAGTTTTTAGCTTTAAAAAGATTGAATACGTTCCTACATTCATAGCACATATGGGAGCTAAAAGATTCTGAAATTTCTATGTAAACTTATGAGATTCCAATCTAGAATCTTTATTAAAAAACCAAATAGTCACTTCACAATAAGAAAACCAAAAAAAAGTGAAAGAAATAAAAAAAAAAAAAAAAAAAAAATACATGGTGGATGTAAAGAAAGGTGGATGGTAGTTTCGAAGAAGCCATCACTATGTATGAATGGCATATGAAAAGACGGACATTCAATCCATTTATATTGCCTCCTTAACCTTTTTCCACAACCGAACACATCAAATTGTAGGATTTGAGGTGGGCTGAAAGCCGTAAACTGATAAAAAAAAATAGCGCTTGGAGAAGATATCTCTCGGTGTACTCTAGATATAGTTTTTAAATATAAATATACTAGTTTGATAAAAATTTACATCATGAGATGATCATAGATCAATGACTTAACTTTTATTCTAGGTAAAAGTTCTAACACACCTAAATTTGAACATAAAGTTTTTGGAATAAATTTCCTTTAGAAACAATTGTCTACGAGTGAATGATTTAGATTACCCTTATTTTTTACATATATTCTACATAATTATTATTCAAAATTAACCAATAATCATAAATAATAAAAGTTCAGAAATAAGTTATTAACCAAAAATAATAAATAATAAAACAAAAATTTAAAAGGGATGACTAAATTTCAATTTACATAGATAGCCCATATTATAATAGTATAATAAATTTACACTATCATATGATCATAGATCAACGACTTAAGTTCTATTTCGGGTGGAAGTTCCGACACATCAAAATTTAAATATAAAGTTTTTAGAATTAAATTATTAACAAAAATTTTAAAAAGATGACTACAATTATAATTTACATAGATAGCCCATATTTTACTATTATAATAAATTTATATCGTGAAATGATCATAAATCAATTGTTTAAGTTCTATTATGGGTCAAAGGTTTGACACACCTAAATTTGAACATAAAGTTTTTGGAATAGATCTCTTTAAGAAACAAGTATTAATGAGTGAATGATTGAGAGTAACCTTATTTCTTACAAAATATTCTGCATAATGATACTTCAAAAATTAACCAATAAATTAATAATCATAAATAATAAAAGTTTTAGAATTAAGTTATTAACTAAAAATAATAAATAAATAAAAAATATAAATTTAAAAGGCATTACTACAATAATAATTTACATAAATATCCCATATTGTAATTATTATAATAAGCAAAACTAATTTACAAAGGATTAAATAGATGATCCTAAGCCAATGTGCCCTAACACAAACCTTGGATAAAAGTGTATGTAGATAAAGAAAAGTTCAAAAGATGCAAAAATTTACAAAACTCAAAACAAACTTAGAAATATAGCATAAAAGTAAAAACACCATCTTTAGCTACTATCACTTGAGATATCATCATATCAATGATTTGGTTTCCATAGTTTAAAGGGCTAAATTTTAATGGCCGCCATGGATGTGTCTCCTTACAACCACCACTTGGAAAAGAAAAGAAGTAACATAAACAATAGACATTACCCTTTGTAAGAAACATGTACATAAATCATTATACATGCACATAAATTGTTATGTATAATCAGGATTCTATCAAAAGATTCCAATGAATCTCTAACAAGTGCCCTCCTTTGTCACGACTGTCACAACCAACTTTTATAATGTTTGAGTTCTGAATTTAATGCATAATTAATTTTTTACTTAAAATGACTAATTGTATGTATTTTAATTTTCAAATGTTCAAAATACACATAAAAACTATTAAAAATATATTGTCTCATTCAAAAACAAAATAATAAACAATTCCAAATAAATAAATGAGGAGGGGACACTTCTAGAAAGAGCAATAAATGAGGAACTTTCCCCCCTCATTCTCAAGTCAAGGCTCAAATTTATGAAATGGGATTTTTCTCCTAAAAATTTATGACTATTGGAAAAATTGGAAAGTCCTTTTCCACAAAATTAAATAACAAGTTGGAAAATGGAGCAATCTCATTTATGGAAGAGACTTGACTCAAGACTTAAGAGTTTCCTTTATACGGGTCAAGTTTTTCCTATATATACAATGGATTTTTGAAGATGGGGGACACTGGAATCTGGTTTTGGAAGTGCTGGAGAAATTAGTAAGAGTTCTCCTCTCTCAAAATTTGTTTTTCCTTCGAAAATTTGGTTCTTGAAATTTTGTTAATAAATTTATTTTAGTTTTAGTTTTGGATTCAATATGATGATACGTCTTAGGACAATTAGAATTTGAAATCAATTGCAAAAGAATTTGTGTATATGTTTTTTGTGATTGGAAGTGGCATCGGTAACTATTATTTTTATGATAAAAACCCCCTTGCCATTACGTATTTATGGACTGAGAGCTGAGTGTGTACCTTTAACATGCCGGAACTTGTTGATATCACTGTATGAAATTTTATTGGCAATGCATTCTAATTTTGAGGTATGATTTGTAATTCCTAATTGAAGTTAAATGCTTTTTAAAACAATGATTCTTTTTCCCCTCTTTCTAAGCATAAAATAAATGTCTTGAATGTGGAAAAATTCCCTGTTGCCTTCATCTATCTGAGCTAATCTTCTAAATTTGGGGATGTCATCTGCCTCAAATTAGCATAGGACTTCTATGATAAAGCTTAGTTAAGGAACTAGCAACCCATAAATAAAATACTAATGATGCTACATAGGTTGAAGTTCGTAGGATAGCTTAGACACTAGTATTGAATTGAATGTTTTATGCTGACATAGTTACTGACGCTTCTTCTTAATTTCTTTTAAAGTGGCAATTCATATTTCCAAACTTTAGGAATATCAAATTTCTTTGGAAATGGTGCCTTCAACTATACCCTGTTCATGAGCGCCCTGGTAAAGGTTGTGGAATTCTACTTTAGGCCTGCAAATTGCATTGCCTGAAAGATTCAAAAGCCTTTTCAGCAAACCCATTTTGTGTAAACCTACGGTAATAGCATTTCATGAAATAACATCTCTTGGAAGCATTTTGTCAAACAGTCGACGTGCCTTGACTGTGCTTCCTCCTTTTGCACATACGTCTACCAGAGTATTTTTAACTAATCCATTCTGAGCATATCCTTCCATTACGGCATTCCATGAGACGACCTCTCTGTGAGGGATTCTGTCAAACAATTCATGTGCTTGGTCTATGATTTCACAGTCTATATACATGTCCACCAGGACTCATTGCAGCTACAACATCTGACAAAAATTCCCCTTCCGATTTGGTTTGAAGGATGTCCATACCCTGTTCGAATGCATCCATTTTGGCACTGTCAAGGGGAACGCTGGCTAAGGTTGTGAGATTTGATTTTACTCTGCTAATTTCATTTGCTTGAAAGTTTTTAAAGCCCATTTTAACAATTCTATTTTTTGCAGAGCCTACAATCATAGCATTCCATAATATGACATTTCTTTGAGGGATTTTGTCAAACAGGTCGCATGTTGTGTCTGAATCCCCCTTCCATTATGCTTTGACGGATGTCTGTGCCCTATTCCAAAGCTCCCATTTTCACACAAGCTGGGAGTCCGCTGGCGAAGGTTGTAGGATTTGGATTTATAGCTGACAATTCATTTGCTTGAAAGTTTCTAAAACCTTTTCAACAAATCCATATTTTGCATATCTTGCAACCATTATATTCCGTCAGATTACATTCCCTTTAGGCATCCTGTCAAACAGTTCCCGTGCCTTGTCTTCAATTCCATATTTTGTATTTTTTTTTTTATAAATAAATCTGTAGATCATTGCATTATGAGTAACAAACATCTCTGCAGAGTATTAAAAGTAGAATTCAGATTGTTTTAGTAAGTGTTTCATCAAAGAAAAACAAAAAAAGTCTACTGATTTTGCTATTTTCACTTCTAAAACCTGTCATACTTCTGCATATAACTGCTCATTCACTAAGACGTATTTTCCAAAATGATTTCTGGGTTTAATACTATACGTTCCAATCTTTCCGGAACATTTTAAAATTCTTAATTTCAGTAAGAAATGAAAAACTTATGGGCTTTTTACTAAGACATGTTTTGAAATTTCGTTTAGCATAGTAAGAAAGTTTTAAACACCTTTTCAATAACTCCATCTTTGTTTCTTACAATCATTTGCTTTGTTTTTGAACGGTTCACTTGCCCTGTCTAATACCCCTTAGTTTTGTTATGGATTATATGGCACATTAAGTTATATTGCCTTCTAGAGATAATGATAACTGGTTGACTTCCCTTTAGAGACATTTCATAGAGAATGTAATACGTTTAAAGATCATTGGATAAATATACTTGAATGATAACCCTATAATTAATTGAAATTAGAACTACTAAGCCAGGCCTTAAGATCTATTAGAAAATTCATACAAATATATTAGTCAAGATATAATGATATGAATTAATGTACTGCAAGGGATTAGTAAGGATAGTAAGATGTTATGTTAATCATAGATATAATAGGAATATTAACTGAAAATTAGATTCATCATGAATTTAAGTGACTCATGACCAATTTTAATGAATATATATGTATGTGATTTCAAATTTCATGGTGTCAAATATGTAAAACGGTGGATGTATTCTAGACACAGTAATTGGGATGAACCAACTTGAAGATTCACATTCATTGAATAGTATCAAGATATCCAAATTAGAGTAAACTAGATGGATGGTTATTGGTTTTGAAATAATTAACGATGTTCACCAAACTTAGTTACAAAGATGTTAATTGGGTAAAAAAATTACATAGTTACTGGTCTTAAGCTTAAGTTAATCAACTTTATAATCAAAGATCACTTTGATGACCAATAGATCAACATGTTCAATTACCACATCGTTGTAATATTGGGGACAAAGGAACTCTATATAAAGACTAATAACATATAAGAAAGTCAGACCTATGATATTATAAAAATGTATTCAAGAAATATGAATATAGAAGAAATTAAGAACTATTGTAACATCTTATCTTGCTAGATAGTAATGAGTCTAGGGTCTTGTTCTACCTTCTATATCATCCTCTTGAATGATATTATATAGCATGTAATAACAAAGTGTGAATGGTAAATAATCTAAATATATTGATTAAGTAATTACAAGCATATGACATTGTGTATAAATATGTTAAGCTATAGTTTTCAACTAGCATAATAAGTGATGTTATATAACAATTATCCTTGTTTTAGGATTGAAGTAAGAATCATAACTGGTATAGATTGAAAACATAGTGATTTAGAACAACTTCAAAGACTTGTCCAATATGACTTATGGAAAGAAGTAAAGCTTGTGTGTTAACATTTAGAAAAGTTTTAGTTGAGAAACTTATTGAGATTCAAATATCGTAAATTCTCATCCATTTTCAAATATAGGTAAGTTGAATGATTTTGGAAGGAATTGATCCTTGTACTATACTATTGAACAATGATTATGTTCAACAATTCAATTTTCAATAATTCCTAGTATTGTACTAGGCTAGATCATTATGTACCTTATTGATTAAGTATCTTTCAAGTCTAATGCTTTTCAAATTGATTAAGTTAAAGAAAAGTATTATTATGATTTCATGGTTTAGCAGTTCAATAGTTCAACGATATTTCCCATAATGATGTTATAATATATTGCACTTATTTATTGGTGCAAGGTTATTAACATTGGAGGTTAATTAGTTTTATTAAAGTACTAACCCCATTACAAAGTTTTAAGTAAACCTCTTATTGAGATGTCTATCTTAATTTACAACTTTTATTAAGTCCTTATTGGTTTCAATTTAAAGGTAAGTTTATAATGATCATGTAAGTAATTATATCAATTCTTTACCTTTGGAATAAAGTCTATTGATGAATGGCAAATAAGTTATCAAGATTTCTTTGTTTTTCACCAAGACTGAATCTTTATATACATTATTGATAGAATATCTTTTCTAATTATGTTATGCAAAATTATGAATTGATTAAATTGATTAAGTAACTTCTTTAATCATATTCATTATGTATAAGAAAAATGATCAAGCATTTTTACTATACTTTACTTGCATTATGTTTCAAAGAAGTACCCCTCTTTTGTCAATTTCTTTATTAGTGATTATGCAAGTTTTTCTTCTCAACTAGTTAGATAAATTTTGTAAATAAACATCAACACTAAAACAAATCGCAGTGTTCGATTTTTACGGTACCTCTGTATCATGTTTACAGGTAATGCCATCATGTTTAACCAAGTACCTCGCGCCTAACATAGCTGCAACAACGACGTCTGGGCACTGTCCCTCTAAATCGTTGGGGAGTAATAAGGAACATGTCGAAGTTAAATCCGCAGGAAGGGAAAATCTCCTCAGATATCTCATTAAGAAGATTAACTAAAAAGAAAGGATGGGTCTATTGAAATAATGATTACCATGATGCTCATTTGGAAAACACTTCAAGCTACTAATAGAAAATGAGGCTTATTGACACGTGAGTATAGATCGGGGAGGACATGTGAAATGTTAGGTAGGGCAACTAGGCTGATCCAAAAATGCTATCTATCATATGCTCTCACCTCGCCCTCGCAGATCGTGGTGAAAGTACTAGGGGATTGGGAATGGACTTAGTCACAAAAATTACCTAATTTGGCTTGAGGGAGTAAATTTGATTTCATGAGCAGACACCTGATAGGGATTCCTCCACACTAGGATGAACTGACAAACACCCATTTAGGTGTTTGTGGTAGTGGACTAACTTCCATCCCTATTTCACTGAGTGGGTGGCAGCCGACGAAGAACTGTCTGGGGCAGGGAATAACCCTAGAAAGGGCTGGGTACCTGCTCAAAATTACACCAAACATAGTGCAAAACAGAACTACATGTTCGCAATCCCCGTGTTAGTCACATCCAAAGGAGGGTGGCTTGATCCCGTGGATACAGGGTATGTAGGCAGTCTGGACGGTGAAGGATGCCCCCACTACTCAGGTCCCCTGGATGTAGGGTATTCTTTTATAGTTTCTGTGTAGTGATTTTTGAGTCATGTTAACAAAAGATTGTCTAGTTAGTTTTGTGCAGATGATAAGGATACAGTCTCTGGGGAGAAGGCAAGTTGTCAGAAATAAATTTAGGATGTAACAAAGAACTTAAGGTATGTGTGATCCATTGTTCTTATAGGTTATCTTGCATAATGTACCTTCTCTCGTAATGTACTCTCTCTTCACTAGATTTAAAATTGGTGATCTTTTAAGAACTTGATGATTCTAGGAAACTAAATTCAAGTTTCATCGCATTTCTATATCATGTATTAAGCACTTCTTAGAAAAATTTCACATTTCCTACATCTGCCAGATCAAGATATTTATTCATTGGTATTTTCAAATTTAGAGTTTAATGTTATTTGATAAAGGATGAGTCGGGTCCTTACATGTGGTATCAAAGCTTTTGGTTCGGATACTAGGCCTAAATGTCCGCTTACCTAAAGCATGGTCAGAATTAAGACATAAGGCTAATAATATTCCCCCTCTTGCGATCTAATGATCATCCAAGTAATGATAAACATGGATAGAAACATGAAAATAAAATTGAAATGATAAGGTTGTAAGTAAACCCTCCCCAGAGGGTGAAGTGGATGGCTTGATAATAGTAATGGTATGGTTAACGAGACAACAGTAGTTGGGTACATGACAGCCGTAAGACTTGTGAAGTGGATATCATATTTTGTGGCTAATTCCTCTTGTGGCATATCGTAATCTTTTTAGAATGGCATGCCCTGGGTTTTATGGGGGCATGTGACTATTCATGTGGATATTTGATATAGAAGTATGATAAGGTTGTTTTAGGTTGTGTGGGGAATGCTTAATGTGACAAGGCGATTATCATTGTTTTCTATGTGGTTCGAGACAACTGTACGATTTAGCTATTTGAGTGATAGAAGTCCACCCAGTTTCTGTACTCCCCTTAGGTGGTCTTGTTGTAAGGCTACACGGTGCTTGTAATGTGCAAATTTTATGAGATTGTTGCATTATTTATCCTTGTGTTAAAGATTTTACTTTAAGTGTTAAGCCACAGTGTTTTATTTCTTTATTTAAATTTTGAGATGGTCCTTTTGCCTCAAGGACTTGTTCTTTGTTGAACTTGGGATGTTGCAATAGTTGCTATCTTTGATCTTCAATTCTTCTTCTCTTGTTTTATTTTAATGTATTATGATTAAGAATTTAACTTATGGACTTGTTTTACTTAATTCTTCTTGTTTTGAGGCATTTTTTTTTACAACTGCTGGCATGTGTGGAGTAATGTGACTTCTGTAAAACTACCATATAGAGGTAGGGCCCTGGTAGGTTGTATGGGGGAGTAGGTGGCCTGGGGAGATTCTACTATGAGGATGGGGTTGCAGATGGGACTGGTATGGGATAGTCATAATCCATGCATCCCCCTAGATCTATGTGTCTGTTTCTTGCATACCTCCCTCTTAGAGGATAACACCTTAAACAAATGCAAGGTATTAGGAAATGTGTGGAGGGGTTCTTGAGAGGGCCTTGAAAACCATCTTTATTTCTTGGTTACTTGGCACTAAGATATCAATGATATTGGTTTTCCTTGGAGGTGAGACTATATGATGAGTACTAGAGACAACTATTGACTTTTGAGAAACTGATGACATTAATTGACTCCTATTTTGGGAAGCTACTATCAATTTTGGGATGCTAGCACTACTTTTGGATAACAAGCTCTAAGGTGGCACCAATTGATGTGACAGTTGCGAAGAGAGATGGATGGAAAGTTTGGAAGAATTTTTGATAAATCAGCATACATGATTGCTAGAATTGTTACCTTTCACTTGAGTGTTGATGTGTATAATGTTTATGTGATATCAGAATAATGGAAGTCACTGGTACTTAGAAGAATCCCCAGGGTGGATTACTTGTACCTGGCTTTGCCGAAACTAAGGTGTGTACAAGTTGATATTGTGTATCCCTGGTTGACATCCTCATCACAATTCTTGGGCAAGTACTGTGGTCTCTAGGAAGTGACTCATGGACCCGTATTGATCCCGAAGGAGTCAAAAGTCTCTGGCCAGAGCATAATGATTCATGTCCTATTTAGCCTGTATGGCTGTTGTGTTTACCTATTGGATAAAGTTTTGATCCATTTGACCAGTATAGGCCATTTGGACATTATTTTAGAGAATTGTGCGAAATCAAAAGGTGTAATTCAAAGTTGTTGATAGAGGAACTAGGAGAGGACAAATATGATGTCCTTAAAGAAACACAACTAAATGTTAAAAGAAAAAATGAGGAATTGGAAGTAGAGTTGACATTGTTTGAAGATATTGAAGACTTGAAGAGTTGGAATAGAGGAACAAAAGAAGGTTTGAAAGAATTAAAAAGGGAGAACAGTTTACAGAAGAGTGAAATAGCAGGATTCAAAGAACATGTTAATCAGTTGGAGAAGTCACTTGTAGCATGCAGAGAAGAAAATGAAAACTTGAAATCTAAGCCTGAACTTTGTGATGTTTTGTGATGAAGAAATGAAATTGAAGATAATAGTGTGACTAAATTGCATTTACCAGTTTGCCCAAAGGACAGAAGAGCCCGGTCGGCTTTATTTTAGTATGTCCCATTTTGGGCACTTTAGCCCGGATTGGCTATTTCCTGAGTACTCAGATTGACTAAGAGAATATAATTCTTCTAATCTACAGTGGTGCATCATTACTTGGATTCTAGCACATGTTGGAGTAAGATTCAAATGTAACTAAAAATTTTGATAATGATGGATTACCAAGGGAGAATCTATGAACCTAAATTTTTATTTACCGCACTTAGAAAATTGATTTATCTTTGACGATGGAATTTCAAAGTGAATTACAAGTATTGTAATAACAGCAAAGGAGGTTTTAAAATGAGAAAATGTTAAGGATATGAATAATAAGATCTGATAGTTGGACCTTGAGTACGGTATGATTTTCATTATGATCAAGTATGATCAAAAGGAAAGGAGAACAATAAATGTGACCCTCTTATGCAGGAGAAAAACTAACTTAAAGATGGTTTGGGAAGATAACTCAGTATAAAGAAAGAAAATTATTTAATAGTGACTTTGGATAGGATCGGTTATATCTATGAATATTCTACTCTATGACAGAAAATAGTCACGAACCAAAGTGAGGAGCAAGTGTACTTAGCTTTATTATGGACTAAGTAAGAGCCTTCTTATATGGAAAGAAATCCCCTGAAGAGACGTTAGAAAGTAATAATAATTTGATTCTCGCAGTTGATATGATAATAATTTGACCCCTTGACATTGAATCTATGTTCGAATACGTTCACTTCATTTTCTTGAATATACCATTCTCATAATGAATCCATGAGCATAGGAGATGTTTTACCTTAATCAGTTCATGTGACACACGTTTGATGACTCCATTCCACATGAAAAGGTTATATTAGCTAGCTATGATAATAAGGTGCTTAATGATGACACTCTTGCAAGTTAGATTTATTCCTTAATTTTTATACGTTTATTCACTTATTAGGCTCCTAAAGATAATTATGAGGGATTTGCTTACATGATGAAGTAATGATTTAAAAATGGCGTCTTTGGTAACTTATGATCAGCTATTACTTTAATTTGCATTGATAAAACAAGTACTTTGTGATGAATTGTTGCATACCAACATGACAATCTTACAAGCATGGCTAAATAACACCATGATTAACATCATAACATGATATGTCTAACAACCTCTGCAAGTGTTTATCCTAGGCAGAGGAAAAATTTAATGAATGAGTATCCTGAAATAATTAACATTCCCGACTCGAGGAAAAATTGCAAGGATATGCTCAATCACGATTGAAAAGTTAAAGTAGTTTCGTAAACTCACATCATCATGATGATACATGGATACTTTATCATTTTGGAACCTGTTAGAATTTTGATTTATATTTACGAACTATAACTTCAATGATGTTTTGCATTGGGACGATGCAAAGTTTTAGGGGGAAGTATGTCACGACTGTCACAACCAACTTTTATAATGTTTGAGTTCTAAATTTGATGCATAATTAATTTTTTACTTTAAATGGCTAATTGTATGTATTTTAATTTTCAAATGTTCAAACTACACATAAAAACTATTAAAAATATATTGTCTCAATCAAAAACAAAATAATAAACAATTCCAAATAAATAAATGAGGAGGGGACACTTCTAGAAAGAGCAATAAATGAGGAACTTTCCCCACTCATTCTCAAGTCAAGGCACAAATTTATGAAATGGGATTTTTCTCCTAAAAATTTATGACTATTGGAAAAATTGGAAAGTCCTTTTCCACAAAATTAAATGACAAGTTGGAAAATGGAGCAATCTCATTTATGGAAGAGACTTGACTCAAGACTTAGAGTTTCCTCCATACAGGTCAAGTTTTTTCTATATATAGCATGGATTTTTGAAGATGGGGGACACTGAAATCTGGTTTTGGAAGTGCTGGAGAAATTAGTAAGAGTTCTCCTCTCCCAATTTTTTTTTTCCTTTGAAAATTTGGTTCTTGAAATTTTGTTAATAAATTGATTTTAGTTTTAGTTTTGGATTCAATATGATGATATGTCTTAGGACAATTAGAATTTGAAATCAATGGCAGAAGAATTTGTGTATATGTTTTTGGTGATTGGAAGTGACATCAGTAACTATTATTTTTATCATAAAAACCCCCTTGCCATTACGTATTTATGGACTGAGAGCTGAGTGTGTACCTTTAACATGCCGAAACTTGTTGATATCATTGTACAAAATTTTATTGGCAATGCATTCTAATTTTGAGACTATGATTTGTAATTCCTAATTGAAGTTAGATGCTTTTTAAAAGAATTATTCTCTTTCCCCTCTTTCTAAGAATAAAATAAATGTCTTGAATGTGGAAAAATTCCCTGTTGCCTCATCTGTCTGAGCTAATCTTCTAAATTTGGGGATGTGATCTACCTCAAATCAGCATAGGACTTCTATGATAAAGCTTAGTTAAGGAACTAGCAACCCATAAATAAAATACTAATGATGCTACATAGGTTGAAGTTCATAGGATAGCTTAGGCACTAGTATTGAATTGAATGTTTTATGCTCACACAGTTACTGACGCTTCTTCTTAATTTCTTTTAAAGTGGCAATTCATATTTCCAAACTTTAGGAATATCAAATTTCTTTGGAAATGGTCTGTTCAACTATACCATGTTCATGAGGGCCCTGGTAAAGGTTGTGGAATTATACTTTAGGCCTGCAAATTGCATTGCCTGAAAGATTCAAAAGCCTTTTCAGCAAACCCATTTTGTGTAAACCTACGGTAATAGCATTTCATGAAATAACATCTCTTGGAAGCATTTTGTCAAACAGTCGATGTGCCTTGACTGTGCTTCCTCATTTTGCACATACATCTACCAGAGTATTTTCAACTAATCCATTCTGAGCATATCCTGCCATTACGGCATTCCATGAAACGACATCTCTGTGAGGGATTCTATCAAACAATTCATGTGCTTGGTCTATGATTTCACAGTTTATATACATGTCCACCAGGACTCATTGCAGCTACAACATCTGATGAAAATTCCCCTTCTGATTTGCTTTGAAGGATGTCCATACCCTGTTTGAATGCATCCATTTTGGCACTGTCAAGGGGAACGCTGGCTAAGGTTGTGAGATTTGATTTTACTCTGTTAATTGCATTTGCTTGAAAGTTTTTAAAGCCCATTTTAACAATTCTATTTTGTGCAGAGCCTACAATCATAGCATTCCATAATATGACATTTCTTTGAGGGATTTTGTCAAACAGGGCGCATGCTGTGTCTGAATCCCCCTTCCATTATGCTTTGACGGATGTCTGTACCCTTTTCCAAAGCTCCCATTTTCACACAAGTTGGGAGTCCCCTGGCAAAGGTTGTAGGATTTGGATTTATTGCTGACAATTCATTTCCTTGAAAGTTTCTAAAACCTTTTCAACAAATCCATATTGTGCATATCTTGCAACCATTATATTCCGTCAGATTACATTCCCTTGAGGCATCCTGTCAAACAGTTCCCGTGCCTTGTCTTCGATTCCATATTTTGTATTTTTTTTAATAAATAAATCTGTAGCTCATTACATTATGAGTAACAAACATCTCTGCAGAGTATGAAAAGTAGAATTTGGATTGTTTTTAGTGAAGTGTTTCATCAAAGAAAAATAAAAAAATGTCTACAGATTTTGCTATTTTCAATTCTAAAACCTGTCATACTTTTGCATGTGACTGCTCATTCACTAAGACGTATTTCCCAAAATGATTTCTGGGTTTAATACTATACATCCCAATCTTTTTGAAACATTTTAAAATTCTTAAGTTTAGTAAGAAATGAAAAATTTATGGGTGTTTTACTGAGACAGGTTTTGAAATTTTGTTTAGCATAGTAAGAAAGTTTTTAACACCTTTTCAATAACTCCATCTTTGTTTCTTACAATCATTTGCTTTGTTTTTGAATGGTTCACTTGCCCTGTGTAATACCCTTTAGTTTTGTTATGGATTATATGGCACATTAAGTTATATTGCCTTTTGTAGATAACGATAACTGGTTGACTTCCCTTTAGAGACATTTCATAGAGAATGTAATACGTTTAAAGATCCTTGGATAAATATACTTGAATGATAACCCTATAATTAATTGAAATTAGAACTACTAAGCCAAGCCTTAAGATCTATTAGAAAATTTATAACCACGATCACGTACAAATATATTAGTCAAGATATAATGATATGAATTAATGTATTGCAAGGGATTAGTAAGGATAGTAAGATGTTATGTTAATCATAGATATAATAGGAATATTAACTAAAAATTAGATTCATCATGAACTTAAGTGACTCATGACCAATTTTAATGAATATATATGTATGTGATTTCAAATTTCATGGTGTCAAATGTGCAAAAGGGTGGATGTATTCTATACACATAGTAACTGGGATGAACCAACTTGAAGATTTGCATTCGTTGAATAGTATCAAGATATCCAAATTAGAGTAAACTAGATGGATGGTTATTGGTTTTGAAATAATTAACGATGTTCATCAAACTTAGTTACAAAGATGTTAATTGGGTAAAAAAATTACATAGTTACTGGAATTAAGCTTAAGTTAATCAACTTTATAATCAAAGATCACTTTGATGACCAATAGATCAACATGTTCAATTACCACTTCGTCGTAATATTGGGGACAAAGGAACTCTATATAAAGACTAATAACACATAAGAAAGTCAGACCTATGATATTATAAAAATGTATTGAAGGAATACGAATATAGAAGAAATTAAGAACTATTGTAACATCTTATCTTGCTAGATAGTAATGAGTCTAGGGTCTTGTTCTACCTTCTATATCATCCTCCTGAATGATATTATATAGCATGTAATAACAAAGTGTGAATGGTAAATAATCTAAATATATTGATTAAGTAATTACAAGCATATGACATTGTGTATAAATATGTTAAGCTATAGTTTTCAACTAGCATAATAAGTGATGTTATATCACAATTATCCTTGTTATAGGATTGAAGTAAGAATCATAACTGGTACAGATTGAAAACATAGTGATTTAGAACAACTTCAAAGACTTGTCCAATATGACTTATGGAAAGAAGTAAAGCTTGTGTGTTAACATTTAGAAAAGTTTTAGTTGAGAAACTTATTGAGATTCAAATATCGTAAATTCTCATCCATTTTCAAATATAGGTAAGTTGAATGATTTTGCAAGGAATTGATCCTTGTACTATACTATTGAACAATGATTATGTTCAACAATTCAATTTTCAATAATTCCTAGTATTGTACTAGGCTAGATCATTATGTACCTTATTGATTTAGTATCTGTCAAGTCTAATGCTTTTCAAATTGATTAAGTTAAAGAAAAGTATTATTATGATTTCATGGTTTAGTAGTTCAATCGTTCAACGATATTTCTCATAACGATGTTATAATATATTGCACTTATTTATTGGTGCAAGGTTATTAACACTGGAGGTTAATTAGTTTTATTAAAGTACTAACCCCATTACAAAGTTTTAAGTAAACCTCTTATTGAGATGTCTATCTTAATTTACAACTTTTATTAAGTCCTTATTGGTTTCAATTTAAAGGTAAGTTTATAATGATCATGTAAGTAATCATACCAATTCTTTACCTTTGGAATAAAGTCTATTGATGAATGGAAAATAAGTTATCAAGATTTCTTTGTTTTTCACCAAGACTGAATCTTTATATACATTATTGATAGAATATCTTTTCTAGTTATGTTACGCAAAATTATGAATTGATTAAATTGATTAAGTAACTTCTCTAATCGTATTCATTATGTATAAGCAAAATGATCAAGCATTTTTACTATACTTTACTTGCATTATGTTTTAAAGAAATACCCCTCTTTTGTCAATTTCTTTATCAGTGATTATACAAGTTTTTTTTTACAACTAGTTAGGTAAACTTTGTAAATAAACATCAAAACTAAAACAAATCGCAGTGTTCAATTTTTACAGTAACTCTGTATCACGTTTACGGGTAATGCCATCATGTTGAACCAAGTACCTCATGCCTAACATAGCTGCAACAACGACATCTGGGCACCGTCCCTCTAAATCGTCGGGGAGTAATAAGGAACATGTCGAAGTTAAATCCATAGGAAGGGAAAATCTCCTCGGATATCTCATTAAGAAGATTAACTAAAAAGAAAGGATGGGTCTATTGAAATAATGATTACCATGATGCTCATTTGGAAAACACTTCAAGCTACTAACAAAAAATGAGGCTTATTGACATGTGAGTATAGATCAAGAAGGACATGTGAAATGTCAGATAGGGCAACTAGACTGATCCAGAAATGCTATCTATCATATGCTCTCACCTCGCCCTCGCAGATCGTGGTGAAAGTACTAGGGGATCAGGAACGGACTTAGTCATGAAAATTACCTAATTTGGCTTGAGGGAGTAAATTAGATATCATGAGCAGACACCTGATAGGGATTCCTCCACACTAGGACTAACTGACAAACACCCATTTAGGTGTTTGTGGTAGTGGACTAACTTCTGTCCCTATTTCACCAAGTGGGTGGTAGCCGACGAAGAACTGTCTAGGGCAGGGAATAACCCTAGAAAGGGTTGGGTACCCGCTCATAGTTACACCAAACATAGTGCAAAATAGAACTACATGTTTGCAATCCCCGCATTAGACACATCCAAAGGAGGGTGGCTTGATCTCGTGGATATAGGGTATGTAGGCAGTCTGGACGGCGAAGGATGCCCCCAGTACTCAGGTCCCCTAGATGTAGGGTATTCTTTTATAGTTTTTGTGTAGTGATTTTTGAGTCGTGTTAACAAAAGATTGTCTAGTTAGTTTTGTGCAGATGATAAGGATACAGTCTCTGGGGAGAAGGCAAGTTGTCAGAAGTGAATGTAGGATGTAACAAAGAACTTAAGGTATGTGTGATCCATTGTTCTTATAGGTTATCTTGCATAATGTACCTTCTCTTGTAATGTACTCTCTCTTCACTAGATTTAAAATTGTGATCTTTTAAGACCTTGATGATTCTAGGAAACTAAATTCAAGTTTCATCGCATTTCTATATGATGCATTAAGCACTTCTTAGAAAAATTTTACATTTCCTACATCTGCCAGATCAAGATATTTATTCATTGGTATTTTCAAATTTAGAGTTTAATGTTATTTGATAAAGGATGAGTCGGGTCCTTACATCCTTACGTTCTCAAGAATACAATTAGCTGCAGTCAAACTCTCTAACACATGTAAAGGAAAAATGTTAGCTCTATCCCCTGGTCCCACATCACAATTATAATCATTTATAGTTAAATAAAACTTATCCCCAAGGATAACTAATTATTGAATTATAGTCTTTTTTATCATCTTCACTAGACCTAGGTGATTGAGGAGGTCCATTAAATTTGATAGAAATGCAAACAAGATGTCATTGAATAGATTTTTTTGAGAAAATTCTAATATAATATCATGTGACCAATAATTTCATGGAAAGCATCACCAACCGGAGGGGAGTCAACTAGAAATACCTTCTCTAGTTTTCACAGCTCGTATCTAGCAAAATTGACCATCTATAATTTGCATGGAAAGAGAGAAACACAGTGAGGGATCGACTAACTCATCTTGATCACCTAGAATAAAAAAGAACAACCACCAACACAAAAAGATGACGCCAATAAATTTATAGAAATGCATTGACTTGTTCTAAAATTATACAAAATCATTATTCTTCATAAATCATGTTGTATTTACTATGTCACACTGTCTAGAGCTTCCACCTGCCAACATTTATTACATTTGCAACATAATAAAAGATCAAACAGTGAATCTTGATCTGAAATCTCAATTAGTAAAAATGTTACATATTTGATACGAGTTAAAGGATAGGCTATAGTACCTTAATCTTTAATTAGCCATCTTTTGCAATCAAATCTATTGTATCAAATATTAAAACTTTGAAAGCTAGGCAAAAAATCTCATAGATCAGCAAATGCCATTCAATATCTTACTATTTTATTAGTGGTGCTAGCAGAGTCAATTTAATGTAGTTGTTTTCCATCATTCAATTTCTTTGTACTAAATGTACAAAAATTTATTACTATTTATTGTTTCACTTTCAACTTTGAGTGAATCAATTGTATATGTGTTTCACAAAATATATTTTTTACTTGACACTTGTCCTAAAAATATTATAAAAATGATAAAGTTAGGTTATAAAGTCAACATTGCATTACTAAGAATCAAATAGTAGAAGACTCAAGAAACTCTAAAAGTTAAAAGTAATGGCATTCATTAGGACAACTATGTGTAGAAGGTAATTGATCAAGTAAAATTTAAATTTGTATTAGAAAATTCTATATAAAAATTGAGTTCAACTAATTTTTTTTTTTGTTCATTCATGCTTTTAGATTTAACTGTATGATAATTTTTTCTATCAACTACTTTTTAATTTTCTCTTCTACCTCTCTACCCTTTTCATACTAGAGAAATTTTTATAAAAATTAAAAATAGAGTTTAAAAATATATAACAGTATGATAGACAATTTTATTTATGTATGGCTATACAAGATATTATTTCTTTCAACTTCTCAAAATAAAAAATACATGTCTTTGTCAACTCAAATGTATTGTGTTAAGAATTAACACTTTTTACATTTACAAATGACATATATTATTCTAGAGGAGTGGGTTGAATTTCTTAGAGATAACTGTATGTATGAGAAACTAAAAATTTGAATCAACACATAGAATTGGTACTATCATGCAATTGACAGTGACTTGGAGAAAATAAATTTAATTCTAGTTTACTGGCCTTATTATTACTAGTCCAGAGGGCTTCACCCCTCTCGCTGAAACACTCACAAACACAAAACACAACAACAAAGACTATCTACTCATAGATTTAATTTGCAAACCATACAAGATTGCAACAAAACAATATTCCACTTTATTATGCCAAATCCATATGTCAATCAGATAACATTACAAATAGGAACTTAATGGTTGTTTCTCTTGTTTGAACTTACACACACAACTCCCATGGCTTCTACAACATATAGTTATTCAATCCTGCTCCTATTCTGCAACTCATTCATAGGTTCCAAACTTCTTAACCTGACCCTAGTCACAATGCTCATTCCCTCTTTCTTTCCTAGATAGCATATTACTTATACAACTGTATAGATATTTGTTTATGAGGCAATGTATCCTCCCACACTACAAACTCTATCCTGCAAGCAATGTAACCCACTATCCTCTTCACAATTAGGAGTGTTCCATTTTTTTAATTTAAATTATATCACTCAAAATGTCTCAGAGAGACGTCCTTCTATTCCCCTTCATGGGTATGTACCTCTATCCCCTCTAACTACCCTCTTTTCAAACCTCAAAAGAGGCATTTCCACTTTTGCTTGTGCCTGACTCTTCAATAGCGAACATCCCTTCCTTTTTGTCTTCGTCTCTTCACACTCTCTATCTAAGAAGGGATATACAGGTAAAAAATGATTTTTTTTTTAAATTCTGAGTCAAAGACTCTCATAGGCCCATGGCCTCATTCCAGCAAATGGTTATCAATAATTTTATTCATAGACTATAATGAAACACGTCCTCCATGTTTTGCCTCTTGATTTCTATCAAAGCCTTTTTGCATTCTTCTTCCATTTGTTCATAATTTAGAACAATGCTTGTTGGAATTATGGGTTTTGTCACCCTCATGCTAATAATATCAATTCTAGGAGCATAACGTATATAATCAGCCTAAATTGCTTCTTGCATTTTCTCATCAATATGGTCAAACACGTTTGTATACACTTCTTGCAAAGTGTGTGCACTGTAAAATTGATTAATCTCATGATGAATTTTTTCATAGATCCAAGTCTTGTAATATTTCACACCATAATTTAGTAGTGTCTCATAAATATATTCCTTTCAAAGATAGTTCACTAGCTCAATCTTTTCAAAGTATACCATTACTCCACCCTTTGTACCACAGGGTATGTTTGTTGCCTTATCTATTTGAATCGTCACTTGTATTGGTTCATATTCATTCAAGGAAGGGATCTTAAGATGGAAACCTAGAGATGTGATTATTTTCAAAAGAGCACCACCCCTCCAATAGGTACCAACATGTCCTTCAAGAACTTCATGCACAATGTCAAGATTGATACTGACTACTGATAGATAGTTTATGTGACTTTGTCATGATGCACAGAGAGCAAAAACTTGACTTTCCTTATAACTTTTTACTAGAAGCTCTGAATCATTTGAAAACCTATATAGATGAAGATGTCGACAATCCTAAACTCTCTACCAGGCCGTTTTGTCTCAACCCTCACATATTTTAAAATTTTAAAGCTTCACCAAATCACCAACATTGATCATGAAATGATTAATTCTTTAAAACAAGAATAAGTGTGTCTCTAAAACCTTCACCAATAATTTTAAAATGGATCCAATAATATGTGTCTAATAGGGTTTGTAGCCAAACTTCTCCAATCTCCCTAAACAATTGTTTCACTAAACCTACCTCGTTATGCATCGGAAGCAAAACTGCAACTTGGTAATTCTAACTATGCCAACCACATTCAATGCTGAGAAATGCCATTCAAACCCAAACAAACCAAACAAAATTGAAAGATTAAACCTACACTTTTTTTGGTTGATGTCAATTGCTTGGTTGCCTAGGATGCTCCTGCATCAGACTTGCTGGGTAGAAAGTTTGTGAGCATAGGCTCACAAAGGTGGAGTTGAGTGATAGAATCATCCTTTCATATTGCAAGTAAGCTGCAATGAACTTTATCGCTGTGGGATGTGCACCAAACTACTTCTTCCTCCTCTTCTAGCACCATGTCGGAATAACTGTCATCTCCCCCCCCCACAATTCCATTCACCACTCTTCTCTCCTCTCATGGATTTGTATCCACCATGTACCGTCCTCCTCGGCCAAATTATTTTTCCTCTCCCCTCCTTCGTGGGATCCAACCCACTAGTAATGGCCTCCTCCACCAAACTCTCATGTTACTCATATCACAACATGTAGTATACAAATCTTCATCAAGGACCTTATGGAAATTGAATATTTCTATGGGTTCTTCTCCACACTCTTCAACCCTGACTATGTCAAATGGAAGTACAACAACATCATCATAAAATGCAACAAGTTTTACCTCTTCATTCGCTACTGCAACTTCACCATCGGTTGCATCATTAACTTCTACTTTCTTTGTTGTGATGCTTGTCTTCTCTCTTTCAATCACTGTGATCTTCTCCAACCATTCATTCTCCACTACCAACATATGTGATAACAAATCATCTTCTTCCTCATCCTTCACTGCAACCTCTTCACATTCCATCACTGCATCTTCATTTATCTCCTCTTTGATTAGCTCTCCTATAGGCCTTCACTATTCACTCCATCCTAATCCTCTTTTATCATGTCTTCAAGTGTCCACTCAGTTGTGACTCCAATTTATCTAGCTCATACCATATTTTGTTCAACCTATCCAATTGCTTATCTACATCCATGATCACCCTCCATGTCGTACTTTCTTGGTACCATCTCCACGCTTCCCAAATCATGAGCTTCTTCCTTATGACTATACCCATTTAATCTATTGCTGCAGTCTCATCTCAATCTGCAATCCACATCACACTCTCAATCTTTTCATGGATTCAATGTATTCTCTCGACAGGACTCCTCCACACCTACCCTAAGCCTCTTGAGGTCCTCAGACACTCACCGCTTCAATCTCCACTCGTAGGTCTTGGCGTATGCTTCCTTATGGTCAGCAGTCTACATACTTTCTCAGGAACTCCTGCTCTGATACCATATGGTGCAGAGGGCTTCACCCTTCTCGCTAAAACACTCACAAACACAAAATACAATAGTAGAGACTCTCTACTCCCAGATTTAATTTGCAAACCATACAAGATTGTAACAAAACAATATTCCACTTTATTATGCCAAATCCATACATCGATCAGACAAAATTACAAAGAAGAACTTAATGGTTGTTTTTCTTATTCGAACCTACACACATAGCTCCCATGGCTTCTTCAACATACAGGTATTCAATCCTGCTCATATTCTGCAACTCATTCATAGGTTTCAAACTTCTTAACTTGACCCTAGTCACAATGCATGTTCCCTCTTTCTTTCCGATGCAGTGTATTACTTATACAACTATAGAGATATCTATTTATGAGGCAATGTATCCTCCCACACTACAAACTCTATCCTCCAAGCAATGTAACACACTATCCTCTTCACAATTGGCAGTGTTCCTTTTTTTTAATTCAAATATCACTCAAAATGCCTCAAAAAGACGTCCGTCTATCCTCCTTCATGGGTGTCTACCTCTATCCCCTCTAACTACTCTCTTTTCAAACCTTAGAAGAGGTGTTTCCACTTCTACCCATGCCTGACTCTTCAATAGCCAGTGCCCCTTCCTTTTTATCTTCATCTCTTCACACTCTCTATTCAAGAAGTCAAAGGGATATACAAGTAAAACATGAATTTTAGTTTTGTTTTAGCTCTAAGTCAAAGACTCTCATAGGCCCATGGCCTCATTTGAGTGAATGGTTTCAATAATTTTACTCACAGACTATAATGAAACACATCCTCCATATTTTGCCTCTCGATTGCTATCAGAGCCTTTGTGCGTTCTTCTTCCATTCGTTCATAATTTCAAACAATGCTTGCTAGAATTGTGGGTTTTATCACCCTCATGCTAATAATATCAATGCTAGGAGCATAATGTATACAATCAGCCTGAATTACTTCTTATAGTTTCTCATCAATCTGGTCAAACGTGTCTGTATACACTTCTTGCAAAGTGTGTGCACTACAAAATTGATTAATGACGTGATGAATTTTGTCATAGATCCAAGTTTTGTCATATTTCACACAATAATTTAGTAGTGTCTTGTAAACATGTTCCTTTCAAAGATGGTTCACTACCTCAATATTCTCAAAGTATACCATTACTCCACCCTTTGTACCATAGGGTATGTTGCCTTATCTATTCGAATGGTCACTAGTATTGGTTCATATCGAGTCAAGGAAGGGATTTAAGATGAAAACTTGGAGAAGTGATTGTTTTCAAAAGAGCGTCACCCTTCCAATAGGTACCAACATGTCCTTTAGGAACTTATGAACAATGTCAAGATTGATACTAGCTACTGATAGACAATTTATGTGACTTCGTCATGAAGCACAGAGAGCGGAAACATGACTTTTCTTATAAATTTTTCCTAGAAGCTCATAATCATTTGAAAACTTGTATAGATGAAGATGACAACAATCCTAAACTCTCCACCAAGTTGTTCTACCTCAACTGTCATAGATTTTAAAATTTTAAAGTTTTGCCAAATCACCAGTGCTGATCATGAAATGATTAATTCTTCAAAACCAGAAGAAGTCTACCTCTAAAACCTTCACCAATAATTCTAAAATGGATCCAATAATATATGCCTCTAAGAGGGTTTGCGGCAAAAATTCTCTAATCTCCTCAAACAATTGTTTCACTGAACCTATGCCATTATGCACTGGAAGTGAAACTGCAACTTGGCAATTCTGACTATGCCAATCACATTCAATGCCAAGAAATGCCATTAGAACCCAAACAAACCAAACAAAATTGAATGATTAAACCTACACTATTTTTGGTTGATGCTAATTGCTTGTTTGCCCGGGATGCTCCTACATCAATTACCCACATCTTGTGGTTTCTTGTATATATAATATGAAGTTCTATGGAAAATCACTTATTGGCATTGTGGATGATTACATAATTGAATTGGTCACACAAACATTGTCTATTAATAGGCTGGTTATGGACTATAGTGAAATATTCATTCTGTTGGTTTTTTCCCAAACTGGATGCTTACTCCCAGATTTCCCTACAAGGTAGCCATCAATGATCAACAGGATCTCTGGGCCAGGGGCCAATAGTGTAGGAGATAGACTCTATATTTTATCTCCTCTTCTTCTTCAGGCTCTGCAAAACCTAGGGGGGTATTCCCTACTCAACATCCATAAGGATATGCATATAAAGGCTGGGATGCTGACAGAAAGCAGATAAGTCCTCCTATAAGGAGACCAAAACTGTAAGATAAGAGCAAAGGGGCTAGCTTTGGGCCTATTTGCAGTTGTAGATAGAGGAATTGGATCCTAAAACTAATTCTACTATCCTAATGGTTGTTTTGGAGTTTGATTTTGATTTTATATTTGGATGCAAAGCTGGACATGGTATATAACACCAAAAAAAAGCTAGATCGGTGCCTATCCAGGGCTTGGAGCCAGTAGACATACACCTATGAATGATCAGCATGAACAACTAAAATTGGATTTCAGGGGGACACATATGATACCTACCTTACAGATATCTCCCAATACAAAGTGTTAAGCTATCTATACTTATGGCATCCCTATTGCAGTATATCCTTCCCAATATTCAATCTGAGAACAGTTTAATCTACCCCTTGAGCAGAAGTTAAGAGATCAGACATTCAACACAGGAATTCTATGTTCTAGAGTCTCAGACATTCCTTAAATATCCAGACTCAGAAGAAAGATACATGCAATACTAGAGATAGAATTAACAAAACACATGTAAACATAGCATTACTCATATAGGATTAACCATGAAATCAGTGGATTCATGTAAAAACATACAACAAGAGATACATAAACTCACAAGTTTTGATGGACAGAGCAGCCAAAACCAACTGTATTGTATTACAAAGCCAAATGTTCAACTTTCAACAACCAAAAATGAGTAACACTGTCTGCCTATGTCAGCCAGAAAGTGTACCTCTAGCATTAATTACATGTTTTTGACAAAAAACTGCCAGATACAGTCCTTAGAAGGAATGGCACTCAAAAGTTATTACTGCATTAGACAGAAGAGTAGACAAGGGTGGCCTCGAGCCCTGTGCCACCATTCGGGAGTCTTCATGCCAAAAAATGGGTACATGACTGTTCAACAATTCACCCACGCCTCAGCACAGTCGCCATTTATGGATCAACCACCCGCAGCGACCGAGAAAACAATCGTAGCATCCAAAAAGAACTTCCTGCCAAAACGCGTTTCACCGTAGGTTCAAATATGTAGGGAAATTAATCCCACATGCATGCCACAGAGACCCTTCTAGCACTTTATAAGCATGGTTGCATGCATATCAAATGTTGAGCGCTTTTTCTGCGCTTGACCCATGGTCCTCCGCCCAAAGCCCCATCGCCCAGACCTACACCATCGGCTCGCCCCAAAAACCTCTCGCTGACGACACCTTCGCCATCGCCCAAACCAACACCGTCGGCCTAGCAAAAGGCCCCCCGGCCGATAGACCAACTCTCCCTGATGGCCACTAGAACACCCTCGTCGGTGAAACCTCCACTGTCGGCCCAACAACTAATTCTCCTGCTGACAACACAAGTCACGCCGAAGACCACTTCATAATCCCTTGTCGCCAAGACATAGACCATCTGCACACCAATGAAAGCTCCCACCGACCTCAATAGTCTCACCGACCACAAACTCCACACTCCCTTCATCGACCAAAGAAAGACCATCGGGTTAGCTCTCCACACTCCCACCAATAGTACGAGTCTCTCCGATGACCAGCTCGCACCCCGTTAGCGGTTACCAGTCCACCTTCCTCATCCATCAGTATGACCAAAACCATCGGCGAACCACAAAATGCCCTCACCGATAGCACCACTCCTGCCGATAACACATTGGCTTGCCACCTCCGTCGGTGTGACTTACACCATCGGAACAGCATCTCAAACCTATGCCGATACCTGTCATCATGCCGATGCATCAACAAGCTAGACTTTGCCCCTTGGTCAGCCAGACACATGCCGATGATCACACACACCTTCCAAGCTCTCGTCGGCCAGACCATCCATATCGGCCAAACAGAAATGAAGCCTGCTGATAACAACGATCACCCCGATGAGACCAAAATCATAAAGCTTTGAACCATTGAACCGATGAACCTTGAAGAAAAGGGTTCAAGCGGGTGGTTCAATGCGGTAGTTCAAAGACACAATCGGAGTGCTTCCAACAAAACTTTCACCGATGGACAAAACATGATGACCCCTTCCTCAGGAAAGATGATGTGAATGCTGCAAAACACTGAAGGGGTGCCAAAACTTAAAATTTTTTGGATTTTTTGGGAAGGTGCCTGCATGAAAATTGCTCGGGAACTGACAGTCAATTCAGGCACCAACACATTCAACATCTTCAAAAAGAGGATTCTAAAGAATTTTGGAGGATAAAGTCAACGATAAAAGTTTTTTATGTGACTATATAGTATCTACAATGTATTAAAGACATGATATTTCCATAGTCTAGACTTCATACATAGTTTTCTCTACAAGCTCTTGCAAATAGACAATGTATTTTAATTTGTATATTGTTATAGTACATATGAAGATTGTTAATTGAATGTCTTAGTCTTTTCTCTATGATTTTAGCTAGAAATAGTTATAAATCCCAAAGTTTTTTTATGTTAATGTTAATAAAAAATAGAGAAGTGATTATGGTTTGATATGAGTTCTAGAATCTCAAGCATTGATCTAAAAGAATCTAATGGCTCCCAACTAATTTTAGAGGCTGTGGTTGTCAATATTTAGCTTTTGAGAGATACCTTTCAGAATTGAATTATAGACATCCATCTTCATTCAACATCGAATGGTGGAAAGATTTAGAAGTATGACCCATCAAATTCAAATTGTAATATGTTATGAATATTTTTTTAATAATATTAATATGTAAAAGACTAGTAAAACTTATATAGATAATTATTAAAATAAAAAAATGTTAAAACTCAAGGTTGGAATATACTATAATTTTTGTACTTACTATCAAAGGTAGGAAAATTATTATGTTAATAATAATTAATAAAAAATTTGTTGGAAAAGGTGTGTTGTACACCTTGCATAAAATGAATTAATCTAATTATGTAAAATAAATATTTATTTGTGGAGCATCTTAATTGATGTGTTTAGCCACATTAGATATTTATTTGCATGCCATTTGTAAACGTTGTATGTAATATTGGGTTAGTTATTTTATGTGTGGAAGACATAGAATAATTAATTGGGAAATTATTTAATATTAGGCATAAAGTGAAAACTTAATTGCAAATATTAAATGAGGGGTCAATGGTTTTGTGTATCCATGGTTTTGGAACACATGGTTTTCTCCATACTACATCTTGTATTTGTGTGAGCTTGATTCTATAAAAGCAAGCACATGGTTAGTAGTTGGGGTTGGCTGTTGGTTGTTTTGGTTGTCGTATGTATGAGAGGCTATCATTGTATTGAGCTTCTCATGTGAGTGCATTTTGTGAAGCATAGCATGGGATGTGTGGATACATGCTTGGGCACATGTAGGATGCATTAGAGGAGCTTGATGTTTCAAAGGTGTCCATGAGACTATGTAAGTGTATTGTAATATTTCATTATTGATTAATACATCGAGTATGGATGCTTTTGGAGGCTAGGTTCTTCCCTCTTGAGGGTTTTCTAAGGGTATATCTTGTGTTATCTTGTGCTTATCTATTTGATCTTTGCATTATGATACATATGTAATCTTGCATGCATCATTATCTCCTTTTGGGTTATGTGGAATTGGTTTGATGAACCTATAAAATCCTAACAAGTGGTACCAGAGCTATATTCATTATTGAGGGAGGTGTGAACTCCATAGTTTTGTATAACCCTTGTTTGAGTGGTTTTGATGTAAAGTTGAATCCATTGCAATGAAGGAAAGATTTGGTGCATTACAAGAGTTTGTACAGGTTTTTGTTTTGCAGATTTGGGGTTTTGAGTGTTGCAGATTTATTGGGTTTATTGTAGATTTGGTTGTTGAAAAATCTTGGCAAAAATAATTTTATTGGATGTACTTCATATGGGGCTTTTGAGGAGGAATTTTCATCGATGACCTCTTGGGATAAAACGGACCTCGACATTAGATCTAAGAGGCCCAACAAGAGAAGGAAAACATATAATTTGACATATTTTGGCCACCAACACCCAGAGCAAAAAACTAGCCCCCTACCCTAGTTCAACGGTATGACCATATAGCCTAGTCGACAACTATAGGTTTGGAAAAATAAAATAAAAATCCTTTAAAATTTTCATATGCAGTTTCTATAGTTCTTTTGAAAAAAACGATTGAATTGAAAAACAAAATTTGAAACTATAGAAAACTAGATTTAAAAAAAAAAAAATTAAAAACAGGGCAGGTATAGGGTTTGCAGACCCCTATACCACATCGTACCTCTATAGAAGTAGAGGGTAGAGGCTATCAACCCCGCTCTAGTCAGTTTTCGGCATCACCAACGGGTACCAAGTTGGCAGGGCCTTAGGCCCGCTTGTCTAGACCGCCTGGTCGGGCAGACCAGCCTAGTCAAATACCTAGCTAGCAAGGGTAGCCAAATAGAGAAGCCCAGAGGTAGACGGAGGTCTCCAGATCTAAAAAAATATTAAATCCTATTTAAATATAGTTTTGGGTCTATTTGAAGAATGTTTGAAATATGGAGAATTTAAACAGAACCTATAAATTATGAAATCTGCCACATATGCCTATGCCAACTCAATGTCAATAGTGCACCGCCATGACATGTCACCACCTAGTCATTGTCATGTCATGCTAACATCATCTGTACGGGCATTGACGTCAGTAGTATGGATAGGGCTAGGGCCCTTTTTTAGCCCTCAGAGTGCCTTTTCTTCTCAGGGGCATAACTCTCGCCCATGATATCAAAGTTTTGACTTCTTATAGGCGTCAAAAAGGTCTCTCTAAGAAAAACATAGTGGTATAGGTTTGGTCATCATATTTTTCTATTTGTGTTATAATTTGGTGCATAAAGCCAGACATTTCTCTAGGACAATTTTATTCTCGTAATTTTTTCATATGGAATGGAATTTTTTTATTTTAGATAGGCATTGGAGAGCTCTTGCCATGTACTATAGTTTGGATCATGTATATTTTCAGTTTGGTATGTAGAGAGAGATTTGTGCTTGTTTGAGAATTTGTGGAAACTTGAGATTTAGGGTGTTATTGTGAGAGCATTCGGATGGATTTTTGGGCACAAACTTGTGGGAGTGCATGTTGTTATGACACCATCATCATGGTGTAGTAGGTTTTCATATTTAGTACTTCTAGTTATAGGTTTATAGGTGGTGGTGTGGTGTAGTTTTAGGAGGTTGTTCTTATCTCTCGGATGCTTGATTAGTTCTTGACTATGGTTACTTCTTTGTGGACTTGTTTTGGAAATAAGATCTAGAGTTGATTTGGTATTTGAGTCTTGACATCTACAAGTTATCTTCTTTGATATCTCAGCTTGCATGTTACTAATGTGATGATGAGTTTTCATGTTTCATTGGTTTGGGATCTTTGAGTTATGTATTCAGCTACCCCTTAGCTATAGTGGGATGACTCAGATGTGGACTGTCTATATCCATGAGATTGATTTAGTGTTTATGAAGACTTTGTTAGTTGGCCTTGTTTGTGGTCATTTGCACATTGGTATGTTGCATTTGGATGAGATGATGGGTGATTAGATTACATGGATAGTCAATTATTGGGACTTGTAGCATGTTTATTATGATGTCATGGATATCTTGGATACATGGTTTTATGTGAGCTTTTGATAGTGATGGTTTTATGTTCTTCGTTTAGAGATCATGGTTTTAATCTACCTTTTGGGAGTTGTTGATGTTACAGTAGGATTCCTTGATTGTGTTGGTGACATGGATGATTTTCATTTAGGAGATGGTTATCTTCATGTGATTAGAGATGTTGATCCTTGGTTTAGAGGTGTGTGGTACTTTGTCTTGAAAGACTCTTGATTCTAGATTAGAGTGTTGGCATGATACAGGTTCTCTTGAGACT
The DNA here is from genome assembly GCA_027924645.1 of Cunninghamia lanceolata. Classification (NCBI taxonomy): domain Eukaryota; kingdom Viridiplantae; phylum Streptophyta; class Pinopsida; order Cupressales; family Cupressaceae; genus Cunninghamia; species Cunninghamia lanceolata. The sequence goes on along the minus strand of BSBN01000396.1, from coordinate 3,297,905 downwards.
GTGATGTTTGCATTAGTGCATTTGATCTCTTAGAAGGAGATGTTAGATCATGATTTCATGATTGTGTTCCTATTTCTGGGGTTGAAACTTTGATATTGGTCTTGTGTGATTCTCTTGGTATTGAGTACATTGTGAAGATGAGGAAGAGATGAATACACAAATAACATGAAAATAACTAAAATAAAAAAGATTTATACCTTCACAAAGTATTCAAGTCTTCTTCACTCCTTGATAAGGTGGAAGAGCTTGCACCTAAGTAGCTCCTAGCTTTACCCAAGTTGAAATAGTGTGTATGTGGATTGCTCTTGTTCTTCAACACAATGTGGAGGAGATAAGGATTTGTCTATGGATTGGATAGAGATTTGGATAGAAATGAGATGATTGAGATTCATGGTTAAAGATGAATGAGTTGAGATTTTGGCATTATGAGAATATGAAAGACTTGAGATGAGTGAGATGGCTAAGAATATTTTCACATAGTGGTGATGCCAAAGGACAAGATGAAAATGGCTTGGGTGAGTGTTGTATTTAAAGGCATTTTTGGAGGGATTTGATTCCAACGGTAGAGATTCAAAGTTGAGATCACTGGTGGAGATGAAGAGATGAGATCAAGGGTGGATATGTGATCAACAATAATGGATGGCTCCTATTATTTCTGAATTTTAAATTTACATTGGGAAGGATGAGGAATGAATAAAAAATTCATTTCCATAGGAGAGTGTAAGGATGATCAAGACTTGTCAATGAATTAAAAATTCATTTATGTGGGGTATGGTGTGAATAAATAATTAAGGTTTATTCATGAGTGTGAGGACATGTGACACATGTGTCTTTTTGAAAAACACATGTGAGCTTTTTGGCTAAAAAAGAGCTCTAACTTGAAAAGGGAAAGATGAGTTGGAAGGGTCATGTAACCCCTTTGAATAAAAAATTACTTTTTATTCAAAGTGTATGGGGATAAGGGTTAATGATGGTTTGACCATCTTAATTAAGTGTTTAACTTAATTAGTATGGATGTTGGAAATTAGTGAGGAGGCTAATCAAGGGTTAAAATTAACTAAACAATGATTTATTTAATTAATTTAGGTTTAGGGGTTATGTAGTCTAGGGTAGCTAATTAAATAATTAGTATTTATTCAATTAGGCTAGGTTTAGGTTATAGGTTAGGGTAGATTAATTAAATTTAAGCATGTTTTATTTAATTAATCTAGATTAGGGGATGAGGTAAATTAATCAAATAAATATTAGGATATTTATTTAATCAATTTGGAGGATGATGTTCTAAGGTATAGTAATAAATTAGTTGAATTAATTCATTACAAGGGATAAATAAGATGAATGGTTAAGGGTAAATGGTTTAGGATAAATTAATGAAATAAATTAATTTCATTTAATTAATTGGTAAAAGGTAAATTAGTGATGTGAGGATGCGGGAAAGTGGCTTGTGGGGGCAAGTCATTATCAGGTGTCTACATTTTTCCCCTCTTTGAAATGATGTTGCGAGTAAGTAACATTATTTCAAAGAAGTTTAAGATATAGTGTTGGATTTAATAGAAAAAAACTTTGGTTTACAAGAATGGGATTAGGTTTTGGGATGATGGTAAGGGTGATGCCCCCTTGAGAGGGCAAGCAGGTTACAAGAACACGGGTGTGCTCTCAAAATAGATGAACATGTTGATAAAGGAGATGGAGGATAAGGGGGTGTGATGATAAAGGTTATGGGTAGGTGAAGATAAGTTAATTTTGGATATTGGATAGATTGGAGATGGATGATTATTGTGTTGATATGATTTAGAGCAATTCTAGGTTTGTTATAGCAAAGACGATATTTTCACCAAGGTATAGAAAACTAGGGTGATTATGTATATCTATCATTTGCATGGACTAGACATGTAGACAAGAGGGTGATCCCATGCATGCCCAAGATAGTACAATTTTGTCTAGATGAGGGAAGGGGACTCATAGCATAAGTCCTTAGTACACAAAAGGTATGAGGAACCTTAGATGAAAAAGGAGATCAATATGCTAGAAATGACCCTATGATTCACAAGATATGAATACTAACTTGGAGTAATGAGACCAACCAACAAGAATAGCATACAAAAGCAATGACTATGTCCCATTCTAGATATGTCGCCATATACCATGATATAGTGAGATCAAGGTAGTTTGGAAGATCTTGTAATAGGACAAAAGATAAAAATGAAGAACCAAAAGACCAATGAACCAAACAAAAAAACATTGTATCTCTTGCCAAGACGGGTGATGATTTGATGATAGATTCTGCCTATTGTAGGAATGATATATCCATTAAGGCAGGAATGGATGGATTATTAGGATAATTCAAAGGATGGGTTCATGATATAGGTTATAAGTTTTGGTTGATGTTGATTTTATAGTTGATGATTATTGATAAGGGATGATGCTTTGATAGTTGATGCGATGCTTTGGATATTTTGGGATTTTTTTGCTTTTTTTTTTTATTTTGAATGTTTTTGATAGGGCATGGTTTTATTATGAGATGACATTGGATTAAATTTAGATAGGCCTTTCACTAGATACCAATGAAAAAGGAATACCAAGTCTATAGGTGAAGGTGATGGGGTTGGATAGGGGGATTATCGATGAAAGATGATGGATAAATGATTCATGATAGATGGATGGAAGATGGGGATAAATGATAGGATGGGGATGCATGATAGATAGATGGAGGGGTTAAGGATGATCTCCAAATACTAAAATTGCATAGGAATCATATGTCCCATTATAGGTATGATTCTTAGGATTTTGTATGATGGGCTCATGCTTAGAAGGGATGGACGTAGTAGATGGAGGACTGGATGGTATCCTTGGAAAGGGATGTATGTCGAGAGGTGTCCAAAGCATGTTTTTGATATTTTGCCCATATCTTTTTCAAGATCTAAGGAGGAAGATATAGTAGATAGGATGGAGGAGAGATGATATGCTAGATATGAAGATGGCAGATAAGAATGTACTAGGATAAAGATACATAATGGAAAAGATATGCCAAAGGATATTATGGATGTGGATGAAGGATGTGATTTTGCCCCCAAGTATGGGATACAAATGAATGGAAGGAAGATTATGTATGATGCCCATAAGGGGTTTTCATCATGGTACTTATCCAAGGTGCCACAAGGAGTGGTTTTCACCATTGGACAATTTTTTTCTATTTACTTCTTTCCTTTTTTTCTTGATCTTTTGAATTTTTTGAATTTTTTATCCTTTTTGATGGAATGGGGACTCTAGCATCTATTTCCATAGCAAGGAGAGATAGTTGCCATGTGTATATGCCTAAAAATGACACGATTCAGTCTAAATAAATATTCTTAATATTTATTCCATCTTTATTCTTCTATCAATAAATAAATAAATCAAATTTATTTACTCGATTCATATTCCTCTAAATTAATTAAATATCAAAATATTTAATTACCTCTTCTAAAGTCAAAATTAAATAAAATCCTTTGTTTAATTAAATTCTTCCAAACAATTAAATAGTTCTTAATTATTTAATTAAATCAAATCATTCTTCCAAATTTAAATAAATAAATCAAATTTATTTAAATCCTCTCAATCTCTAAAAATAAAATATAATCAAACATTTTATTTATTCTTCCAAAATCATTCTAAATTAAATAATACCAATTATTTAATTGTTTCTTCCAATAATATCTTCTCTAGATTTAAATAAATCAAATATTTATTTAAGTTGTCTATTTCTTCTAAATTGAGTTATCTCTAAATATAATTCAATCCTTATGCACATTCAATTGAATATTCTAAATATTTAATTGAGTTAAAATATCTTCTCATCCTCATGCAATTTCCATCTTCTAATTCTATTCTCTTAACTAATTGATCTATTCTTTTAATTGATTAATCTCTTCAGTTAACTCATTCTTCTATTTCTTTAGTTCCTCTCATATAAAATATAGCAAGACACATGTCTTCTTCTTATTCGCGCACATTCCTCAACCATTCTATACCATTGATCTTCTCTCTCTCACAAGTCTATAAATTGAACCCTCTTCCTCCATTTCAATCATCCAAGCTTTAAGTAAACTTACTTTGTAGGAATTATAGCACGCCTTTGGCACCAATTCCTTCATTGCTTGTGATCACACTCGTTACTACATACTACTATCATTGTTGTGAAGCTCATCTTCATGGTGATACTATCATAGCCATTCCCATTTGAACATCTTTAAATCATAGCAAGGAAGTGCACCTTCTGAAGGCCATATTCATAGATAAGATCATTTGAGATAGACGATCAATGGAAGCTTCGAATTAAAGGAGGTTTGCTTTGTATTGTGCTTTGTTTAATTGACCTTCTTTGTTCATTATTTCATTGAGTTTTGGGTATTTTGATATTATATTGATTATTCATGTTTACTCTAATTTTCCCTTAACATTTTTGGCATCCACCATGGGGCCTAGCCCCAAATTTAACCCAAAAATTGAGTTTTTATGTTTTAGAAAGCTGTACATAGGAGGAAATAGCGCATCTAACACATCCTAACATGTATTTGATATCTGTTATGATGCATATGTTCCTTTGGTGCATATAGTCTCTGATCTGATGCATATACTATATGTTCTGGAGCATACATCCTTTCGGTGCATACAGACTCTGTTACGGCACATTTACCCTTTGATATAGTGCATCTGCCAGATCGGCGCATATACACTTTTTTCCTATACTTTTGACCTCTGTCTTAGTGCATATGTACTACAGAACTTCTAAGCTCTGTTACTGTGCATTTAGTCTCTGAAGCTGCACATCTGATCTAGGCAATGATTTTTAGGGTTTTCTTGAAGTTTTCACTAACGCTAACATCTTTTTGTAGGAACACTCTTGATCTATTTTGTAGGCTAGGTAATAGTTTAGAATCATATAGTTGCACTTGTTAACTCACACTTCAATTTCTAATGGGAAAGTAAATGGATGCTCATGCAAATCTCACATAGTTTAACTAGGAAGGCGGTAATTGAATCATTTCTATCTTGCATATCATTGAATCATTGCTATATTGCTATCTTTCAAAGTTAACAACTCATTGCTATCTGGGTAAAACTGAACCATTGCTATCTTGATTATCACTTCAAAGTTAACAACTCATGCTATCTGGATAAAATTGAACTCATCATTTCTAGTTGGGTAAAACTAAACCATTGCTATCTCGATTATCACTTCAAAGTTAACAAATTCGTGCTATCTGGGTAAAACTAAACCATTGCTATCTCAATCATCACTTCAAAGTTAACAATTCATGCTATCTGGGATAAAATTAAACACATCATTGCTATCTTGGTAAAACTAGATTATTGCTATCTTATTATCACTTCAAAGTTAACAAAATTATGTGCCTGCCCAAGGAGATAGCTCATCTAGTTTTTCTCATTTTAACTAGGGAAAAAGAACCACTGTATTCTATGTTTTGGGAATGATACCAGGCCTATGCTCTCCCCTATCTTGGGTGACCAAAATTCCAGACATATCATTTTTGTATGTGTTTTTCCTTTAGAGGGGCCTGCTCTTGGATATCGTTCATCCAAGTAGGAACGACCCTAAGTGGTAATAGGCTAGACACCAAGCCCTTCCAAGTCACTATAAATAAATTGTGTTTGGAGTGAAAGCTTCAAACAACGAGTACAGTTGTGTTGTACCGATAGCCAACCTCCCCCAAAACCCTTCAAGGCGTAACCCTTGCAGGCTTGGAGACTCCATAACGGAGAGTAGTGTTGCTGCATGTATAACCACTCGAACGGTTTCCTTTATTACTCATCCTTGTTTTAGTAGACCAAAAACCCGTATAATCTGGTGTAGGGAAGGGCGATTATCACCTCCCAAAGATGATTCACTAGAGATAGTGAGAATTCAATTTTATACTATCCTTTGAAACCTAGGTTTGTACTTGCTTTCTTTTTTAGTCCAAAAAGAGTCAAAAAATCACAAAAAAATAAAAAACATAAAAATATTCTTTGTGTTTTCTATGTCTTCTTGCCATAAATTCAGAAAATTAGATCAAAAAGACCTTCTTGCAACCAAGAATACTAAAAACATCAGAAAAATTTCCAAAAACTTGTAAAAATACTGAAAAAACTAAAGTGGCGCATTCGCCCTCTTCTACTGCACATTTATGCCGACCTATGGCTCATTTGTACGGACTTGCAATGCTTTTACTACCTATTACACCGCATTTTATATTTACCAGTGTGGCACATCTATCCTGACTTCCTACGCATTTACTAATTTTTGCAGTGCATCTGTTCCAGCGCATGCGTGACAGTGAGCACTTGCACAATCTTTGAGAGAAAAAATTTGTCTGTTTTTGGGTACCCATTTCAATCTAGTTCCAAAGTTCTAAGATCAAGTCTTACCTTGCAATCACTTTTTCGTCCAACCATAGCGTACTCCCTCTTTCATTGGTCATCCCATTGACCTTCAGGTCTTCCTAGTCCAAAGTCAAAAGTATCCCATATCATATCAGCATAGGCCCCTTTTTCGTATCATTGTAGATTCAAGTAACCCTAGTAAGTCATAGAACTTTGCTAGTGGTCTTGGTGTATGACTAGTCCCTACACAGTAAGATAGGTATCGAGTACCCTTACTAGTGGCTATTGTCTTGTATCAACCGTCTTACTTAGAGTCATTGATCGAAAGTGTCCCTTGTCCAAATCTTGTCGTAAGTATCCTATTCTCAGTAGTCTCCACCGGCATCTTGCCAAAATCTCTAATTTCATCCCACGTCACCTTGCATGGTTCTTACTAGATCTCAATACAAAAAGCAACTTGAAATGGCCGGATCATCCAACCACATTATCACCCCTCATGATAGTGATGAGGAAATCTCTCATGAAGAGTATCAAGGAACCCTCCAAGATCAGAAATTCCAACGCTTGCTAGAGAAAGTGCTCCATGAGGACCCTCACAAGTATTTTTATCATCTTGCAAATCTTGGAATTAAACTCCCCGCTGATTTTGATCTAAGCACAATCCAAGAAAATGTAGAGGATAATCATGAAAAAGGAAAGAAAGCCATAGACCCAAGCACTCCTATGGAAGAAATGAGGAAACAAATCGAGGGTCTAACACAACAAATGACAGATCTCAAGATAGGTACAAACACTAAAATCTACTCCTTGGAAGATATTGCACCATACCCCTTTGATAAAAGTTTGAACATGACACCTTTTCCCTTTTGATTTGAAGTTCCTAAGTTTGAAAAGTACAAAGGGAAAGGGGACCCTAGAGATCACATTAGGGAATTCAATGCAACATGCATGGAAGTAGCTCACAATGAGACTTACTTAATGGGACTATTCCCTAGATCTCTAGGTAGTCAAGCCATGGAGTGGTTCTCATAGCTTCCACCGGGCATCAAAAATTTTGATGAGTTAGTCAACAAATTCATCACGCACTTCTCATATAATATTGAACATGAAGTCTCTATGCTTGATTCATGCAACACTAAGAAAAAGAGTGGCGAATCATTCGCCACCTTCCTACAAAGATGGAGACAACTAGCAAGAAAATGCTCATATGATGTACTAGAGAAGCAATTAATGGAGATGTTTGTCCATAACCTCAACTCCAATCTTAGTTATCAAATACAAATCCAATGCCCTACTTCATATTCAAAGGTCATTGAAATGGGATTGTTCATCGAAAAGGCTATGATTGCCAAGGGGAAAATTAAGTTATACAAGGACACACGTACCTCCAACTACACGACTGACAAATCAAAGTTTTGGACTAAAAATAAAAATGTCGTCAATGATGGAGTAGTTGATGCCAAGGTGGTGGCTCCCAAGAAATAACCGATATTCACTCTCAAAGGAGATACAAGCAATGTTACACCCAACAAAACATTCTCTCGGGAGCCAAGACCATGGTTCAACTCATATCCAAGGCAAAAGTTCACACCGCTGGGTGAGTCCCAAGAATCCACATTAAGGAAGCTATTGGCCAATAATGAAATTTCTCTACTGCCAACAAGTGATTACGAACCTCAAATCAAACCTCACTATTGGTTAAACACTGACTATTGTGAGTATCATAGAGGAAGAGGACATACAAAAAACAATTGTATCCATCTCAAACATGTTATTCAAGACGTGCTTGATCAAAATCAAGGAGGAACACATCAACATACTTCTAATGAGACACATGTGGCTTACAAAGATTTGCTTCTCAATCATGATAGGCTGTACAACCACAACAACCACAACAACCGCAATAGGCAAAATTAGAACAATGGGAATAGTAATGCCAACTACACAAGTGTGCCATTTGACTATACAGTCAATTGCATATCAGAGCATGCCCCACAAATCAATGTGGTCATGCCCAACCAACAATCAGAACCCAATAGAATTGATTGCAGTATCATTACCCGTAGCGGTAAGGTCAGCTTGAATACCATTCCTCTAAAATTGTCACCTTCTCAGTCCAACTTCCATCAGTATAGTGTCATAGACCAACTACGGAAGACTCTTGCCCACATTTCTATCTTAGATTTGTTGCATCTATCTCCTTCCTACAAGGAGATCCTCTATAAAGTCTTAGTGGAAATGACAGTCCCCACTAACTTGGCCCAAGAGAAATTTCAGGTCATGGTAGGTAATCTTACCTCCTCAAGTACCATATCATTTACCGAATAAGATGACCTCTTAGTGTATCAAGCTCATAACACCCCTCTACATATTGTCGCATTCATCCATAAGCACCGCATCAAGAGGGTTCTCATTTATGGGGGAGCCATTTTAAATATTTGCACATTGAAACTAGTCCTTACATTGGGGTTCTCTGAAAATGTAGTTGATCCAAGGAAAAAGATTACTATCAAAGCTTATGATGAAGAGGAGAGAACTACCAAAGGAACAGTGGTATTACCCATACAAGTGGGACCGGTAATCAAAGATGTTGTGTGCCAAGTCCTAGCTAGGGAGTTCACCTATAATATTCTCCTAGGTAGACCGTGGATTCATGCCATGAAAGCTGTGCCCTCTACATATCACCAATGCACAAAATTCTCTCATAACGGCAAGCAATTCACCATCCAAGGTGACCCTGACCCCTTTTAGCATTGTAACTCTGTCCTTTCAAAACCCAATTGCATCATACCAAACAATAGAGCATCTACATCTCCTACCCCAAAACATGATTCTACCTCTGAAGCTTCCTCATCAAAGCCCAAAGAGAAAAAAATTACCATAAAAGAAATAGGAGTTAGGGAATACTCCATTGAGCATAGCCTTAATCTAGTCAAGATGCCTTTATCTCCTAGATCCTTTGGCTGATCCAAGCATTCTCCAAATCCATTTTTTCTTCCTACACCTCCCACAGCTCCCTTTGTAAAATGGAGGACCCTATCAGATGAAATAGAGGAAAGAGACATCTGACAATGGCTTTACATAGAAGAAGAAGAGAACATACAACAAGAACTACCTAAGCTCCCAACAAAAATCTATGGGTGAGATGAAACTATCCTACACAGAATGGGTTACGAAGGACAAGGCCCCATCGGCCTAAGAAAAGAAGGAATTATAGAACCCATTCAACCTTCTTCATCCTCATTAGATAGAACTACAAAAGGCCTAGGATATAAAGATAAGGGCAAGGCTAAAGCAAATGCTTGTCTAGTGGAAATGATCCATACCCTTCAAGAGGACAGTGACACAGATTCCAATGAATATGAGTGGGATGAGCTGACAGAGCATTCCTATGATGACAAATAAGTTGATACCATTCAAACTTATAGCCCCTACCATGAGGAACAAATGCTACCGAATAGGCCACTAGAGTGTGATTTGCCTATCCTTGAGAATATGACTTTTGAGGAAGGTTTGAATTCTATCGCAATAAACAATTTGGAGAGTACCATCCTAAACACTCTCCCTACCAATACTCCTAGTGTATCCATTCAAACTATCAATGAATCAGATCTATCCTCTGACTCCCTCCCCCTTGTGCATCCTGAGCTTATTGACTGGGATCTATGAGGAACCCTGCAACTAGATATGTTCTAAAACAACGATGCCTATATTGACTACATGGAACTTAGGGACCACCTACCTAAAGGAGATCATAATGTTGGATTCGTTATTGAACTTAATATCATGGCTTATTTTGGAGAGGGTGCCAAGCCTTCCAGTCGCAAAAATATCAAAATAAAAATTGGATCTAACGGTGAAAACTACTCCGCGGTAGTGTTAGATCCCAAAATAGTAAAAAGAAAGGACACATCTGAAGGTGAAAACCCAACTATGGCACCTGATGATGGAAGGCTTGATACTCTCCCTGATGACATGCACCAGGAGAAGTCTTAGATTGTAGTGGAACCTACAGAACCTATTAACATTGGAACAGAGGAACAACCTAAGATCATTCACTTTGCTAAATCTCTAACCCCACTAGAGAAGACTAAGTTTGTACCATTCTTCAAGAGAAAGCAAGTTAATTTTGCTTGGTCATACACAGATATGTCAGGGTTAGATACAGATTTGATTCTACATCATCTTCCATTAGATCCAGGAGTGAAACCAGTGAAACAGAAGCTTAGAAAGATGCATCAACACATAACACTGCTTGTAAAAGAACTCAAGAAATTACTAGATGTAGGGTGCATTAGAGCTATAGACTATCCGGAATGGGTCTCCAACATAGTACCATTGTCCAAGCCTGATGGCTGAGTTAGACTATGCAATGACTTTAGATCTAAACAAAGCTGCCGCAAGGATGATTTTCTATTGCCAAATATAGATATCATAGTTGACTTGACAGCAGGACATACCATGTTATCTCTCATGGATGGCTTCTCGAGATATAATCAGATCAAGATAGTACCGAAAGACCAGCATAAGACAGCTTTTACTTGTAAATGGGGCACTTTCTGCTGGAATGTCATGCCATTTGGGCTAAAAAACGTAGGAGCCACATATCAACATGCTATGACCACCATATTTCATGATATGATGCACGTAACAATGGAAGACTATGTAGATGATATCCTCGCAAAGTCACTCACAAGAGAATCACACCTAGATGTGTTAGAGAAAGTCTTTCAGAGATTAGAACAATTTGTAAAGGTAGTTGCCAGTTGGCAACTTGTGCCATTTTGTAAAGGTAGATAAAAGCATAAGTAGTATAGATAGTTGCCAGCTGGCAACTTGTGCCATTTTGTAAAGGTCAAAAAATCAAGTAAATCATGACCGTAGATTTGTATTGATAAATCAAGATTGTAGATCTTTTTGTAACAGATTCCTCACCTTATTCTATAAAAGGTGGCAGAATGCCTTATTGAAAACATTCGAAACTTAATTGAAATCTGTTTGCTGAAATATTCAGGGCTTTTTTCAAAGTTATTGTATATGTGCATGTCTTTTGCATACTTAATGAAAGAGAAGAGTATTTCGATTACAAATCTTTGTAAATCTTAAGTAATCTGTGTCTGAATTATGGATATGTGCTTTGATTTGCTACGTCCCTTGGAGTGCTCATCATGTTGCATGTATTGTTTTCATTCATCATCCTCTAAAGTTTGCATCAACTATATCTAGCTGTGGAATATCCTGGTGAACATATGGTTTGATTTCTTCTCCTCATGACAGTATCAAGTATGTATGTGGATCAATAGCTAAAGGTTCAACTTTAAATTGTAGTATTCCTTTTAATTTCTTTTAAATTTTAGAGCATTTCATCTCCATAATTGCAAATAATCGATGATCTTAAGCAAATAGCACAGATATGCAGACATCTCGTAGATAATCATAAATATTTAGTATATCTGAATACAAAGCATGTACAATTAAAAATATCATGCAAAGATTGAGGTATTTCCACATCTTCTCACCAAATAACTGTATAATATGACTTCTCTGTAAGGAATTTCTGCAGGAATGTCATGATGATGATAAATTTCCACGTAAGGCCCCAAAATGGAAACAACTCACATTAACCTCTAAGTGACTTCAGACAATTAAGACCTAATCACTGGAGACTTGGGATCTTGAATTCTTTAAATTCATAGTATCTTTCAAGATGAATAAAGGTTAATGTGTACTTTTATTCTATGTTTGTTTGTGACTAACATCATGACCAACATAAATTGGCGCTAGAAGGAGGGCAGATCTGAAAGACCACGCTCATCATCATTATTTTCAGGTCTGATGATGAAGGGAGTAAGGTAACCTCTGATCGTCTATGAATTTCAAATACTACGCAAATATTTACTGTAGGAAGCTTGTATATACGTATTCTATGTAAAGATTTCCAGATCTCACATAAATATTGCAAGCTTTATAGTAGATCATTCTAAATTCACTAATATTGGCCAAAGATATGTAAATTTGTTCAAGCTTTGAAGAATTTAGGTCTTAGAAACTTGAGATCTCATGCTAGGGGTCATTATACCTCAAATATCCCTTCATATTTGCAGTATCTTTGCAAGTATTTCATAAATATCTAGTCTGATCAGCCATCTGACTGCAAATATCACCTTATCTGGTGAAATTCAGCCTTAGCCAATTTGCCTCAAAATTGTGAAATCCTGGCTCACAGGATAAATACCAAGTCTAGACCTAGTGGAATTTTTGAAGAATTACCTGTTAGAGGTTTCAAACCTAGGACTGTAGACATTCATCATACTCCAGAGTCCAGTGCACCAAGAACTTCACCAGAACCTCCTCCTGTAACTCATGTTGGTTTACAAATACCTTCTGGGATATCTATGACACCATCTGTTCAGCCTCAGGGTGTACCTTTAGTTCAACCCCAGCCAGCTGCACCACCAGCTCAACCTCCTCAGGTTGCAATGTCTTCCTTTGCAGCGGAGTCATCTTTGACCTTTACTGCATATCATGAGTTACCAAAGAATCCAGACAAACTTTGTCCAAAATATCATCCTTATCAAGATTCTGATGATCATAGCAGGACATTTAAGGAAGCTTGCTGCAGAGCCAGAATAGAACATCAAGATGTGGTGTGCAGGTTATTTCCTTTTTCCTTAGGGAAGAGGCTTATAATTGGTTTATTAGTCTTGTCCAAGCCTCTGTTGGTTCATGGGCTGTCTTAGAGAAAGCTTTTCTTGACAGGTTCAAGGTCCCTATTGATCCATCTATGAATTACCATATGTTTGCTACAATCAAAAGATTTGAGAATGAGCCTATTGCTAATTTCAATGCTAGATTCCAGAAAATGTTGTCCAAGTTAGTTGCCCCATATGTAGTATCTGATGCCTCTGCCAGGAGTATCTATTATTCAGCCTTGGATCCATTAACTTCCATGTTCATCAGGAGAACACATCCTGAGATCACTACATTGACAGGAGCTTTTCAAGAAGCTATCAAAGTGAATCAGCAGTTGATACCTGCTCCTACTCTAAATATAGTATTCCCTACCTTGTCTAGCATACAGTCACAATATCCTGCATCATATCCTGCAACATATTCTCCACAATATCCTGCACAATATCCTAATGGAGCATTGATACCCCGAGCAGTCATGCCTGCGCCTTTGCAAGTACCTCCACTGAGCATCATGCCCCCTCCTAATGGAAATGGCCAATTGCTACAATATCCTGCACATGCTCAGACACCTCAGGGTACTAATCCATCTAGCAATAACCATGGGTCCTCTTTCTTCAAGCCTCAGACTGAAAATGTAGTGGCCAAAGCTCAAGAAGAGAAGGAAGAAATCAAAGAAATTTCTGCTCAATTGAGAAAACTCACCACAGAGGTGACACATTTGAGAAATCAGGGTTTTTATTCCCAGTCAAGTCAGAATAGAAATTATTCCAATGACAGACCAAATTATCCTGACAGAGGATACAATAACACTAGTAATTTCAATAACAGTGGTGGAAATAACAATAATCCTCAGAGACAACCCAGAATATGGAACTCTAGGCCCAATAGTGGCTCATTACCATCACCCCTGGACAATCAACCTCTTGGTGAAGCCAAACAGACTACTAGAGTCAATCTTGCTGAAGCAGCCCTTACTAATTGGTGTAGGATCCACAATACTAATGCACATGTAGAGTTAGATTGTCCACAATTTAGAATTGCTGCTAGCATCTTTCAGCCTGAAGTGTCTAATACTTCTGGAAATCCACCTCATGCAGAGGGAAATGAGATTGTTCCTTGTGGATATGACTCAGCTTTCTTGCTAGAAGCGTACACTAATCAACCTCATCAGGGTCACAACCAGGTATGTGAGGAGTCTGACTTGACTTTTGAAACAAATTATGTTTTCCCCTTTGAGGACGAAAATGAGCCTACAAGAGAACATGAGGAAATACATGCATATCAGCAACAATATCCTAGTAAGCATAGTTATAACTTGAGGAGTAATGCCAATAGACCTGCTAGTCCATTGACATCGTCCCTACCTCCAAATAATTTCAACACACCTCCTGATCCTAAAGCTAGCAATAACCCTGGATTCCCCAAGGTAAATGCTCAGTACTTGTCACCTCAGAACACAGGATCAAAGATTTCAAATACACCTCATGAATCCAACAAGTTAGTCACCTATCTGGCTGATGAAATGAAAAAAATTAAGATCAGCCTGTCCCTGTCTGAGTTACTGAAAACTCCTGCTATCAAAAGGGCATTCATGAAGTCACTAGATGATCCTGCTCCTAAAGAGGATAATCATCTTTCAAGTCAATCCAGTGGCAAAGATCATGCTGTTAAGGATAATATTATTAAGCCTAAAGTGTCAGCTGTAGTCCAAGCTGTTGAAACCTCCCACATGACATTGTATAGAGATAAAACTGAATCACCCCTTTCCTCCTTACCATAAGAATGTTCAGCAAGAACCTGCACAACTGTCTAGTTGATTCAGGGGCCTCTACGAATGTTATGCCCCTATCAATATGTAATGCGTTAGGACTACATCCTGCTAAATCCCTAAAGAAGGTGACACAGCTAGAAAAAATAGAAGTAAGTGTAGTAGGAGAGTTAACTCATATCCACATGCAACTAGCATCTGATCCTAGGATCCAGTATTACATTGACATTCAGGTAGTTGACATACCTAATACTTACGGGATGTTGCTTAGTCGAGATTGGTCCAAGACGCTCAATGGATATATGTCCATAGATTTTAGTCACATGTGGTTACCATGGAAAGGTATACCAAACCAGATCAGGATTGACGCTGAGCCTAGAATGAAACATATGATCACTGAATACAACCGAACAAATGAGATCCTGTACGTAGACGTAGAGACTGGAGTTTATTGCATCAAGCCACAGACTGTCAAAATAGAAGAGATCTTGATGCTTGATTTGCATCATCATCATGATGATGATCATCAAGAGGACATGCCAGTCATAGAAACTAATAATAATCTTGATAGTGAGAATGAAATAGATCGCTTCAGAGACTTTGAGATACATTTGTCTAATCAAGTAAAACATTGTCAATTATTAAATATACCTGCTAATGATATTTTGATTGATGGATGGTGCAGGTTACATGATGAAGCACATTCAGAAAAGACTTGTGAAACATGCTTAGATATGATGATGCTAGAGCGGACATGTAGTGAGGCATCATCATCATATTCTGAGGTAAATGCTACATCTGATGATGATGACGATACTAATTCTTATCTGTCTTCTGCAGGAACTGAAGAACTGACAGATCATGATGAAGATCATACCCTGGAAACAGAAGAAGTCCTGGTTTCTGATCGGATGAACAATGAAATAAAAGAAAAGATCACTCCTGGTAGCGATTGCTTTATGGAACCAGATTATGAGTTGTCTGATGAAGACAAAGGTAGTGACCTGACTAAGTTCAAAGAATTTCTAGTAAAGGAAATAAAGAAGATGACCTGACAGCATAAATCTCCCCATGAAGTTTTAATCAAAGGTTGGTGTAGGTTGCACAAGGCACCTCACTCAGAAATAACTTGTGCATTATGTTTACATATTCTGAAAAAACATGCAGCTGCATATCCAGAAGATCATCCTCCTGCTCAAATGAAAGAGCAAATAGAAAAGCCATCAGGCTCACAAGAAAAGGGAAAGAAGAAACTTGAGGATGATGATGTCCCTAAGTTAAAATGGATATCAGGCGGAGCAGCAGCCAGAGCTACAAAGAGAAAAGAAAGTTCAACTAAATGTCCTGCTGAAGATAAACCTTGGATCCTGAGGTTTGATGGGTCTAAATCCAAGCAAGGTGTTGGGGTAGGAATTGATCTGATTGATCCAACCGGAAAATCCTACTTAGTAGCTTATAGATTATAGTTCCCCTGTACTAATAATGTAGCAGAGTATGAGGCTCTAATTCATGGGATATTGTTTGCTCATAAGAAGAAAGTAAATGTTCTACATGTCTTCGGAGATTCAGAACTAGTGGTGAGGCAAGTAAGAGGAATTTACTCGTGTAACTACAGAAAGTTGTCCAACTACAGATATCGAGTGTGGGACCTGATTGAGGATTTTGACGCCTTTAATATCACTCATGTACCAAGGGAACAAAACCATAGGGTAGATGCACTTGCCCAAGCTGCCAGTACATTGGAGCCACTGTCTATATCTAGTTTGAAGAGATTTTTAGTAGAACTGGTGTCAGTACCTTCAGTACCTGATAATGTGACTAACCTCCAGGTGTTTGATGATGATCAGCACATTCTGGACTTCATCTCAAACAAGGACATATTTGAAGCTCAGATTATAGATGAGAATGGTATGGAAGATCATGTCTGGGAAGAAGATGAGATATTAGAGTTGCCTAGCAATAGGATTCCCAAAGGTATGATTGAATTAGAAAGAGCCTTTTATTTGGATAATATGCTTAAATAGAAGGATCTTCCTAAGGTAGATGGAGGTCAGTACTCACAAGTGAATATTGGTCAGGATGAAAACAAGAAGAATGTATTAATAGGTAAGGTTTGTACAATAGAAGAGTTAGAAGGAATAACTCAGGCACTCAAGGACTACATACATGTAATTGCATGGACTTATGATGAGCTGAAGACATATGACACCTCTGTCATAACTCATACTATACCTCTCAAGCCAGATGCTAAACCTTTCAGACAGAAGCAAAGGCCAGTCAATGCCTTGCTCGAACCAATAATTCTCGAAGAAGTCAAGAAATTGTTAAACTCCAGGATAATATTTCCTGTGAGGCATTCCACTTGGGTGGCAAATATTGTGCCAGTTAGAAAGAAGAATGGAGACATCAGGTTATGTGTAGATTTCAGGAACCTCAACAGAGCATCAGAAAAGGACAACTATCCTTTACCCTCATTGGATGAAGTTCTGTAGATTGTAAATGGAGCCAAAATGATGTCCTTCTTGGACAGTTTTTTAGGATACAACCAAGTGATGGTTGATAAAATTGATAGATTGAAAACTGCCTTCACCACAAAGTGGGGGATATTTGCATATAGACGTATGCCATTCGGACTCATAAATGCTGGAGCCACATTCTAGCGAGCAATGGATATAGCCTTCAGGGGCTTAATAGGAAAATGTATAGTCATATACATGGATGACTTGACAGTATTCTCCAAGGAAAGGGGGAATCATGTTACTGATCTCAGAAGTGTACTAAAGAAATGTGAACAGTATGGAATATCTTTGAATCCCAAGAAGTGCATATTTGGGGTGACTACAGGAAAGTTACTAGGCCACCTGATCACAGAAGATGGAATTATCATTGATCCTGACAGGGTGGAGTCTATCATGAAGTTACAGCTTCCAGGAAGTAAAAAGGAACTCAAGTCTTACTTTGGTAGGATAAATTTTGTGAGGAAGTTCATCACAGGCTTTGCTGAGATTGTCAGGCCATTAAATGCCATGTTGAAAAAAGATGCACAAATTGAGT
Organism: Cunninghamia lanceolata; assembly: GCA_027924645.1. Classification (NCBI taxonomy): domain Eukaryota; kingdom Viridiplantae; phylum Streptophyta; class Pinopsida; order Cupressales; family Cupressaceae; genus Cunninghamia; species Cunninghamia lanceolata. The sequence goes on along the minus strand of BSBN01000396.1, from coordinate 3,280,027 downwards.
GGACACCAGAGGCCAAAGCTGCATTTGAAGATATAAAGAAAGCTATTTCAGATGCTCCTATCCTTATCAGTCTAGATTACACAAAGGACTTTTACATATATTCATTTGCTTCAGAACATACCTCTGCAGCAGTGTTAACTCAAAGAAATAAAGAGAAAGAAGAGAAACCAATTGCTTTTATGAGCTGTCCTTTCAGGGATGCTGAATTGAGATATGTAGATGTTGAGAGACAGGCACTTGCATTAGTCAGAGCAGTAAAGAAGTTCAGACATTACATACTAAGAAGCAAAGTGATTGCTGTAGTACCAGATGCAGCAGTGAAGATGCTGTTGATGCAAAGTGAGCCTGGTGAGAAAAGAGCTAAATGGATTACTGTATTACAAGAGTATGATATGGAAATTACACCAATGAAGCTGGTAAGAGGACAAGCTTTGAGTCAGATGATATTTGAAATTGATCCAAACATCACTAGTCAGCAATATGTGATCAATGAGAAAGATAATAAAGAATGGTATGCAGATATCAAGCACATCCTGATCACTGGAAGATACCCATCAAGAATGCAGGCTTCACAAAGAAGAGCCTTAAAGATATGATCCCAAAAGTATATGATGAAGGGAGGAACCTTGTTCAAGAAGAATTATGAAGGAATATACCTTAGATGCTTAGAGAAACCAGAAGCAAGTAGAGTCCTGACAGAACTACATGACAAGTTCGGAACGGTACATGGATCAGCATTGGCCACAACACATGCAATCCTCCGAGTAGGATATTAATGACCTACTATTTTTAGAGACACAGCTGATCATGTTAAATGTTGTCATGTTTGCCAGGTTGCTGCCAATAGAGAGAAATACGCTGCACAACCCTTGCAGCCAGTAATGGAAAATCGCCCATTTGCACAGTGGGGGATGGATTTCATTGGACCAATCAATCCTCTGTCCTCCTCAGGGCATAGGTATGTTTTAACAATTACTGACTATTGTACTAGATGGACTGAGGCTATTAGTAGCAAAACTTGCACTGCAGATGACACCAAGTATGGAATCCCTTATGCTTTGGTAAGTGATAATGGTTCCGCCTTCACTTCAATTAAATTGTCAAGTTGGGCTTTTGATCATGGGATTATACTTAAGTTTTCGTCCAACTATTATCCCCAGGGGAATGGATTAGTAGAGTCCACCAATAAAAATCTACCGAATATCATAAGGAAACTGATAGAGAAAAACCCTAGAGAATGGAACTCATTTCTAAAGTATGCCTTATGGGTTGACAGAACTAGCGTGAAAACTGCATTAGGAAACTCACCTTTCCAGCTAGTATATGGGGTAGATCCTATCCTCCCTGTAAACTTGAAAATTCCTACCCTACAGTTTGCCCAAGAATACCTAGGCATAGACAATAAGCAAGAGGTCAGGTTGCTTCAGTTGATGCACCTGGAAGAAAAAAGGAGTCAAGCAATTGACCAATTTGCAAAACATCAGGCTGTTGTCAAACGCTGGTTTGACAAGAGAGCCAGAGTTAAAGCTTTCAGGATATCTGATTTGGTCCTGATGTGGGATAAGGCCCACGAAAAGAAAGGTGACCATGGTAAGTTTGATAGATTATGGATAGGTCCCTTTCAAATTTCTGAGATACTAGGAGACAGTACTTATAGGCTTAAGAACCTGACAGGTGAGGATGTCCCATTGCCAGTCAATGGACAATTCCTCAAACATTATTTCCAGGCCTAAATGACTTCATAACAGTCATATGTATCATATTGTATATTTGTATAGTTGTTTGTACAGTTTGTTTGTTGTGCTTGTTTTGTTGTGTCGGTTGAGACTTTGTTCTGGTAAGTCAGGATGATGCACTTCATCACCCCAGAAAATAACAAAATTGTTAAGATTCAAATGATGAGGTCACATTTAGACATAGCTTATGATTCACTCTAAGAAGTATTCATGATCAGGTTTGTGATATCTTTTCATCAGGGTGCCTTTTCTTGGTCAAAGTGAATCAATCACAATGAAACACCTAACAGCCTTAGGTTTGTTGAACACACAAGTATAGGTGCTAAGTGAAAAATGTAAAGGGACTCTCTCTCTACCAATACAATCTCCAACCTAAAACTGCAAGTGACTGTACCTTGTACAAATGAGCTAATACGATGATATCAGATACAAATGTTAAGAGAAAATTAGAAAAGAAATAAAATTAGGCCATCTAAGTAACTCTACCGGGGCTATAGACGCCTGCTGGCAGTGGGGCTCTACTTAGGGAGATTGTATAGATAACCTTGCTGGGGCTATAGACGCCTGCTGGCAGCAAGGCTCTATCTCGGTTGGCTATGAGGGATGATCTCCAACTATGTAGTTTAACACCAATTACTTATGTTTTCAACTTGCTTTCAAGATGAGGATAATTAATCATATGCATACACATCTGAGCTTTTGTTAGCATTGTTATCATGATGAAATTTTATCATTCAGAAGATCATGATACTTATACTTAGATGGGATTAGAATACTATAGATGAATGTGATCACATCTCTTGAGTCATTGGAATTTGTTTATTTTCTTTGGTGGAAAGTTGTTGTGTGGTTACACAACACGCCCCATTTTTGACTTGGCAAAACAGGGACCCAACTTTTCGGCTTGGCTTGTGTTGTCTGCTTTTTGGTGGTTTGGTAAAAAGTAAGTCAGGTGCATGATCATGCAGAGTTAGGATGAGGAAAGTCCCCAATATGAGGTCAGTTTGTCAAAATTTGCATTTCACGTCTCGGACCTCATATTCTGAAAGAGCATTAAATTCCATGCAGGTTTGCCTTTTACATCACCCAGATATTCCTCAGGATGTGAAAGTTATGAACAGTCAAAGTCTTGGTCAAACCTAATATTTGCAAGAGGAAGATCATTTTTTATAACCTGTCATGTTGTCTCATCATCATCATATTTGAAACATCCCTCGATATGTCATACGGCTCAAATATCCGAACGTCAACTTTAAGTGGTAGTAAATCTTCCCCGTTAAGCGGTCTTTTATATTGCGAGCGTCATGTGTTCGAATGTAACCCGACATTTCTTAATATCCTCCTGACGCGAAATATCACCCTTAGAAAATATCCTGATGACATCACCAAACCAGATAAATGAAGAAACAAACATGATGATGACATCATCATCACATTCACATCTCAACAGGATGATTTCTAAACATGATCATGTTCGCCTAATATGACGATGACGTCATGATGCCTTTCCGATACTAAGAGCAATATATCAGGATGACGTCATCCTAATATTCTGAAAGAGAGACAAGTAAGTTTGTCTCATCATCATCATATTTGAAACATCACCCGATACATGGAAATATCCTCCTGAGGTAACATACATAACCAAAGGGTACTTTTGTCACCCAATTCTTGTCGTGATAACTATTCCAATTTGGTGGAGGAGGATGATATTGAAACTCGACCCGATATTTGCGAATTTCATCCTGCCCTCATGATATCCTTTCATATGGATATCCCCCCGCTCCCGTTGCTGCCATTATCATTTAATGCGCACAGACATGGTAGGTAGTTCCCGCCGACCTCGGAACCCAATGAAACACCTGGCGAGATCCTGCGTTTTTACACGAATAATTAGGGAATGTAATCTAACTTGTCAGAGTTGCCCTAAATGTACCCTAACTGTGAGGTTAAAAGGTAATTCAACTGCCATTTTCACATTTACCCTGCGATAAAATTGTTTTACAGAGCACCATCTTTTATATCCGCATACCAGCTATTGTTGCATGATTTCAGCTTACAGATAGAAGGAAAGAGGTGATCATCGGCTGAATTAGGAACGTCGTTGGCAATCCACTAGTATAAAAGAGAAATTTGCATAACCAGGTAAGTAAATGAAACCCTCATCATGTCATTATTGTTCGGGTATGATGATGCAAGTTCTGGTTTATGCATCCATATGATTAAATAATGCCGAATAGATGCAGTAGGCTTAGTGATTTATGAAGTTAATTGCAATATGTATGTGTGTGTATCCGTTGTGAGATAGGATTTTGTTAATTGCAGGTACTCAGTAGGCCTATGTTAAGTGTCAAGAGGAATTCAGTAGGCCTATGTTCTCTTCTCATAGGGGAGTCCTGTTCAAATATGGAGCAATTACAGATACCCATCAGGGGAGCACCAATCTGGAAGCCTGGTCAGCTAAACTGAATGATGGGCATGACAAGAGTCCTATACTAGACGCGGTGTTTGTGTCAGGAATGTGGAACGCTACCAGTTTTCCATACTCCATGGAATCTCCAGAGCTGGTTATAGAATGTGCCCAGAATTATAATCCTCAGACAAGGCAAGTGGTGAAGCATGGGAGGATATATGCAGACCTCTCCATCAAGGGTCTCTCCCAGACATTTGGACTGCCACTGGGCTGTAAAGTTAAGAGCGTGGACCTCAAGAAGTCAGGAAAAGAGTATGAGGCCAACAAGAAATCAGCCAGGAAGAACATGTATCAATGGCAGGCTGAGAACAACACATATCCTGCAGCAGCCAAACTTCCTGTGCACATGTTCAAGTATGATTTCAGTGAGGAGTACCAATACATGATTGCACTCCTAAATAGGGTAACAGGCCAGCTTGATGCTGGTAGTTTCAGAGATTGGATGTATGGGATAATCATGATGTGTTTGTATTCAGACATCAAGCCACTATGGGGCCAAATAATAAGTGATGCTTTGCATGAGTAGCTGATGAACCTAGGAGGTTCAAATTGTGCATTTTCTATGTCATCATACATTGTCTATTCTTGTTCTTACAGTCAGGTTGAACCCAAAGAAATGTGTGTTTGGAGTCACCTCAGGCAAGCTCTTAGGCTTTATTGTATCGGCAAATGGAATAGAGGTGGACCCTGCCAAAGTCAAGGCTATTATGGACATGCCACCACCCAAGACTCTTACTCAACTAAGATCTTTACAAGGCAAGCTACAAGCAATCTGTAGGATCATATCACAACTGGCAGAGAAGTGTCAACCATTCAGTCATCTCTTGCACAAGAACATTCCATTCAGATGGGATGAAAAATGTGAAGAGGCATTCAAAAAACTGAAAGAGTATATTATGAATCCACCTATTCTCATGCCTCCTATCCAATGGAAACCATTGTTACTATAGATATCTTCTACACCAACAGCTCTTGGGGCCCTTCTAGCACAACAAGATTATGAAGGTAAAGAAAGAGCCATCTACTACATTAGTCAAACATTGGTGGGCTATGAATTGCAATACACTCAGATAGAAAGATCATGTATTGCGGTAGTTTTTGCTTCCCAAAAACACTGACATTATATGCTTACACATCCAGTCAAACGTATTGCAAAAATAGATCCACTGTAGTACCTACTAAGCAAAGCAGTTCTAACAGGTCACCTAGCCAAATGGGTAATGCTCCTAAGTGAATATGACATTGAGTATGTAGACAGAAAGGCTATCAAGGTGCAAGTCATTGCTGATCAGTTAGAGGATGCACTATTACAGGACACCACACCAATGCAATTTGAGTTTCTAGATGAATCCTTATTCAATATATCAACACATTCCTAGACACTTTACTTTGATGGGTCCTACACAAACCATGGATCGGGGGTAGGAATCTTGTTTGTAACTCCTCATGGTGACACCATGCCGAAGTCTTACCGTCTATTATTTCCATGCACAAACAACATAGCAGAATATGAAGCCTTGGTCATTGGCCTCAAAATGGCAATAGAGTAGAAAATCAAAGAGCTACATGTCTATGGTGATTCTCAACTAACAATCAATCAGGTTAATGACGATTACCAAACCAAAGACGAGAAGCTTGTCCTATACAAGCGCATGGTTGAGGACTTTAAGGAATACATTGTGATCATCTCTTTTGAGTAGATACCTCACATTGAAAACAAAGCAATAGATGCCATGGCAACCATTGCCTCTCTTCTTGAAATCCCAGAGAATGAGTCACGGTATGAGTTCTTAGTGGAATCAATTCAACAACTAGCTTATGATCTTCCTGAGACCCATTCCGTATGCCTTTTAGTTGGATCTGATTCACCTTGGTACGGTAAGATTTACACTTACCTCAAGGACAAAACCCTCCCACCTGACTTATCTTCAAACCAACGAAGAATCTTTATATGCCAAACCTCTCGTTGTACAATTATTGCCAACACCCTATACCAACGTGGTCTAGATGGTACTTTACTCTGTTGTTTAGAGCGAGAAGAATCCCAAACCGCCTTACAAGATGTACAAGAAGGGATCTACAAAACACACTCTAGCAGTCCTTCCTTAGCTAAGAAACTCATGCATTTGGGTTATTATTGGCCGAACATGGAAATAGATTCATATCAATTTGTGAAGAAGTGCAAGCAGTGCCAAATACATGGAAACCTGATACATGCACTAGCGCAAGAGTTGAGACCTTTAATGACACCTTGGCCCTTTTGCTAATGGGGACTTGACCTTGTGGGAAAAATCCATCCACCCTCATCCAATGGCCACAAATTCATCATAACCGCCACTGAGTACTTTACCAAGTGGATTGAAGTCATTCCCCTCACCACCATCATAGGTAAACAAATCTCCTCATTCATCCTGAACTACCTCATCTGCAGCTATGGAATTCCCTCATCCATTATCATGAATAATGGAAGACCCTTTAAAAACTAGGATGTCCAAGAACTCTTGACCAATTGAAAATCCAACACCATTTCTCCACACCCTATTACCCCCAAGGCAACAGCCAAGCAGAAGCATCCAACAAGACCATCTTAAAACTCCTCAAAAAGATAGTAAACGATGTTGGCCATGATTGGCACATCCAACTCAATCCCACCTTGTGGGCTTACAAAACTAGTATACGCACTCCCACAAGTACTACCCGTTACACCCTTGTCTATGGCTCAGAGCTATCCTCCCCATTAAGGTCAAGTTACCATCTCTCAGGGTGTCATTAAAAGGTCTCATAATAGATGAAGAGTATAGAATTTCCAGATTGCAAGAACTAGAGTTGCTAGAGGAAAGGAGATAGAAAGCCTTTGACCATCTCAAAGAATATCAACAAATGATGTCATGAAGCTATAACCACAAATTTTGCCCAAGAGTCTTTAAAGTTGGAGATCTAGTACTTAAGGAGAATCCCCACAATCAACAGGATCAGGAAAAGGAAGGCAAGTTCAAACCCAACTAGCTTGGGCCTTATGTGATCGTAGCTGCTTATGGATTGGGGGAATATCAGTTAGCAACATCAAAGGGTGAGCTATTTGATGATCCAATCAACATCATGCATCTTCACCGGTTCTATACCTAGGAGAATCCCAATGTAAGGGGGGCACAAAATACAAAAAAAATAAAAAAATCAGAAAAATACAAAAAAATCAAAAGATTAGAAAAGTACAAAAAAATCATCCTTTGGTGAAAACCTAGCAAATAGGTGCCTTGGATAGGTATCATGATGAAAACCTGGCAAACAGGCGTCATGTTTACTTTCTATCTTTCATACAAATAAAAGCAACTGGTGAAAACCTAGTAAACAGACGTTACTTGTGATAAACCAATCACCTTGTGTTCATTCTTCCTTCACTTGTGTCCCATTTGACCCATATCTATTCCATAATAAAACCCTAACGATAACCTATCATGGCTTGATACTCTATCTCTTTGTTGCCTTGTCAACCAAGGTTTTATCCCATATCCTATCCACAGTGTCAGCATAGCGTAGTGTCTCTCGTTAGTATCCATGGTCCAAGTCCATGAACTACATTGCCTTTGTGTTGTCACGTATGCAAGGCCATTTCTCAAATGCGCCCCCGAGGCTCCATTGTCCCATTCATCTCGTGTTTAGTCCTTCTATCTGTCTGAGTTCACACCACTTTCTATCACCTAGGTATTAGGTCTGTTAGGGTTTACCCTGAACTACATCACCTCTACGTTGTCACGTAGGCAAGGCCATTTAGCAATGAGCCCCCAAGGCACTAGGTCAGTCCCTTAGGGTCCGTCTCACCAATAAAGATTGTGGAATCTTCTCACCAGGAAAGCAAGCACAAGTAAAGCCCGCTTTTTCAAGCATAAATCCTGATGCAAGACATTAACCTATCCAGAGCAAAGAAAGCAAACTCCTAAGGCATTCTAAATGATTTACCTAAATTATGGGAAGAAACAAACACATCTAAATGAAAAAATGTTTTGTGGATTAGAATCATGGTTAAAATATAGCGTCTTGATTTCTATTATCATGCCTTTCTATGCTACTCGAGGATGCCAAAAGCTAGAGATTCTATGATGGGGGCATGATTATTTTATTTGTTTGTTGTTTGTGGATTAAACTTTAGTAATGTGAAGCCTTGTCTAAAGACATGATCGGCAAAAGATCATCGAGGACATCAAAGGTCTAACATGAATGGGGGCAATCCTTGTTTGTTGATACACAAGAAATACTTAGGTCATCTCGGTTCAATTATACCTAGATGCTTGTATTAACTTACTAAATCAAAATCCATGTAAGCAATACTCAGGTCATCTTGGTTCAATTATACCTAGATGCTTGTATTAACCTACAACATTTCAGAAAAGTACCAAAAAAATACCCAATGATGAAATAAGCACTTCAAAATACTTGCACCATCAAGATGTCAAAAGCAAAGCATCCATTATACATCCATTATACATCCATACATCTATATCCCATGCAATAAAGGATCCAAACAATGTAGAGTAACAATAGAAATCGAAGCTTGTGAATCTTTCTATCGAGTCATTCTCTCAATCAATCTTCTATCTATCATTATGTCATCTCTGTGTCGATAGAGTAAATTTGGACATCACAAAAACATAGCATATAGTTGCATATCATATCACATGAGATAGTCATTTACATGATTAAATTAGTTGCATACATAGTAAATTGCATTAGGTCATTCATATACAATCATCACATAGTGTCAACAGAAAAAAATAAAAAACATAGATAAGTGCATCACATAAATTACATAATCATATAGATACCATTTGCATTTGTACATCAGATGCGTATCAAGTAAAACATCTAAATTTGCATTAGGTCATAGAGCATCACATAGCATCATATGAAAATTTGCATTAGATAAATGTCACATAGCATCAAGTAAAACATCTAAGTCTACATTAGATAAACATGTGCATCACATCATACAATAGAAATGCATCATAACTCATAAATGTAGAGAGTACCAAGTAAACTGCATCATCATATAAATATCATAAATATGTCCAAATGTACAATATCAAGTGGTCCACCTCTAAGTCAATGTCATATACAATAACTACATCTCAAGGATGGTGATACATGTCTCAAAATACAAAAATGGTACATATATATCCAGCTATCTGAGCCATCAAAAAGTGTACGTAAGAGCCCAAAGTCTGCACAGGTATCTGCTATCCCTACTACTGTGAACTATTGCTATCGGTAATGTCTCTTGAATTCCGTCCTCCACTAGCCCTAGACTATTGTGGGCCCATCACGGAGGCTTCTGACCTCGATCCACCTGCTCTCTGGGAGGCCATGGACTGGCTCCTATAGCTCAGAGCCCTCTGACTAACCAACACAGCACCATTGTATAGGCCTCGGTAATACTATGTCTGAGCCTGCGCTCTGGCAAGCTCACCCTGTACCTGTGCTAACTGAGCCTGTTCTTGTGCCAAGTGCATGTGCTAGATGTGCCTCTACCTGGTGCACCTGCCCAACCAAAAAGCTGCTCGTGGTTTCTATCCTAAGAGCTAACACTGTAGTATCCCTGAGATAACCCTGAGATAACCTCCATGTTTCTCTCTCACCGGGCCTTAGCAGTCCTAAGCTGGGCCCGCAGCTGCCTGACCTGTCCTCTCAGCATAGCTATAGCCCTCTGCTGGACATTTGACTATGCTGGACCTTGCAGTGCTTGTGCCTATCCCTGCCTCTGTGGCTAGGGTGCCTACTGCTATGCCACCTACTGAGGTGGCGGCATGTGTGCCTTCTGTGGAGCCTACTGGGTAACCTGTGGTGGCACTACCTGCGGAGCATGGGAAGGTCCCTCCCCAGCTCTCCTCCTCTGTCTAGGTCTGCCTCCATCATCTCCACCACCTCCTCCTCCTCCATCATCTCCACCACCTCCCCCTCCTCCACCATCTCTACCACCTCCCCATCCTCTCGTCGTCGTCCTCCTCCTCTGGCCAACCTAGCCCTCATCATCTGAATCTGCCTCATCTATACGAGGCACCAGCTCCCCAGGCCCTAAGTATCTCAGAAATGGGTGGGCAGCGAACCAATCCTCAAAATCTTGGCTCATCCCAGTGTCTGCAATCTCTCTCCTCATATCCCAGGCAACATAAGGCATCTGCTGAAACTCTGCCACTGCCTCCTCATAGGACGCCATCGGCCCCCATCTAAACCTCTCAGTGTGAGTCCACACAAATAGAGCTTGCCCCTATGGCATGTCTTGTCTCCTCCCAAACTGCCTCTGTACTCGGCTAACAATCTGCCTCTCTAAAATGAATCATGTTTGGCCTATCAGCCACCACATCTAGTAATAGTAGGGCAGCTTGTCTACCTCATCCTCCCAAGGCTCACAATCTAGATATGGCCGCCAGATGACCACATCTACTCCATCCAAGGCATGCGTCTAGTACTCGAGCTTCCCCAGCCTATACTAGGAAATCACTCCTGTGTAGCCATAGCTGTATGGCTCTCCTCTCTGCCTATCAGAGACACAAATCGGTCTAGTGATTGCTATGTGCTCCCATAGCCAAAACTGCAATAGTGAGACACCTGTAGATAAGCTCGCACCCCTGTGGTATACCACCTGATGCATGTCGTGGTATAGGTGTGTTAGGACATAGACATCCCAAGCATAATAGGTGCCCTCTGTAACCATCCACTCCATGATCCGACCCCATCCAATGGGGAACCCATGTGATCTCCTATCGGGGCATACAACGCCTCTAATCAATCCTACAACTATACCTGGGAAATAGTCATAGTAGTCATGGATGTCCTGCCAGGAGATGACCTGTCCGGCCAGATCAGGGTCATCAAATACCTACCTGCACTTAGCAAGTCTTACGTCCCTCTATGGATCGTACTCCACAAGCTCTGTCTGAATGGGTAAGTGGAGAATCCTGTACATGTCCTCTAATGTAATAGTCATCTCACTAGTAGGGAAGTGGAAGGTCCCATCCTCGCTGTGGAACCTCTCCACTACTGCAGTTAGCAACCCATAATTCACTCGAACCTTGTGTATAAAGCAAACGTAGTCCACACCCATTGCGACAAGCACCTCTCGGTCCATCTTAGTCAGCATATGTCTTTGCAACATTGACATGGGGAATTGCTCCCTCAACTAAAGTGTATGTTGTATGTCCTCCTGTAAAGTACGCAAAGCAAGGCATCAACCTAAAGCTGCAAGTACCATGCTCAACATATCTATAGAAACATATCAACTAACTTAGCTTTTCAAATTGATCAAAACAACACACTACATCTCCTGACTAGATTCCTGCAATCTTGGAGATAGCTTATCGATTGACGCATCAAACAAGATGCCAATCGAGTCAATTTGGTTAAGTAAACTGCCTATCTATATCATATGCGCCATAACAGATGGTACATGTACCATTTCTTAACAAATGTGTCGTTTCTTGTCAAATGTGCCACTTCTGATGCATGCACCGCAAGAATTCATGCATGCACCGTCCTATACCATAAATGCACCACCCAATTGCATGTGTCGCTTCATACTGTAAATGTGCCATAGAATTATGCATGCGCCGACTAAACTCATGCATGTGCAGCTTGAGTATATGTGTCGTTCTATATCTTAAATGTGCTGAAGTTTAACAAATGCACAGTTTCGCAAGCCAGATGCGCCAAACTACGATTCGACGCATTTGTCTATCCTATTTTTCTCTTAGCATTTATTGCAATCAAAATTGACTCTAGGGAAATTTTTGTTAGATACATACCAGGGGCCCTGCCTCTGCTGGCCGGTCGAATCGTAGGACTTGCTCAAAGCGATACTCCTCGTGCTGACTGCTCTATGCTCTATGCTCTCCTTAGCTCTCAGAAGCAAATGAAACAAAGCCAAGTGTGCAAATGAATTATCTTGTGGACCCAACTCCTATATATAGCATGCAAACCCTAATCTGGCTATGTGGTGACTATGACTGCTTCCCACACCCATTTCTCCTGTTTTCTTCCCATTTCTCTGAAACGCATCCTATTTTCTTCAAACCTAACCTAGTTTTCCTTTGTCTTTGTGAGATTGTCTGTCTCACGTCCTTCTACCTTTTTTTTGTCTAATCTCCCAAGGGGGCATCCTATTGTCATAACATGTACCAGGGGCAAACTAGAGCATGTATCATTATTCAACAATTGATTTCTTTGAAGCAATGTTGTAAATTGCATTGTATCAAAGAGGGGCAAAATGTATACACCTAAAAATGACAAGATTTGGTCTAAATAAATATTCTTAATATTTATTCCATCTTTATTCTTCTATCAATAAATAAATAAATCAAATTTATTTATTCGATTCATATTCCTCTAAATTAATTAAATATCAAAATATTTAATTACCTCTTCTAAAGTCAAAATTAAATAAAATCCTTTGTTTAATTAAATTCTTCCAAACAATTAAATAATTCTTAATTATTTAATTAAATGAAATCATTCTTCCAAATTTAAATAAATCAATCAAATTTATTTAAATCCTCTCAATCTCTAAAAATAAAATATAATCAAACATTTTATTTATTCTTCCAAAATCATTCTAAATTAAATAATGCCAATTATTTAATTGTTTCTTCCAATAATATCTTCTCTACATTTAAATAAATCAAATATTTATTTAAGTTGTCTATTTCTTCTAAATTGAGTTATCTCCAAATATAATTCAATCCTTGTGCACATGCAATTGAATATTCTAAATATTTAATTGAGTTAAAATATCTTCTCATCCTCATGCAATTTCCATCTTCTAGTTCTATTCTCTTAACTAATTGATCTATTCTTTTAATTGATTAATATCTTCAGTTAACTCATTCTTCTATTTCTTTAATTCCTCTCATGCAAAATATAGCAAGACACATGTCTTCTTCTTATTCGATCACGTTCCTCAACCATTCTATACCGTTGATCTTCTCATTCTTTCTATACCGTTGATCTTCTCTCTCACAAGTCTATAAATTGACCCCTCTTCCTGTTGCAAGTATGCACCTAACCGGTGTTGTCATTGATGTCAATATACTCATGTTGCATTTATGATAAGGATTGGATGAGCTGTGTGCTGAGGATAATGAGAAAACTAGTCCTAATCAGGAACAGAGAAGAACAATGAAGATAGTGAGGTAAAGATCCTAGCTAAGATGAAGATCGGAGGATGTGCTTCAAAGGGTTTGTAGATATGTGTCTTAAGATGATCCAGTAAAGATTTTAGAGGTCCACATGAAGATCTGAAGAATTTATGGCCACTTAAGTAAAACCAGTTCTGGTAAATGTTTAGAGGTGATAGAGTGACACAGATAGGTCCGGTAAGATCCAAAAATGCAATATCTTGTTCTCCGGATTTGGTGGAGTGTTTAGGAAGTCAATTTGAATTGACAACTCAATTGGTTCATGGTCTAGAGGTCCACAAGCATCTATTTCAATATGACAGTGATGACAGATTCTTGAGTTTCTGGATGAAGGAGAGAATGGTTTCCATAAGTAGAAGTAGTGTGGATGTTCCTGGTGATTCAGGTAAACTTGTGGAGGTATTTGGATTGTGTCCAGTTTGTGTTGATGGTCCACATTGAAGATTGAGCTCGTAATTGAAGAATTACTTTCAGATGATGATGTTCTTCTTCGATCTGGTTGACCCGATGAGTTATACATCCTACGGATGATCTTGAAGATGTCCTATGAAGAATGGCATGTTCCTAAAGGAAGATTGAAGTCTCAGATCTATGTGGCCGATAGTGTGTTGATCCGCATGAAGTCTTTTTGTAATAAGTCATGTTGTATTTATGTATTTTCTCTGTAATGAATGCCAACTTGGATGATTATTTCTAAGTCAATGTCTTGTATAAATAAGGAGTTGTAAAGTCATTTCAAAGGTATCTTACGGAGATGAAAGTGTGGTAGAGAGGAGTAGAGTGAAAGGCAGAACAAAAGTATTGGGCTTAAATGGAACTGACTCAAGCATGGTGAAGATGCTATTCTTTATTTACAGTATGTAATACTTTTATTCTATAGACAGTGTGTCTCCTGGCAGTGAGCCTCTTGTGAGTAGTGTGCTCAGGCAGTGAGCCCTAATTGGCATGTGCCATTTTGTTCTTTCTATTCTTTTAATAGATAATACAATTTGGGTTAGTCACCCCATGGTTTTTCCCTTAACCAGGTTTTCCACATTAAAAATCTTGGTATCATATGTGTTAATGTGTTTCTGCTCTTGAATTGTTGCATTATGTTTCCATGATTGACTTATTATTATGCTGTTGAATTAAGAAAAGGATTTAAGTGATTAATTACAAGAAAGTTTTGACAACTGATTCATCCCCCCTCTCAATTGTCTGTCCTAAATCTAACAATTGGTATCAGAACTAAGTTCCTCTAAAAGAGCTTAACTGCTTGAGGAGATCTAGGATGTCATCCTACAAGAAGGATAGTCTGAGGTTTGATGGAACCAATTTCACTCTTTGGAAAAGTTTCATGGAATGTCACTTGCAATGTATGGGAATGCAGTATTGGATCATGGCTTCAAAGAAGTATGTTCCTCCATAGAATGGTTTGAGAACTATAGATGAAATCAGAGATGCTGAAAACAATCTTCGGACTAAAGAAGCTCTACTAAGTGCCCTATCTGATTCAAAGCTGACAAATGTTATTGACCTAAAAACTACTTATGAGATTTGGGAAAAATTAGAACTTGTACATGAAGGAGACAAGTATGTTAAATGTGCCAAGCTACAGAGTCCGAAAGGAAAATTCAAAAACCCTGAAGATGAGAGAAGATGAAAATATCACTACATTTATACCAAGAGTAAATGAGCTTGTTTGTGGCCTTAGATGTGCTGGTAGAATCTTGGATGAAGATGAGATTGTTGGCAAAGTTCTCAGATCCCTTCTTGATTCTTACAAATATAAGGTTGCCGCTATTGAAGAATTCAGATCCTTTTCAGGTATCACGAGAGATCAATTGGTTGGTAAACTGGTTGCATTTGAATTGACCGAGTTTGGAGATGCTCCCCCCAAGACTGAATCTGCATTCAAAGCTAGTGCCTCTATAAAAGGAAATCAAAAGTTTGATCCGGGAGAGAACTGTTCAAAGAAACTATCATGGTATGAAAAAGCAAGAAAAGACCTGGAAGAAGATGAAGCAGAAGCTTGTCAACTTGAAGCCCTTATTGCAAAGAGATTGCCAAGAGGATCCGGTAAGTATGAGGGGAAATTGCCTTTTAAATGTTTTAGCTGCAATAATATTGGTCATTTTGCCTCAAGGTTTTCAGAAAGATTTTCAAGGCCAAATCCTAACAAATCAAGGTTCCAAAAGAAATGTTACTATGTTCATGAAGATGATGATGATGGAGTAACAGATGATGAATCAGAGACAGGAAACAAATCCAGAAGTGACTGGGTGTTTATTGCCATCAAGGAAGAAGATCCAATGCTCTCTAAATCTGTCAATCATAAAATTGTAGAAAGAGCTCTGGCTGCCCAAGTTGAAGAAAAGGATGATTGGGTCATTGACAGTGGATGTTCCCACCATATGACAGGGGACAAAAATAAGTTCATAGATTTGGAAAGGTATGAAGGAGGAGTGGTAAAATTTGGTGATAATTCTGCTGGCAGAATCAGAGGTAGAGGAACTATTTCTTTTGATGGAAAGAATAAAACCAATAATGTACTGTATGTTGAAGGCCTGAAGTACAATCTTCTTAGTGTTGGATAGTTGGTGGACAAAGGCTATGATCTCTAATTCAAAAATAGAAAATGCAAGATCTTTGAAAGTTCTGGAATAGAGATTACATCCAGTACTCAAACTAAAGGTAATATCTTCCACTTGGTTGTTACTAGTAAAAGTTGCTTATTTGTTCAAATTGATCAGAGTTGGTTGTGGCATAGGAGAATGTGTCATGTGAATTTTGATAATATCATCAAGATAAGAAACACTCAGGTTGTAAGAGATCTTCCAAGACTGGTGAAACCTACTAATAGTTTGTGCAAAGAATGTCAGTTGGGTAAGCAGAGCAGAGCCACATTCAAAAGTAAAGAATAGTCTTCTACCAGATTATTGGACTTAGTTCATACTGATCTATGTGGTCCGACAAGAATCAAGAGTGTGCAAGGTGATAGATACTTCATGTTATTAATTGATGATCACTCCTAGATGATGTGGGTAACTTTTTTGAAAGAGAAATCTGAGGCCCTTGAGAAATTCAAAATATTCAAGGCTATGGTAGAAAATGAAACCGGATTGAACATAAAATGTCTAAGGTCTAATAGAGGTGGAGAATTCACATCTAGTGAGTTCATAGAATTCTATGAGAAACATGGGATAAAAGGACAGTTGTCTTCTCCAAGGACACCACAATAGAATGGGGCAGTGGAGAGAAAGAACCAGACCATCCAAGAGGCATCTAGAACCATGATGATGGAAGCAAATGTTCCTCAGATCTACTGGAGAGAAACTGTAAACACTGCAGTCTACACTCTTAATGGAGTTCAAATCAGAAGTAATACTGGTAAGACTCCTTATGAACTCTGGTTTGGCATCACTCCCACTATGAAGTATTTTAGAGTCTTTGGTAGCAAATGTTAAATTAAAAGAGATGAAGATCTAGGCAAATTTGATGCTAGAAGTGATGAAGGAATATTCTTGGGTTATTCTACTCAAAGCAAAGCATACCGGTGTTATAACAAGAGACTGAGAAAGATTATAGAAAGTACAAATGTGAAGGTTGATGAAGGTATTAAAAAACCCTCAAAGTTTTATGAATGTGATGAAGATGATCATAATGATGTTTTGATCCAAGGAGTCCAAGCCCCTTCTGAAATTTAGATTCAAACTGATCCAGTGAATTAGGAAGAAGAGATAAGTTTGAATGAACCTGTGCAAGAAATAGAAGTGCAAGTAAGTCCCAAAATTCCCAGGTATGTAAAATTGAATCACTCTGAAGACCAGATCATAGGTGATAAAAGCAAAGGTGTTGAAACAAGAAGAATTGCTCAAGATTCAGAAGAGTATTGTCTGATTTCAAAGATTGAACCTAAGACAGTGAATGATGCATGCAATGATGAAAATTAGACTGAAGCAATGGAGGAAGAGCTTATGCAAATTGAGAAAAATCACACTTGGGATCTTGTTCCCAGGCCTAAAAACAAGAATGTGATTGGAACCAAATGGGTCTTTCAGAATAAACTGAATGAAGATGGTGAAGTAGTCAGAAACAAAGCTAGATTGGTCTGTAAGGGTTACTCCCAAGTAGAAGGAGTTGATTTTGAAGAAACTTTTGCTCCAGTGGCAAGAATTGAAGTAGTCAGATTATTACTTGCTTTCAAAGTACATCAGATGGATGTCAAGTCTGCCTTCCTGAATAGTGACTTGGAAGAAGAAGTTTACATTGAGCAACCAGATGGATTTCAATTGTTTGATCATGGTGATATGGTCTACAAGTTGAAAAAAGCACTGTATGGACTCAAGGAAGCCCCAAGAGCCTGGTATGAAAGATTGGATAAGCATCTTTTGAATATTGGTTTCAACAAAGGTACTGCTGATAGTAATTTGTACTTCAAAATTGATCATGGAAATATCTTGATTGTTGAAGTGTTTGTTGATGATATCATTTTTGGAGGAAGAGATAGTATATGCAAAACTTTTGCAAATCAAATGAAAAGTTAATTTGAGATGTCCATGTTTGGGGAAATGAATTTCTTCTTGGGTCTACAAATCATTCAAACAAAGAAAGGAATCTTCATTTCTCAGACCAAATCTGTGAAAGAATTATTGAAGATATTTGGGATGGAAGATTCAAAACCAATGAGTACTCCCATGGTAACTGGATGTAAATTGAGCAAAGATGATGACTCTCCTAAGGCTAATCAGAAAAAGTATAGGTCAATGATTGGAGGATTACTGTATCTCACTCAAACTAGACCTGACATTATGAATGTTGTTGGTCTTGTTGCTAGATTCTAAGCTGATCCTAGAGAATCACATGTCATGGCAATCAAAAGGATTTTTAGATATCTAAAAGGGACAGTTGAGTATGGTTTGTGGTATCCTAGAGATCATAATTTCTCTCTTCATGCATATACAAATGTAGATTGGATAGGAGATGTGGATGACCGGAAGAGTACCAGTGGTGGAGCAATCTTTTTGGGGAAGAGATTAGTTTCTTGGCTGAGAAAGAAACAAGAGGTAATATCTTTGTCTACTGTAGAAGGAGAATATATTGCAGTAGCAGGTAGTTGCACTCAAGTATTATGGATGAAGTAAATGCTAAGAGATATCAGAGTGGAGTATGAAGAACCTCTCACAATCTTCTGTGATAATTCAAGTGCAATTAAGATATCAAAAAACCTAGTGTTGCATTCAAAGACTAAACATATATCCATCAAGTTTCACTTTTTGAGAGAACAAGTGAACAAGAATAAAGTTAGATTGGAGTTTGCGCCTTCCAAGGATCAGATTACAGATGTTTTTACTAAACCTCTACCTAAGGACTCTTTTGAGTATCTCAGGGAGAAGTTAGGGGTTATTATCCCTCCGATTCTGAATTAAGGTGCACTAATGTGCATCAGTCTAGTGGATCTCATAGTCATATCTTGTGGTCTGGATTGATGATGGGAAGCTGCTACTTAGGGGGAGTAGCTGGTATGATTCTGAAGTGATGCAAGTACGTGCCCTTTGCCATTGATGTCAAAGGGGGAGAGAAGACATGTGAAAAATAAAAAGTGGTTTCTGATCAAAGGAGGAGCAATAAAGGAAGAGAAGACATGTGAATGGTTGTTGTTGATAGCGGGAGTTATGTCAGTCAATGAGAAGAAGTTCTTGTCTTGATGGTTAAAATAGTTTTTCACATCATATGTTGCCATCAATGACAAAGGGGAGATTGTTGCAAGTATGGGCCTAATTGGTGTTGTCATTGACATCAACAAACTTCTGTTGCATTAATGATAAGGATTTGATGAGATGTGTGCTGAGGATATTGAGAAAATTAGTCCTAATTAGGAACAGAGAAGAACAGTGAAGACAGTGAGGTAAAGATCCCAGCTAAGATGAAGATTAGAGGATGCGCTTCAAAGGGTTTGTAGATATGTGTCTTAAGATGATCTAGTAAAGATTTCAGAGGTCCGTATGAAGATTTGAAGAAGTTATGGGCACTTAAGTAAAACTAGTTCTAGCAGATGTTTAGAGGTGACAGAGTGACATAGATAGGTCTGGTAAGATCTGGAAATGCAATATCTTGTTCTACAGATTTGGTGGAGTGTTTAGGAAGTCAATTTGAATTGATAACTCAATTGGTTCATGGTCTGGAGGTCCGTAAGCATCTATTCCAATATGACAGTGATGACAGACTGTGTTCTTGAGGTTCCGGATGAAGGAGAGAATGATTTTCGTAAGCAGAAGTAGTGTGGACATTCTTGGTGATTCAGACAAGCTTGTGGAGGTCTTTGGATTGTGTCCAGTTCGTGTTGGTGGTCCGTATTGAAGATTGAGATCGTAATTGAAGAATTACTTCCGGATGATGATGTTCTTCTTAAGTCTAGCCGACCGGATGAGTTATACATCCTGTGGATGATCTTGAAGATGTCATGTGAAGAATGGTGTGTTCCTAAAGGAAGATTGAAGTCTCAAATCTATGTGGCTGATAGTGTGTTGATCCGTGTGAAGTCTTTTTGTAATAAGTCATGTTGTATTTATGTATTTTCTCTGTAATATATGCCGACTTGGATGATTATTCCTAAGTCGATGTCTTGTATAAATAAGGAGTTGTAAAGTCATTTCAAAGGTATCTTGTGGAGATGAGAGTGTTGTAGAGAGGAGCAGAGCGAACGGCAAAACATAAGTATTAGGCTTAAATGGAACTGACTCAAGCATGGTGAAGATGCTATTCTTCAGTTCAAGTATGTAATACTTATTATTCTATAGACAGTGTGTCTCTTGTAGGTAGTGGGCCTCTTGTGAGCAGTGTACTTGGGTAGTGACCCCTAATTGGCATGTGCCATTTTGTTCTTTCTATTCTTTTAACAAAAAATATAATCTTGGGTTAGTCACCCCATAGTTTTTCCCTTAACTGAGTTTTCCACGTTAAAAATCTTGGTGTCATATGTGTTAATGTGTTTCTGCTCTTGAATTGTTGCATTATGTTTCCATGATTGATTTTATTATGCTGCTGAATTAAGAAAATGATTTAAGTGATTAATTGCAAGAAAGTTTTGACAACTGATTCACCCCCCCTCTCAGTTGTCTGTCCTAAATTTAACAATAAATTTAAGTCCTCTCAATCTCTAAAAATAAAATATAATCAAACATTTTATTTATTCTTCCAAAATCATTCTAAATTAAATAATAACAATTATTTAATTGTTTCTTCCAATAATATCTTCTCTAAATTTAAATAAATCAAATATTTATTTAATTTGTCTATTTCTTTTAAATTGAGTTATCTCCAAATATAATTCAATCCTTGTGCACATGCAATTGAATATTCTAAATATTTAATTGAGTTAAAATATCTTCTCATCCTCATGCAATTTCCATCTTCTAGTTCTATTCTCTTAACTAATTGATCTATTCTTTTAATTGATTAATCTCTTCAGTTAACTCATTCTTCTATTTCTTTAGTTCCTCTCATGTAAAATATAGCAAGACATATGTCTTCTTCTTATTCACGCACATTCCTCAACCATTCTATACCATTGATCTTCTCTCTCTCACAAGTCTATAAATTGAACCCTCTTCCTCCATTTCAATCATCCAAGCTTTAAGTAAACTTACTCTG
Organism: Cunninghamia lanceolata; assembly: GCA_027924645.1. Classification (NCBI taxonomy): domain Eukaryota; kingdom Viridiplantae; phylum Streptophyta; class Pinopsida; order Cupressales; family Cupressaceae; genus Cunninghamia; species Cunninghamia lanceolata. The sequence goes on along the minus strand of BSBN01000396.1, from coordinate 3,259,004 downwards.
CAGGAATTATAGCACACCTTTGGCACCAATTCCTTCATTGCTTGTGATCACACTCGTTACTACATACTACTATCATTGTTGTGAAGCTCATGGGCTAAAGGGGAACCATGACCAACAGTTGCACACACCATGATGTATTTTGAAGCTTATATTTTGGATGTAGGGTGGGGAGTAATGGGGATCAGGATAGGGGATTTTTGAATGGTCAATTTGGGGTTTTAGGGACCCAAATGGACTTTGGAATTGTGGGATTTTTAGATGGGGAGCGAGATGTTTGGGATATTTGGGTTTTGGATTGAGATGTGGATGCCTCATTTGGGTTACTTTCTTTTTGCTTAGGGACCCACACCATTTTTGTTTTTCTTTTCATTTTGATGGTGTGGGTGTTGATAGCGTTTTGGATTTTTTATTTTTCTTGGATGTTATAGCCTCTTGAGGCTTTTGTGCTTTATGTAAGGAGGCATCACAATTTTTTCTTTTAAATCCCATGGGGTTTGTGATAGCTTCAATTTTGTATGATCTGTGCTTTTGTTGGTCTTGATTTGGGATTTTAGGGGATGAGGATTTATGGATGGGAGTTGGAAGGATGGGAAGATAACGGGATTTGAGGATAGTGGTGTTGGGATTTGGGAGGAGTGGGGGTAAATTTGATGGGAGGTATGTATGGTCACATGCTTTTGCGGATGATATGAAAATGGAGGAGGGATGGTGACATATGATTTGGATGTGCAATAAGATGCATCGAGTTTGGGATTGCATGAGTAGATTTTAGAGGGTGTGTGGGTCTTACCAACATGTTTAGATTATTTTCCTTGGGATGTATAGCCAAGGCCATGCAAGGATGGATGGAATGTGGTGTGGCTGGGCTCCAAGATACCTTGTTCATGAAGGCCTAATCCTTTTCCTTGATAGTTCATGTTTTGGAGCATGTGGAATGCAATGGGATGTGTGGTGCTTTTGAAAAAAGATGCAAGTCCATTAATTGTTAGGGAAGGATAGGTGGTGGATGGAAGTTGTTTCCCTCATACGAGGGAGCCACCAAAGATGAGGGTGTTTTTTCCAAGTAGATAAGAGGATGGATTTTGAATGGGATTGGTAGATGGTGGTAGAGGATCAATGAGGGATGTTGTGGTAGGGGTGATAGGGTCTGTGTGGATAAGTTGATCACTCGATGGGAGGAGATTAGGGGTGGGATTAGATGGGATGCTTAGATCTTGATTAGGACAGGAGGTTGATGTTTCCACATGCTTTGGATTTGACTCTTGACATAGATCGTGTGTATGGATAGAAGTGTAAGTGACTTGGATGGATGTGATAGGTTCTTGGATGGGCTCATTAGCATGGCTACAAGATGAATTTTGAGTTATGGTAGGCGATTGTTTAATAGGTTTGGTAAGTGTTGTCAATTCGGATTGTACCCTAGCTAAATTAGACTTAACTCTCCTGTTGAAACATGGAAATGTTCTCAAGCTATGGGTAAGTTATGATCAGAATGAATCTCTAAAGAGGGCAGGTTCCCCTGGTAGATCACCTAGACTAAAAGACTTATCTGAGCAAAAGGATAGAAAGATAACATGAAATGGAATCCTAAAACCTAAAGGGTGGTGCACCAGAACTTTATGGATCTATTCACTAATTCAACTCATAATCAGCTTCACAAAGTCTTTTATCCTCACAATTTCACTAAAATGATGTAACACATAAGTAATTTGCATGAAAGTTTGAAAGCTAGAGGTTTTCATGAAGGACAAACAGAAGTTTTATCACAACTTCAACCCAGTAACCAGGTTACATAACACACAACCTGCATTACATGAAACTTCTGCATTCAAGCTTACAACAATGAGATATAGAAAAGGATTCAAAAGTTGAATCACAATTAAACATCAAATCATTAACTGCAAAATAATGTACAAACATGAAAATGGAGAACACTGCTATTTTAATTTATCTGAAAGGAGATGCATAATACTTTTTAAAATCTGAGTTACAAATCAAGGCTTACAAAACTCTCTGTAAGTAGTCAAGAGAGAAAGAAGCAAACTTGAACTAAGAAAAACTAAGTCTTTCTCCAACTTATATCTCCAAAATGTTTCCAATAGTGAGAATAGAAAAATATGAGCAAAAATCTCCCCAAAATAGTAATCTCAAACCCATTTTTGAACTCCAAGGAAAAGCCTCCAAAATAGTGCTCAAATTGCCTTCAAACTAAGTGAAAAAGATGGCAAGATTCCCTCCATAGCAAATCCACCCCACAAGACCTAAAAATCAGGCTTTAACTAGTTGGAAAACTAAAATAGAAACTCTAGTTTGCCGAACTTTTCTCTATTTCACCCAAAAGACTTATAAAATCAGAAAAGCTTATCTAACTACCTTTACTTTAAAAAAATAGAAAATACTAAGGCAATTTATAAAATATTACCTTAATATTTCTTTACAATATCTTGCAGTTTTAACGTACATAATAGAAAGACTCGAAAAAAGCTTGAGTCATGGCCCCACCTCATTTTGCTTTATTTTCTTATTTTTTTCAATAATGCAAGGCAAAAATATGCTTTTGATTTAAATCTTGCCAAGTATTGTATATTTTCCCATTCGGGCTTTTTGATTTTCTATAGGGATCACAAAATATCCTAAGGCACAATAAGCTTGATTTTTTCCCCAAAGGTTGTAAAATAAATCTAAGGCATAAATCCTAGGTATCACATATGCAAAGGTATAATAATACCATGAAGGTATTAATGAGGCATTTGAATTTTAAAAAGGATGTGATAAAAATCACATTTCGAATTAGGGAAACTATGAAAGCCTTAAAACAAAACACAAGCCCTAATTTTTTGGCCTCATTTCACATTCGACCTTTTGGAAAGAGACTCTCTGTTGCTAGACACCACCATTGCTAGGGTTTTGAGGTTTGAACCTCTCCATTTCTTACTGTTTCTGAAAGATTCTTGAAGATTTTGACAGGAAAACATATGGTGAGTCTTTCTTGGTCATAAATTTGAGCATTTGTTCTCCATTTTAGCAGCATTCTGGGGCTTTCTTAGTTGCGGCCATGACTACTTCTGATACATTTCATTTATATCTTTACAATCTTCATCATTCTGCATGGGTGCCACCATGATCAGGTTTTACTTGAGCGTTTGGGGGTAACTTGTATGTAGGCTTTACTCATTTATGAGCTATCTTCAACACCATCTTTGTTCGGGTAAGTCTCCTTTCTATATATCTTTATATTCCTACAAGAAATGGTGATGAAATCATATTATTTTCTACTTCTGTAGCTATTTCCGTTCTAGTTTTGGTATAGTAACATAATGATAAAAAGATAGCCTCTTTTTTGCTTCTTTGTTTGCTCCATATTTACTCTATTTTGTCATGAAGAACAAGGGAAGAAAGATATTTTTTTACATGGGTTCTCCATATAGCTCATAGTGTCTTGCTTCTGTATACACTTCCTCTTCTTTCTTGGCCTTCATAGTTAGCATTTTGAGTTTGAACTCTTGAAAAAAAAACCCTGTAGATCACATCTCCTTATGTGCTTTGCTCTTTTACTCACAGACTGTCCTTTTGAGCTATCTTCATCACTGTCATGGCAATAGCTATGGCTTTGTTTGATCTGGTAGTGAAGGACTCTACAACTGTAATGATACTCTTATGACAATAGCTTGGACTATAGACTGCTCTCCATCCTTGTGGCTGCACCTGTAGCCTATGATTTTTCTCCTCATATTGCATAAGTATATGGTGATCATATGATGAATGCACTTTCCCTAAGGTTACTATTCCATTATGTAGATGTCATTGTCATTAATGGTTGTTCCTATGAAAATTAGCACACCTCGATTGTACCATATCCTGACCTCTTTGACATTTAAGCAGTAGTTCTCCATTTTATTGGTGATCAATGATTGTCCTGTAGTTAATAATATGTTTTTAATGGCTAGGATAGTCATGATCATGATTGACTTTTGGTCTTTTATGGTTGTTTATGTATTTGGAAGTAATCTTACACCTCATTCACAACAAAAGGTGGTAAATACCTATTCTATTGCTATCTTTGACTACTGCTCCATGATGCATCCTTGCTATCATGCTGTTGATATGACTATTTTTATCCTTTGATGGTGATTGTCCTATTCACCAAGGTTGACCTACACTCATGATTGCACCCTTTTTGCCATTACTTCTTGTTTCTTGAACATGAACAACATAAAACATGATATATAGTAGCAATAAAAAACAAAATATGATGACCACTGTCATTCAATGAGGCAATACCATAATAGCATAAGAACTTTGTATGCAAATGGAACTTGTTCAATGAAAGATAGTGCATTTTTATTTAGCTCTACATATTTATTAAGTGTTCAGGTAAGCCGTTATTCATTTGTGATTTTCACTTCATTGCACTTTCTAGTTGACTTCATGAATGATCAATGCCTTTGACTCCTAAAGTCACTTTATGAATCACTCGTACAGCTGCAAATGTTTCCATTTGAGCATTATGAACACGAGTTCCTATCCGATCCCTTCTTGAGATTTAGAGGCAGCATGCTAGGCTCAACCCTTGTGGGAGCCCATTTTTGCACCACATGCTATGATGTCTTAAGAAATGTATCGGCAACATGATTTATCCTATACCTGTATAGTGAACAAACATGTTAGATAAAAAACAATGAAGCTCAGTGCTCTTATGATATTTCATTTTTTAGGCTTTCTTGCATGTAGATGGTTGTTGATCTAATACATCATAGGCAATGTATTATATTTTAGTTGATAGAGCACATAGGAAGACTCATATCCAGAGCTCTAATGACTCTTTTCACCATGATGTAGGTTCTCTCAAGGATCAGGAGCGAGAAGGAATAGGCTGCAATGAAGACCAACACTGAACACCAATAGACAATGATGGATATGTCTCCTCTTATTTGCTTCATTTCCTTTATTTAATCTTTAGTTGCATAGTACATTCTTTATGATGTGTTGGTTTAGCTATCCCCACGGCTTGTGTGGGGACAATTGATCACTCCTTTCTTTCCAATAAATGTAAATTTAACATTTATGCAGTCTTTGTGAATATCTCTTTCATAAATGAATGAAACACTATAAAATGAATGAAAGCATTGCAATATGAAATGAAGCAACTTCTTGTAATCCATAAGATCTCCTTTATGTGCAAAGCACTGAATAACTAAACATGAATTCTATCTTTTAAGCACCTTTCACTATGCAACACACTACATAACAACAACTGAACTCTTTCTTTTAAACTTGGATAAGCAATGGTTAAGCATGGTAGAAATATGTTAGAATATTCTTCACCTAGAAATGAAAATAAATTGCTCCAGCTCTACCAATTTGAGCTGTAGGTGAAAAATTGGTAACATTTATGGTGATTTCTACTAAATGCTTGCTTGCTAAGCATATAGACTAGTTGCCTTAAACAATCCATTGGGTGCAAAGTAAAATCTACCACTTTTTAGAATTAGAAAACCATGAAACTAAACTTCAAACTACTCCAAACAACAGCAGAAAACCAAACAGAACCAAACCAAAAGCAAAGTAAAGGGCCCTGGTGGCTAGAAAACAAGCGCAACAACACTTAGGGAAAGGAAAAAGAACTGAAAAGAAATGGGCATTGAGCACTTATTAACTTGACAACTACCCTACCCTAACCAAACAACTATGAAAGCCTCAAATCAATCCATCTACTATTTGTTTAAAGTAGCTACCCTTTCTCAACAAAGAACATTGATTTACATGCTTATGAACAACTGAAACTAGATGAAGCACAAGAAGATACTCAAACTGCTACAATGCTTCATAAAGAAAATAGAAAAACTCACTCATCCTTTGGATATGACCAACCATGTTGCTAGTTTGGAGTGAATGGATAAGTTGGATCTGTTGTCCCTTTACTGAAACCTCATCAAGTATGCTTGGGATTTCAATCTTGGAAAGATGCCTAATTGGGCATCCTTTTGAGATAATAAACTGATAATTCTTTTTGCTGGCTTCTCCTTTGAGAATTGTTTTTTCAGCCACCACCTCTTTGATCACTTGATTATGTTGATCACAAACCTTTGTCTTGAAAGATGCTAAGTTATCAACAATTTTAGAGAAAAAATTTTCAATGATAGCTAAGAATAAATCCTCTTGATGAACAATTTCATCATGCAATGTATGCTCTAACTTATCCTCATGTTGGCTTTCAAAACTCATACCATCAAAATCTATGATTTGTTTCTTTTCTCGCTCTACTTGAACCACCTTTTCCTATGAATCAACCTCTTGACCTTCCAAAACATGATTGTCCTCACTTGATTCTTCCTAAATCTGCACTTTGTCTAACTGATTCCCTTCATCTTGTTGCTCAAAACTGGGCATTGATGCTAGTTCAATCAAGCATTGTTCATCTTCCAAAAGCTCTATCTATATATTTTCCTTGCTGTCCTCAAACTAATTAGCCTTATATTGTTCAAATACAAAAGGCAAAAGTTTAGAAACCTACTTTACCTTGTTGTCCTCATCATTTACTGGCTTGGGCTTTTGGTCGCTACAAGAATTTAGCAGAGTGGCAAGCTCTCTACAAGCTGAAGAGTCAAGATCTTGACAATCAAGCATAGAGTTGTCTTGAAAAGGTTGATCATCTTCAGCTAGTCCACTTGATTGCTCTTTAAGGAAAGCTACCTTAGTTTTATTCATGTTAGCCTCTTCATTGTAGTACAAAGGGAGCTCTGAAAACAAATTAGATGCTTCATCTCATCTTTTCTAATATGATTTAGTTTCATGTTCAGCCTAGTAGTCAGTCATATCTTCATGCAAAACAAGCCTGCTAGATTCTGAAACAAAACCGTCTCTTTGCTCTTCTAGCTGAATTGAGGCCTCAATCTCATCCTTGCCTTTATGAACCAGTAGTACATCATTTTCTGTAATATCTTCTGGTTGTCCCAAATCAGCTGGTAAGTTGGGTACCTGTATGATGTCTTCATCATCATGAACAAAAATAGGCAGCTGATCAAACAAAGAAACTGAATCCTCTTCTTTATCTAGTTTATTCTCCATTGGAACCTGGCTAATTTGTCTTTGCAATTGAAGACTTTTGCCTTGCAATCTCTATATCCTAATTTCATTCATCTTGAATACAACATTAGAAAACTTCTCAAATGAATCAAAGTGCAAAGGATTCAATTTTAAGCTTGAACCAACCTCTGTTACACATGCATTATGCTCATATTCAACTAAAGACATAGTACAAAGAACAACCTTTTGCTCCACATCTAATTTTTCTGATTTGGTGGCACAAAAGGGACTACAAGAACCTTCATCTACTGAAGTAGGATAAATACACTCATTACTAAGCTCATTATGAGGTGTTATGGACTTCTCTTGGCTATGAATTGGCTGCTGGACTAAAAGAACATCCCTAAATCTTGGAATTTTGATTGGCTTGGGCTCTACAACCCTTTACTCTTTCCCAGCACACCAATTTGGAATCTTGGTTGGTTTTGATTTTACTACCTTTTCCTCTTCTTGATTTTGGATTGGTATGGGAGGGGTATCCTTAACAAGGTTTCGCATTTTATAACTAGGATACTTAGTCCAAGAAGGCTGCCATGGTTGTTCAAAACTTTGATGACTTGGTCCAGATTCTTGATATGACTGAAACTGGGGGTTAGTGGACTAGTTTTGAATGCAAATAGGCTCCTGAGCAAAATTAGAACTTCTGAAACTTGGAATTTGGAGACTTTGGGAAGTTTCTTGATTTTATTGGAGGAAAAAAGGCTCTTCAAGTGGCTAATTTTGAATTATAATAAATTCTGATTGTGCCAACTTAGGCTCCTGCAATGGTAAAGGATCTCTAAAACTAGGAATCTTGACCTTAAAGGGTTAGGAGACTCAGTTTGCTTGAAACTTAGAAATTCATTCCTACTAACCTTAGGCTGATCTAGAATGAATGCATCTATCTAGACCTCATACCTTTGTGTTTGAGAAAACAAAAGCTTCATTTGTTCCTCTTTTGCAAGCATCCCCCTCTCAAACCTTTCTTCAAACTATAACCTTTGTGCCTCCAACTCCTACTCATGAAGATAGGCTTGATAAGCTAGTTCCTCCTGATGCATGTTATACTCTCATTCTTTGTCAATATCATCTAACTATCTTTAAAAATTCAAAGTGAAATCCCAAATGCTCATGCTATCATCACACTGAGGCTGATCAATAGAAAAAGTATGCTAATTGGGAACAAAATTGTCATTTTGGGACTGGTCATGAGCATAGGTGGGCTGGCATGGAATTTGAGTAGGGGTGGGAGGGTGGCAATCATAATGGGCATGTTGGTTTTCTTGAAAAGTCATGAAATTTGGGCTAAAACCAACAACATGGCTGATTTGATATGGATGACAAGATGGTGGATTAGCAGCATTTTCATGATATGATGGATGATATAACCTATTCCCATGAAACATAGACATGCTTATTTATTCAAAAGCTGAAAAAAAAAAACTCAAAATTATTTTAAATAAACTAACACCTGATCATACTGAAACCAGTAGAAATGTCACTCAGAGTTGCCAAATATGTTGATTTTCTGCCTCCAAAGGCTGAGATCACTAGCACACACCAAATATCAGTGATATATGAACATACTTTTGGATTGAAACAGTCCAACGAGTCCCACCAGGTGTGCCAAAAATTGTTGTCAATTAGGATTGCACCCTAGCTAAGTTAGACTTAACTCCCCTATTGAAACTTGGAAACATTCTCAAGCTGTGGGTAACTTATGCTGAGAATAAATCTCCAGAGAGGGTTGGTTCCCTTGGTAGATCACCTAGACTAAACAACTTATCTGAGCAAAAGGATAGAAAGATAACATGAAATGGAATCCTAAAACCTAAAGGGTGATTCACTAGAACTTTATGGATCTATTCACTAATTCGACTCACAATTAGCTTCACAAAATCTTTTATCCTCATAATTTCACTAAAATGATGCAACACATAAGTAATTTGCATGAAAGTTTGAAAGCTAGAGGTTTGCATGAAGGACAAACAAAAGTTTTATCACAACTTCAACCCACTAACCAGTTTAAGCATAACACACAACCTGCATTACATGAAACTTCCACATTCAATCTTACAACAACTAGACATAAAAAAGGATTTGAAAGTTGAATCACAATTAAACATCAAATCATTAACTGCAAAATGAGGCACAAACATAAAAAAGGAGAACACTATTGTTTTTATTGATTTGAAAGGAGCTGCATAATACTTTTTAAAATTTGAGTTACAAATCAAGGCTTACAAAACTCTCTGCAAGTAGTCAAGAGGGAAAGAAGCAAATCTGAACTGAGAAAAACTAAGTCTTTCTCCAACTTATATCTACAAAATGTTTCCAATAGTGAGAATGGAAAAATCTGAGCAAAAATCTCCCCAAAATAGTAATCTCAAAGTTATTTTTGATCTCCAAAGAAAAGCCTCCAAAATAGTGCTCAAACTGCCTTCAAACTGAGTGAAAAAGATGGAAAGATTCTGTCCAAAGCAAATCCACCCCACAAGATCTGAAAATTAGGCTTTAACTAGTTGGAAACCTAAAATAGAAACTCCAGTTTGCCTAGCTTTTCTCTATTTCGCCCAAAAGACTTAGAAAATCAGGAAAGCTTATCTAATTGCCTTTTCTTTAAAAAAATAGCAAATACTAAGGCAATTTATAAAATATTACCTTAATATTACTTTACAATATCTTGCAGTTTTAACTTACAGAATAGAAAGACTTGAAAAAAGCTTGAGTCATGGCCCCACCTCATTTTGCTTTAATTTCTTGACTTTTGCAATAATACAAGGCAAAAATATGCTTTTGATTTAAATCTTGCCATGTATTGTATATTTTCCCACTCAAGCTTTTTGATTTTCTATAAGGATCACAAAATATCCTAAGGCACAATAAGGTTGATTTTTTCCCCAAAGGTTGTAATATAAATCTAAGGCATAAAGCCGAGATATCATATATGCAAAGGTAAAATAATACCAAGAAGGTATTAATGAGGCATTTGAATTTTGAAAAGTATGCAAGATAAAAATCACATTTCGAATTAGGGCAATTATGAAAGCCCTAAAACAAAACACAAGCCCTAATTTTTTGGCCTCATTTCACATTTGACCTTTTGGAAAGAGGTTCTCTGTTGCGGGCAACCACCATTGCTGGGGTTTTGAGCTTTGAACCTCTCCATTTCTTGATGTTTCTGAAAGATTGTTGAAGATTTTGACAGGAAAACGTATGGTCAGTCTTTCTTTGTCATAAATTTGAGCATTTGTTCTCCATTTTAGCAGCATTCTTGCACTTTCTTAGTTGCGGCCATGACTACTTCTGATACATTTCATTTATATCTTTATAATCTTCATAATTCTTCCTGGGTGCCGCCATGATCAGGTTTTACTCGAGCTTTTGGGGGTAACTTGTATGCAGGCTTTACTCGTTTCTGAGCTATCTTCAACACCATCTTTGTTTGGGTAAGTCTCCTTTCTGTATATCTTTGTATTCCTGCTCCCGTATCTATTTCCTTTCTAGTTTTGGTATAGTAACATAATGATGAAAAGATAGCCTCTTTTTTGCTTCTTTGTCTACTCCATATTTACTTCATTTTGTCACAAAGAATAAGGGAAGAAAGACAATTTTTTACATGGGTTTTCCATATAGCTCATTGTATCTTGCTTCTGTCTACACTTTGTCTTCTTACTCTGCCTTCATAGTTAGCATTTTGAGTTTGAACTCTTGAAAAAAAAAAAGTCCTATAGCTCATATCTCCTTATGTGCTTTGCTCTTTTACTCATGGACTGTCCTTCTAAGCTATCTTCATCACTATCGTGGCAATAGCTATGGCTTTGTTTGATCTAGTAGTGTAGGACTCTACAACTTTAATGATACTCTTATGACATTGGCTTGGACTATAGATTGCTCTTGATCCTTGTGGTTGCACTTGTAGCCTATGATTTTTCTCCTCATATTGCATAAGTATGTGGTGATCATATGATGAATGCACTGTCCCTAAGGTGATTGTTCCATCATGTAGATGTCATAGTCATTAATGGTTGTTCCTGTGATGATTAGCACACATCAATTGTACCGTATCTTGACCCCTTCAACATTTAAGAATTAATTCTCCATTTTATTGGTGATCAATGACTGCCTTGTAGCTAATAATATGTTTTTAATGGCTGGGACAATCATTATCATGACTGACTTGTTGTCAATCAGGATTGCACCCTAGCTAAATTAGACTTAACTCTCCTATTGGAACATGGAAACACTCTCAGGTTGTGGGTGACCTATGGTGAGAATGAATTTCTAGAGAGGGTTGGTTACCCTAGCAAATCACCTAAACTACAAAACTTTTTGAGGAAAAGGGTTTAGAAAGATGACTAAAAATGAAAATCCTAAACTCTAATAGGTGATACACCAGCACTTTACTTATTTAATGCCCTCACTCACAATCAGTTTCTCAAAACATTAATCTTCATAATCTCATCTAAAACATATAACTCAACAGTGATTTGCATAAAGGCTCGAAATGAACACAACATGCAACCTAAATTATATGAAATTTTTGTACACAGATTCAAAACAATGAAACATAACAAAGGAACTAATTTTATGATCACAATGAAATATCAAACCAATACTGTAAATATAAGACAAAATGTGAAATAGGAATATTCTACTACTTTATTAAACCTGAAAGGAGTATGTAAAAATGAAGGATCTGAGTACAAATCAAGGCTTAAAGAACTTTCTATAGTGTGCAAGAAAGAAAGAAGTAAATCTAAACTCTTTCTTTTTCAAGAACTTTAAACTATGCAATGATCAAACATAGCAGAAGTATGTTAGGAACTTTTTACCTTAAAATGGAAATAGCTGCTTCAGCTCTGCCAGTTTGAGTTGTAGGTGAAAATTGGTAACATTTCTAGCAATTTCTATTGAATGCTTCTTTGCTAAGCATATAGACTAGTTGCCTTAAACAATCCATTGGGCATGGAGTCAAACTCTGCTCTTCTCATACTTAGAAAACCATGAAACTAAACTATAAACTACTCCAAACAATAGTAGAAAATTGAACAGAACCAAACTGAAAGCAAACTAAAGGGCCCTAGTGGCTAGCAAAACATGTGCAACAACACTTAGGGAAAGAAAATAACTAAAAAAAATGTGCCTTGAGCACTTATTAACTGAAAACACTAACTCTAACCTACTCTAAGCAACCAAAGAAGTTGGTCAAACAAACCCATTAACTAGCTTTGTAAAATAATTCCCCCTTGTAACCAACATAGGATGTTTTACAAGGCTATGATTTATTACTAATAAGATATGACCCATAAGAACATACCTTATAGGATGTTGTAAAACTCTCTGAAGAACAAAAACAAACCCACTCACCATTTGAACCTGATCATAGATACTGCTATTATGGGGTGAATAGATGATTTGGTTCTGCTATTCTAAGGCTGCAATCTCCTCTTTGGTTACAATAGTAACATGTGTCTCCTTATTTAGCTCTCTCCCAGCTAAATCCCTAATTGGACATCCTTTTGAAAGGATGAACTTCCTACTCATACTGCTAGTTTCTTGCTTAGGATCTGTTGTCCTGTTGTCACTTGCAATTTCAACCTAATTTGAAAAAGTTAGCTCACATGAATGAAATAAAGGAATGCTTGCCTCTTTGACTTGGATAGGCTGATCACATACTGCTGGTTCACATGGCATCAAATTATCATCAATGTTAGAGAAAAAATATTCTATGATACTAGAGAAAATGTTCTCATCAAACTCATAATCTTGTACTAAATCCATATGAGTTTCATCACTCTATTGCTCAAAACTAGATGTTGATGTTAGTATGCATGTGTTATCTTGATTCTCATCTACAAATTCAAGAAGTTCATCAAATAAATTAGCTATCTCTTGAGATTCAACCTCTATTTCTTTCACAAAAACATGTCCAACCTGATCTTGTTTGCCATCTAAGTTTGACACAAAAGACTCAAGATCATCCCAAAATGAAACTTCATCACATTCCTCTTGGATTTTTGATAAAAGAGGACTAATTTTTACCTTATGTAAGCTCTCATTAAATCTTTTAGATTCCACAAAGATTTTATTTTTGTGTTCCACTTCTTGATCCAAGGCTCCATCATCCAATTGATTATCTTCAACCAGTAACTCATCAGATTGTTGAGGATCCTCTTGCTGTTCTAAAACTACTACCTTTGGTATGAGCATGCTTTCCTCATCTAGCTCAATAAAACTAGGTAGTTGATCAAACAAATAAACCAATTCTTCCTCTTCATGCAGTGATATCTATAATGAAACTTGGGCATTCTATCTTTGCAACTGAAGACTTTCACCTTGTGACCTCTGTACTTTGTTTTCATTCATCTTATAAATAGCATTAGAAAACTTTTCAAATGAATCAAAATGCAAAGGATTCGGTGTCAAGTTTGAACCAACATCCTCTTCATATGCATCATGCTCATATTTAGCTGGGAATGCAGCACAAATAGCAGCAACCTCTTGCTCCACTTCTAATTTTTCTGATTTAGTGGCACAAAAAGGATTGCAAGAACCTTTAGCCGCTGGATTGAAACTTGAAATTTTGATTGGCTTGGGCTCTAAAATATTTTGCTTCTGCTCACCACACCATCTTGGAATCTTGATTGGTTTAGATTTTACTACCTTTTCCTCTTCTTGATTTTGGATTGGTATGGGAGGGGTAGCCTTATCAAGATTTGGCATTTTATAACCAGAATACTTAGTCAAAGAAGACTGCCATGGTGGTTGAAAAGTTTGATGACTTGGTTCAGGTTCTTGATATGACTAAAAATGAGGATTAAAGGACTGGTTTTGAATGCAAATAGGCCCCTAAGAAAAATTAGAACTTCTAAAACTTGGAATTTGGAGACTTTGGTAAGTTTCTTGAGTTTCTTAGAGGAAAAAAGGCTCTTCAAGTGTCTGGTTTTGAAGCATAAAAAATTTAGATTGTGCCAACCTAGGCTCCTACAATGGTAAAGGATCTCTACAACTAGGAATCTTGACCTTGGGAGGGTTAAGAGGCTCACTTTTCATAAAACTTGGAATCTCATACTTACTGACCTCATCCTAAAAGGGCTGATTTGGAATGAAAGGAGTTGTTTGGGGTTCGTACCTTTTATGTTTCAACCCCTTGGTCATAAAAATAGGTCTGATAAGCCATCTCTTCCTGTTGCTGATTATACTCATGCTATCTCTTAATGTCATCTACCTACTTTGTGAAGTCCTGCATGAAGTCAAACTACATACCCTTTATGCATGTAATCTCCTCCTTTTCATGCTCTTGGAGCTAGTTTTGAGTATATGAAGGCTGATATGGAGGCTGAGCAGGGTGGGTGGGAGGTAAGCATGTTGAGCATGTTGGTTTTCTTGGAAAGTCATGAAACTTGGGTTAAAACTAGTAGCATGGTTGATTTGATATGGCTAATGAGATGGTGCATTAGTAGCATTTTCATGATATGATAGATGATATAACCTATTCCCATGAAACATAGACATGCTTTTTTATTCAAAAGCTAAAAACAAGCAAAACTCAGAATTATTTGAAATAAACCAGTGCCTAATCATATTGAAACCAGTAGAAATGTCACCCAGAGTCACCAGGTATGTTGATTTTCTACCTCCAAAGGTTGAGATCACTGACACACACACTAAATATCAGTGATATATGAACATACTTTTGGATTGAAACAGTCCAACAAATCCCACTGGGCGTGCCAAAATCTGTTGTCAATTAGGATTGCACCCTAGCTAAGTTAGACTTAACTCTCCTATTGGAACATGGAAACACTCTTAGGTTGTGAGTGACCTATGGTGAGAATGAATCTCTAAAGTAGGTTGGTTCCCCTAAAAAATCACCTAAACTACAGAACTTTATGAGGAAAAGGGTTTAGAAAGATGACTGAAAATGAAAATCCTAAACTCTAACAGGTGATACACCAGCACTTTACTTATTTAATGCCTTCACTCACAATCAGTTTCTCAAAACATTAATCTTCACAATCTCATCTAAAACATATAACTCAACAGTGATTTACATAAAGGCTTGAAATGAACACAACATGCAACTTGAATTATATGAAATTTTTGCACACATATTCACAACAATTAAACATACCAAAGGACCCAATTTTATGATCACAATGAAATATCAAACCAATACTGTAAAGATGAGACAACATGTGAACTGGGAATATTCTGTTGCTTTATTAAAGCTGAAAGGAGTATATAAAAATGAAGGATCTGAGTACAAATCAAGGCTTACATAACTTTCTGCAATGTGCAAGAAAGAAAGAAGGAAATTCGAACTGTTTCTTTTTCAATCACTTTAAACTATGCAATGATGAAACATAGCAGAAGTATGTTAGGAACTTTTCACCTTAAAATGGAAACAACCGCTCCAGTTCTGCCAGTTTGAGCTATAGGTGAAAAATTGGTAACATGACTTTTGGTCTTTTATGGCTGTTTATGTATTTGGAAGTAATCTTACACCTCATTCACAACAAAAGATGGTAAATACCTATTATATTGTTGTCTTTGACTGCTACTCCATGATGCATCCTTGTTGTCATGCTCTTGATATGACTATTTTATCCTTTGATGGTGACTGTCCTATTCACTGAGGCTGTCCTATAGTCATGACTACACCCTTTTTTCTATTACTTCTTGTTTCTTCAACATGAACAATAGAAAACATGAGATATAGTAGCAATAAGAAACAAAATATGATGACCACCATCATTCAATGAGGCAATACCATGACATCATAAGAACTTTGTATGCAAATGGAACTCCTTCAATGAAAGATAGTGCATTTTTATTCAACTCTGCATATTTATTAAGTATTCAAGTAAGCCATTGTTCATTTGTGATTTTTACTTCATTGCACTTTCGAGTTGACTTTATGAATGATCAATGCCTTTGACTCCTAAAGTCACTTTATGAATCACTCCTTCAGCTGAAAATGTTTCCATTTGAGAATTATGAACATGAGTTCCTATCCCATCCCCTCTTAAGATTTAGAGGCAGCATGCTGGGCTCAACCCTTGTGGGAGCCCATTTTCGCACCACATGCTATGATGTCTTCAGAAATGTATTAACAACATTATTTCTCCTATACCTACATAGTGAACAAACATGTGAGATAAAAAACAATGAAGCTCAATGCTCCTGTGATATTTCATTTTTTAAGCTTTCTTACATGCAGATGCTTGTTGATTTAATGCATCATAGGTAATGTATTATATTTCAGTTGATAGAGCACACGGGAAGACTCATATCCAGAGCTCTAATGACTCTTTTCACCATGATGCAGGTTCTCTCAAGGATTGGGAGTGAGGAGGAGCAGGGTGCAATGAAGACCAATACTGAACACCAACAAGTGATGATGGATATGTGTCCTCTTATTTGCTTCATTTCCTTTATTTAATCTTCAGATTCATAGTACATTCTTTATGATGTGTTGGTTTAGCTATCCACACAGCTTCTTTAGGGACAACTAATCACTCCTTTCTTTCCAAAGAATGTAAATGCAACATTTATGCAGTCTTTGTGAATATCTCTTTCATAAAATGAATGAAACACTATAAAATGAATGAAAGCATTGCAATATGAAATGAAGTAACTTCTTGTAATCCATTAGATCTCCTCTATGTGCAAAGCAATAAATAACTAAACATGAATTCTATCTTTTAAGCACCTTTCACTATGCAACACACTGCATAACAAAAATTGAACTCTTTCTTTTAAACTTGGATATGAAATGGTTAAGCAAGGAAGAAATATGTTAGAACATTCTTCACCTAGAAATAAGAATAAACTGCTCCAGTTCTACCAATTTGAGCTATAGGTGAGAAATTGGTAACAGTAAGATAATATAGTGGATGGGTAATGATGGCGGATGTTGTAGGATTAGTATTATGATCGGATAGGCAGGTGGAGGGATTCCATGATGGTGTTGGAGAGGAAGGCAATTTGGGGGATTCCATAGCTTTGTTTTTTCTGATTTTTTGCTAATGTTCTTTGGAGAAATCCCTCAAGGTTTCAGTTGTTGATGGATTAGAACTTGGAAGGTTTAATGGTGGATTAGATGGTAGATGGGTGATAGGGGTTGATGGATTGTGAGGTATGTAGGATAATAGATTAAGGTTAATAGGACTGGAGAGATATTGTGATGGAGTGATTGTTGAGATTGATGGATTGTAAGATGGGGGATTCACATAGGCCCATGGTTGTGAATGTAAGCTTTCAATTTCAGCCATAAGGTGCTTGTGTGCTAGGTTGATGTTCCCTTGATCAAAAGTAGTGCAATAATGGTTGTGGGATGGATAGCTTGGAGCTATTGATTGGTTGGGTAGATATGATGGTGTGGATACATAAGGGGATGAAGATTGATATGAGGTTGATGGGGATGACATATAGGATGAATTGATATAATGTTGATGGGGATGAAATATAGGATGAAGGTGTGGATCAAATACAAGTTTGGGAATCTCCCATGATGAGGTGTACAAAGGGTATATCACTAATGACATTTTTTCATTTTTCCTTAGCATTAGGATCCATATTTTCATAGATATTTCTAAGTATTTGTAATTGTTATATTGCTACATAAGGATCCATGTTGTTGGGAGGATATGGGATGATGTAGGAAAATGGATGAGTGTGATGTAGGTTAGGGATCAACTTTAGTGACCTTAGAATGATTTGATTTGAAGGATTGGATGATTCTCTATACTTAAAATAGACTAATGATCTTAAGCAATAGAGTTGATTGGATTGGATATTGATGATATTTGATTAGATGACTTACTTAAGATAGACTAATGATCTCAAGCAAGTTTGGATAACATTTGATGATGATCAACTAAGGTCTTGATTTTTTGATTGGATGGATTGGATTTTAGATTTTGATTGGGATTTTCGATAAAAGGTTGATGGAGGATGAAGGAGACTAAGTCATTAACCAAAGTTTGATTTGCAAAGGATAATTTGTTGATTAAGGGTTAGGGGTTGGAATGTTTGATTGGAATAGATAAGGGATGATGGATGATGTTGGGTTTTGATTTGAAGATAGATTTGTATGAAGGTTTGGATGAGATGTGATCAAGTGGATAAGGGAGTTGGATTAAGGATGATAGATAGATAGAATGAATGACTAGAATGATTAGGATGAATAAGATATGATAGGTGAGATAAGGTTTGGATAATTTGGTTGAATGGGAAATGAATATGATAGGTGGTTAGGATTAGGACCTTGCCTTAACTTAGCAAATTGATTGGGATTAGAGTCTAATGATGATGGATTAGGAGAATAATTTGGAAGACTAGGATAATGATTATGATGAAATTGGATAATGAGATGAGTGATTAGGAAGATAAGGGGATTGAATTAAGAGGATTACAAGGTGATTAAGATTGGATAAATGGACTAGGATATGGATTTGTAAGATAATGGATATTGGATTAGAAAGTGATTAGGATGACAATATGGGATTAAGCTCAAACATGGGGATTAATTAAGCTCAAATGATGGAATTTGATAAATGGGCCTGTAGAATTGATGGTTTTGATGGAAATTTTTATTTTTCTGGCTTCAAATCTTCTTGGCAATAAATCAAAAAAGGTAGAAGACACAATGACATGACTTCAAAAGGTGGACATGGATTGTTGGTTTATATGGGCTTTGACAAAGAAGACACACCATTCACATGAACATCATAGAAATTATTCAATTGGGAGTGATTCCTAGTGTGGGCCCAAACAATTAAATACCTCTTCGTGTTCTTACCTAACTAAGAACACTTCACCAAGTGCAGATAAATAGGGATAAGGGCATTTCACCCAATATCCCTTTCCATGGAGGCTTGTAAGCCCTACCCAAAGAAGACTTCTATCTTGATATCAAGGAGGTATGATGGTGAGTAACTTCAGGGGGCGATTAACATCCCTTGCACCACACTAGAAAATCATTGAAAGGTCTTAATCTAGGATAGAACAAGCTTGCTAAGGAGTCCTTAATATACGCAAGGTATGTGAGGCCAGAACCATGAACAATAGTCCATTGAAGGGATGTGGCACCAAGCGATTAAGCAAGCCCCACTTAACCTTGTGTCCAGAATCACTCGGGGCCCTAAGGGTGTCCTAGTGATAATGCAACTAGATTGGGGAACAAGTTTCCTTATACCCCCTTTGATATACCTTGCCAGTACATGTGGTTGAGGTTGTCCCTTCGGGTGATGAAATCCCTAAGCAGGTCTCCTAAGAAGAAATTACCCCTTGCTTTTGATCACCCAAGATTGCACTAGGCATGAGGGGAGAGCATACCCAAAAAAGGTAAGCCCTTTAGGGTACACTTAAAAGAAAGAAAAGTTTGAAAGTATACTTTTGATCCCCAAGATCACCCTAAGGTGAGAGGGGAGAGCATATGTCTACAAGAAAACAAGACAAAGCAAATAAGATAAATTTCCTAGTACTCTAACTTTAGTGCAACTACAAATAGTGATAAAAGCACACCTTGACAAGTGAATCTGCACCAAAGAAGTTAGTAGTTTTAAAAATATGTCTTTGAAAAACATTTTTAGTACCTACAAGAATATGTTAGGTCCCTACAAAAACCTACAAACTTTGTCAGAAAAATGGCGGTAACACAAAGACAGAAAACATTGACAGAAAGATAGATAGCGCTAAACAAAAAGCAAATGATGCTAAAACAGACACCAATTGCACTAAAATAGAGAGAAAAAGTGCTAATAGACAAACAAGATGCATTACATGAAATACAAAATGGCACTAATCTAGGAGAAAATGGTACTAGTCTAGGAGAAAATGGTGGTAATCTAGAGACAGAGAGATGGGTGCTAACCTAGGGACAAATGACACTAATCTAGGGACAAATGACACTAATCTAGGGACAAATGACACTAATCTAGGGATAGATGATGCTAATCTACAAAACATAGAGAGTTAACAAAAAAATAGAAAGAGTAGTTGTCAGTCAGAAATGAAGGCACTAACAGAGTAGCAGATGGCACTAAAAAGACCAGAGTGCACTAATCTAACCTTCAACATCAAAATCTTCACAAAAATACTCACAACAATGTTAGATTCAGGGACTGGTGTCCCACCGGTCATGCTAAATCAAGATGAGGAAGAAATGAATACACAAACAACATGAAAGAGAATTAAATAAACAAGATTTATACCTTCACAAAGTCTTCAAATATTCTTCACTCCTTGATAAGGCACCTAAGTAGCTCCTAGCTTTACCCAAGTTGAAATAGTGTGTATGTGGTTTGCTCTTGTTCTTCAACACAATGTGGATGAGATAAGGATTTGGATATGGATTGGATAGAGATTTGGTTATGGATTTGGATAGAAATGAGATGAGAGATTCATGGTTAAAGATGAATGAGTTGAGATTGTGGCATTATGAGGATATGGAAGGCTTGAGATGAGGGAGATGGCTAAGAAGATTTTAGCATAGTGGTGATGCCAAAAGGATGAGATGAAAATGGCTTGGGTGAGGGTTGTATTTATAGGCATTTTTGGAAGTATTTGAAACCAACAGTGGAGATTCAAAGTTGAGGTCAATGGAAGAGATGAAGATATGAGATCAAGAGTGGAGATGTGATCAACAATATTTGATGACTCCCATTATTTGTGAATTTTAAATTCACATTGGGAAGGATGAGGAATGAATAAAAAATTTATTTCCATAGTAGAGTGTGAGGATGACTAGGACTTATCAATGAATTAAAAATTCATTTTTGTGGGGTATGGTGTGAATAAAATATTAAGATTTATTGGTGAGTGTGAGGACATATGACACATGTGTCTTTTTGGAAAACACGTGTGTGATCTCTTTGCATAAAAAAGAGCTCTAACATGAAAAGGTAAAGATAAGTTGGAAGTTTCATGTGACCCCTTTGAATAAAAAATTACTTTTTATTCAAAGGTGTGGGGATAAGGGTTAATGATGGTTTGACCATATTAATTATGTGTTTAACTTAATTAATATAGTTGTTGGAAATTAGTGAGGAGGCTAATCAAGGGTTAAAATTAACTAAATAATGATTTATTTAATTGATTTAGCTTTAGGGGTTACATAGGCTAGCATTAACTAATTAAATAATTAGTATTTATTCAATTAGGCTAGGTTTAGGTTATACGCTAGTGTAGATTAATTAAATAAGGATGTTTTATTTAATTAATCTAGATTAGGGCATGAAATAAATTAATCAAATAAATATTAGGATATTTATTTAATCAATTTGGAGGATGATGTTCTAAGGTATAGTAACAAATTAATTGAATTAATTCATTACAAGGGATGAATGAGATGAATGTTTAGGTGTAAATGGTTTAGGATAAATTAATTAAATAAATTGATTTGTATTTAATTAATTTGTAACTTAGGGTAAATTAGAGAGTGAGGATGCGGGGAAGTGGCTTGGCGGGGAAATTCATTTTTAGGGGTCTACACACCAGTCTTGTGCTTGGGAGCTTCATGATAATGTGTTGATTGCATTTGGAGCTTAGCATGGATTGATCATGGAGGTGCTCATGGACATGTGGAGACTTGGGTGAGGTTAGAGCTCTCTTGGCATTAGAGACATTTGTTGAGATGGTTACTCATTGGGGGTTTCAGCAAAAAGACCAAGGAGCCTAGTCCTAGATATGGACGTGAGTTCATTATGGACATAAAGGAGATTGTTCTTGGAGAGAGTCATTATGACTTAGTGTATCCTAGAGGAGTATGAACTCATTCTCACTCTTGGTTTACTCAATGGTTTATCATATAAGAGGTATTGCCTATTATTTAGATGCATTTTTTTATGCTTTATTTTTTCATGGTTATGCATCTTGAGCTATGGTTATTGGTTCTGGAGGATACATTTGAGGGATGTTGGCATAATTATCTCCTTGGTCATATGGTTTGATTTATGATCTATCCATTATGAGGATTTTAGGAGATGTTGATTGGGCTTATTCCTAGATTATGGGAATGGATATTTGAGTTTGATCTTCCTTGATTAGAGTGGCTTACATCCATGTTGGTTTTACATTCAATACATATTTCTCATTTGATCTATGATATTGAGTGGTTGGGTATTATTGATGCTTTTCATTTGGGGTTGTGAAGGAGATCATACTTGACATAATTTAGCACTTTGAGGTGTTGATAGAAGGACATGTTGTGATATGGTTTACATGTTTTCTCTCTTTGTCTTATGGTTTCTTCCTAGATGTTCATGTTCATATGATTTGGGAGAGTTATGGTGACATGTTGTGAGAGAGTATGTAGAATTTTATGTTGCATGTGTGTATCATTGTGATTGTTCTTGGTACTACATGGTATTGATCATTTGCCTCACCTTGGTTGAAGTTTTTATTGGTAGACTTTGTATGCCTTGATCTATTTTTAGATTTGAAATTACCCATGTAGTGGGAGTTCCTTGATGTGTATATTCTTCATTGACATGATTTATACATGGAGCTTGTGATTATAGTATATGGGTTAGATATGTTCTTGGCATGAGTTAACTGATGTTATTGATACCTATGAGGTATAAATGGTTGGATGTATTAGCATATGTTGTGGGTGATATTTCCATTCATGTGGGTTTTTACTTTTGACATCATCTTGGAGCCTTTTATATCACTTGGATTTTATGCTTTCGTTCTTTGGATTGGTACATAATCACCTTAGCATGTTCCTTTTCTTGAACCATAGGTGACGTGTTGGAGGATGAGAGGATTTCTTGCTTGAGATGGCAATTTTAATGCAGGTATCTTGATGGAGAATGAAAGCATGTTGGAGATTCAAGTGGTTTCATGTTTTCCTATGATGATGTATTTCATTGATTGACCCTTATGCAATGTATATAAAAAGTTAGAGAATGTTGGAAAAGGTGTGTTGTACACCTTGCATAAAAGGTATTAATTTAATTATATAAAATAAATATTTGTTTGTGGTGCATCTTAATTTATGTGTTTAGCCACATTAGATATTTATTGGGGTGCCAAATGTAAATGTTGTATGTAACATTGGGTTAGTTATTTTATGTGTGGGAGACATATAATAATTAATTGGGAAATTATTTAATATTGGACATAAAGTGAAAACATAGTTGCAAATATTAAATAAGGGGTCAATGGTTTTGTGTGTCTCATGTAGGAGCATCCCAAGTTGTAGAGCAATCTTGCATCAACCAAAAACATTTGCATTCTTTCTTTTCTTTTAGTTCAGTTCAGTCATTTGCAGTTTAAGCATTTCATACCACATTTCTCCACATCTTCATATCAAATCTCATGGAGAAAGACTTAGCATCTAGACAGTGTCATCTACATCATATCCAAATTTCAGGACATTTGGACTTATCTGCTATAACTTATCACTATCAGAAGATCATCAGTTTTCATAGAGCAGAGCATTCAAATAGTCAATTGAAGGAGAAGGTTTGTAGAGCACTTCTGTGACTTGCGAAGCTAAATGAAACATCATACATGGCACATAAGTATCAAATAGACCTTTCTTAAGGTCCACACTAAGTTTCATCCATTTGCAGAGCATTACTAGGAGTTGTAGGCTGACCTACCTGTTTCTACATGTTACACCCTTCTTTGGAGTTTGTAACCTTTTGTGGCCAATGCGGAGGATTTCATGAGCTTGGAGATGATATATAAAGACCTCTTAGATGTATTAGGAAGTTAGTAATAGTTCTTAAGTTTTGAAGTTATGTATATTTGATAGTTAGATTCTTTTTGGGAAGGCACCTCGATGCCATATCTTGCATATCTGTTGTAACCTGGAAAGTAGGTCTGTGAGCCCTTCGATTGTAGCCCACATGTTTCTGGCATTTGATCATTGTAATTATTTGATATTATGAGCATATGAATCTTCCATTGCATTCTATGATTGTGTTGTTTCCATTGTGTTTACTGTAGCTACACATGGTTTGGACAGTTCATTGTATGAACCCTTCGACCGTGACTGCACTAAGTGGTATTAGAGCCAAGTTTTGAATCCTTTGGGAAGTGAAGGCATTCCATAAGATATTGTTGTGAACAAATCACTAAGTTGAGGTAGTCTACTTGCATTTGTCAACAGCGTGCCAAATTTGAGGCAGTTGCTACCTTGTAGTCAGATCACCAAATTGAGCCAGTTGTACCGGATGCTAGGATAAGATGTCACCAAGGAGGATGCTTGCTATGGCCAATGTTGCTAGAATAATGGAAGAGATGATCGAGATGATGAGGACATGAAGGTTAGATTAGATTCTATAGAAGAAGATAGAAGAAGAGGACTAAACCCTAGATATGATGTTGAAAGTGATGATGAAGAATTTCAATCTGTTGATCAAAATGAAGAAGCCCTAGAAGAAGAAGAATTAGATCAAATGAAAATGTTGAAATCTATTTCAAAGATTGGTAAGAGACCTAGAGTGGATGTGTCAAACTATACTAGGAATTTGAATCCAAAGGAATTGATTAATTGGATAAATGATATGGAAGAAAACTTTGAAAATGAGGAAATTGAAGATCCAGAGAGAGTGAGATTTACAAAAACTAAGTTGGAAGGACAAGCTGCTATTTCATGGAAATTTCCGTTTAGTTGGACAGAAATCTAGGAGAGAAAAAGAAAAGATCATAAAATGGTATAGAATGGTGACAAAGTTGAAGAATTAGTTAATACCTGCTAACTATGAGTTGGAACTATTGAAAAGACTGCAAAACTTGAGGCAAAAGGAGAAATTTGTGAATGAGTACACTGAGGAATTTCATAAGATGATTATAAGGACTAGACATACTGGAGCAAGCAAGGAGAAAGTTGAAAGATACATAAATAGATTGAGGATGAACATTCAAGAAGAACTAAGTCTAGTAAGGATGACAACAATAGAAGAAGCATATCATTTTGCATTGAAATTTGAGGACAAGTTGAATAAGAAGCATGAGCAAAGGTAGAAAGGTAGAGGAGGTAAATTTCAAAGAGCTAGAACATATTCTTGAGTAGAAAGATCTTATGTGAAGAAGAACAAAGAAAGTAGCCCATACCAGAAGGAAGACAGAGATAGCAATTCATACCGAAGAGATGATAGAAATTTCTACCACAAAGGACACCATAATTCTTACTGCAATGAAGGATATAGAAGAGAAGAAATAGGGTTTGATAAGAGAACATTCAGAGGAACTTGTCTCAAGTGTGGAGGTAAAGGACATAGAGCATTTGAAAGGGAAGAACGAGCAAGAAAATAGAGAATAGTGCAAGAGTAGCATATGCGGAGGAAGAACCTATTGCATCACCTAGTTTAGTTGGAAAGCTAGAGAAAGGAGAATCATTAGTCATGAGGAGAGCACTATTTCAAGTAGAGACAACTAAGGAACCACTAAAGAGGAAAATTTTGTTCTGGACTAGATGCAAATCAAGAGGTAAATGTTGTAAAGTGATCATTGATAGTGGCAGTACTGATAATTGGGTTAATGAGGAGATGGTGATTAAGATGAACCTGGAGAGATTGGAACACCCTAAGCCCTACAAGATAGCATGGATTGAAGATTAACATAAGGTACTGGTGAGTGATCAATGTTTGGTGAAATTTCATATAGGATCTTATAATGATAAAGTATTGTGTGATATTATGCCGATGGATGTATGTCATATATTGTTGGGTAGACCATGACAGTATGATAGAAAGACTATACATGATGGGAGAAAGAATAATTATACTATAAAATCAAATGGGAAGACACATATGTTGATACCTTTGGAAGATGAGCCTAAGATTGAAGTATGTGGGAATGCTAGAATCTGTTTGGTTGATGGAAGGAAATTTATGGATGGATTGAGACATGATAATATGTGTTTTTCTTTGATTCCTAAGAAGTGTAGAGACTATTACATGAAAAGAAGAACCACAGCCAGAAGAGATAACTAAATTGTTGACAGAGTATGAAGACATCATATCAGATAATGTACCTAAAGGATTCCCACCAATCTAGAGTATCAGTCATCATATGTATCCTATACCTAGAGCTAGTTTTCCTAACAAAGAAGCACACCAGATGACACTAGTAGAGAATGCGGAGTTGAATAGACAGATACAATTATTTTTAAGGAATGGATTGATCAGAGAAAGTTTAAGCCCATGTATAGTACCTGTAGTGCTAGCACTGAAGAAAGATTAATAATGGAGGATGTGTATAGACTCTAGAGCAATCAATAAGATTACAGTTAAGTATAGATTTCCATTTCCAAGGATGGATGACATGATGGACTATTTGAGTTGAGCAAAGTATTTCACAAAGATAGACTTGAAGAGTGGATACCATCATATCAGGATCAGAGAAGTAGATGAATGGAAGAATGTATTTGAGATAAATGAGAGATTTTATGAATGGTTAGTAATGCCTTTTGGATTGACTAATGCACTACGTACTTTCATGAGATTGATGAACAAGGTCTTCAATAAATTCTTGGGTAAGTTTGTTATTGTATACTTGGATGATATTTTGATTTTTAGTAAGACAAAAGAAGAACATTTGTGGCATATTAGACAAGTATTGCAAAGGTTGAGAGAAGAGAAGTTGCTGATAAACATCATGAAATGTAGTTTCATGAAGGAAGAGTTGGTGTATTTAGGATTTGTGATTTCTATGGAAGGATTGAAGATGGACCCTAGGAAGGTTAGAGAAATTATTGAGTGGCCAACACCAGAGAGCATTGGAGAGGTAAGATTATTTCATGGATTAGCAAGTTTCTATCAGAAGTTCATCAGAAATTTTAGTTCAGTATGCACACCAATGAAAGAGACAATGAGAGGTGAAAGAAAGGACTTTAAGTGGACATCAGGAGAAAATAAAAGTTTTGAATTGTGGAAGCAAAAAGTGGCAGAGAAAATGTCAACATTACCATATTTTAACAATGTATTTCAAGTAGATTGTGATGCTAGTGAAAATGCAATAGGAGTGGTGTTAAGTCAAGAAGGTAGACCAGTAGTATATTTTAGTGAGAAGTTGAATGATGTAAGGAGAAGATATTCAATTTATGATTAGGAGTTCTACACCATAATTCAAGCTTTGATGAAGTGGAGACATTATTTGTTGCATAAGGAATTTCTGTTGTATACAAATCATCAAGCTTTACAATATTTGAATAGTCAAGGAAAGTTGAATCAGAGACATATGAGATGGGTAGAGTTCATGGAGATTTACACATTTGTATTAAAGCATAGGAGTGGGAAGTCAAAAAAAGTTGCAGATACATTGAACAGAAGAAGGAATTTGTTGACATAGATGAGAATAGAAGTATTAGGCTTTGAGGAACTGAAGCATATGTATGAAGAGGATCTTGAGTTTGCAGAACCATGGAAAGCATGTAAGAAACCTATTGTGATAGACAAAAGTAAGTGGTTTGATTATTTCATTTAGGAGGATATGTTGTTCAAATGAAATCAATTGTGTATACCTAGAAGTTCAATGAGAGATAATTTGATAAAGGAGTAACATAGTGGTGGATTGGCAAGACATTTTGGGATCGATAAGACAGTGGCTTTGGTAAGTGAATATTACTTTTGGAATTAGATATATAAGGATTTAAGGAAGTTTGTGTAGAGTTGTAGAGTATGTCAAGTTGCAAAAGGGAGTAGTCAGAATACTAGTTTGTACAAATCTTTGACAGTACCAGAGAGACCTTGGGAAGACATAAGCATGCATTTCATATTAGGATTGTTGAAGACATGGAGGGGACATGATTCTATATTTGTAGTGGTGGATAGATTTTCAAAGTTGTCACATTTCATACCTTGTAAGAAGACAAATGATGTAGTGCATGTTGCTGACCTATTTTTCATGGAGATTGTGAGATTGCATGGATTACCTAAGAGCATAATTTCGGATAGAGATACAAGATTCAATGGATACTTTTGGAGGACATTGTGAAAGAAGATGAAAATATACCTAAAGTTTAGTTCAACATTTCATCCACAGACAGATGGACAAACATAAGTTGTAAAAAGGAGTTTGGGTAACTTGTTGAGATGTTTAGTAGGAGACAAGGCAGGAAATTGGGGTCTAATTCTACTGCAAGTAGAGTTTGCATACAATAATTCAGTGAATAGGAGTATAGGGAAGACACCATTTGAGATTGTGACTGGAGTGAAACCTAGAGGAGTTACAGAGTTAAGAGATATCAGTATGGAGAATAAGAGAAGTTCAGAGGAAGAAGAATTTGCAAAATATTGGTGACTCTACATAATGAGGTTAGAAAACATTTGGAGGAGATGAGTACTAAGTATAAGGAGCAAGCAGATGAGAAGAGGAGACACAAAGAATTTTAAGTTGGTGATGAAGTAATGGTATATCTGAGAAAAGAGAGATTTCCAATGGGGACATACAACAAGCTAAACATGAAGAAGTTTGGACCATGTAAGATTCTTATGAAGTTTCATTGAGGAAATGCATATGAAGTAGAGCTATTGGAAACATTGGGTATATCACCTATATTCAAAGTAGAAGACTTATATTCGTATCATGTGGGAGAATCAAGTGACATCATTGAAGAAGGTTTGAAGAATCAGTTACCACATCAACAACTAGATCTGATAGAGGACATCTTGGTTAGCAAAATTGGATGCAATACCAGAGGCAAGCATTACAATGAATATTTGGTAAAGTAGAAAGGCAAAGAGGAAGAAGATTTAGCATGGATATCTTAGGTTGAGGTGGACCACCTTGGATTTCCTCTAGCCCCAATAAAGTGAGGGACTCACTTTATCAAAAACCTCGGGTGTCTGATAGAGGAGCATCCTAGGTTATAGAGCAATATTGCATCAACCAAAAACATTTGCATTCTTTATTTTCTTCTAGTTTAGTTCAGTCATTTGTAGTTTAAGAATTTTGTACCACATTTCACCACATCTTCATATCAAAGATCATAGAGTAGGACTTAGCATCTAGACAATGTCATCTACATCATATCCAAATTTTAAGACATTTGGACTTGTCTGCTAAAAGTTATCGCTATCATAAGATCATTAGTTTTCATAGAGTAGAACATTCAGACAGTCAGTTGAAGGAGAAGGTTTACGAAGTACTTCCATGACTTGTAGAGCCAAATGAAATTGTTGATGCTTAAATTTGTAGGTCAAACACTAACATGGGAAATCTTAAGAATGTGAGACATGACTCTTAAGACAACCTCTAGATTTTCAAGAAGTTGGTTCTTCTCTATGGGGTTTGTTGTAAAGGGAAGAAAAAACAAGATTACAAATGAAATATTCTAATCTGCTAAGGTGATGAACTAGATTTATGTTAAGACCTAGATTAACAACACAGTGATTTAACTTGTAAGATTTCTGACGCAGTTAAAAAGCCTTAAGCATGATTAACCATAACAGAATATTATATCCGATTTATCAAAGGAAAAATTTAGAAAGCAAAGAACATGATTCAGAAAAACATTGTAAAATGCACAGAACAACACCCTCTTTTCATTAATGATCAATAGACTACAATATATAAGGCAAAGATTGCACAGATCTAAAATACTCAATATCCTTGAGAGGCACTTATTAAGGAAAAAATATCTTTCAAATCTAGTATCCAAAAACTCTCTGATATCTTCTATTTCTTGTCTCTATATATCTTCTTTCCAACCAGACTCTATTTATGTTGTAACTGTGAAGCTCAAAAACCTCTATAAGACTGTTAGGATTCTAACCACCTCACAACCTACAAGTCCAGTTAGCTGTTGTGATCATCCTATTGACCCACATGCCCAGAATCCTTGCAGAATCTTAAACTTTAGTTCATCCATGTCATTGTAACTAATTCCACATACTCAAAAATTCACTCTCCTTCTCCCTAAGATGAACGTTGTAACTCCAGCCAAATAGATAGTCATTCGGTTAGGGTTTCCTCTTGCAAAACCATTGAGATAGATGGTAACTTCCATGAGTCTCTTTTAAGCTAAAAAATGGGATACGTGGCAGCTGCGCACTCAATGCAGAAAGACCTTTCCAAAATTCCTTTCAAATGCTCGTGGTGCCAACAATTGTCATTATCGGCGCTCTCTTCATACCTTAATAGTATCATGTCCCACTTAAACATACGACATGTTTCACAACATTTATCTTTTCTAAAAGTAGGGTAGGTATGGGGTTTCCAGACCCCTGTACCACATCATACCCTTGTGGAAGTAGAGGGTAGAGGCTATCTGCCCCGCACTAGTCAGTTTATGGTATCACCAACAAGTACCGACCTGGCAGGGCCTTAGGCTCGTCGGTCCAGACTGCCTGGTCGAGTAGGCCAACCTAGCTGGATACCTAGCTAGCGAACCTAGCCAAATAAAGAAGTTTGCATGTAGTGGGATGTCTCTAAACCTAAAAATTTATTAAATCCACTTTAAATATAGTTTCAGGTTCATTTGAAGAATGTTTAAAATATGCAGAAATTAAACAGAACCTATAAAATTTGAAATCTACCGCATATGCCTATGGTAGCTCAATGTCAATAGTACACTGCCATGACATGTCACCACCCAGTCACTGCCATGTCATGCTGACATCATCCATACGGGCGTTGATGTCAGCAGTACGGATAGGGTCCACTAGGGCCCTTTTTTAGCCCTTGGAGTGCCTTTTCTTCTCGGGGGCATAACTTTTGCCCACGATATCAAAAATTTGAGTTCTTATAGGCATTAGAAAGGCTTCTCTAAGAAAAACATAATAGTATAGTTTTTTTCATCAGATTTTTCTATTTGTGTTAGAATTTGGTGCCTAAATCTAGACATTACTCTTGGACAGTTTTATTCTTGTAACTGTTTTCATACAAAATGGGATTTTTTATTTTAGATAGGCATTGGAGAGCTCTTGCCATGTACTATAGTTTGGATAATGCATATTTTCAGTTTGGTATGTAGAGAGAGATTTGTACTTGTTTGAGCACTTGTGGGAACCTGAGATTTAGGTTGTTATTATGAGAGCATTCGGATGGATTTTTGGGCACAAACTAGTGGGAGGGCATGTTGTCATGAGACCATCATCATGGTATAGCAGGTTTTCATATTTAGTACTTCTAGTTATAGGTTTATAGGTTTTTTTAGAGTTTGGACTTTGAAAGAGATACATACACATGTTGTCTTCTAGTTTGAGGACATGATTGATACACATGTGAGACTAGGAGTCTCATTTCACTGGGAGTTGAGTATATTTACAATGATGATGATGATTATGTTGTCATGGATATGCAAGTACATTTTAATCATTGGCATGACATGATCATATATGTGGTTTACATGTATGGGTTATGATGTTTGATTCATGATTACAGGTGGTGGTGTGGTGTAGTTTTAAGAGGTTGTTCTTATCTCCTAGATGCTTGATTAGTTCCTTGACTATGGTTACTTGTTTGTGGACTTATTTTAGAAATCAGATCTAAAGTTGATTTGGTATTTGAGTCTTGAAGTCTACAAGTTATCTTCTTTGATATCTCAGCTTGCATGTTACTAATGTGATGATGAGTTTGCATGTTTCATTGGTTTGGGGTCTTTGAGTTATGTAGTCAACTACCCCTTATCTATAATGGGATGACTCGGATGTGGACTATATATCCATGGGATTGATTTAGTGTTTATGCAGACTTTGTTAGTTGGCCTTGTTTGTGGTCATTTGTACATTAGTATGTTGGATTTAGATGAGAGGATGGATGATTAGAGTGCATGGATAGTCAGTTATTGGTACTTGTAGCATGTTTATTATGATGTCATGGATATCTTGGATACATGGTTTTATGTGAGATTTTGACAATGATGGTTCTATCTTCTTGGTTTAGATCATTGTTCTACTCTACCTTTTGGGAGTTGTTGATGTTATAGTAGGATTCCTTGATTGTGTTTGTGACATGGATGATATTCATTTAGGAGATGGTTATCTTCATGTGATTAGAGATGTTGATCCTTGGTTTAGAGGTGTGTGGTATTGTGTCTTGAAAGACTCTTGAATCTAGATTAGAGTGTTGGCATGATACAAGTTCTCTTGAGACTAGGATGTGTGCATTAGTGCATGTGATCTCTTAGGAGGAGATGTTAGATCATGATTTCATGATTGAGTTCCTATTTCTGTGGTTGAAGCTTTGATATTGTACATTGTAAAGATGAGGAAGAGATGAATACACAAATAACATGAAAGAGACTCAAATAAACAAGATTTATATCTTCACAAATTCTTCAAGTCTTCTTCACTCCTTGATAATGTGGAAGAGCTTGCACCTAAGTAGCTCCTAGCTTTACCCAAGTTGAAATAGTGTGTATGTGGATTGCTCTTGTTCTTTGACACAATGTGGATGAGATAAGGATTTAACTATGAATTGGATAGAGATTTGGTTATGGATTTGGATAGAAATGAGATGATCAAGATTGATGGTTAAAGAAGAATGAGTTGAGATTTTGGCATTATGAAGATATGAAAGACTTGAGATGAGTGAGATGGCTAAGAAAATTTTCACATAGTGGTGATGCCAAAAGGACAAGATGAAAATGGCTTGGGTGAGGGTTGTATTTAAAGGCATTTTTGGAGGGATTTGATTCCAATGGTGGATATTCAAAGTTGAGATCACTGGTGGAGATGAAGAGATGAGATCAAGGGTGGATATGTGATCAACAATAATGGATGGCTCCCATTAAATTATGAATTTTAAATTTACATTGGGAAGGATGACGAATGAATAAAAAATTCATTTCCATAGGAGAGTGTGAGGATGATAAGGACTTGCCAATGAATTAAAAATTCATTTATGTGGGGTATGGTGTGAATAAAAAATTAAGTTTTATTCGTGAGTGTGAGGACATGTGACACATGTGTCTTTTTGAAGAACACATGCGAGCTCTTTGCCTAAAAAAGAGCTCTAACTTGAAAAGGGAAAGATGAGTTGGAAGGGTCATGTAACCCCTTTGAATAAAAAAATACTTTTTATTCAAAGTGTGTCGGGATAAGGGTTAATGATGGTTTGACCATCTTAATTAAGTGCTTAACTTGTTTAGTATGGCTGTTGGAAATTAGTGAGGAGGCTAATTAGGGGTTAAAATTAACTAAACAATGATTTATTTAATTAATTTAGGTTTAGGGGTTATGTAGTCTAGGGTGGCTAATTAAATAATTAGTATTTATTTAATTAGGCTATGTTAAGGTTATAGTTAGGGTAGATTAATTAAATAAGCATGTTTTATTTAATTAATCTAGATTAGGGGATGATGGAAATTAATAAAATAAATATTAGGATATTTATTTAATCAATTTGGAGGATGATGTTCTAAGGTATAGTAACAAATTAATTCATTACAAGGGATTAATAAGATGAATGGTTAAGGGTAAATGGTTTAGGATAACTTAATTAAATAAATTAATTTTATTTAATTAATTGGTAAAAGGTAAATTAGTTATGTGAGGATGCAGGAAAGTGGCTTGTGGGGGCAAGTCATTATCAAGTGTCTACATTTTGCTCCTCTTTGAAATGATGTTGCGACTAAGTAACATTATTTCAAAGAAATTTAAAATATAGTGTTGGATTGAATAGAAAAGAACTTTGGTTTAGAAGAATGGGATTAGGTTTAGGGATGATGTTAAGGGTGATGACGGTATGGGTGATGCCCCCTTGAGAGGGCAGGTAGGTTACAAGAACACAGGTGCGCTCTTGAAATGGACGAACATGTTGATAAAGGGGATGGAGGATAAGGGGGTGTGATGATAAAGGTTGTGGGTAGGTGATGATAAGTTAATTTTGGATATTGGATAGATTGGAGATGGATGATTACTGTGTTTATATGATTTAGAGCAATCCTAGGTTTGTTATAGCAAAGAGGATATTTTCACCAAGGTATAGAAAACTAGGGTGATTATGTATATCCATCATTTGCATGGACTAGACATGCAGACAAGAGGGTGATCCCATGCATGCCCAAGATAGTACAATCTTGTCTAGATGAGGGAAGGGGACTCATAGTATAAGTCCTTAGTACACAATAGGTATGAGGAACCTTAGATGAAAAAGGAGATCAATATGCTTGAAACAACCTTACAATTCACAAGATATGAATATTAATTTGGAGTAATGAGACCAACCCACAAGCATAGCATACAAAAGTAATAACTATGTCCCATTCTAGATATTTCGCCACATACCATGACATAGTGAGATCAAGGTAGTTTTGAAATGATCTTTGAATAGGACAAAAGATAAAAATGAAGAACCAAAAGACGAATGAACTAAAAAACAACCATTGTATCTCTTTCCAAGATGGGTGATGATTTGATGATAGATTCTTCCTATTGTAGGAATGATATATCCATTAAGGCAAGAGTATATGGATGATTAGGATAATTCAAAGGATGGGCTCAAGAAATAGGTTATATGTTGTGGTTGATGTTGAGTTTACAGTTGATGATTATTGATAAGGGGATGATGCTTTGATAGCTATACAATGATTTGGATATTTTTGGATGTTTTTTATTTTATTTTTGGATTTTGAATGTTTTAGATAGGGTATGGTTTTATTATGGGATGACATTGGATTAAATTTAGATAGGCTTTGCACTAGATACCATTGAAAAAGGAATACCAAGTCTAGAGGTGAAGGTGATGGGGTTGGATAGGGAGATTGGCGATGAAAGATGATGGATATGAGATTCATGATAGATGGATGGAATATGGGGATGAAGGATAGGATGGAGATGCATGATAGATAGATGGAGGGGTTAAGGATGATCTCCAAATACTAAAATTACATACGAATCATATGTCCCATTCTAGGTATGATTCTTAGGATTTTGTATGATGGGCTCATGCTTAGAAGGGATGGACTTTGTAGTAGATGGATGAGTCAATGGTATGCTTGGAAAGGGATGTATGTCGAGAGGTGTTCATAGCATGTTTTTGATATTCTACCCCTATCTTTGTTAAGATCTAAGGAGGAAAATATAGTAGATAGGATGGAGGAGAGATGATAGGTTAGATATGAAGATGGTTGATAAGAATGTAATAGGATAATGATACATAATGGATAAGATATGCCAAAGGATATTATGGATGTGGATGAAGGATGTGATTTTTCCCCCAAGTATGGGATACAAAGGAATAGAAGGAAGATTACACATGATGCCCATAATGGGTTTTCATCATCATACTTGCCCAAGGTGCCACAAGGAGTGGCTTTCACCATTGGACGAATTTTTTCTATTTACTTATTTCCTTTTTTATTGATTTTTTGAGTTTTTTAATTTTTTTTGTGCTTTTTTTATGGAATGTGGACTCTAGTGTCTATTTCCATAGCAAGGAGAGATAGTTGTCAAGCATGGAAGGTGAAATAACATTATGTCCACGGATGTTGGTAGATAGGAGAAGATGGAATGGATGGTGGATAATGGATTATGATGTGGAGTATACGGATTATGATAGTGATTATGTGGATTATGATGGATGGAGGATGATGGATTATGATGTTAATTATGGATGGATGGAGGATGATAGATTATGATGTGGATTATGGATGGATGGAGGATGATGGATTATGATGTGGATTATGCAAAAGCATGGACCATAGGGATGTGATGAGGGAGATATGTAGGATAGGGAATGTAAGATGGGAGGATGGGGGTGTGTGGGAATCCCATGGGGTGGAGGGGAACTATGACCAATAGGTGCACAAACCATGATGTATTTTGAAGCTTATATTTTGGATGTGGGGTGCGGAGTAATGGGGATCGGGATAGGGGATTTTTTAATGGTCGATTTGGGGTTTTAGGGACCCAAATGGACTTAGGAATTGTGGGATTTTTAGATGGGGAGTGGGATGTTTGGGATTTTTGGGTTTTGGATTGAGATGTGGATGCCTCATTTGGATTACTTACTTTTTTCTTGGGGACCCACACCATTTTGGTTTTTTCTTTTTATTTTGATGGTGTGGGTGTTGATAGCCTTTTGGATTTTTCATTTTGCTTAGATGGTATAGCCTCTTGAGGCTTTTGTGCTTTATGTAAGGAGGCATCACAATTTTTTCTTTTAAAATCTATGGGGTTTGCAATAGCTTCAATTTTGGATGATTTGTGCTTTTGTTGGTCTTGATTTGGGATTTTAGGGGATGAGGATTTATGGGATGAGGATTTAAGGATTGGAGTTGGAAGGATGGGAGGATAAGGGGATTTGAGGCTAGTGGTGTTGGGATTTGGGAGGAGTGGGGGTAAATTTGATGGGGGGTATGTATGGTCACTTACTTATGTAGATGATATGACAATGGAGGAGGGATGGCGACTTATGATTTGGAGGTGTGATCTAGGATGCACCGAGTTTGGGATTGCAGGAATAGATTGTAGAGGGTGTGTGGGTGTTACCAACATGTTTAGATTATTTTCCTTGGGATGTATAGCCAGGGCCATGCGAGGATGGATGGAATGTGGTGTGGATGGGCTCTAAGATACCTTTTTCATGAAGTCCTAAACCTTTTCATTGATAGTTCATGTTTTGGAGCATGCAACATACAATGTGATGTTTGGCGCTTTGGAAACAATATGCATGTACATTATTTGTTGGGGAAGGATATGTGGTGGATGGAAGTTTTTTTCCTCCTACAAGGGAGCCACCATGGATGAGGGTGTTTGTTCCAAGTAGATAAGAGGATGCATTTGTAATGGGATTGGTAGATGGTGGTAGAGGATAAATGGGGGATGTTGTGGTAGGGGTGATAGGGTTGGTGTGGAGAAGTTGATCACTCAATGGGAGGAGATTATGTTAGTAGGTGGTGACTGATCAAGAAAGTATTGTACACTAGCCATGTATCCTTGCTGGGGTTCGAGGGCGCAGCCCCCAAGAAATTTTTTTTAGAGCCGACATAAAAAATCCTATTTTTGTGACTAACATAAGAAAACCCTATTTTTTGTAACTGACAAAAAGGCTTGATAAAAAATGGCTAAGGGTTAGGGTTTTGATATATTGTATTGTAGCATTTGCAATGGTATTGAGTTGCAGGGATTGCTGGTTGTAATCAATTTGATTTACTGGATAATAATATTGGACTCTCTGTTTGGTGGATGTAGCCCGAGTTTGGGTGAACCACGTTAAAACTTGTCTCTCGCTGTTATTAATTATGTGTATTTCCATTTCTTTATTTAATCTTTATTTGCATTTAATTGATATCTTCTGCCGACTAACCCTAACAAGTGGTATCAGAGCGGGTTGTGTTCGATTATCATCTACAGGAAAGTCTCACTGTTGAGTGGGAGCAATGGCAGATGAGGGTAAATTGAAGGTCGATAAATTCAATGGGCAGAACTATCAGTTATGGAAGATGTAGATAGAGGATTACCTCTATCAAAAGGATTTATGGATGCTGTTGGAAGGAGTATCCAAGAAATTGGCAACAATGTCTGATGAGGATTATAATCTTCTTGACAGAAAGGCATTGGGAACCATTCAGTTGTGCTTGGCACCATCGGTGGCATTCAATATAATAGAAGTGAAGACAATAGATGGTCTAATGAAAGCTTTGGCTAAATTGTATGAAAAACCTTCAGCCTCAAATAAGGTATTTCTCATGAAGCATTTGTTTAATTTGAAAATGGTTGAAGGTGGATCTGTGACAGGTCATTTAAATAAATTTAATATGATTGTTAGTTAATTGACTTCTTTAAATATAAAATTTGATGAAGAAGTTAGAGCTCTCTTGATATTATGTTCATTACCTAAAAGCTGGGATAGTTTGGTAATGGCAGTTAGTAACTCTGTTTCTGGTTCAAATACCTTGAAATCTGATGATGTTATTGGTGTTATTCTAAGTGAGAAAATTCATAAGAAAAGCTTAGGTGGATCCACATCAGGTAGTGTTTTGAATGCAGAGAGTAGGGGTAGATCAAAGGATAGAGGAAAAGGTTTTGGAGGTCATGGGAAGTCACGAGGAAAATCAAAGGACAAAAGATCCCAAACTAGAGGACAAAAGGATTGCTGGTACTATGGGAAACTAGGTCATTTGAAGAAAGATTGCTGGTCTCAGAAAAATAAAGAAGGAGACAAACAAGAAGGCAATAAGGAGGCAAATGTGGTAAGCAATAAATCTGAAGATGATGCTTTGATTCTTTCCCTAGATAATGCTGATGAATCATGGGTTTTAGATTCAGGGGCCTCATTTCATGCTACACCCCATAGAAGTTATTTTCTTGATTATGTCCAAGGGGATTTTGGGCTGGTTTATTTGGGAGATACGAACCCTATCAGATTGTTGGAAAGGGAAGAATCAAGATTCAGTTGTAGAATGGGAATCATTGGCTACTACAAGAGGTAAGGCATGTTCCAAGGCTCAATAGGAATTTAATTTCAGTAGGGCAGCTAACTGAACAAGGTTGCACTGTTACATTTACTAATA
Source organism: Cunninghamia lanceolata (assembly GCA_027924645.1). Taxonomy (NCBI): domain Eukaryota; kingdom Viridiplantae; phylum Streptophyta; class Pinopsida; order Cupressales; family Cupressaceae; genus Cunninghamia; species Cunninghamia lanceolata. Next base: position 3,220,513 of record BSBN01000396.1, on the reverse strand, counting down.
AAAATTGGAAGGTTTTAAAAGGTGTCTTAGTAGTAGCAAAAGGTGTGAAGTAGGCACCTTATATCTTTGTACAGGTCATACTATTCCTTCTACTTTAGTTGTTATAGAGAAAAAACAAATAGGTTCAGGAACAATTGCTGTAGGTTTGCAGGAAGAGACTGGAAAAGTTGCTACAGGTTCTAAGACAACACTATGGCATAACAGACTTGGGCATATGAGTGAAAAAGGTATGAAGGTACTTCATTCTAAGAAAGTTTTACCAGGTCTGAAATGTATTAATATGGATTTCTGTGAAAGTTGTGTGTATGGAAAGCAAAAGAGAGTCAATTTTCTCAGAGATGGGAAGCAAAAGGAAAATAAAAAGTTGGAGCTTGTGCATACAAATGTATGGGGACCAGCTCAGGTATCTTCTCTCAGTGGCTCTCAATATTATGTTACATTCATAGATGATGCAACTAGGAAGGTCTAGATTTATTTCCTTAGATAGAAGTCTGATGTATTTGAAACATTTAAGAAATGGAGAAGCTTGGTTGAGAATGAGACGGGTAAAAGATTAAAATGTCTTAGATCTGATAATGGCGGTGAGTATTGTAGCAAAGAATTTGAAGATTATTGTTCCTTTAATGGAATTCATAGGCAGAAAATGGTTCCAGGGACTCCACAGGAAAATGGAGTGGCTGAACGCATGAATAGGACAATAATGGAGCGTGCAAGGACCATAAGATTGCATGCTGGGTTGCCTTTAAACATGTGGGCAGAGGCTGTCAACACTACTGTATATTTAATTAATAGAGGTCCTTCGGTTCCTTTGGGCTGTGGTATTCCAGAGGAAGTATGGATAGGTAAGAAGGTGAGTTATTCTTTTCTGAAAACCTTCGGCTGTGAAGCATTTGCACATATAGATTCTAAAAATAGAACCAAGCTGAATGCAAAATCAAAAAAATGTACCTTCGTTGGATATGGCATTGATGAATTTGGTTATAGGCTTTGGGATTTTGAAAATTAGAAAATTGTGAGAAGCAGGGATGTCATATTCAATGAGAAAGTGTTGTACAAAGATCAGTTGCAGCAGCATGTGAAGAAAACAAAAGATTATGTGGTGCTAGATGATACTCCAAATAGTGATGTTCTAGTAGTTCCTCATGCTCTGCAACAGCAACCAGAAATACCACAAACTCCAGTAAATGTTAGACAGTCAACAAGGCTAAGTAGACCTTCTGAAAGGTTTTCTCCCTCTTTGTATTCTATTTTGTTAACAGATGCTAGTGAACCAGAAGAGTATGATGAAGCTATGTAGGTGGATACATAGGTTCAGTGGGAGCTTGCTATGAAAGAAGAAATGGACTCCTTACTGAAAAATCAGACTTGGCAATTATGTAAGTTACCTGCAGGTAAAAAGGCTTTACCAAACAAATGGGTTTACAGGCTGAAAGAGAAAGATGGAGGTAAGAAAAGATTTAAGGCCAGGTTAGTTGTAAAAGGATTTACATAGAAACAGGGCATTGATTTTGATGAGATATTTTCTCCGGTTGTCAAGATGACTTCTATTCATACTGTTTTAAGTATTGTGGCTGCTGAAGATTTGCATTTGGAACAGCTAGATGTGAAAACTACCTTTCTTGATGGTGATCTGGAGGAGGAGATATACATGGCACAACCACAGGGATTTGAGATCAAAGGTAAGGAGAAACAAGTGTGCAGATTGAAGAAGAGTTTGTATGGCCTGAAATAAGCACCTCGGCAATGGTATTAGAAATTTGACAGTTTTATGGCTGAGCAAGGCTACAGCAGGTGTAATTCTGAACATTGTGTTTATTTTAAGATGTTGGATAATGATAGCTACATTATTTTATGCTTATATGTTGATGACATGCTTGTAGCTAGGTCTAACATGGATCACATCAGAGAGTTAAAACATCAGTTAGCATAGTCATTTAATATGAAGGATTTGGGGGTAGCAAAACAAATCCTTGGTATGAAAATTTATAGAGATAGGAAGAACAAAAAATTGACTCTATCTCAGGCTACTTATGTTGAAAAGGTGTTGCAGAGATTCCATATGGAGAATGCAAAAGCTGTCAACACACCTTTGCCTAGTCATTTGAAATTGACTAAGGAGATGTGTCCAAAGACACAAGAGGAGGAAGAAAAAATGTCTAAGGTACCATATGCTTCAGCTGTAGGAAGTTTAATGTATGCCATGGTATGCACGAGACCAGATATTGCACATGCTATTGGAGTCGTTAGCAGGTATATGAGTCATCCTGGATTTGAGCATTGGAATGCGGTAAAATGGATTCTCAAATATTTGAGAGGTACATCTAATAAACACTTATGTTTTGGGGGTTTAATACTAATTTAGCAGGTTATGTAGACTCAGATTTGGCAGGGGATATTGATACCAGGAGGAGTACTACAGGTTATGTCTTTACTATAGGTGGAACAACGGTGAGTTAGATTTCCAGGTTGCAAAAGGTGGTTGCTTTATCCACCACAGAGGCAGAATATGTAGCTGTAATAGAGGCAAGCAAGGAGATGATATGGCTGTAATCTTTCATGGAAGAATTGGGTAAACAATAGGCTAACAGTTCTTTGTATACAGACAGTTAGAGTGTCATACATCTTGCAAAGAATTTTGCTTTGCATTCAAAGACCAAACACATACAGTTGAGGTATCACTTCATTCGGTCGGTGTTGGATAATGGACAGTTAAGGCTGGAAAAGATACATACAGATGCAGATCCAGTGGATATGTTTACAATGGCAGTGATAAGGGAGAAGCTGAGCTCATCTTCAGCTTCGGTTGGTCTTGTAGACTGAAAACCATAAAAATAGAACAGTAGAGTCCAGGGTGCTTATTTCTAGTGGGAGCTGCATGCACAGTGGTGTCGTCTAGGATCAGTCTCCAAGTGAGAGATTGTTTGGTGTGGAGCCTGATTAGTCTCCAAGTGGGAGATTGTTGGTAGGTGGTGACTAATCAGGAAAGTACTGTACACTAGCCATGTATCCTCGCCGGGGTTTGGGGGCACAGCCCCCGAGAAATTTTTTTTAGAGCCGACATAAAAAATCCTATTTTTGTGACTGACATAAGAAAACCTTATTTTTTGTAACCGACAAAAAGGCTTGATAAAAAGTGGCTAAGGGTTAGGGTTTTGATATATTGTATTGTAGCATTTGCAACAGTATTGAGTTGCAGGGATTGCTAGTTGTAATCGGTTTGATTTACTGAATAATAATATTGGACTCTCTGTTTGGTGGATGTAGCCTGATTTTGGGTGAACCATGTTAAAACTTGTCTCTCACTGTTATTAATTCTGTTTATTTCTATTTCTCTGTTTAATCTTTATTTGCATTTAATTGATATCTTCTGCCAGCTAACCCTAACAGATTAGGGATGGGATTAGATGGGATGCTTAGATCTTGATTAGGATAGGAGGTTGATGTTTCCACATTCTTTGGATTTGACTCTTGACATGGATAGTGTGTATGGATAGAAGTGTAAGTGACTTGGATGGATGTAATAGGTTCTTGGATGGGCTCATCAACATGGCTACATGATGGTTTTTGAGTTATGGTAGGAGATTGTTCAATAGCTTTGGTAAGATAATATAGTGGATGGATAATGATGACGGATGTTGTAGGATTAGGATTATGAATGGGTAGGTGGGTGAGGGGATTCCATGATCGTGTTAGAGAGGTAGGGGATTCGAGGGATTCCATAGCTTTGCATTTTTTTTATTTTTTCCTAATGTTCTTTGGAGAAAATTCCTCAAGGATTCGGATGTTGATGGATTAGAACTTGGAAGGTTTGATGGTGGATTAGATGGTGGATGGGTGATAGGGGTTGATGGATTGTGAGGTATGTAGGACAATGGATTAAGGTTAATAGGACTGGAGAGATATTGTAATGCAATGATTGGAGAGATTGATGGATTAAAAGATGGGGGATTCACATAGGCCCATGGTTGTGCATGTAAGTTTTTAATTTTGGCCATAAGGTGCTTGTGTGCTAGGTTGATGTTCCCTTGATCAAAAGTAGTACAATAATGGCTGTGGGATGGATAGCTTGGAGGTATTGATCAAGGTTGGGTAGATATGATGGTGTGGATACATAAGGGGATAAAGATTGATGGGGTTGATGAGGATAACATATAGGATGAAGGTTGATATAATGTTGATGGGGATGAAATATAGGATGAAGATGTGGATTGAATATGAGTTTGGGAATCTCCCATGATGAGGTGTGCTAAGGGTATATCACTAATGACATTTTTTCATTTTTACTTGGCATTAGGATCCATATTTTCATAGATATTTCTAAGTACTTGTAATTTTTATATTCCTACATAAGAATCCATGTTGTTGGGACGCTATGAAATGATGTAGGATAATGGATGAGTGTGATGTATGTTAGGGATCAAATTTAGTGACCTTAGAATGATTTGATTTGAAGGATTGGATGATTCTCTATACTTAAGATAGACTAATGATCTTAAGCAATAGAGTTGATTGGATTGGATATTGATGATATTTGATTGGATGACTTACTTAAGATAGACTAATGATCTCAAGCAAGTTTGGATAAAGTTTGATGATGATCAACTAAGGTCTTGATTTTTTGATTGGATGGAATGGATTTTCGATTTTGATTGGGATTTTGGATAAAAAGGTTGATGGAGGATGAAGGAGACTAAGTCCTTAACCAAAGTTTGATTTGCAAAGGATAATTTGTTGATTAAGGGTTAGGGGTTGGAATGTTTGATTGGAATAGATAAGGAATGATGGATGATGTTGGGTTTTGATTTGAAGATATATTTGTATGAAGGTTTGGATGAGATGTGATCAAGTGGATAACAGAGTTAGATTAATATGATGGTGATCACTTGGATTAAGGATGGTAGATAGATATAATGAATGACTAGAATGATCTTAGGATGAATAATATATGATAGGTGAGATAAGGTTTGGATAATTTGGTTGAATGTGAAATGAATATGATAGGTGGTTAGGATTAGGACCTTGCCTTAACTTAGCAAATTGATTGGGATTAGAGTCTAATGATCATGGGTTAGGATAATAATTTGGATGACTACGATAATGATTACGATGAAATTGGATAATTAGATGAGTGATTAGGAAGATAAGGGGATTGAATTAAGAGGATTACAAGATGATTAAGATTGGATAAATGGACTAGGATATGGATTGGTAAGATAATGGATATTGGATTAGAAAGTGATTAGGATGAAAATATGAGATTAAGCTCAAATATAGGGATTAATTAAGCTCAAATGATGGGATTTGATAAATAGGCTTGTAGAATTGATGGTTTTGATGGAAATTTTGATTTTTTTGGCTTCAAAGCTTCTTGGAAATAAATCAAAGCATCAAGAAGACACAATAGAATGACTTCAAAAGGTGGACTTGGATTGTTGGCTTACATGGGCTTTGACAAAGAAGACACACCATTCACATGAACATCATAGAAATTATTCAAGTGGGAGTGATTCCTAGTGTGGGCCCATACAATTGAATACCTATTCATGTTCTTACCTAACTATGAACACTTCACCATGTGTGGATAGATAGACATAAGGGAATTGTACCCAATATCTCTTTCCTTGGAGGGTTGTAAGGCCTACCCAAAGAAGACTTCTATCTCGACATCAAGGAGGTACGATGGTGAGTCACATCCCTTGCACCGCACTAGAAAATGGTCAAAAGGTCTTAATCTAGGATTGAACAAGCTTGCTAAGGAGTCCTCAATATATGCAAGGTATGTGAGGCCTAAACCATGAATAATAGTCCATTGAAGGGATGTGGCACCAAGCGGTTAAGCAAGCACCACTTCACCTTGTGTCTAGAATCACTCAGGGCCCCAAGGTTATCCTAGTGATAATGCAACTAGATTGGGGAACAAGTTTCCTTCTGCCCCCCTTTGATATACCTCGCTGGTACATGTTATTGAGGTTGTCCTTTGGGGTCATGAAATCCCCAAGTAGGCCTCCTAAGAAGAAATTACCTCTTTCTTTTGATCACCCAAGATCGCACTAGGTGTGAGGAGAGAGCATACCCAAAAATGGTAACCCCTTCAGGGTACACTTAAAAGAAAGAAAAGTTTGCAAGTAGAATTTTGATCCCCAAGATCACCCTAAGGTGAGAGGGCAGAGCATATGTCTACAAGAAAACAAGACAAAGTAAATAAGATAAATTTCCCACTACTCTAACTTTAGTGCAACTACAAATAGTGATAAAAACACACTTTGACAAGTGAATCTTGATGGGGAGCCTGATACACTAACTTAGTATATGCTTGGCGTGACTTGCTATTATTGGTGGCAATACCCTGACTCACCATTATGGCTAGTCACCATTTGTATCTACCGAAATATACATCCTCCACATACATCCGTAACATACATTCGATGAAACACACTTAGGCTGATGCGCTGATGCTACCTTCAGACCATACTTGTCGGCCAAATTCTCCACTGTCAGCTCAATGTCTCGTTGTCTACCCGATATACTTTATCACTCTGATATGCATCTCAAACCATGACTTCCTTTCAATGGCTTGATCCTCCCTTCGGCCAGACTATCCTCATCAGTTTGAGCGAGAAATGCTTCGTCGATGGCCTTTGTCTCACTGAAACAACTCCAACTCCTCCAATCCAAACCCTAGCACATGGAGATGCTAGGCAATCTACGGTGCACAACCAAATTTGGTCCTCTATGCCGCCGAATAGGAAAACAAAATAGAATGCAAATGAATATGGTACAATGAAGCCATTCCATTGATTTCAACAGAAATCTTATCAGTGGAATGCTTCATATTGAAATATTGCAACCACGAAAAGCATAGAACGGAAAGGAAATCTATAGCTATGTAATTGGTAATTACAAAGAATGGGAAACAAATTGACAACACAAAAAATAGTTTGATTTCTCCTTAACAAAATGTGCAATTACATTCAATCCTTCTCTTGCTTCAATCTTATTACAATGATAATGATATGCATTTGGTTCAATCCTCTGGGTTTATAAACTCACCTAGAGTAGTACCAAACTGACTCCAGGTAGCTGGGAGATCGATTCCAAGCGGCTGGGAGACAACTGTTTTAAATAGCCTCCAACTGCCCTACTGCCTATTTTTGGCATTAAGCAGTTACAATTTGACAAACGTGACCTAAGTCACTTGGGACTTACAAAATAAACCTAGACACAAACTGAAATTACATGCATTAGTCAAACAGACCTTATTACAACCCAAAACATGATTTTCTAAACAAAACATGATTCAAATGCCTCATGGAGGCCACCTTGTGTTAGGTGCTCCTGCACCATACACCCCACCTAGAAAAGAACTCATGTCCCATGAGTTGATTCTTTGTCTTACACCACTTGTATCCTTTGCTGCATCATGCCTTCCCCATGATCTCTGGACTGCAACTTGTGTCCATGGAATCAAAAAGTCATGCCCAGTATTGTAGGCTCTACTCATACCTTGCCATGAGTGAGTGCTTGCAACCAGACCCAGACTATGCTCATCATTCTTCCTTACTGTCATCTCTGCCTGAACACCTACATTCAAAACCTTGTTTGATGCTTCTTGTACTGCTGCTATGGTAGAATGTGATTGTCCATCAACTCTTATTGGCTTTAGAGGACAAACAATAGTCCCTACGAGGATAGCATCCTCTTCTTTCCAATCAACTTGTGGCTACTTGCAGACCTACTCTTTGACCTTCATCTGATCCATCTCAGACATTACCATCTAATCTCCATCATTCAAAACTGAAATTACCTTCAAACTGTGATCTTTGGTAACCCCACCCCTTGAGGTATCCTCAACTGCCCTTGTCTCTTCTTCATTGATCTTCACAAACTCTATCTTACCCATCAAAATGACCTTGGCTGTCTTCTTTGCTTCAGCATCCTCCTACAATGGTGTCATCACAAAATTCTTTCCATCCTTCTTGATGGTGTATGTGTTAGCATATCCATCATACAATGCTTGCCTATCAAATTTCCATGGCCTACCTAATAATAGGTGACAACACTCCATGGGCAAAATGTCACATAAAATTCTCTCCTTATATTCGCCAATCTAAAAATCAACATATGCTTGTTCACTTACCAAAAGTGATTGACTGTCACTTACCCAAGATGCTCTGTAAGGAGTTTGATGAGGAATCCTTTCTATGTTCAATTTATCCACCATTTCCCTAGACACCATATTATCTGTTGAACCCGAATCTATGACTACCTTGCATATTTTACCTTTACTTTTGCAATTGATCCTGAAAAGAGCTCTCCTTTGTGATGGTTCAGTCTTCACTAGTGCTTTGAGCAACCTCTTCTTGATCATCAGACTTTCTCCCACTTTTGATGCTAAATTTACTTCAGGAGATGTCACTCCCTACATCCTCTTGAGTCAAAGTGGCTCTTCTCTCATTACCATGAGAAGTTGAGGCCTTCTCTGGACACTTATAGGCTGGATGCCCTATCTGATTACAATTATAGCATCGCATGTTGGAGAAATTGGATCCTCTGTCTAATCCATATGTCCCACCTCTTTCATTTGGCCTTCTTCCTCGATAGCCTCCTCTACTACTCGAGTCTCCAACTTGCTCTTCTTGGTTAGACTCACCACTAGGCCTTTGGTTAGGACTTCTGCCTCCAAAATTGCCTCTAAAATTTTTGTCACCTCTTCCTCTACTTTGCTGCTCACCTTTCCTCTTCAGCTTCTCTTCAACTCTTAATGCTACTTGAAAGCATTTTTCCACAGTTTCAGGTGTAAATAAACTTATCTCATCTTGACTATTAATCCTTAGACCATTTAAATACCTTGCTACCTTGGATTTTTCATCCTCCATGTACCCACAATGAAGAGTGTATTTGTAAAACTCCTTGGTGTAAGTAGCCACATCCATATCTTTTTGTTTAAGGTTCTGTATTTTCCTATAAATCTACACCTCATAGTTAGATGGAAGGAACTGGGACTTGATCTTCTCTAGCATTCTACTCCATGAAGATATCATATTCTTCCCATTCTTTACCCTTTCTCCTTGGGTGTAATTCCACCATGTAAGGGTAGCACCTTTGAGTTTAGTTTTTGCATACTTAACCCTCTTACTTTTTGGAACTTCCTTGTATTCGAAGTAGTTGTTCAGAGCCTCAATCCACTCCATAACTTCATCAGCATTCATCTTTCCACTGAACATGGGAATATCTATCCGAGCCTCCGAAGAGTCCTTGCCAATTGCCTTGATGGATTCCAGGAATTATTTTTGTTCAGCTGGTATCTTTGCCTCTTCTTGTTCCTCTACTTCTTCCTCTTTCTCTTCTTCTGCATCTAAATCTTCATCTACCCTTTTACCTATCTTCATTGCCTTCAATTCTACTTGGAGTGCTTCCTTGACTCCATTTTTGATCATCTCTTCCATCTCTTGAAATTTCTTGACCACTTCGGTGGTCATCCCCTTTGGAGGCATATTGCTAGCCTCTCCTTCACTTTCTCTATCTAACAAACATTCACAAACAATGCCAACACTTCTGCAAATTCCCAATTTGACTACAACACAATACTCAATCATCTGTCCATCCTACATGCTGCTTCACAAACCCATTCCTTTCGTCCAACAGTAGATCCTAGAGATGCACTACCACTCTCTCTCACAGTGGCCCCACTCTGCACCCTCTTCTAGCCAAATCTCTATTGGTGAATGGTCACAACAGACCTCATCATCATTTGTCCACACACTACAGGAATCATGTTCCTCCTTGCGACTAGATGGCACGAGCAACTCTTCATCTGCCTTCTTAATGACATAAAACAAATACACAACACCTCTGCCCAGAGCTTTCGCTAGCTCTGATACCAATATGATGGGCAGCCTGATACACTAACTCAGTATATGCTTGGCGTGACTTGCTATTATCAGTGGCAATACCCTGACTCACCGTTATGGCTAATCACCATTTGTATTCGATAAAATGTACATCCTCCACATACATTCAATGAAACACACTTAGGCCAATGCATTGATGTTACCTTCGGACCATACTTGTCAGCCAGATTCTCCACTATCGGCTCAACATCTCATTGTCTACTTGATATATTTTGTCACTTCGATATGCATCTCAGACCATGACTTCCTTTCAATGGCTCGATCCTCCCTTCAGCCAGACTATCCTCGTCAGTCTGAGCGAGAAATGCTTCATCGATGGCCTCTGTCTCACCGAAACAACTCCAACTGCTCCAATCCAAACCCTAGCACATGGAGATGATAGGTGATCTACTATACATAACCAAATTTGGTCCTCTACGCTGTTGAACATTAAAACAAAATAGAAAACAAATGAATATGGTACAATGAAGCTATTCCACTGATTTCGACAGAAATCTTATCAGTGGAATGCTTCATATCGACATATTGTAACCACGGAAAGCACATAACAGAAAGGAAATCTACAACTATGCAATTGGTGATTACAGAGAATGGGAAACAAATTGACAACACAAAAAGTAGTTTGATTTCTCCTTAACAAAATGCACGATTACATTCAATCCTTCTCTTGCTTCAATCTGATTACAATGATAATGATATGCATTTGGTTCAATCCTCTGGGTTTATAAACTCACCCAGAGTAGTACCAAACTGACTCCAAGTGGCTGGGCGATCGATTCCAAGTAGCTGGGAGACAACCATTTTAAATAGCCTCCAACTGCCCTACTGCCTATTTTTGGCATTATGCGGTTACAATTTGACAAACGTGACCTAAGTCATTTGGTCAAATAGACCTTATTACAACTCAAAACATGATTTTCTAAACAAAACATGATTCAAATGCCTCATGGAGGCCACCTTGTGTTAGGTGCTCTTGCACCAAATCTGCACCAAAGAAGTTAGTAGTTTTATAAATTAGTCTTTGAAAAACATTTTTAGTACCTGCAAGAATATGTTAGACCCCTGCATAGACCTACAAACTTTGCTAGAAAAAATGGTGGTAACACAAAAAAAAATGCTGATAGAAAGATAGATAGTGCTAAACAAAGAGCAAATGATGCTAAAACAGACACCAACTGCACTAAAATAGAGACAAAAAGTGCTAATAGACAAACAAGATGCATTACATGAAGTACCAAAATGGTGCTAATCTGTGAGTGAATGGTTCTAATCTGGGAGAAAATGGTGCTAATCTAGAGATAGAGAGATGGTTGCTAATCTATGGACAAATGGCGCTAAGCTGGGGACAAATGACACTAATGTAGGGACAGATGGTACTAATCTACAAAACATAGAGTTAACAAAAAATCAGAAAGAGTAGTTGTCAATCAGAAATGAAGGCACCGACAGAGCAGTAAATGGCACTAAAATAGTTTCCAATAGCACTAAACTACAAACAGAAGGCATGACTGTGAGACTAGAGTGCACTAATCTGACCTACAAAATCAAAATCTTCACAAAAACACTCACAACAATGTTAGATTCAGGGACTGGGGTCCCACCGGGTATGCCAAATCAAGATGAGGAAGAAATAAATACACAAACAACATGAAAGAGACTTAAATAAACAAGATTTATACCTTCACAAAGTCTTCAAGTCTTCTTCATTCCTTGATAAGGCACCCAAGTAGCTCCTAGCTTTACCTGAATTGAAATAGTGTGTATGTGGATTGCTCTTGTTCTTCAACACAATGTGGATGAGATAAGGATTTGCATATGGATTGGATAGAGATTTGGTTATGGATTTGGATAGAAATGAGATGAGAGATTCATGGTTAAAGATGAACGAGTTGAGATTCTTGCATTATGAGGATATAGAATGCTTGAGATGAGGAAGATGGCTAAGAAGATTTTGTCATAGTGGTGATGTCAAAAGGATGAGATGAAAATGGCTTGGGTGAGCGTTGTATTTATAGGCATTTTTGGATGGATTTGAATCCAACGGTGGAGATTCAAAGTTGAGATCAATGGTAGAGATGAAGAGATGAGATCAAGGGTGGAGATGTGATCAACAATAATGGATGTCTCCCATTATTTGTGAATTTTAAATTGACATTGGGAAGGATGACGAATGAATAAAATATTCATTTCCATAGGAGAGTGTGAGGATGATTAGGACTTTCAATGAATTAAAAATCCGTTTTTGTGGGGTATGGTGTGAATAAAATATTAAGGTTTATTGTTGAGTGTGAGGACATATGACACGTGTCTTTTTGGAAAACACGTGTGTTTTCTTTGCATAAAAAAGAGCTCTAACATGAAAAGGTAAAGATGAGTTGGAAGGGTCATGTGACCCCTTTGAATAAAAAAAAACTTTTTATTCAAAGTGTGTGGGGATAAGGGTTAGTGATGGTTTGACCATATTAATTATGTGTTTAACTTAATTAATATAGTTGTTGGAAATTAGCGAGGAGGCTAATCAGGGGTTAAAATTAACTAAATAATGATTTATTTAATTGATTTAGCTTTAGGGGTTATATAGGCTAGCGTAAACTAATTAAATAATTAGTATTTATTCAATTAGGCTAGGTTTAGGTTATAGGCTAGTGTAGATTAATTAAATAAGCATGTTTTATTTAATTAATCTAGATTATGGGATGAGGGAAATTAATCAAATAAATATTAGGATATTTATTTAATCAATTTGGAGGATGATGTTCTAAGGTATAGTAACAAATTAGTTGATTTAATTCATTACAAGGGATGAATAAGATGAATGGTTAGGTGTAAATGGTTTAGGATAAATTAATTATATAAATTATTTTTTATTTAATTAATTGGCAACTTATGGTAAATTAGTGATGTGAGCATACGGGGAAGTGGCTTGCGAGGGAAATTCATTTTTAGGTGTCTACACACCAGTCTTGTGCTTGGGAGATTCATGATAATGCATTGATTGCATTTGGAGCTTAGCATGGATTGATCATGGAGGTGCTCATGGATACTTGGAGACTTGGGTGAGGCTGGAGTTCTCTTGGGATTAGAGACATTTGTTGAGACGGTTACTCATTGGAGATTTCAATAGAAAGACCATGGAGCCTAGTCTTGGATATGGATGTGAGTTCATTATGGACCTAAAGGAGATTGTTCTTGGAGAGAGTCATTGTGGCTTAGTGTATCCCGGAAGAGCATGAAATCATTCTCACTCTTGGTTTACTCAATGGTTTATCATATAAGAGTTATTGCTTATTATTTAGATGCATTTTTTTTTATGATTTATCTTTTCATGGTTATGGATCTTGAGCTATGGTTATTGGTTTTGGAGGATAAATTTGAGGGATGTTGGAATGGTTATCTCCTTGGTCATATGGTTTGATTTATGATGTCCATTATGAGGAGTTTAGGAGATGTTGATTGGGTTTATTCCTAGCTTATGGGAATGGATATTTGATTTTGATCTTCCTTGATTAGAGAGGCTTACATCCATGTTGGTTTTACATTCAATACATATTTCTCATTTGATCTATGATATTGAGTGGTTGAGTGTTGTTGATGCTTTTCAATCATACTTGACACAACTTAGCACTTTGAGGTGTTGGTAGAAGGACATGTTATGATATGGTTTACATGTTTTCTCTCTTTGTCTTATGGTTTCTTCCTAGATGTCCATGTTCATATGATTTGGGAGAGTTATGGTGACATGTTGTGAGAGAGTATGTAGCATTTTATGTTGCATGTGTGGATCATTGTGATTGTTCTTGGTACTACATGGTATTGATCATTTGCCTCACCTTGGTTCAATTTTTTATTGGTAGACTTGGTATGCCTTGATCTATTTTTAGATTTGAAATTACCCATGTAGTGGGAGTTCTTGGATGCATATGTTCTTCATTGACACGATTTATACATGGAGCTTGTGATTATAGTATATGGGTTAGATATGTTATTGGCATGAGTTAACTGATGTTGTTGATACCTATGAGGTATGAATGGTTGGATGTATTAGCATATGTTGTGGGTGCTATTTCCATTCATGTGGGTTTTTACTTTTGACATCATCTTGGAGCCTTTTATATCACTTGGATTTTATGCTTGTGTTCTTTGGATTGGTACATATTCACCTTTGCATGTTCCTTTTCTCCCATAGGTGGCATGTTGGAGGATGAGAGTTCTTGCTTGAGATGGTAATTTTATTGCAGGTATCTTGATGGAGAATGAAAGCATGTTGAAGATTCAAGTGGTTTCATGTTTTCCTATATGATGATGTGTTTCATTGATTGACCCTTATGCAATGTATATAACAAGTCAGAGAATGTAGGAAAAGGTGTGTTGTACACCTTGCATAAAATGAATTAATTTAATTATATAAAATAAATATTTATTTGTGGTGCATCTTAATTTATGTGTTTAGCCACATTAGATATTTATTTGGGTGCCAAATGTAAATGTTGTATGTAATGTTGGGTTAGTTATTTTATGTGTCTGAGACATAATAATTAATTGGGAAATTATTTAATATTGGGCATAAAGTGAAAACTTAGTTGAAAATATTAAATGAGGGGTCAATGGTTTTGTGTATCTCATGTAGGAGCATCCCAGGTTGTAGAGCAATCTTACATCAACCAAAAACATTTTTATTCTTTCTTTTCTTTCAGTTCAGTTCAGTCATTTGCAGTTTATGCATTTCATACTACATTTAACCGCATCTTCATATCAGAGCTTGTGGAGAAAGACTTAGCATCTAGATAGTGTCATCTACATCATATCCATATTTTAGGACATTTGGACTTGTCTGCTAAAACTTATCTTTATCGGAAGATCACCAGTTTTCATAGAGCAAAGCATTCAGACAGTCAATTGAAGGAGAAGCTTTACGGAGCACTTCTATGACTTGTGAAGCCAAATGAAACATCATACATGGTAAATAAGTATCAGATAGAACTTTCTTGAGGTCCACACTAAGTTTCATCCACTTGTGGAGCATTACCAGAAGTTGTAGGCTGACTTACCTGTTTCTACACGTTACACACTTCTTTGGAGTTTGTAACCTTTTGTGGCCAATGCAAGGGAATTGATGAGCTTGGAGATAATATATAAACACCTCTTAGATGTATTAGGAAGTTAGTAATAGTTCTTAAGTTTTGAAGTTATGTAGATTTGATAGTTAGATTCTTTTTGGGAAGGTACCTCAATGCCATATCTTGCATATCTATTGTAACCCGGAAAGCAGACCTGTGAGCCCTTTGATTGTAGCCCACATGTTTTTGGCATCTGAGCATTGTAATTATTTGATATTCTGATTATATGAATCTTCCATTGCATTCTATGATTGTGTTGTTTCTATTGTGTTTACTCTAGCTGCATGGTTTGGATAGTTCATTCTATGAACCCTCTGACCGTGATTGCACTAAGTGGTATCAGAGCCAAGTTTTGAATCCTTTGGGAAGTGAAGGCATTCCATAAGATATTGGTGTGAACAGATCACCAACTTGAGGCAAAGTGCCGATTGTGAGGTAGTTTCTACCTTGTAGTTAGATCACCAAATTGAGGCAGTTGCACCAGATCATATGATAAGATGCCGCCAAGGAGGATGCCTGCTATGGCCAATGTTGTTGGAAGAATGGAATAGATGATTGAGATGATGAGAACAATGAAGGTTAGATTGGATTCTGTAGAAGAAGATAGAAGAAGAGGACTAAACCCTAGACATGATGTTGAAAGTGATGATGAAGAATTTTAATCTATTGATCAAAATGAAGAAGCCCTAGAAGAAGAAGAATTAGATCATGCAAAAATGTTGAAAGCTATTTCAAAGATTGGTAGGAGACCTAGAGTGGATTTATCAAACTATACTGTGAATTTGAATCTAGAGGAATTGATTGATTGGATAAATGATTCGAAAGAATACTTTGAATATGAGGAGATTGAAGATCTAGAGAGAGTGAGATTTGCAAAAACTAAGTTGAAAGGACATGCTTCTATTTGGTAGAAGAAAGTTTAGTTGGACATAAATAAGAGAGGAAAAGAAAAGATCATAAAATGGGATAGAATGGTGACAAAGTTGAAGAACCAATTCATACCTATTGACTATGAGTTGGAACTGCAAAACCTGAGGCAAAAGGAGAATTTTTGAACGAGTACATTGATGAATTTCATAAGATGATTATAAGGACTGGACATACTAAAACAAGTAAGGAGAAAGTGGGAAGATACATAAATACATTCAGGACGAACATTCAAGAAGAACTAAGTCTAGTAAGGATGACAACAATCTCGAAGAAGCATATCAATTTGCATTGAAAGTTGAGGACAAGGTGAAAAAGAAGCATGATCAAAGCAAGAAAGGTAGAGGAGGTAAATTTCAAAGAGGTAGAACATATTCTAGAGTAGAAAGATCTTATTCAGAGTATAACAAAGAAAGTATCCCATACTGAAAGGAAGACAGAGATAACAATTCATACTAGAGAGATGATAGAAATTTCTACCACAGAGGACACCATAATTCTTACCGCAATGAAGGATATAGAAGAGAAGAAATAGGGTTTGATAAGAGAACATTCAGAGGAACTTGTCTCAAGTGTGGAGGTGAAGGACATAGAGCATTTGAATGTCATCAGGAGAGTACAAGCAAGAAAATAAAGAACAGTGCAAGAGCAGCTTATGCGAAGGAAGAACTTGTTGGATCACCTAGTTCAGTTGAAAAGCTAGAGAAGGGAGAATCATTAGTCATGACAAGAGCACTATTTCAAGAAGAGACAACTGAGGAACCACTACAGAGGAAAATTTTGTTTTGGACCAGATGCAAATTCGGAGGTAAATGTTGTAAAGTGATCATTGATAGTGGTAGTACTGATAATTTGGTATCAGAGGAGATGGTGACTAAGCTGAACCTGGAGAGATTGAAACACCCTAACCCCTACAAGATAGCATGGATTTAGGATGAACATAAGGTACTCATGAGTGAGCAATGTTTGGTGAAATTTCATATAGGATCTTATAATGATGAAGTATTGTGTGATATTATGCCGATGGATGTATGCCATATATTGTTGGGTAGACCATGGCAGTATGATAGAAAGGCTATACATGATGGGAGAAAGAATACTTATACTATAACATCAAATGGGAAGAAACATATCTTGATACCGTTGGAAGATGAGACTGAGAATGAAGTATGTGGGAATGCTAGAATCTGTTTGGTTGATGGAAGGAAATTTTTGGATGAATTGAGACATGATAATATGTGTTTTGCTTTGATTCCTAAGAAGTGTGGAACCCTAAGTTTAGAGACTATTACAATAAAAGAAGAAACACAACCAGAAGAGATAACTGACCTGTTGACAGAGTATGAAGACATCATATTAGATAATGTACCTGAAGGATTTGCACTAATCTAGAGTATCAGTCATCATATGGATTGTATAACCGGAGCTAGTTTACCTAACAAAGCAGTACACTGGATGACACTAGTAGAGAATGTAGAGCTAAATAGATAGATACAAGAATTGTTGAGGAAAGGATTGATCAGAGAAAGTTTAAGCCCATGTATAATACCTATAGTGCTAGCACCGAAGAAAGATGAAGAATGTAGGATGTGTACAGACTCTAGAGCAATCAACAAGATCACAATTAAGTATAGATTTTGATTTCTAAGGATGGATGACATCATGGATTGTTTGAGTCGAGCAAAGTATTTCACAAAGATAGAATTGAAGAGTGGATACCATCATATTAGGATCAGAGAAGTAGATGAATGGAAGAATGCATTTAAGACAAATGAGGGATTGTATGAATGGTTATTAATGCCTTTTGGATTGACTAATGCACTGAATACTTTCATGAGATTGATGAACGAGGTCTTGAAGAAATTCTTGGGTAAGTTTGTTATTATATACTTGGATGATATTCTGATTTTCAGTTAGACAAAATAAGAAAATTTGTGGCATATTAGATGAGTATTATAGAGGTTGAGAGAAGAGAAGTTGTTGATAAACATTAAGAAATATAGTTTAATGAAGGTAGAGTTGGTGTATTTGGGATTTGTGATTTCTGCAGAAGGATTGAAGATGGACCCAGGGAAGGTTAGAGCAATTATTGAGTGGCCAACATTGGAGAGCATTGGAGAGGTAAGATCATTTCATGGATTAGCAAGTTTCTATCAGAAGTTCATCAGAAATTTTAGTTTAGTATGCACACCAATCAAAAAGACAATGAGAGGTGATAGAAAGGACTTTAAGAAGACATCAGGAGCAAATAAAAGTTTTGAATTATTGAAGCAAAAAGTGACAAAGCAACCAATGTTAGCATTACCAGATTCTAACAAAGTATTTCATGTAGGTTGTGATGCCAATGGAAATGCAATAGGAGCAGTGTTAACTCGAGAAGGTAGACTAGTAGCATATTTCAGTGAGAAGTTGAATGATGCAAGGAGAATATATTCAATTTATGATTAGGAGTTCTACACCATAATTCAAGCTTTGAAGAAGTGGAGACATTATTTGTTGCCTAAGGAATTTGTGTTGTATATGGATCATCAAGCTTTACAATATTTGAATAGTAAAGGAAAGTTGAATTAGAGACATATGAGATGGGTAGAGTTCTTGCAGAATTACACATTTGTATTGAAGCATTGGAGTGGGAAGTCAAACAAAGTTGCAGATGCATTAAGAAGAAGAAGGAATTTACTAACAGAGATGAGAATAGAAGTATTAAGCTTTGAGGAACTAGAGCATATGTATGAAGAGGATCTTGATTTTGTAGAACCACAGAAAGCATGTAAGGAACCTGTTGTGATAGATAGAAGTAAGTGGTTTGATTATTTCATTCAGGAGGATATGTTGTTCAAATGAAATCAGTTGTGTATACCTAGGAGATCAATGAGAGATAATTTGATAAAGGAGAAAAATAGTGGTGGATTGACAAGACATTTTGGGATTGATAAGACAGTGGCTTTGGTAAGTGAACATTTCTTTTGGCCTAGATATATAAGGATGTAAGGACTTGTTTGTGTAGAGTTGTAGAGTATGTCAAGTTGCAAAAGGGAGTAGTCAAAATACTAGTTTGTACAAATATTTGATAGTATCGGAGAGACCTTGTGAAGACATAAGCATGGATTTCATATTAGGATTGCTGAAGACACAGAGGGGACATGATTCTATACTTGTAGTGGTGGATAGATTTTCAAAGATGTCACATTTCATACCTTGTAAGAAGACAAATGATGTAGTGCATGTTGTTGACCTATAAATTTCTAAGAGATTGTGAGATTGCGTGGATTACCTAAGAACATAATTTTAGACCAAGATATAAGATTCATTGGATACTTTTGGAGGACATTGTGAAAGAAGATGAAAATAGACCTAAAGTTTAGTTCAACATTTCATCCACAGACAGATGGACAAACAGAAGTGGTAAATAGGAGTTTGGGTATCTTGTTGAGATGTTTAGTAGGAGACAAGGGAGGAATTTGGGGTCTAATTCTACCACAAGTAGAGTTTGCATATAATAATTCAATGAATAGGAGTATAGGGAAGACAACATTTAAGATTGTGACCGAAGTGAAACCTAGAGGAGTTGAAAAGTTAAGAGACATCAGTATGGAGAATAAGAGAAGTGCAGAGGCAGAAGAATTTGCAAGACATATGGAGACTCTACATAATCAGGTTAGAAAACATTTGGAGAAGATGAGTACTAAGTATAAGGAGCAAGCAAATGAGAAGAGGAGACACAAAAAATTTTCATTTGGTGATGAAGTAATGGTGTAACTAAGAAAAGAGACATTTCCAGTGGGGACATACAACAAGATGAAGATGAAGAAGCTTGGTCCATCTAAGATTCTTATGAAGTTTGATTTAGGAAATGCATATGAAGTGGAGCTACCAGAGATATTGGGTATATCACCTATATTCAAAATAGTAGACTTATATCACTATCATGTGAGAGAATCAAGTGATAGCATTGAAGAAGGTTTGAAGAATTAGTTACCATAGCAACAACTGGATCTGATAGAGGACATCTTGGATAGTAGAATTGGACGCAGTACCAGAGGCAAGCAGTATAAAGAATATTTGGTAAAAGTGGAAAGGCAAATAGGAAGAAGATTCATCATGGATATCTTAGGTTGAGGTGGACCACCTTGGATTTCCTCTAGCCCAAGTAAAGTGAGGGACTCACTTTCTCAACAACCTCATGTATCTGATATAGGAGCATCACAAGTTGTAGAGAAATCTTGCATCAACCAAAAACATTTTCATTCTTTATTTTCTTCCAGTTTAGTTCAGTCATTTGCAGTTTAAGAATTTTGTACTGCATTTCACCATATCTTCATATCATATCTCATAGAGCAGGACTTAGCATCTAGACAATGTCATCTACATCATATCCAAAATGTAAGACATTTGGACTTGTCTGCTAAAAGTTATCCCTATAGAAAGATCATCAGTTTTCACATAGTAGAGCATTTAGACAGTTAGTTAAAGGAGAAGGTTTGGGGAGCACTTCCATGACTTACAGAGCCAAATGAAACTATTGATGCTTAAATTTGTAGGTCAAACACAAACATGGGAAATCTTACGAATGTGAGACTTGACTATTAAAACAACCTCCATATTTTAAGGAAGCTAGTTCTTCTCTATGGGGTTTGTTGTAAAGGGAAGAAGAAATAAGATTACAAATGAAATATTCTAATCTGCTAAGGTGATGTGCCAAATTTATGTTAAGACCTAGATTAATAGCTTAGTGATTTAACTTGTAATATTTTTAATGCAGTTAAAGAGCCTTAAGCATGATTAACCATAACAGAATATTATATCTGATTTATCAAAAGCAAAATATAGAAAGCAAAGAACATGATTTAGAAAAACATTGTAAAATGCACAAAACAACATCCTCTTTTCATTAATGATCAATAGAATACAATATATAAGGAAAATATTGCACAGATCTACAATGTTCAATATCCTTGAGAGGCACTTATTAAGAAAAATATATTTAAGATCTAGTATCCAAAAAATCTATAATATCTCCAATTTCTTATCTCTGTATATATCTTCTTTCCAGCCAGACTCCTCTATTTATGTTGTAACCATGAAGTTCACAAACCTCTGTGGGAGCGTTAAGATTCTAACCACCTCACAACCTGCAAGTCCAGTTAACTGCTATGATCATCCTGTCGACCCACATGCCTGCAATCCTTGTAGAATCTTCCACTTCAGTTCATCCATGCTATTGCAACTGATTTCGTACACTCAAAAATTCTCCTACCTTCTCTAGCCAAATAGATAGTCATTCAATTAGGGTTTCCTCTTGCAAAACTCTTGGGACAGATGGCAACTTCCATGGGTCTCTTTTGAGCTCAAAAATGTGGTACATGGTAGTTATGCGCTCAATGCAGAAAGACCTTTCCAAAATTCCTTTCAAATGCCCGCAGTGCTAACACTTGTGATTATCTGTGCTCTCTTCATACCTTAATAGTATCAGGTCCCACTTAAACATACAGTAGGCTTCGCAACATTTATCTTTTCTAAAAGCAAACCCCACCCTGATGTCACAATAGACACGTGGCAAGCTCCGCAACTTCTGCAAAAAGACACATGGCATCCCCACTCTCCTCGACAAGGGCATTTCCAAATAGACCACCCTAAACACCCATGGTGCTGACACCTGTCATGACCTGCAAAGATTTAGAAGACCATCGATACTTTATTTCTTTCGGCCCAGTGACCCGATGTTGAGACACGTGTCTTCGCACTTCTTGAAAGAAACCTTCCTTTTGCAAGCCTTCAAATTCCCGTGATTATGCCATGTGGTAGGTCCCGAGGCTCTAACATTATATTACTCCCGACTATTGAACTTTAGTTGACTTAAGAAATATTTATAAACATGTAGAGTTTATTAGAACTCTATAGTTCTTGGTGACCAAAAAGGGACTATGTGCCTACATAGAAAGAACACAAAAACTCTACAAAAAGGAGCAATCAAAACCAAAATTTTGCATCCAGCTGAGAATTTTTAAAGCTTTTGTAAAGAAGCCTGATAATTAGACCATTCTATATCTGTCAGACATTTCCTCTTCTGAAGGACCTGAAAAGTAAGATCTAATTCAGTAATCTCTTTATGAGAGAAGTTCTACAAACTCTAGACCATGGCATGTAATTGAAATTCCAACAGAGTTACTAGGAGTAGCACCAATTCCACCTCTGCAACACTAGATGATTCAGTGAGAGTCTGAAAAACTATCTAGTCATTTTTATTTACTAGCAACAGAGCTTTTATCTGATCTTCTATTAAGACCATGCTACTATCTGGGAATGGTGAGGGGAGTCCTAATTAGATCAAGTTTTCAATGTGTCCCTTCATCCCTTTCACTCCTTCCTTCAACAAATTCAGCAAAGATATACATTTGGCAGTAGCTTTGTTACAACTTAAAATCTCATTTACCTTCTCTACAGCTATCATTCTATCACTTATTCCAGCTACCTACAAGACCTCGTTAGGGGCATCATAAAACCTTTGAAGCAATAACTAGGAATCTAAAACTTTAACTAACACTAAAGATAAAACTTCCTCAATTGAAGACTCAACCTTCTCACATAATTATTGTGC
Organism: Cunninghamia lanceolata; assembly: GCA_027924645.1. Lineage (NCBI taxonomy): Eukaryota > Viridiplantae > Streptophyta > Pinopsida > Cupressales > Cupressaceae > Cunninghamia > Cunninghamia lanceolata. The sequence continues at coordinate 3,197,960 of BSBN01000396.1, read as the reverse complement.
ATTCAAAAGAAACCTGAGAACTAACTTAAGCTGAGACACATCATTCGAAATTATTTGTCATGAAGAGATGTAAAGCTCCTTTACCATCACCAATACCCCAAAATTATGTGGCTATTGAGCAAGCTCCAAATTCAATTGCTTTACCTTTTCTTGTTCAGCCAAAATTTGGGTCTATAAAACAATATTTTGGTCCTTGTCAGCTTTAATACGTCCTATTGAAATTGGGCAACTTCTTCAGTTTTGATCATTATGTTTCTTCTCCAAAAAGAATCTTCTCTTGTTCTAGCATATCCATTACAGTTTTAACCTTAGACAACTGGGACTGCAATTCAGTTAATTTTGACTATGAAGCTTGGGAAACCTCCTTTGATATTGTAGCCCTAATATCCTTGTTCAATCTATCAATCTCTAGGTCTTTGGCCTTGATTTCTGCATGGAATTGGCTAACTGTAGCTTTTGTTTGAGTCAGATTCACCTCTACCTTCTGCAACCTCTTAGAAACCTTAAGATAGTTTGTGGTCACTACCACTAACGTTTCATTCATTAATTCCACTTTATCTTGTGGCCTAAACTGAGTCAAGTCCATTGCCACAATGCTCATAATATAGTCTTCTAGTTGTATTTCTTTAAGAGGTTTCACTACATTGGGGCTCATGTGGGCAATGATTAAAGATTGTTGAACTAGATTAAATGGATTTCATGTGTGGAACAACAGGAGCCTTGCCCCTCCTTAGCTCTTTTCTTTTCTCTCCTTGACTCTATCTTTTCTAGTAGCATCAGATTGGCTTTGAAAAGCAGGGGGAGAAGCAATTAAACCACTTGCAAAGGGGAAACCTTGAGGTAGACCATAAGAAATGGTCATCATCTATTGACTTGGGTCTTGCAATTGCATGGGTCTCCTAGGTACTGATGGGGAAAAGACTAGCAAACTCAATGTTTGGGTGGTGGCAAATATAGTAGCACTAGATATAGGTGAAAAAGATTGTAAATGAATAGTTGAAGTAGTAGGGGACATGGAAACTTGGGGCATTTGGCTAGCCACTCCTAAGGTAGAAGAAGATTGAGCAATAGAAGAAGGTGGAGGGAGACTTACCTGAGGGGCTTCTATAACCTTCAAATTCTACATTTTCCCAACATTCACAGCTTCTTATTCATCATCTTCCTTCTGTAAAACAGGTTTTCTCTTCCTTCTTTTAAGTCTACTTGCAATTTCCTCCTCTGTCTCTTCTATCTCCTCTGGGTGTGGGGAAACCAATGATTTTGAAAGTTCAATTCCTTGTGAAAATGCCACTCCAAGGGCCCTAGATGCTGAAGTTGTTTGGCCCTCATGAGATGACTATTGTAAAGCCTTTTTTTGTTCAATAACACTAAGAGATTGTGACCATGTGGTTGAGTTAGGGCCTTGTTCAGTCGCTTCTTCCTTTGACTACTCAGTTCTTTGGATAATGCTTGTATCCGAGCTTGATAGTCATATGATCATCATCCCACAACTTGTCCCATGTTTCATCTGACTCAACCTACCCAAAGGTCCTCTCAGGCTTAGAGATTTCTTGTCTATACTTCTAGTATGTAGATATTTTGTCATTTCTCCAATCTTTCTTAATTAGAGTTTGTTTCAAACCATGAGTTATCTTTATTTTTGGATCATAACCCTTGATTGAAGTATAAAAGGTCTCCCACTTCTTAGGTGGCTCATTAGTTATATCACTTATTTCACCATAAACTTTAGGAGTGTCAGTTTGTGGTGACTTCTTTTGTTCGAAGAATGGTTGGCTCTCATGACCGAAAGTAGTATAGACCTTATTATGATGGAGATAAGAAGCCATGAAGCCATTGGGGTCGTATTTCCACTTATCTTGAATGATTACCAATCCATAATTTGCTAGCTTTTTCTGTAACATATACTCTAGTTCTCTTCGTACTACTAAAATGCCACCCTTACTCCAAGGAACATCATACAAAGCCTTTTTCCTCCCTTTTGCTCTAAATTTATTTTAAACTATAGATAACTAACAGGCCAATTCTAGGGCCAAGACCCTAGCTATCAAAACCTTTGGGAGCATAAAAGTTTCTACCCCAAAACTGTGAACCTTGATCATTGTATAATGCGCCCCAAAAAAGTAATCACACAGGACCCATGAGTTTATTATAACCCCCCTTACCCTATCAGTCCTCCTATCTTTGATCTCTTCCTTTTCTAATTGCTCAACTAGGGGAGACACAAAACATTCAGCAAACACATAGGGATTAGAGGTTTCAGACAAGATATGAGTCCATGTAGACATAGGGATTACTCTTTCAAGGTCAATTTCTAGGTCATATAGGTCTAGATGCATATATGATAGAAATAGTTGGTAGTTTTGATATAAAATCAAATGGAAAAGGTAGGAAGAGTACCTAAAAACCTATGTATTCATAAAATCCACCAATTGATCACACATCGCATGAGAAATGTGCTCTGCAAAATCAAACTTGTATTCCTTCTGCCAAGTTACCTTCTTCATGTAAAAAATGGCCCCAAATTACCAATCATGTACATTGGTATCTTCCTCCTAACCAAAAATAAAAGCCAACATTGAGCATGCATCCTGCACATTCATGGTCAACAAATCATGAGAAAGGGGGATGGACGGCATGTAGATTTTATCCTCGTCCAAATGAAGGTAGGTTCAAGAAATGTTGTTTGGTCTCCACCTTTTGCCAAACACTCTGCATTTTGGGTATATCATAGAAGTTGGCACTGAAGTCATACATTAACCCCAACATGTCATGGATGGCCTTTGCATTAATATGAACATTAACATTTTTGTTCTGGATTGTTCCGATAGAAGCATCATAGTAATTTCACATAATTGAACTAGCTCAGGATATGAATGCACCAATGAGACTATGAACTAGGCTAGATTAGAACTCCAAATCCACATACCAAAAGATTCATTTTCCCTTGCTTTGCTTGGATGATGAGTCTTGCATGTGCCCCTTCCCTTAGGGTTTTCAGATTCTTAGAAATTTTGGGATCAAAAATACCATCTACAAAGTCTTTAACTTGAGAAGGGTCCACAGCCTTACCTTTTTCAAGGACTCTGGTTCTTGGTATGTTGACCCTAGGCTGTGCTTTATCTATGGCATATGGCTTCATCTTCTTCCACTTTTCTGTAAATTCAAACAAACCCATTTGCTTGTCAGCCTTTGAGGATTGTCCTCCCTCGGCCATCTCTACAATTTTTTGCTCAAGGTATACACTTGCTGGAGAAGCCAAAGAGGATAGGTAATTGCAGTGAATTCTATCACAACAATGCAACAATGAAGAATAGAACTCATCTTTAAAATGCTTGGCTCCAATAGCAAGAATTAATGAGACCCTATTAATGGGGCCATCATTTCATATTAATGACTCTAGAAAATGTGCCCAAAAGATGGTTAGCAAGATACTTTAAATCTATAACAAATCTCATGATGACCTTTCATTAATGTCTTATTCTTTAATATCATTGGCCATCAACTTAGATTTCTGAGTCTTTATTAATGGTATCATTGGAAAGGACACTTAGAAGATCTTAGAGATCCTTAGTCATGGACACGTGTTCTAAAGAACACTTATTTAAAAGAAGTGGGAAAAACATAAAAAAAAATGTAGAAGGGAAAAAAGCTAACTATAGTACAAGGAGCATGATTAGCCTTATGTGAAATGTTTGAGGAAGATCCTGTTGAAAGGAATGTCTAACGATTCTCCTTCCATAGTGTCCAATTCATATGCATTGCATTGCTTACAAGTAGTGATATTAAAGGGTCCTAACCATAGTGAACCAAACTTGCCATGACATCCTAGTTTTGAGGCCCTTTCATCCCACTTCCAAACCCAAGAACCAACCTCAAAATCTGGCTCTAAAGTTTTTTGATCAAACCAACTTTTCACAGTTTGCTGACAATTCATCAAAGACTCATGGGTTAATTCCCTCTTCTTTTCCAATTCTAATAGTTCCGCAAGTCTCACTTGCATCGGACCATTTTCTTCAATTTCCATCTGCTTGCTTAACTGCAAGGCGAGAATCTCTATTGACAACAACATTACTACACTTTTCCAATACACAAGTTCGTAAGGAGACACTTTAATCACTTGTTTTGGCATGATTTTGTCAGCCCATAATGCTGCATTGAGGTGCTTATGCCATTCCCTTTGATGATCTGTTCCCATTCTTTTTATTATCCTAATCAGATTCTTATTTGTAGACTCCGCTAGACCATTCCCTTGTGGATGATAATTAGATGAAGTCTTCAAATAAATGCCATTCCTCAAGGAAAAATCAGATATTTTTGACCCTAAAAATGCCTTTGCATTATCAGATATAATAGTGTGAGGGGGACTGAAATGGGTAGTTATCCCTTCAATAACATCCATAATAACCTTCTCAGTGGCTTCTTTCAATGGGATAGCTTCACTACACCTAGTAAAATAGTCTTCTGCAGTAAGGATCCACTTGTGTCCCGAGCTTGAAATTGGATTGATCATTCCTATGAAATCCAATCCCCATTGAGTGAAAGGTTCATCGACAATAATTGGACTCAAAGGTAGAGCTACATTTCTCTTTCCACCTACATAGAACTGGCATGCCTGACATTCCTTGACCAGTTTATGGCAATGAGAAAATATTGAAGGCCAATAACATCCTGCTTGAGTAATCTTAATGGCAGTAGTCTTCACAAAAAAATGTCCTCCTGATGTCCCATGATGTAATTCATGCAATATCTTTCGAGCCTCATCCTTTTCCACACACCTGAGTAAGATTCCATCAAAATTCTTCCTAAAAAGGACATGATCAATCAAGATGAAATTTGATCCTTCCTGTCTATAGTATCTTCTCTTTTCAAGGGAGAGAGTCCTAGGGAGTTGACCGGTTTGCATGAATTGTATCCTGTTACTAACCCAAGAATCTAGATCATTTTCTTGTACTTTTAGTATAGTCTCTTCTTTGTCTTCCTTCTCTGTTGATAGTTCTATGTCTTGAGCAATATATTGGTATAATCCTCTTCCCCTTAGTAGTTTAGTAGGCTTTACTTCCACATCATATTCTAGAATCTTAGTTATCTAATTGGCTCTTTTCTCAGTGATTTCCCCTTCCATAATGTATTCTATGACACTTGAATGGGCTACCAATATCAAAATTTTATTTCCTGTCACTAAGTGTTTGAACTTTTTCAATCCTTTAACTATAGCATATGCCTGCTTTTCAACAGAATTGTACCTAGATTCATATTCCCTCAATGTTCTAGAAAAGAAAGCAATAGGATGTTCTCCTTCTTCTTCTTGATCTTTTTGGGTTAAGACATCTGCTATACTGTATTCTCCACCATATACATACATTATGAAGCCTTTAGAAAAGTCTGGATTATGCAATACTGGGGTAGTAGAGATTGCCTTCTTTATATTTTCAAAAGCTTGTCTGCCTTTTGTTGTCCACTTAAAATTTAGATCCTTTTTCAACATAAGAGTAATAGGTCTAATCAATCATGCAAAATCAGATATAAACCTACTAACAAAGTTAATCTTCCCCAAAAAGGATTGCACTATCCTTTTGTTGACATGTAGGGATAAATCCATGATTGCCTTAACTCTGTCTAGGTCAATAGAGATTCCATATTTAGAATCTGTGTCCTAATAACTTTCCTTGAGGTACTCCAAACACACACTTCTTGGGGTTTAGAGATATCCCAAATTCTTGACATCTTTGGAAAATAGCCTCTAAATGATCAAAGTGATCATTAGCCATTTTTGTGAATACAATTAAATCATCCAAATAAATCAGAATGATCTTATTTATCAAACCATTGAACGCTATGTCAATAGCGTGCTGAAAAGTTGTTCCAATAGTTGAAAGTCCAAAAGGCATCTTAGCATATGCAAAGGTACCCCAATTAGTGGTGAAAGCAGTCTTATACTAGTCTTCATTTGCCAACCAGATTTGATTATAACCTGAAAAACCATCCAGTAGAGAAAATATTTTAGCGCCAGCCACAGTCTGTAAAATATGCTCCATTGAAGGGAGTGGATAGTGAACCTTTAATGAGGCTTTATTCAGGTCTCTGAAGTCTACGCAGAGCCTAATTTATCTATTCTTTTTTATTACAGGTACTAGATTAGACACCCATGTTGAGTGTTTAATTAGGAAAATTATCTTAGATTCTAACAACTTCTAGAGTTTCTTCACCATGAGAGACTCAATCTTAGGGTTTACTAGTCTCTGTTTCTGACGTACGTGTTTTGGTCCTTTAGTGAGCTCAATAGTATGTGGACTATATCTCTATTATAACCATGAAGATCTTCATAAGTCCATTCTATTACCTTGTCATATTTATTACATAGAGATATCAGTCTATCTCTTTCTTCTATTGTAGTGGCATTGCCTACCTTTGGCTTTCTCCCATTACTGACCTCAATCTCTGAGTAATCATCTTTATTGGCCACAAACCTCCTCTTGTCTAGGCTTGCATCATCAAGATCAAATAGATTCTCAAAATTTATTAATCCCCTTGGAAGCTTATTTGATTTCAACTGCATGATCTGGTCACCATATGCCTCTTAAATTTTAGGTTGTAATTGATCTACAAATTCCCCAGACTGTTGTAGAAATAAAATAATTTGTAGGTCACTATCAAAAACTTTCCAATTGTCTCCATTATCAAGAATGACAGAGTAGATGACAACCTTGACTGCTTGTTCATTGATCAACAAGTCTTTAGTTGGGTCGAACTGAGATCCAATCTGAGCCATCCTATTTGCTTCAGTATTCTAGGATCTTGGTGTGACTTGTATATTTAAGGCATCAAAATCTTCAATTATGTCTAATATTCAATGACAATATGACCTCATTCTTACATTTTTTGTAGCAACTATTTCCCTTATCTATTTTACCATCAACTCTGAATCACCCAAGACTCTTAGGTTCTTCAGCTTCATTATTAGTGCAGGCAAAATGGAAATGCAGAGCTCTAAGAACCTTTTCCCCTTTCAGTGAAGTAAGGCAAATGCTTGCTCCAGCACCATTCTTGCTTCTAGCTCCATCAAAATTTAGTGTCCAAATTTCAAGTCTTGTTCATGATCCTCTTCATCCTTTTTTGGTTGACTCATCGCCTCAGGTATTTCTTGGTCTTCATAAAAAATGACATATGTTCCCAAGCTAGTAGAGTCATAATTTCCATAAGGGTCACTAGAAGCTGCATCATAGATATCAACTGATTATCCTCTTCTTCCCTTTCATCATGTTCAGTCCATTCTCTTATTTCCTCCATAAAGACTCTTTCCTCTCTATTGATCATAGCATGAGACACTTCAAACTTTGATGCTGGTTCCTTAGTAATATGCTCCTTAGACAAAGGTTCAAACAACACCTTCATCTTTGTACCACATTTAGTCCTTAAGATTAAATGTGACTAATCTAATGGTATATACCCTCCAATCTTGGTAGTGAAATCTCTAGATAGACATAAACCAAATATAGGGGAATATTAATGATTACTACATCTTGTAGGACAATTATGTTTGGGCAAGTATACAACTACAATGGGAACTGTTTGATAATTCCTATGGTATAGAGTGACTTTCCATCTAACTACATGACTCCTTTGGCTAATGGATCATATTTTATCTTCAAGGCATCTTCTATTTGCTTGGGCATGACTGTGGTACTTGCACCTGAATCTATCATGGAATTATGTAACAACTTCATCCCTACTATTAGGGTCAAATAAAAGGGATTTGGTTTAACCTTACTCACCACTTCCTTGGTATTCACCAGAGTGGATGTTCCTTGAGATTGGGGTTCCTTGAAATGAAATCTTCTTTTATCAGCATCCCCTTCTTTACTGTTGGTAGCTTTATGATCTCCTTGAGATTGTAGAGCTTCTTGCAACAACAATTTCTATTCAGGAATGGCTAACATATCCCATAAGGATACATTAGTAGGAGCCTTCTTCAACTAATAGATAACATTTATGGGTCCTAATGATTGTGCCTTATGGCAATAGGGATACCTTGTCTTCTCTACCACTAGATGAGGTATTCCTTGATTTTGAGTTGTCATTGATGCCTCTTGTCTTGGTGTAGGTATATGGGAAGCTTGAACTAAAAGCCCCTTGGTTATCTCATGAGGATTGACTTCAAGTGGATCCACCATCCTCCTCTTTGACTTGGTGTAATAGTCTAACTGTACCAAAGGCTTCTTGGAGGTTGATGCTTCATTTACAAAAAATGATTCTTCCTTTTCAATCCATGAGAACAGTGCATGTTTCAGAGCTATTTCTCCTTCTTGCTCAATAGACATCTCTTGCATTTGTGCTACTATTGCTGCATTCTAAACACCAGGTGATTGGTAAGGTAAAGATTCAGAAGATGAGGCAACCTGGCCTTCCATTCATCTTTTCTCTGCCACCTTCTGCTGTAAATTACCTCTAGGGCAGTCTTTGGACATATGTGCATTATTGTATGGAAAGCACCATGCATTTAATTCCTCAGCCATATTATTTTTTCCAAGAACCATTTCCCTCCCTAGGTTAGTTGGGATAGTTTGTAATGGTGTAGGTACAGGGACAAGCTGATTAGATGGCTATTGGTAGTTTGGTGTATGTGACCCTTTGTACTGATTTGACTGATATGGGGGCCTATTTGCTTGAAATCCTAGGTAAAGAGGTTTTTGATATGAGGTTTTCTGCCTTTTAAGGTTAATGATTTCATTAGAAAAGGTTCTAAGAATACTCTTAACATCATCCATCTTAGATGAGGGAGTAGAGGGTGCTAGGGTAGCGGGTCTCTAGGATGCAAGAAACATATACATAGAAATAGGAGCCGATGAAGTACTAGGGGACTCTTTTTGAATGGGAATTGATAATTCAGGAAACATGGGCATGGGGGATCTTGGAGGTAACCTCCCCATATCTATGAGACTATTCTTAGCTCTAACAACTAAATCATATGCTTTAGGTAGGGTCTGTCCTCCTAAGGACTGAATCATAACTCAAATATCAAAGTTAAAAGCCTTAAGGTAGAAAACAATTGCCATACCTGCAGGGGGTCTTGTAGCAACTGAAATCCTTTGCTAAGTCTTTTGGAATCTGGTGTTGAAATTAGTAATGGCTTCTTGGGGAGCTCTCTTTATGGTGATCAGTTGTTGCAAGAGAGAAGATTTGTCTCCCTTCTCACTAAATCTTTCAAAAAATGTATTTCCCAGTTGATCCCAAGTTTTGATAGAATTAGCTCATAAAGATTGGTACCAATCAAGGGCTCTCCCTTTGAAAGATGTAGCTAAAAGCCTCATGGTAATATTTTTTTCCATAACATAGTGCAATGCACATACACCAGCCACATCTTGTAGGTGTTCAGCTGGGGTCTTGAAATCATCTCCTGAGAACTTGGGCAATGCTTTCAAGGCATTTGTAGGAATTGGGTCCCACGTATCTAGGGGCATTGGGAATATGAGTGGGCTACTATTATTCCAATTAGCATAATTTCAAGGTGGAGCTTGGGCACCCATTTGTATTGCTGGGATATTCTGCTGGTTAGCCCTTCTTCTTGGAGTAGTTATTAGTGGTGGTAATAAGATCTTGGATTGACAGCAGCTTTGGCTCTTGTAGTTGATCCACAACTCTAACTTCTTGTAGGAGGTCAGCTCATATGATTCTAATCAAGAACTTAAAAAAGGTCCCACCGGGCGTGCCAAAAATTGTTGATCCTTAAATTTGTAGGTCAAACACCAACATGGGAAATCTTGAGAATGTAAGATTTGACTCTTAAGACAACCTCCAGATTTTGAAGAAGTTGGTTCTTCCCTATGGGGTTTATTGTAAAGGGAAGAAAAAGCAAGATTACAAATGAAATATTCTAATTTGCTAAGCTATATACCATATTTATGTTAAGACCTAGATTAATAGCATAGTGATTTAACTTGTAAGATTTCTAATGCAGTTAAAGAGCCTTAAGCATGATTAACAATAATAGAATTTTATATCTGATTATCAAAGGCAAAATATAGAAAGCAAAGAACATGATTCAGAAAAACATTATAAAATGCATAGAACAACACCCTCTTTTTCCTCTATTTATATTGTAATAGTGAAGCTCAAAAACCTCTACGGGACCATTAGGATTCTAACCACCTCACAACCTGCAAGACAATTTAACTGTTGTGATCATCCTGTCGACCCACATACCCAAAATCCTTGCAGAATCATCCACTTCAGTTTGTCCAAGCCGTTGTAACTGATTCTGGATGACCAAAAATTCTCCCACCTTCTCCCTGAGTTGAACATCGTAACTCCAGCCAAATAGATAGTCATTCGGTTAGGGTTTCCTCTTGCAAAACTGTCGGGACAGATGGCAACTTCCACGGGTCTCTTTTAAGCTCAAAAATGGGATACGTGGTAGCTGTGCACTCAATGTAGAAAGATCTTTCCAAAATTCCTTTCAAATGCTTGTGGTATTGACACTTGTCATTATCTGCGCTATCTTCATACCTTAATAGTATCGAGTCGCACTTAAACATACGATAGGCTTATCAGCATTTATCTTTTCTAAAAGAAGACCCCACCCTGACATCACAATAAACATGCATCAAGCTCCATGAATTCTACAAAAGGACACATGGCACCCCTGTGCTCCTCTACAAGGGCATTTCTGGAAAGACCTCCCCAAACACCTGTGGCACTAACACCTATCATGACCTATAGAGATTTAGAAGACAATCAATACATTATTTCTTTCAGCCCAGCGACCTGACATTGAGACACATGGTGCCTTCATGCTTCTTGAAAGAAACCTTCCTTTTGCAAGCCTTCAATTCCTACGGTTATGCCACATGGCAGGTCCCAGTGCTCTAACATTATATTACTCCTGACTATTGAACTTTAGCTAACTTAAGAATTATTTAGAAACATGTAGAGTTTATTAGAACTCTACAAAAACATCATACCTGGCACATAAGGATCAAATAGACCTTCCTTGAGATTCACACCAAGTTTCATCCATTTGTGGAGGATTACCAATTGTTCTACACGTTACACCCTTCTTTGGAGTTTGTAACCTTCTATGGCCGATGCGAAGGATTTCATGAGCTTGGAGATGATATATAAAGACCTCTTAGATGTATTAGGAAGTTAGTAATAGTTCTTAAGTTCATAAGTTATATAGATTTGATAGTTAGATTCTTTTTAGGAAGGCACCTCAATGCCATATCTTGCATATCTGTTGTAACCCAGAAAGTAGGGATATGAGTCCTTTGATTGTAGCCCTCATGTTTCTCGCATCTGAGCATTGTAATTCTTTGATATTGTGATTATATGAATCTTCTATTGCACTCTATGATTGTGTTGTTTCCATTGTGTTTACTCTAGCTATATGGTTTGGATAGTTCATTCTATCAACCCTCCAACTGTGACAGCACTAGTATCCATGATTTTGGAATACATGTTTTTCTCCATACTACATCTTTTATTTGTGTGTGCTTGATTCTATAAAAGAAAGCACATGGTTAGTAGTTGGGATTGGCTATTAGTTGTTTTGGTTGTAGGTTGTGTCAGAGGTTGTCATTGTATTGACTTTCTCTTGTGAGTGCATTTTGTGAAGCATGGCATGGGATGTGTGGATACATGCTTGGACACATGGAGGATGCATTAAAGGAGCTTGATGTTTCAGGTGTGTCCATGAGACTCTGTACTTGTGTATTGTAATGTTTCATTTTAATACATTGAGTATGGATGCTATTAGAGGTTGGGTTTTTCCCTCTTGAGGGTTTTCCCAGAGTCTTGTGTTATCTTGTACTTGTCTATTTACATTATCATAAATCTGTAAGATTACATGCATCGTTATCTCCTTTTGGGTTATGTGAATTGGTTTGATCAACTTGTAAATTCCTTGCAAAATTAAAATATCTATTATAATCATTTTAAATTTTTATATTCAATTTGTAATTATAATGTACATATCAAGTATTATATTTTCATTTTTAAAATATAATATGTGTGTGTGTGTATATATATAATAATTAAAAATTATACATTTTTTAATAAAAATCTGAAAAATCTCCCATACTATTGATAAGAAATGAAGAGTTCAAAATTACAAATTTTATACAAGTGATAGAGAGCCTGATATTTACAAAATTGCCTAATGAATTACTAGAGAAAATTTGATACTAGAGAAATAGTATCAAATGGAAAGAACCAGACACTTAAAATAGACCTTTAGTTATTGTACAAATCACATAGTTTTGCTAGAGGTGGATGAGCAATAGGAGGAGCAAGAGTATCCATGATTGGTGGATAGGGGGCTTGATCTGGTGCATGCATCCTAATGAATCAAATGGCACCATATATCTCTTTAGATTTGATGTCCAAACCATGTAGGATTTGGAATTGAGGTGCTTCAAGAGCAATGTTTAATGTATTGGTACAACCACTATGTAATCCTTTTTGCGTCACATGAAATACATAGGTGGTCACTAGGGAGGAGCACAACAATTCAACCATAAATAGTCCAGTGATAGGAGCTTCATCCATGTGCATTTCGTAGTCATTTAGGGCATTCTTCAACCTTTATATAGATATCTAATATTTGTGATTGCAACATTTTTGTTAATCTTGGAGGATTGTTTGGCCATTCCATAGTGTTTAGAAGGCTCAAAAAAGTCAATATTGGCTTTTGTTTCACCGAAATCAGAGATTGGAGGACCCTATTGCACCAAAGGTTTTTTGAGTGGTTCTTGAAGGTAGTCATCAAATCGGAGCATTTTCGGCTCAAACAAACCTCGCCATCATGCTCAGAAGGTTCTAAAACCTAAGAATCAATTATGCAAATGTCGAATTCAAGAAAGTTGACCTCTAAGGAATTTTTTTTACATTTTGAGCCGTACAACCCTCGATTTCACTTGATTGTACAATTTTTTCAAAAATAAAAAATATATAAATATATAAATATTTTTAGCGCTGCATTAAGCACTTTAAGAGCTACCTTAAGCACTTGTAATAGGCACTTTAAGTTCTTGTAATAAGTGCTATTTTTTTAAAAAAGGGCTCCAACCCTTACATAACGGGGCTCAACTCTTATATAATAGGGCTTCACCTTATTTAAGCCTGAGTGAGCCTTCAAATGACTGCCTTCCAAAGATGTTTCCCTTGAAGTGGCACCTTGATGTAAATCCCTCAATTCAAGAATACCTCTTGGCTGAACACCATAGACAATCTCAAAGGGATGACTTCCTGTGCTTCTATTGGTGGAGTCATTATAAGCAAATTCAGCTTGAGGGATGATCATATCCCATGCCTCTCCATGCTGCTTTGTAAGACATCTATGGAGATTTCCCAAAGACCTATTCACTACCACAATTTGGTCATTAGTCTGAGGGTGATAGGCTGAAGTAAATGACAACTGAGTGCCCAACTTCTTCCACAAAGTATGCCAAAAGTGGCCTACAAACTTTGGATCCCTGTCAGTCACAATGTTAAGAGGCAAACCATGGATTCTAAAAATTTCTTTGAAGAACAAACCAGCAATTTGTGAAGCATCATTAGTGCATTTACATGGCAAGAAATGAGCCATCTTACTGAATCTATCCACCACAACAAATATGCTATCAAAACCTCTTTGATTCCTGGGAAGACCCAAGACAAAATCCATGCTAATAGTTTCCCATGGCCTATGAGGAATAGGAAGTGGCTGATATAGACCAGCATTAGATGAAGTTCCTTTTGCTCTTTGACAAATACTTCAACATTCAACAAATTTTCTGATGTTTGACTGCATTTTAGGCCAAAAATAAAACCTTTTCACTTGATCCAATGTTTTGTCCAACTCAAAGTGACCTCCTAGTCCACCACAATGTTTTTCCTTTATGATGGTCTCCCTCATGGAACACCTAGGAACACATAATTGGCTGCCTTTGAACAACAACCCCTACTACAATAAAAACTCAGAAAAATCAGAATGATATGAGTCTGAAAACTGTGAACAAACTTCATATACCTCCTTGAAATCATCATCATCCTGATACATATGTTTGAGAGCATCAATCCCTACACTTTGCAACTGAATTTCTTGAACCATACACACCCTTCTACTTAATGCATCTACCACTTTATTGGCCTGCCCCTTCTTGTGCTTGATTGAAAAAGTATATGCTTGGAGTTGTTCAACCCATTTCATATGCCTATGATTGAGTTTCTCCTATGAATTCAGAAAACTAAGTACATGGTTGTCAGTATAAACAATAAATTATTTAGGTAAGAGATAGTGCCCCCACTTTTTCAAAGCTTGCACCATTGCATACAATTCCAAGTCATAAGTAGAATACTTTCTCTTAGCATCATTCAATTTTTCACTAAAAAAAGCAAATGTCCTGCCTTCTTGACTTAAGACAGCCCCTATAGCAAGGTTACTAGCATCACATTCCACCACAAACAACTTGTTAAAGTCGGGAAAAACAAGAATGGGTTGTTGTGCTACTTTTTGTTTTAGAATTTCAAAAGAATCATTGGCTGCCTTTGTCCATGAAAACTTATATTTCTGCCCCCCTTTGATGGTATCCAAAATAGGTGCACAAATATGACTAAAACCCCTTATGAACTTCCTATAAAATGTTGCCAAACCATGAAAACTTTTTACATCACCTGCTATTTTTTGAGTTGGCCATGACAAAATGGCCTCTACCTTTGTTGGATCCATCTTCAAACTACCTTGGGAAATAACAAAACCAAGATAGGTGAGTTCTTCCTTCATGAAGACACTCTTTTCCATGTTGATCATCAATTTCTCATCATGCAATTTCTTCAAAACCTGATCCAAATGCTGCAAATGTTCTTCCTTAGTCCTGCTGAAAACAAGAATGTCATCCAAGTATACCACAATAAATTTGCCAATGAAATCTTGCAATACTTCATTCATGAGATGCATAAAAGTACTTGGGGCATTAGATAGACCAAATGGCATCACCAACCACTCATAAAGACCCTCATTTGTTTTGAATGTTGTCTTCCATTGATCCCCTTGCTTTATCCTAATTTGATGATACCCACTATTAAGATCAATCTTAGAAAAGTATCTAGCCCCTCCCAAACAGTCCATTAGGTCCTCAATCCTTGGCATAGGGAACCTATATCTTATAGTAATCTTGTTAATGGCTCTAGAATCTGTACACAACTTCCATTTACCATCCTTTTTAGGAGCTAGGAGTGTTGGGACAGCACATGGGCTAAGGCTCTTTCTTACCAATCCCTTATCCATCAACTCTTGCACTCAAGCTTGGCAATCTCTTCATTTTGAGAAGGTGTCATCTTGTAGGCTACTTTGTTTGGCAAAGTAGACCCCAGTATGTACTCAATTTGATGGCTTATGTCCCTAATAGGTGGTAATTCATTAGGCATCTCCTCTACCATGATACCTTTATACTTCTCTAACAATTAATGCACCTCCTTGGGAACCTCTTCTTCACTAGGACCATGCAAATTAGGACTGTTTTTAGGCTTCAGAATCAGAGCATACCCTTGGGTTCCTTCCTCCTTAAGGGTGTTTAGAAACTCTTTACCACTCACAATCATGACACTTGACCCAACACTCTTCTGTATATTCTCATCTGGCAATGGATCCATTCTATACTTCCTACCATTCTTAGTTATAATGAAGGAGTTAGATTTACCATCATGTTGGGATTGAACATCATATTGCCATGGACGTAATAGCAAATGACACGCATCCATGGGGATTATATCACACAAAATCTTGTCCTTATATTCCCCTATCTCAAATTCTACCCAAGATTGTTCATCTACCAAAACTTGTTGCCCCTTATTCAACCATGATACTTTATAAGGACTAACATGAGGAAGTCAATTAAATTTCAACTTGTCTACCATTTCAATAGAAACCAAATTTTTAGTTGAGCCTGAATCAACAGGTACCTTGCAAATCTTAGCATAGGCCTTGCATGTTGTCCTGAACAATGTCTTCCTTTGAGGGGGTTCTTGTGTTTGAGGTACCTTCAACATGGTTCTCCTCATCATCAAACTTTCTCCTTCATGGACTGGGGCTGCACTTCCAATTGGAGAGTTAACACTTTGGCAATCTTTGTCTTGGACCAACTGGTTCCTTCTCTCTCCTCCATGAGAGCTTGAGGCTTGCTTTTCAGGATATTTGAAGGCTAGATGTCCCACTTGGTTGCAATTGTAGCACCTTCCTGTGAAGACATTAGGACCTCTCCCTAGTCCACCAAATCTACCCCTTCCATTGGGTCTCCTTCCCCTAAAGCCTCCTCTAGAACCTAATTCTCCACTTTGTTCTTGGGAACTAGATTCCCCTTGACTTCTTTGGGACTAGTTTCTGCCTCCAAAACTACCCCTACCTCTGAAATTTCTACCACCTCTTCCTCTATTTTGCTGCTCACCTTTCCTCTTCAACTTCTCTTCAACCCTAAATGTCATTTGAAAGCATTTATCCATAGTTTTAGGGGTTAGTATACTGATTTCATCTTGTATACTAAACTTCAAACCATTTGGATACCTTGCCACTTTACCTTTTTCATCCTCCATGTATCCACAATGAAGAGAGAACTTGTGAAACTCCTCGGTGTAGGTGGCCACATCCAAATCTCTTTGTTTGAGATTTTGCATCTTCTTGTAGATTTGCACCTCATAGTCTGATGGAAGGAATTGGGATTTGATCCTCTCCAACATTCTACTCCATGAAGAGATCATGCTCTTCCCATTCTTTACTCTCTCACCTTGGGTGTAATTCCACCATGTGAGGGCAGTACCTTTGAGTTTAGTTTTGGAAAAATTCACCCTCTTGTTCTCAAGAACTTATTTGTATTCAAAGTAGTTATTTAAGGCCTCAATCCACTCCATAACTTCATCAGCATTCATCTTGCCACTAAACATTGGATTCTCTATCCGAGCCTCTAAAGAGTCTTTGCCAATTGCCTTGATGGCTTCAAGGAAATGTCTCTGATCTGCAAGTACCTCTGCCTCTTCTTGATCTTCTTCTTCCTCCTCTTTTTCTTCCTCTTCATCAGAACCTTCATCTATCCTCTTCCCTATCCTTAGGGCCTTCAACTCAGCCTAGAGTGCTTCCTTGACTCCACTCTTAATCTTCTCTTTCATCTCCTTGAACTTCTTAACCACTTTAGTGGTCATCCCTTTTGGAGGCATGTTGCTAGCCTCTCCTTCACTCTCCTCTGCTGACATATACTAGGTCTTACACAACCAACAATAGAACCTTTTATGGCTCTGATACCACTATGATGTAGAGAACTTAGGATAGGTTGAGTATACCTTCTTCTGATAAGGTTTTCTTCCCACACTCAAAACCCAAATTCAAGGATCATCATGCAAAAGTGGGAACAATAGTAGGTTTTCTTGAAATCATCATGATGAGGCTTGTTTGGCATCCCATATGACACATTCCAATCATTTTCTAAGGCTAGACAAGCTTTGAATTGGGACTTCCTTCTTTAGGCCACTAAACTCCGTGTAGCCCTTGAAACAAGAACAGTGAGCAATAACTCTTGATATAGGTCTATAAACTCAAATATTAGACAATCCTAAGATACCCATTTAGATTCCCTACACAATATCTGAAATTGGGTATGGGTTGTTTTTGACAATATAGTCTAACCTATAGCCCCTCCTAGTAGCCTAGAGCCCTAATTAGCCCTATTTTGTGAAGCAACCACCCTTCTGAAAACTCACAGAACTTTCTACACTAATTGGACACCTCAATCTCATGCCCAAACCAAGACTTTTGTGGGTTTTAGGTCCCTACAGTCGATTGTACTTGAAAATGTGTATGATGTCCTCTTTAGGATGCACTTAACACATGGTGATGTTAGGTTTCTTCAATAGAACTTCCTCCATCTCAGATTCACTACCCAAACCTCATCATAATACATTAAAATAGACAACAAGTCCATTCCACTAATTAGGAATAAGTCAAACCAGTGGAATGGAGAACAAAAGCATAGTTTCTGTCAGAAACCCTAAGTTAGGTTTTGATAACCAGATTTCAAAAAAGTGCAGAGAATTCAAACACAGATATGTTTCAATACTTCTAATCACTTGAAATAAGGACTTAACTCATACCTCTAACATTGCACAAACACTTTCCTTATGACACCTCTGTACAGAGAAGTACCACGGACATGAACAACGTAATACACTGGAAATTATAGGAAAACTGAGTTCTTCTTATTGATTACTTCCACCAATTCATTTCTCCTCCTTCAAGGAACATCTACAAGGCTTTAAGAAGCCTGCTATAATAGCTTGGGATAGTTGGATGAAAGTTGGGGTCGATTGGAAGGTATGGCAACCATCAAACTACCCTATTCTATTTTGAAGCTGCAACTAATTACATGGTTTAACATAGGCATCAGTTGTTTTGGGACTTAACAATGCCTTCAAACACCTTTACAATGTAATTAAGCTTTTGACAAGGTCTAACACTCCTTGACACATGCCAAAAGGCTTAAAATGTATGACAATGTATGACTACCTCTTGCAACCATGGCATCTTGTGGACATAGTCCTTATTACAAACATGGAAAATGGTTTTTCAAAACCTTATTCATCACAAACAAAACATGAACAAGTCTCCTTGGTGCCCCTGCACCACACTTCAATACCCTCCACCTTCAGAACCACCACAAGGGCACCTAACCCCCTTCACCAATCTTAGCTCCTCCACCCTAAGTCTGCTAAATATAGCAGCTTTTTAGGGGTTCGCCAAACAAAACCCCCAAATTTATCAGAAGCTTAAAGTTTTAGCAAACAACAACTAAGTTTGGAAGTTCAAAAAAATGTCAAGATTTTCTACCAAAATTGGAGATTTTTTGCTAAATCTGGCGATGATGTCATGTTGACATCAGCACAATGGTTTTGAATTTTCTACCCCCTCTCCATTGCACTTTTCAGTTTGACAGGAAAACTTTGAGAGGCCCATTCTCATCCATACAGAAGCCTATTTAGGTACAATTGTTTTTGGTTTGGGGTATAATTTCATGCTCTTCACTGTGGTGAACTTGGTTTTTTTATTTGAATCTCTAGATATCCAAAAATTTAATATTATTCAAGAATTTGTTGTGTAGTTCTCATTTTGAGACCTTCTAAGAGCCATAACTTGTGCAAACAGACTCTATTTTGGGCAACATTTTTTCTAGGTTCATATTTTTTTGTTTACTTTGCATTAGTGCTATCAATTTGATCTCATATTGTACTTGAACTATAGTTTCATTATTTTGGGCCCTATAAGAGTCTGAATATTGCTGGGAATTAAGGTGTCTCAACCTTTGCAAGTTTCTAGCATTTATTATTTAATCATATTTATTTTTTTCCTATTATTGTAATTTGGATGTAAATCCTATTTCGTCACTTTGTGGGAGTTGGCACAGTGATGTGTCATCCTACATGGAAGGTGACCACATGTATTTTTGTCCTCATATGAGGAGATAGGCATTCCACCTTGTGGTAGAAAAGCTTTTCCATGTGTCGGCATCTTTTGGGTGCTGTAAGAGGTTTATGATGCGTAAGAGTTATGACAGATTCCTATGACAGAATCTATGACATGTAAGGGCCAGAAATGGAAGATTATATGACAGGTGAAGACAAGTGTCCGAAAGCATCTTGCATGGGGAAGTAGGCACCCAATTTTGACTATGACAAGGTTGTAAGAGAATCTTCTATTAATAGACAGTTATGACAGATTCTCTTACAACTATAAGAGTTGTCATATATGACAGATTTTATGACATTGTAAGAGCATCTGTCATACCTTAATTGGGTAAATTTGGGGTTGCCAAGTTGGGGGGTTGTAATGGATGAAAGAGAATCACTTACAAGTGTCACACGCATGTTTTATGGCCTTGAAAATTGGGTCACATGGATTTGGACGAGTTCCTTGTGTGACTTGCTCTAGAAGCTACCTCCATTCGTACTACGTCTCTTTATATACAGGTGCTTGGAGAGGAGATTTAAGAGGTGATTAATAGGTGTTGTTATGTTGCCAGTTTGTCTCCAGATACGAGTGTCGAAGACTCTTGAGAATACTTGCATTGTAAGTGTGTTGTAAACATTGTTGTTTTGATAATACATTGTGCAGGTTTTGGAGTGTGGGGTTTTTTACCCGAAAGGGTTTTCCCCACATTATATATTGTACCTCTCTCTTTTGTCTACATTTTATGTGTATGTGCATTGGTGCAATATCTATGTTGTTGTATTAAACATTCTATAATTGTAAAGGTTAAAGTGAATTTGCACCCATCCCTCCTCATTAGATTAGTGTAGGAAGCAATTTCTGCACACCTTGCTTCCTTTCAGTTGGTATCAGATCTATTCTCTTTGGTCCTAGTTGTTGGATAGGGGTTTTTTGTACTAATCTTAAGTTGAGTGGGAGTCCATGCAGAGTATTTTGAAATCTTGTTGCAGGAAGGAGATGTAGGCACATCCGGAAGAATAGAGATGGGGATGTTTAACGGCACAAATTTTGAGTTATGAAAACTTAAGATGGAGTGTTATGGAGTTGATCATGTGGTTACATATAGTATGATATTGATATGGAGCTCATGTATGATAGTATACAATAACCCTCATGCATGGTGGTTATGTTCTATCATTCTATGGTCGTTTGCAGAAAAGTATTCATGTTGGGTGTTTATTCTTGACTCCCTAATCACATGGAGAAACTTGGGTTGTTATGACTATGGTTTGATGTGCTTATGTTGCGTGCTTGGTTTTAGTCCTTGGCATTGGAAGACATTGTCTTGTTAACCTTGAATGCATGTAGGTTGTAGAGCTAATCATTGAATGATCAGAAAGCTTCTGGAACAACCTAGCTTCTCCGTATGCTTGTACATGGTGATGGTTGTGGAGTTGGCCTACAAGTGGGCCTGAAATTCCTAGACCTCTATTTTGTTTAGTTGGTTGTACTCACATGTCTCAGTTTCATATTGATTTGATCTGAGGGTTTTGTAGATGTTCCATTTCAAAAATCTATGGTTATGCTTATCTATGCTATTGCATTATTCCAGTTTAAATATATTGTTGATTTTTAGACCTATGTGTTTTTAGATGATAAGTGGATATGGATTTGCATGTATGTCAGTGACATGGTGGTTTTACAAGTTTTACATGGTTAATCAAAACTTGTGGTTTTGTAAATCTGCAGACAAACTATTTTTCAGATTATGATTCCTTGAGAGTGTTTTTGGATGTAATATAGTTGCAAATTTGTATGTATTCTTCGTGCATAATGTGAGGAGGTTTGTATCTTTCTCAGTGTGGAGATGTTGGTATGTGATTTATCACTCATCATTTCTACAACATATGCTTGATTAGTTCCTTGACTACGATCAATTGTTTGTGGACTTGTTGGCAAATTGAATCTAGAATTGATTTGATGGTTGAGTCTTGAAGTCTACAGATTGTCTTCTTTGGTATCTCAGTATGCAAGTTACTAATGTGATGATGAGTTTGCATGTTTCATGTTTGGGATCTACGAGTTATGCAGTTTTGTGGGCTGATCACCTATTTGATTGCAGTGGGATGACTCAGATGTGGACTGTTTATATCTACAATATTGATTCAGTGTTTATGCAGAGTTTGTTAGTTGGCCTTGTCTATGGTCATTTGTGTATTTGTTATGTTGCTTTGGGATAAGAGGATGGATAATTTGAGTACATGGATAGTCAGTTATTAGGACTTATAGCATGTTTATCTCGATGTCATGGATAGCTTGGTTACACAATTTAGTGTAAGCTTTTGACAGTGATGGTTATATCTTCTTGACTTGGAGATCTTGATTCTACTTTATTCTTTTGTGTTGCTGATATTATGCAAGACAATTATTTGATTGTGTTAGAGCCATGGATGATCTTCATTAAGAGGATGGTTATCATGATGCCTTAATAAGCTCGGTATCATAGTTTCAATGGAAGCTTTAGCAATGATGTTGGATTCATCATAAGTGATGGATGATCTTCTGTAGTGGATATTGGTGTCATGGAGGAGCTCTTGGTTTTGAGTGTTCTTTGAAATTTTTAGTTTTGTTGTCAGGAGATGCTTATCTTCATATGTTTGGAGATGTCAACATATTGATTGAGGTGTTAGGATTATGATTTGTCAGTATGACATGTTTATCCTTTGTTTAGAGATGTTGTTACTATGTCATGATTTACTCTTGATGCTAGCTTAAGGTTTTGGCAGGATACATGTTCTCTTGAGATAGGATGTATTAATCATTGTATGCTTTGTTGTATGTGATCTTATGAGGAGATGGTTAGATCATGATGTCATGATGGGCTTCTTGATCATGCAGATGTGCAGTGGGAGTTCTAACAGTGATCTTATTTGTTCTCTTTGGTTTTGAGTATTAATCATTTGCTTGAAGCGTCATGATTTTGCAGGATGCATTTGAAGTTGGCATGTATTGGTTGATGGATGCTCATGGATACTAGAGAGACTTGAGGTGAGGCTTGAGATCTCTTGTTGTAGGGATCATGTATTGGAATGGTTAAGTTTCAGCAGAAAGACCAAGAAGCCTTCACTTGTTATGGACATGACTTCATATTTGAACTTGAGAGGAGATTGTTCTTGGAGGGAGTATATGAGACTTGGTGTATCTCAATGGATCAATCTCATTCCCCACTCTCAGTTCACTTGGCAGAAAATGATCTGATAGGTATTGCCCAGGTTATTTTAGATTCATTTTGTTTTATGCTTTGATTTCTCATGGATATGAATCTTGAGCTACTATTATTGGTTCTAGAGATTTCATTTGAGGGATGATAGTATGGTTATCTTCTTGATTCGTATAGTTTGTTTTATGATGTTAATTTGTGAGGAGTTTAGGAGATGTGATTGGGATTATTCCTTGTTATGAAATGATTATGAGTTTGATTTACCTTGATTAGACAAGCTTACATCCATGATGATGTTTATTTGATTTTATGAGATTGAATGGTTGGGTGTTGTTAATGGTTTTCCGTTGGGGTTTTGTAGAGGAGATCATACTTGGCATAGCTTAGCACTTGGTGGTGTTGGCAGAAGGACATGATATGGTTTGCAGTTTCTCTTTATGGTCTCATATTTCTTCCTAGAGGTTCTTATTCATCTAGTATGATCACTGGGTTTGTGGTCATCTACTGTTGTTGTACTTTATTGTTTTTTAACAATAGTATGTGTTCTTTTTAATGTCTATTAATTGAGATGTGGAGGACTTGGGAGAATTGGAGGAGATCAGAGGTGAGAGAGTGAGTAGAAAACTGTTTGTGGAAGTATGCTCTATTTTGCAGCAATTGGTTGCAGTTTGCAAATCATTGTGATTGTTCCTTATACTATATGTTTTAATTATAAGTCAAATTTTATGTAAGTGTTGATTGGTAGACTTTGAGTTGCTTTGGTTGGCATTGCTCATGCAGTTTGATTCCTAGGATGTATGTATATCTTTGGTAGATTATTTTGCATTGGATTACAGTATCAAAGGTCTTCAAATTTTTTGCACATCAATGGTTTTGGTATGTTTGTTATCATGGGAGACAATAACTTTGAGCAAGATAGTGGATTATACAAGGATGAGAGTTGCAGTATGGGCTGAATATGTCATGTGCAAAAATTCTATCAATGATGGTTATTTAGTTGGACGTAAACAACTAGCTGTGGTTGTTGTTCTAATTGTTTTGGAGCTTACGTGCTCAATCTTGTTTTGAAGATGTTTGGACTTCAAAGTCATGTTCTACTAACCAGTTTGAAGTTGGATACATTGGTGTGTCTATGTGGCATTTAGTGTTTCATCATATTTTTGGCATTCTAATCTTTTTGACATGTTGGTGATCACTTGGAAGATGTTACAAGTGCTTTTGTAAATATAGTGAGCATAGTGGAGTTCAGTTGAGCTGAGTATTTGGCAGCTACTCATGCTTGCAAGGAAGCCTTTTGGCTTAAGATATTGTGTTCAGATATTGGTGTTGGTGCAAGACAGTTTACTATCTATTGTGTCAGTTAGAGTGCGATGTTGCATATGCATTAACAAAACCAGTGGGCACAGCGAAGTTCAAATGGTATTCAGAGTCTATGGGCCTCTCGACCTATAGCAGTTAAACCCTATTATTTCCATTGGCTCTTGAAAGGTGTTCAAGAAGTGGGAGAATGTTAAGAATTAAGGTGTCTCAACCTTTGCAAGTTTCTAGCATTTACTATTTAATTGTATTTATTTTTTGCCTATTATTGTAATTTGGATGCAAATCCTATTTCATCACTTTGTGGGAATTGGCACGGTGATGTGTGATCCTACATGGAAGGTGACCACATGTATTTTTGTCCTCATATGAGGAGATAGACATTCCACCTTGTGGTAGAAGAGTTTTTCCACGTGTCGGTATCTTTCAGGTGTTGTAAGAGGTTTATGAAGTGTAAGAGTTATGACAGATTCCTATGACAGAATCTATGACATGTAAGGGCCAAAAATGGAATATTATATGACAGGTGAAGACAAGTGTCTAAAAGCATCTTGCATGGGGAAGTAGGTACCCAATTTTGACTATGACAAGGTTGTAAGAGAATCTACTATTAATAGATAGTTATGATAGATTCTCTTACAACTGTAAGAGTTGTCATATATGACAGACTTTATGACATTGTAATAACATCTATCATACCTTAATTGGGTAAATTTGGGGTGCCCAAGTTGGGGGGTTGTAAGGGATGAAAGAGAATCACTTACAAGTGTCATAAGCATGTTTTATGGCCTTGAAAATTGGGCCACATGGATTTGGACGAGTTCCTTGTGTCACTTTCTCTAGAAGCTACCTCCATTCGTACTACTTCTCTTTATATACAGGTTCTTAGAGAGGAGATGTAAGAGGTGATTAACAGGTGTTGTTATGCTACCAGTTTGTCTCCAAATACAAGTGTCGAAGACTCCTGAGAAGACTTGCATTGCAAGTGTCTTGTAAACATTGTTGTTTTGATAATACATTGTGTAGGTTTTGGAGTGTGGGGTTTTTTACCCAAAAGGGTTTTCCCCATGTTATATCTTATCTCTCTCTCTTCTGTATACATTCTATGTGTATGTGCATTGCTGCAATATCTCTGTTGTTGTATTAAACATTCTGTAATTGTAAAGGTTAAAATGAATTTGCACTCATCACTCCTCGTTAGATTAGTGTAGGAAGTGATTTCTACACACCTTGCTTCCTTTCAAATATCTGATCTTTGCATTGTAAATCACAATAATTATAAAGTGCCAACATTATAATTTCTGGGACGGGATCATTTCAGAAACTAGTGAAAATAGGGGTGTATTGTGTGTCTCTTTTTCGCACTTCTCTTTTTGCATTTCAATCTACTTTTTTGTACTAATGGATCAATTAACAGTTCCTATTTTAACACCATATAATTGTTTTGAATGGAAATAGAAAATGACAATCTATGTCAAAAAGCAAGGATTGCACAAGGTTCCTATGGGACTTGAAACAAAACCTACACAAGATGCATAAATGGCTAAATGGTTTAATAAATGTGATGAAGCCTTTAGTACTCTTTGTATGTTAGTGTCTCCAGACTTACTATTTCACATCGAGTCTACCACTACACCAAATGATGTGTGGACCTCATTGGAAATCCTCTTTAGTAAGAAAGATGAAATAAGGGGTCATCAATTGGAGAATGAACTGATAGGGTTGGTCCTAACAATTTTGACACCATACATGACTTCTTCACAAAGTTGAAAGCCATCAGATTGTAGTTGAAATTGTGTGGAATAGAAAAGAAAGACACACAACTGATCTTAAGTATTCTTTCTAAGCATTGTCTAAACTATTTTGTATTTGTTTCTACCTTTCATGCCACAAAATGTACTCTACGTATGAACTATAATATGCCTTCTCTATATGAGTTTGCGATAGAACTCACTAAGGAGAAAGATAAATTGGTTGAAATGGGTACAATCAAATCCTCTAATTCACATGCCTTAGCTGCAAATCAAGGAACAATAGAATAGAAAGGGTCTAGAAAACAAGATAAGAAACAAAAGAACCAAGGAGAGAAGAAGAAATATTAGAAACAAGCTTCCTCAAATACAGTTAATCATACCTCATCATCAAAAGGTGAGAAACATAAGAAGGAGAAGGTCAAGTGTTCCTACTGTAAAAGGCTTGGCTATGATGAAGACAAATATTTAAAGAAACAGATTGATCATCTTTCACATCTTCTTGAAAAGAACAATATCAAGGTGTCTGACTCTACTAAATAGGGTTCATCAAATGGGTCTTCAAAGGACATAAAAAAGAGTAAGGGGAAAGGAAATGGCAAGGCCCTAGTTGCAGTTGCTTCACATCTTGATACTTGGATCATTGACTTGGGTGCTTCCCACAACATGGCTTACTCACAGGATGGTTTTTCCTCCTTAGAGCCATGTTTTATGTCTATCATACTAAAAGGTGATGACACTCCTATTGAAGTGCATAGGAGAGGGTTTGTTGACATGGATGAAGGAACATTTCATGATTTTCTCTATGTTCCATCTCTGTCAACTAATCTCTTATCTGTCTATCATATCACTCATGCAGGTTTTCACAAGCGGGTTGAGTTAACACCAAAGAAAATGGTAATCATTGAGTTGCATGATGGGTCTACAATTTCTGTGGAAAAAATAGATCATCAGTTATGGCAATATCATTTTTCCCATCTTTTTTCTAACTCTCCTTTGACAGTACTACTCACTCATTCAGATGAGGTGAGTTATTTGTTGCATAAGTAGTTTGGCCACTTGAATTACTGCTACTTGCAACAGCTCATTCAACAAGACATGGTTTTAGGGTTGCCTTCTATTCAATTTTATGATGGACTTTGCCAAGGATGCATTCTTGGTAAGCATCCAGAGAAGAAATATGAAAAAGGCAAAGCATGGAGAGTGGAGTTAGTACACAGTGATTTGGCAGGAACATTTCCACATCCATCTTTCAGTACGGCTAGATATGTCTTTACATTCATGATCATCTTTCTAGAGACACATGGGTATATTTTCTCAAGCAGAAGTACAAGGTCTTTGAATCTTTTCAAGACTTCAAAGCTTTTGCAGAGAAACAATCTAGCAAGGCCATCAAGGTTTTGTGTACAAATAATGGTGGGAAATATGTCAACCACAAGTTTGAACAATTTTGTGCCTTAGAAGGCATTGATCTTCAACACACACTTCCCTATAGTCCACAGCATAATGGCATCGTAGAATGAAAGAACAAGTCCTTGAAAGAAATGGCCAATTGTATGATACACTCTAGGTCTGTGGCACCTCAGTACTAGGTGGAGGCCATCAATTGTGTGTGTTACATTCATAATTGTGTTCCTCACAAATTGTCAAGGGGGTAACTCCTTTCCAATCTTGGACCAATCAGAAACCCATAGTTAAGCACTTTCAGGTGATTGGTTCTCCTACATGGTCCCACATTCTAGCAGAGAAATACAAGGCTATGGATCCACAGAGCAAGCCTTGCATATTTGTTTGGTACCCAGACAGTGTTAAAGGCTAGAGGCTTCTCCATCCTACCACACATGAGTTGTTCATTGCAAGGAGTATTTTTTTCGAGGAGGAATCATCCAGTACTTCTCCTACCACTTGTCCATCCACCATTACATTGGAGATATTGCAACATGATAGTTCTCCAGAGGATCTTAATCCTCTTGATCATGATGAGGAGTCTTATTCCTCCACTTTAGATGGTGATAGTGATGATGAGGATCTACCCTCTCCTCCTAGTCATCATTTAGAGGTTGATGATTCTCCTCCAAATTCTCCTACCACAAGGCATCTTTGGGCTCATCAGACTTTGTAGTCAGAAGGTGATTGGGTTGGTGATTCTTTAGATAATAGAAGAACAAGGTCACAATTTTAGAAATCTCTAAATCTCTTCATTTCTTTAGCTTTTGATCCATAGACCTTCTAGGAAGCTTCTCGTGTCCCCGAATGGGATACAACAATGCAAGAAGAGTTCAGTTCTTTGGAAAGGAATCACACTTGGGATTTAGTCCCTCTTCCTAAGGGAAGAAAATTTGTTTGATGAAAGTGGATCTATTGAACAAAATTTGTAGCATATGGGTCAGTTGACAAGCATAAGGCTCGCTTGGTCACCAAATGATTCTTCTAGGTGCCTGGGATTTACTACTTTAAGAATTTTGTGCTAGTAGCCAAAACGAATTCCATACAACTTGTACTTACTATAGTTGCAACCCATCATTGGGAAGTTCATCAGATGGATATGAAGAGTGCTTTTCTTCATGGTGACCTTCAAGAGGAAATCTACATGGAGCAGCCATAGGGGTTCGTTTAGTATCCTTCAATTTTATGTCATCTTCGGAAGTCTCTCTATGGCCTAAAATAGGCTCCTCAGACCTAGTCTGCCAAGATTGACTCCTTCCTTCTATCATTTGGGTTCACTCAATTCCATTCTGATCCAAACATATACATTCTACAGCAGGACGATACTCTCACATTTTTGGTTTTCTATGTCGATGACTTGTTGATCACAAGGAGTCACTCATCCACCATCAAGGTAGTGGAAACTACTCTTCATGATCGATTTCTAATGTCAAACTTGGGTCTAGTGCACTACATCTTAGGGATTGAGATCACTTAGTCATCTTCAGGTATCTTCATGTGTGAGTTTATGATTAACTCAAAACACAAGGATCACTTGCAAAACCTAATATTTACCTTCCACAAGAGAAAAAAGCAAAGAGTAATAATTTGCACAATAAGGGTGAATTAATGAAATGGATTAATGAATTACATGTGAGAACTTTCTTTTTATATTTGCAAGTTAGATAAAAACCCTTATATGACTTAAGAATAACCTAAGACTACAATTAGCCCTAAGTAAACTTAATAAAGTGTAATTAAATATTTAATTACACCAACACCCCCCTTAAGTGCAACTTAGGGAGAAATGAAAGACATGCAACTAATGTAAGAATGGGTCCTGGCTACAAGGTCATATTAGGTACCCATAAACAACAAGAATATCTCATAAAGTGGAGAAAAGGAGAAAAACCCAGTGGGATAAAACTCCTCTCCAAAAGAGAGAAAAATACAAGTACATGAACATGTGATGGAAGAAGGACTAACACTAAGACCCTCCAAGAACTGAGTCCATCACAAAAGTACAATCATGAATGCCCTCCCATAAGAGAGGAAGAAGAAAGTAGGTTTGGTGACCCCACAGAAGTGAGAAGGATGAAACCCCATGTGAGGAAATGATCCCTCCCAAAATAGAGATGATAAGAGAGACCATGCAACCGCTCCTCAAGATGACTCCTACAGTGCTAGAAGATGCATGGGCATCAAACAACATTCCTCCCCTTGGGAAGAAATAAAACTGTAGATGTGTGCATAATGTCTTCCCATTCCATATAGGAATATACAGGAAGAAGGATAAATGTTTTTGAACTCTGCACATGATCCAAAGACAACAATGATGCTCCTGAAAATTGCTCAAATGTCTCCAATCCACTACAAAAATGTGACTAAATAGGAGGATGAAGAACTTGATCTCTGAAGAAGATGATGGTGATACAACTCCACTGAAGCTGTCATCAAATAGAAGAGAAATGTCCTCAATGTGGTCCTCCAAATCTGCAAGGTGGGACTCTACAAACAACAATGACATATCTGGTAGATATGTGTCCCAATGAGCTATATGTGGAAGACTGATAATGTCTTGCTACAAAGAATCTAATGTAGCAGCAAGTAATAAAGATGTGATCTCGATAAGAAGAGAAGGATAAGAAAGTGAAGTGTCTGTGTCATATGAACTAGAAAGACTTGTCAAACATGCAAGCTCCTCAACTGTATCATCATCAAAAGATACGCAATCTGCATCATCAAGGGGTAAGTGGCAATCCATAGTAGGATCATTAGGGAATGGAGAGATATGTGGCTCTCCATAGTGTCAAAATCAACACTAGAATGAATCAATCCTATAATATGATCAATATAATTTCCCCATGTAGATTTCCTCCCAGGTGTCTTTGGTTTAGGTATGAGTCCATACAGATAAGGCAACAGATTAATCCACCTGAGATGTGTCAAGATGCCCTTTCGCCAAGACTCATAATTATCCTTACCCAATGTTACCACATAAGGGTGACTAGAAAAACCCATGATATCTCCTCAAATAAATCAGATCAGAGATCAACAATCTGAATATCTATTAATGCTAATAAATGAAGCCCAACAAAACAAATAGAACTTCTCCACATGCCAAAATGTCCAGAATATCAAAAAGAAGCCATAAAACTGACAAATTGAATAAATAATACCTAGGGCTGAATCTCAAAAAAGTGCATAGATGGTTGTGTAGAGCTCCTCGATAAATTTCCAATGCCTATTTGTTTGCCCAATTTCAACACGGTATGCAAAAGATATGCCTAAAATACTGAAGGTTGCTCTGAAAAAGAAGACCTAACTTCTAGTGATAAGAGAAGACTATTGAGAAAAATTTAGAAACAAATACCTAGACCACTGGCTAGTGCTCAGAGTCCTCTTTTTGGAAATATCTTGTTTTCCCAATTTTAACGTCATATGCAAAAGATATGCCCGCTTTCGCGAAACTACTTTGAAAAAGCAAAAAAAAGCAAGTAGAGGCTAAAAATAGGGACCTAGATTTGTGATCTATTTTTTTTCAAAATTCTTGCACTTCCTGCAAAAAATAAGAGATACTTAGATAGGATTTTGATGCTTGTGACTAAACCTAGAAATAGTTTGAGCTGAGGTTATACCGTTTGAATGTTCAACGCCTATTCTCTCAAACTAATGAATAAGAATCTTCAGATCTGGAGCTCTGAATCTAATGGAATACTTTTTTTTAAACATAAATACACCCAGCAAATGGATCTTGCTCAAATTTTTCTCTAAATCTGAGAAGGGGTTTGTAGATCAGGTTCTCTGATCTACCATGTGAGAGTTTATGATTAACTTGAAACACTAGGATCACCTGCAAAACCTAAGATTTACCTTCCACAAGAGAAAAAATCAAAGGGGAATAATTTTCACAATAAGGATGAATTAATGAAATGGATTAATGAATTACATGTGAGAACTTTCTTTTATATTTGCAAGTTAGATAAAAACCCTAATATGACTTAAGAATAACCTAAGGTCCTAAAATTATCCCTAAGTAAACTTAATAAAGTGTAATTAAATATTTACTTACACCAACACCTCATGGCACAACCCAACTATGCACTTGATATGCTCTCTAGATTTCACATGGATGATTGTAAGCCTACACTAACCTCATTTTTGTCAGGGGTCAAACTTGAGGCTAAGTGTTCTTCACCCTTCGTTGATGGTACTTTATACCAACAGCTTGTTGTGAGTCTCATCTATCTGACTCACATGAGGCCTAACATTTCATATGTCGTGGGTATGGTCTCTTGGTTTATGCAGGAGCCTCATGAGTTACCTTGGAAAGCAGCTAAGTGGATACTCCACTATGTTCAAGGCACTCACAATTATGGGATTCATTATGCAACAGGTGTGGATATTGAATTAGTGGCATACACAGATTCAGATTAGGTAGGCTATTCTAAGGATCGAAAGTCTACTATAGGGTATTGCTTCTCAATTGGTTTCGGTCCAATTTTTTGGTCAAGCAAGAAGCAGTCTGCAATTTCTCTTTCATCTATAGAAGCCGAGTATTGAGGAGAAGTAAATGCCACCATTGAGGCCATCTAGCTTCTAAATATTCTCATTGAGTTTGGCATTCTATTCAGAAAGGCCACAATCATCTTTTGTGATAATTAGAGTGCAATATAGATCTCAAAGAATCTAGTCCATCACCAGTGGGCAAAACACATTGAGATACATATGCACTACATCTAGGAGCTGATTCATGGAAACATCATTGATCTCAAGTACATTTAGACATTAGAGTAGATTGTAGACATCTTCACCAAACCCTTCACTGAGAGCAAGTTCCTTCATCTACGAGCTTTACTACCTAGGTGCAGCCAATGTCTACTTTAGGAGGGGCTTCTTAGTCCTTCACTTTCACTCTTTCTATTGTGGGGAGTGTTTTCTCTCTCTCTCTCTCTCTAATTTTTTTTTGGTGGGGTCTATTCCTTTGTGAGTGGCTTCTTCTCTTTTAGGGGGAATTCTTTGTACATGGGTACCTCATCAGGCTTCATTTGTCGGAACCCATATCTTTTCACCCACCTAAGCTATTCTTAAGGGGGGTGTTAGTGTAGGCTTTTTTATTTTCCTTTGGGATATTTACTTTTCCTACATGTTATTAATCTTTATTAGGTTATATTAGACTTGGTTATTATGAGGCCACATGGCTAAATCCATTAGCTACGTGTCACTCTCACTCACACTTGGGTAGTTGAGTTCCACACTCTCTTTTTTATTTTTATGCCACCTCTCATAACCATTTTTTTGTTTTTATCTAAGTAGGTATAACCATGTATTTTGGCTTTTACCAAGTAGATAAAATTTCTGCCTATTTTGGGTAGTTGGAGTTATTACACCTCTTTGATGTATTTGCCCATTATTTTCTATATATACAACTCTCCTCTCCCCTCTTGAGTAGTCCGTGAGAGTAATGTGAGCATTCTCAAAATTCTCTTGTAGTTCTCTCTTATTTTCTCTCTTTTAGGATAATCTCTCCAATCCACTATTTTGATCTTTGATCATCTAGCAATTGGAGTGTGATTGATCTACTACTAACAATAGATCTTTGCTACAATTCTCACTTATTGCAAAATCTAACAGGTGCTAGAGTGGGTGTAGAAGTGACGTTATGTGATAGTACACTCATGGATGAAATCAAGACATAAGTGCTCATATAGGTGAAGAAGAGAGAGGATTAGATGCACTAAGCAAAGATGTAGATGAAGCACACCTAAAAGGGGAGATGAAATAATGTAATAGCATAGGAACACTAGAAAAATGCTAAGATTAGAGAATTATTATTTAAATAAAAAAGCATAGATCTCTAAAACCTAAATAACATACTTCTAGCAAAAAAGGGAGACTACTAGGCAAGGGTGTGTTTGGTCTATAGGCTCTTTAATATACTTATCTTGTTCATAAATAGTGAAATGACCAATTGTTTTAGAGCTCTAACTATGGAGGATTCGACTATCCCATAGCCATGCTATCCCATCTCTGAGGTATGAAGAGAATAACTTACTGGCACTAACCACTAAGTAGCTCACAATATATTACAAATGAATTATGGTTTCCTATGGAGAGCCTTCTCTTAAATATAGAGGGTCTTCCAATATACTTGAAGGTGCATGGAAGTCTAATTCTATTTATAGATGCTATATAAGGCCTAGGTATTAGAGTCTAAGAATCCCTCACTTCACTAGAGCCTTTATGGGAAATTTAGTTTAGCCAAAGATGACGATTGTTTTGAGGATATTTTTAAACCCCAAGGACACTAGACGCAACTACTTGACCATGTAAACCTAATTTACTTGAATTTATTTTATTTATGTCACATATACCTCTCAAACTTTTATTTCATTATCATAATTAAAAACTATTAAATTTAAAAATTAATTTAATCATTAGGATTTAGTTAAATATAATTTAAAAAATTAATATTTATAATAATTAGGAAGATTAATTTTTCTTTTAAATCTAAAAATATTAAAAAATAATTGAGAGTTAGATTATTAATAAAAATTAATGAATTATTAAATTTAAAAAATAAAATTGAAAATATACCCTTCTTTATTTTCCAATATTTTTAAATCCTTTGTTCATTCAACTCCTCTTTTTGTGTTTGAATAGGAACGGTGAGACTTATTTCACCTATTTTTTATTCCCATTATTTTTTCAAGTTGAATATGCTTACAAATAAAACATTGTCTGAGCATATGAAATGGTAGGTATATAGGATATGAT
This sequence comes from Cunninghamia lanceolata, assembly GCA_027924645.1. NCBI lineage: Eukaryota > Viridiplantae > Streptophyta > Pinopsida > Cupressales > Cupressaceae > Cunninghamia > Cunninghamia lanceolata. Next base: position 3,164,029 of record BSBN01000396.1, on the reverse strand, counting down.
AGGACATTTGCTCACAAATAGAATATTATTTTAGTGTATGGAATGAAAGGCATATATATAATTTTATAGTACCTTTGATCAAACGATCTTTGATTGAAGGTGTCTATGTGGCACCTAGATGGGACTCAAATCCTTCCAAACCACAATTTAGCATTTTATTAGACAAAAACTATAATTTGATCCTTAGTTTCCATAATCAAACAAATTGTTTATGACATAAAAATATGCATAAACATAGACCTTGGAGGCTTTCCAAAAATATAGGTTTTAATATGTTTTATTTAATTATTATAATTATTTTCTCTTTTTTTATCAACATAGGTTATTATAGGTTATTATGGAAAACAAACACCTCACTTTGAAACACATGGGAAAAAAATAGAAAAATAATATTACCCTTTATATTGATGTCCTTTCAATAAAATAATAATAATTTGGGTATATATGAAAAATGTAATGCATTATGGGGAAATATGTGTAGAAATATAATTAATCTCAATTTAAATAATTCATTAAAAAATTTAAAAAAATATGTGTGCCCTACATATTACTGTAAATGATAAATGTTTATTAAATTATGAAAATATTTTATTTTTAGGTCAAGTTTTATGCTATGAGGAAATATTACTCCTTAAAAAACTATAAATTATAAGAAACACTTTATTAAAACATATTTTAAAACTGAGATACTTTTTCTTAATTCTTCTTTTTAAAATTATGAATAGATTATACATAAGAAATGTCCCAAATCATTAGTTTACATTATCTTGAAATTTTTAATAGTTTTCTTTCCATAATTGCGAGAGAATAAAAATAAAAAAATATTAATTTGAGTGGCCCACATGGCCAAAAAGTGAGACACACCTTTATGTTGTTACCCATGCAACAATCCGATCTAAAAGCTTAATGTAGAAGCAATAAACCTTAATGATGAAACCCTAAGGGGTGTAAGAAAGTTGAGTTCATCACTTTATATAAGGGGAAGTCATACTCACATAAATAATCTAGGCTAATTAAATAATTAAAATATATATATTGGATTAAGTAGTAGGGGTTTTTTTGGGGCCTGGGACACCCATGAAGACCAATCATTATGTAAGGAATTTTTCTTAAAAGAACATAATACAAATTAAACCTTTCTATTTTTTACATGGGATAGATACGAATCCTCTAAGAGGAAGTAAACTTTTTTGGTTATACTTTTCTATTCACTATCAATGTCCATCCTCCCTTCTTTGGACTATCTAACTCCCAACATCCAAACTACTCTCTCATATCCAATCTTTGATTGTAGATCCTCGTCATAAGAGGTGGGATTAGAAATTAAGATCCCTTCAAAAAATTTAGGGCATTCTACATTATTTTCAGATGTGATAGCCAACAATTTCATCACATCTTCCTTTAATAACTTAGTGAAAACCATCTTACTTTGCTTCTCTAAACTCACCTGAGATTCCTTCTCTTTTAACAATATATACAAATCAATCACATTCATAGTAACCTACTCATCAATAGAAGATATTAGGTATAGACTAGCACCACTAGTGCCCTTAGGTATGTCCACAATCCTCATGCCTTGATTTACATTGCCTTATTGTTCCTCATCCTCCACACTTTCCTTCTGAGGGCTTCCCTATTAAAATTGAGAGTCAAGCAGAGAATCCTTTCCCTTACAACTTGATGCTTCTATTTAGAATTATTCCACTAAGATGCTTTCCCTTCTTGCATCTTTTTTGCATGACACTTACTAGAAAAATGTCCTATCCTATAACAATTCCAACACCTAAAATCTCACTTTTCACATTCAAGAGGCTACATTGATTTAATATCCCAGACCTATAGGCAAATCTCTTCTAGAAAATCCTCGAAAAATCTATTTCAACCAATATGTACGCACATGTAGTGTGGGTACACTTTAGCATATTAGTAGACACAAAAATAAATTTTTCGAGCATGTTACCTATACTGCTCAACAAGGAAGACATCCAAAAATGTATGGGTATATTTGACATCTACATCCAAATAGGAGCAATTCTAAAGTTTTTAGGCAAGGGATTAAATCATTGATACCAAGACTTAAAAAAGAGGGGAGTTGAATCCCAAACCCATGGCCCCGTAGGAAGGATATAGTTCTCTATCTTTCAAAGAGATATACAATAATAATAAGCCCTATGCATAGGGGTATAACACAATGGGTTCCTCAAGAAATGACTTCCAATTAGATGAGACCTATTCGTGTAGCTCTATAAGTCTTGACCAAATATTAGTAAACATGCCTTATAAAGCCATTTTGTAATAATTCTCCATCTCCTCAATGACCCCCTCACCTAAAACCAAGTCTAAGGTCTTAGCCACCAATAAAGCCTTCTAGTTTGTACCCTTCTTTGATCCAACACTTGCAATAGTATAAGAGAGAAAAAGCCCATTTAATGCCTCAAGGCTACTAGTGACCTATTTCTGCCCACAATAGTCAAAATGGAACATTTAAATCCCTTCCTTGCCACAAACTACTTGTTCCCTTCATCTTGAACTTGCATGCTAGAGATATTATCCACTTCATTCTTTTGGCGAGTGTTAGGCTCTACTTTTCCTAGGTAAACTTTAGTTATAGCATTAGAGTTAGACATAACTACACCTTTTGAGTAATTAAAATAATTAGTTCCAACAATTAATTTAGATTTAAGAGTCAATATTGGAAAATAATAAATGCTAAATTTAATATGAAATTAAATGAATTTAAATTTATACTTACATAGCTAGATTCTAAAAATTGAAAAATGATATTGAAGGTCCTAGGAATCTATTCACCTTAATGCTAGAATATTAGGACCCAATCTAATAAGTGTATTAGAATATGCAAATCGATTGTGTTTTTCTTCGATTCAAACATATGCTCGTGCACCTAATTTTTGCCCCTATAAAGCTTAATTAGTGTACCCCACATAAATGAATTGACATAATTTTTATACTTGAAACTTTCTTGCCTTGATCTTTTGATATATGAATCTGAGTAGGGATTTGTGATCTTTACAAACACCTTTGGGGAATTTGCTAAATCATGAGGGTCATGTTCTATTTGGTGTGACCACTACATTAACTAATTCAATTGTAGTGAACCAAGGTTGATGACATCAAAAAAGTGTGCAATATGCTCCTAGGATGATGATCCAATGTTGATGCAATCCTTTTAACATTTTCAATTAAATTCTAGATGTGCTCAATAGATTCCTAGATGATCCTTTTTTAAGTATGTTGATAAATCATAAGTCAAAACAAATCAAGATCATACATAATAAGGTCGTAAACAAATAGACAAAATCTTTACATAATGAGAATATTTAGTTTCTATCATTTCTTATGAATTTTATGTCCATCAAAACACTAATATGTGATAAAGTGCCCTACTCACTCTTTAAATAGTTGGATGAAATGATAATGATATAAATACAACACTCTTAAAATATAAATTTAATATTTAATATTTTTATATTGTTATATTGTCTCCCCCATATAACTCTAAGTTAGGTTTATTCAACTTCACTAATTACAAATACATAGTGTATTTGAATTAGAAATCTCTTAGATGCATTAAGATAAGCTCTTGCATTCAATTTTGTTAACGCACTTGTAGGTAAACCCTTGAGTTTAGTTTAGAAAAGTCATCTTAATTTTGTAATCCAAAATATTGCCTTCTCTATTATTATTATTAATTTATTTTGTTGGAGTTAAAAGATAGATAGCTTAACATGAGATTTTTAAAACAAAATTGCTTCGCAAAGGAAGTTATTGTTTAGAAACTTTAATGTAACAAAAAACATTAAGGATGTGATACCGTGTTCACTTTTCCAATGTTGTAGATTTCCATAAATATGGCAATGGCCGTCGAAAATAGAATCAACAGAAATGTCATGTTAGACGTACTATTCTATATATATGTATAGAAGAAGATAATGCTTTTTTTAATTTTTTGTTTCATTTAAATAAAACAATGAGGTGAAATGCATTTGTGGTGTAGTCACGGTAGGAGGGTTCACAAAATGAACTGTCTGGACCATGCAGTAAGAGTAAACACAACGGAAACAACTCAAGGAAATGAAATGCAGATTCAGTCATTCAATATATCAAAGAATTCAAATACAATCTGGCTGGCAACATGTGTGCTTACAACTGGGCTCAAAAGCCTGATTACATACATGCACAAGATAAAGCTTTGAGGCTCCTTCACACAAAATCTAAACTATTAGATCTTTCTTATGTGAATAGCTCCTTTCCTAAGGATCTATTACATCAATACGTATCATTTTCAGACCAATAGATTCCTCTACATTGGCCAAGGAAGGTCACAAACTCCAATGAAGAGTTGTAACATATTCACAGATAGGTCAAACCTAAATGCATAGAACACTTCCTCAAATGAATGGAACAACGTGCAGACCCTTGGGGAAGGTTGGCCACAAACCAGAGGACATAGAATGATGTGTCATTGAGATATGCAAGTCAAGGAATGATCCGCAAGCCTTCTCCTTTAGTTGATTGTCTAAGACTGTCAGAATGTTCTGATCTGAGAAAACAATCGATCTTTTGATAGTGATATCTTTCCAGTAACTGATCCAAATGCTCTAAATTCTTGATATGATGTAGATGAATGAATGTAGATGCTAAGTCCAGATCTGCAAGATGTGAAATGCCAATACCAGACCACCAGCTGATACTGCTTCTGACTGAATTGCTTGAAACGAACTGGAAAATAAAAGAACTAGAATGCAAACAAACTAAAATGCAAATGTTTTTGGTTGATGCATGATTGCTCTTGAACTAGGGATGCTCCTGCATCAATTTTCTTTAGAAAATAGGGAAAGAAAGGAAATCAACATCTACAATGATTTTAATGGTTTGAGTAATGGTTTGATTTTCATTGGATTGTAATTGTGTTTGGTGAAGCTTAAGATAAATATCGTGAGCAGAAGAAAAGTGGAGGTCACTTACAGAAGTGACAAAGCCAAACAACAGAAGACATTTGAAGATAGGAAAGCTGATCTCTTGAAGAAAGCATCTAAAATTTCTATTCTATGTGAGTGCAAAATCCCTCTTCGAATTGAATCTTAAAATGGTGAAGTATTTGATGTCAGAGAGGATTCAAATTTAGTTAATTATGGAGCTGTCATTTCAACATCTTTTGTTCTTTCTCACAAAGATAATGGCAGTTGACAATAGCGGCTAAAAGATGAAATTCTCTTTGCACAGAGCTCCTTAGAACATGTATTTCCCTAGATTGCTTGTTGGAATGATCCTTTGTTGGAAATGGAGAGAGATACAGATCTTAGTCATTATGTTTTTGGTCCATCCTCTATTGATTTAGATTCTAATTTCAACCAAATGGACTCCTTGCAGGAAATACTTTTCTTTGATACCGATGACAACCTAACTTTAGGGTGGATTTGTTCTTCACATAACACTTTTTAGATTCAGTCACACCCCTGCAATTTTGCTATCAGTCTGTAATAGGGGACAAACAATTCTGCTAGCTTTAGTTATATGATATAATCTATATCGTAATTGTAATAGAGACCATTTCTCTTATGACTAGCCTCCAACAATTGACAAATATAAATGTTACATCCCCAACCTATGATTTAGCTTAATCTTATTTTTGTGTAGTAATCAGGATGATTAACCATAGTTTAATGATTAGATGTTGTGGAAATATCTAATTTAATCATTGATTATGTGGATACTGACTAATGTTAGTTAGACATGAGATTAAATGTTCATATGAATAGTTAATTATTATGAATTACAAATTAGATGATGATACATTGATAATGATTTTATGATGGTGAGTGTGAACAAGAAATGAATCTTCCTTCAAAGATGGAAGGAGAGTACCATCTGGGAGGAAGAGATAGATATTTGGAAATGGGTCAAATTGCCATTTGAGTATCGGATTTTTATCCTTATGAGCCCTCATAAGTCTGAGTGAGTTGTGCCTTTTCCTTGCTAGTCGATTTCCTTTAAGTGTCGACATGTCATTTTTAGTTATCTCAACGATGTTTATGTCAACTTGACTAAACGACGTTCCTAGAATGTCAATGTAAGTCAAGAAGTAGTCTCACCAAGTGGAAGAGTACTTTCTTGTTTCTTTATTTATTTCTGAACTGAGTTTTGAATCTATTATTCTTTATTATATAATACTTAGGGTTTATAGCGAATAAGGGGGAGTGGTACTCGAGCCCTAAATCACAATTTTAATGTCTCACCATATTGGTGATGATGTCATTTGCTGACATCTTGGATTGTTATGGTTAACCTCATACATCATGTAGATGCATGGGAAGTTCATTAAGGTATAACCATTTAAACCTTATTATCGAGCTCCTTTTTATTATTAATGTATATGTGATTTAAGTGTTTAGGCTGATATCAACCATGGTGAGTGGGATGAATAGAGGCCATTGCAGACCCACTTGGATCCTCACCTCGTTGTCCACTTGTTAATGGCAGGGATGGACTGAGAAAATGGAATGGGGCCGTGGGGTGGTGGAGTGGGGTAATCGCTTACCCTTCGTGGAGCTCCAAGGTGTTGGGCTTATCGCATGCAAAGCATGTAAAATAGAATCGGAGACTTTGTTTTGAGGAGTCTTTCATTCACAGTGCTTGGGAAAAATAGCAAGAACAAGGGATATATCAAGTATTCTAGAAACAAAACCTAGGAGATACAACAGAGAGTTGGAGAACGATAGTGCTCATTCTAGAGTTGTCAATAGGCTAACTTAGGTACTCATATACAATACCTATAGGTATGTTTTGAAGTCTTAAAAGACTCTTATCATTTAGTATGATAACAATACATTACCACTGTGTGAATGAAGTCAACTATGTCAACATTTAAAAGCTAAACTGTTATAACTATGTTTTGTGGTTATCATGGAAGGCCCTTGAGGCCAAAGCATTTTTAAAGGTTACTATAGACAGACCCTCAAGGCCCTAATTTCTGTTGTTTAAACATGATATTACATACATTATGGAGAGAATCTCCAGGCCCTTAAGGCCGTATATGAACTTATAATACAAAATTGTAATATTTGTTGATACCCAATCACTCAAGGCCCTTGAGGCTGACCTAGTGCTTGTTGTACCATGCAATATACTTGTGTGCTAATATGTCTTAGATTGAAAATAATTTAATGATAACACTAAATCTGTCATTGATGTGTACGAGCTGACTGTGCTCAAGAAACAAAGTGTTTAAAACTATTATGATATTGTATGTGCTTTGGAAGAATCAGCCTGCATGTGGGCTGAGAACCTTCCTCAAACCATATTGATAACCTTCATGAATATTTAACCTGTGAATGTGCATAAATCAATTAACTACCATTCATGAGAACTATAACTAGAGTGATAGACTACTAAAGAAGGTTATTAGGATAACCATAATGCAGTCCTTCAATTTAAAAGAGTTTATGTATTGACTCCTTTTTAAAAAATGAGGTTAGATAAATGATAGTTAGTATTATTACTTAAAGGAAACATTAAATGCATGTTAGTTTAATGGAGAGATTTCTCTTCTTAATTCTTATATCTTTACGAGATTGAGAACTAGGTTTCGACTAAGTCTCTTACATTGTAATGTAAATGGAAGCCATTTAATTTCTAGTGGCCAAACTACATGAAGGGAGTATATAATGCTATGAACTCACATGGGTATATGAGTTGGAGTCTTTTGTTAACACTGTCTTATTGTATTAATGTACTATAAATCTTTGATGTTATGATCCTGAACATAAAATTTATGGTAGGTCAACATGAAACTATGAACCTTGGGAGGTCCTAAGTTGGAAAACTTGATGTGACTATTGCCATGTTGAGAAATGGAACAAGGTGATGAGGAGTCATAGGTTCCCTATTGTGAAAGAAACCTATTATATTTAATGTACTCCCAATATAGGAGTTAACTATCCTAGAATTGGAGTTAGAATCAAATTGAACTGACTTGTGTTAGATGTAGAGAGGTTGAATTAATCCTACTGTAGGATGAGACAGATTCTAAGATGAGTCAAGGTGGTGGACATACGACTACATTCATTGTGAAATGTATATATGTATGTAAATATTTGGCCAAAGTAATGCATCCATCTCTGCATGCATTATCGGTTCTTAGTGCTCCAGATGGCATCATGTCTTCAGTAGGGTCATACATAGTTATAGTGGATCTATAGTTGTGTGACTACAAAGACATTATGAAGGACACAACACCAGATAGTCAGATGGAAAACCTAACGGTTCCTTATATCTATACCTTCCCTGAAGGGTAGGGCTACTTACAGGTAGGAAGTTGTGTCAGGGACCACCGGTCTATGGTTGGAGGAAAAGCACTCAGATGATGCTCTCCTTCCCAAGTAGAAGACAAGCCAAGGCTTATGAAGACAGATGTCAAAAGGTCCAGATGTAGTGCTTTTCTTTATATGACTTTATAGTCAGTTATTATGTATAATTTTATATGTGATGCCTTGAGCATAGCTTTGTACATGTATAGTGAAGGTTATTCACTAATGAGACATTATTGGATATTGTAATTCTAAGTTCTGTTATATTATGGAAATGAATAACATGCTTAATTATTCTGATGATGATATATCACTTTTGTCTAACTATGATCTGGTTAATCATGATGTATCCTAACTCTTAGTTAAGGTGAATATTTATGGTTAATTTTTGGGTAATATGAAATGTCATGTTATGTATGGTATTAGAGCTATCGAGTTCAATACATGGACCTATGAGCTCACTACTTGATGATTATTTGTACCCAACATTAACAGATGTTAATGTTTGGATGTTCTATGCCAGAATGGTAAGAATTAGAACAACACCCAGAAAGAAGGTATTGGGAAATGGATGTTACCTACGTCATCTTAAGACCTTGCGGGAGCGAGCGTTAATAATGAGACATCTTGAACAAATTGGTTGCTTAGTAGGATCATGGTTGACTGATGAGGAGACCTTCGTTGATGTTGTTAAATGCATCAGGTAGGAGTTGAGGAAAGAAGATAGGATTGTTGCTCCTAACTCTAATGATGGAACAATAGAACCCTCTACACCTAAAGAACCAACTATGGAAAGCAATCCTAAGGATTTTGATGTAAATAAGGATGCTGTGGATGAATACCTATGAGTACTTCCACCTCCTAAAACTGATATGATAAATCTCAAGGTTGAGAAATGAACATGGGAAAGTATCCCACTTTGATAATGATTTGTAGTAGCAAGATGTAAACAAAAATTTGTAATTTTGATGGATTATATGTAATCTAATGAAAACTATAATACAACTGAAATTTTTTGACAATCTTTCCTTTCTTGTTAAAGATTACATGAATGAGAATAGATTTATGTTATGCATGGATTAAATGATATGGAAAACTAATCCATGATTAATCTGCAAACTTCAGGAAGAAGTAGATTGCAGCAAGGTTCAAATAAAAATCAGGGTGGGAGATAGCCAGGATGAATGGCAACCTTCAGGGCACTCCAAATCTAAACTTAACTAGATCATCACTTTTCTTCAAGATACAAGAGTGAGAGTAGGAACTCTCAAACAAGAGGTCAGAGGTTGGCAAAGACTGAGGTGGGAAGCTGATTATGGGGGTGATGATGAGACACGTCATAATGACATCATCCAAAGTGAGCATGGAGAGAATAACTCTGAGGCCAGACAAGAAGAGGATAGAAGAAGACATATGGCTTTGGAATTATCCCAAGACATGAAAAAGGTTATGCCTCCCAAGTTTGATAGGTCTGTAAGAGAAGATGCCACGGAGGCATGGCTTACGAAGATGGAAAAGTATTTTGAAATAAGAAATTATACTGAGATCACTAAAGTGTTATGGGGAGCATACCAGCTGGTGGGTGAAGCATCCACATGGTGGATGAACAAAAAGATGGAGTTAGGGTTGAGGTCTCAAGTCTAATCTAGGATAGGTTCATGGAACATTTTAGGCAAAGATGGTTGCCTCAGCTATTCTATGATCAAAAGCTTATAGATTTCCAAAATCTGAGACAGGGAGATCTAACTCTGAATGAATACTAGGGAAAGTTCACTTGCCTACTTAAGTATGTGCTATAATACCAACAAGATGAAAGATTTCACATCCAAACATTTATAATGGGATTGAACACCCAGATTGGGGGTGAGGTTGATGTGTATTGTCCCACTTCAATGGACCAGGTCTATGAGAAGGCCATCAAACAGGAACAAAACTTAAAAGCTATGTTTGCCTATAGAGAAAGAAGTCAAAAGAGGTTTAATTGGTCCCAATCCTCCCAATCTTCTAAGAAAAAGGGGAAAAGACAAGATTTTGCTGAGAAAAATGATAAAGGGGCCAAGAATAAGCAAATTAGTCCAAGGGGGAGAAGAAGGGTAATGACCACTCCAAGAAAACTGGAGACAATTCTAGGAAACCTCAGGAAATGAGAGAGCCCGTGGGAGGATGCTATACATGTGGGAGAGATCATTATGCCAACCAGTGTCCTTACAAGATGCATGGAGTGCAACCATGAGGAAACCCTCTACCTTCTTAGCAGATGGCATTCCAGCAATGCATCCTTGCAGCCTTGGACAATAGGTAGGCCAAATACCAAATTACTCCCATTGAAACTACAAGGATTTTATTTGGTCTCCCAATTTCAATTTGAATAGATACTAGTGCTACCAAATGTTTTGTTTCCCCTAAAATTTTTTAAAAAATCCTAGAAAAGATGGATATATGGCAAACACATGGTCAGTGGAATATGCAAATTAGACCAAGGCTCAAGTAGAGAAATACCTATTTGAGGCTAGGGTTGAACTTCCAAGTTTCTCCACTCAAGTAAACCTTTATGTAGCCCCACTAGGCTCATATGATGTTATCCTTTGAATAAATTGGTTATGTGGACAACAAGCCAAAGTGGACTATTATGCCAAAATAGTAGAATGTCTTGATGACTTAGGAAATAAAGTCTTTCTACAAAGAAACCCTAGGGAAGTCAAAATAAGAGAAATTTATGTTCTACAACTAAAAAGAGATCAAAGAAAAGGATGTCAACTTTTTGCTGTCAAGATGGAAAAAACTAAATGGGTTTGAGGAAACTAGTTTCCAAGATGATTTAATGTTCTACAAATCTCAGAAACTCAATGAAGTTGGGAATAAGAAGTCTGTAGATTAGGAGAGATTAGAAATGGATGGGTATCCTTTTCTTAGAGATTTTGACGATGTATTTTTGGATGAGCTATCAGGATTACATCCTAAAAGAGTCTTTGATTTCTCTATCGATATTATTCCAGGGTCAGAACCTATATCTAAAGCCCCCTATAAAATGACCACTACAGAGTTAATGGAGCTAAAGGCTCAATTATAGGAACTGTTAGATAAAGGGCTGATTACACCTAATGTGTCACCCTGGGGAGCACCAGTCATATTTGTGAAAAGGAAAGATGGCACTTTGCAGTTGTGCATAGATTACTACATGTTAAATAAGGCAACAACTAAAAAAAATACATGTTGCCCTACATTGATCATCTTTTTTATCAAATGAGAGGAGTAACTTTCTTTTCCAAGATCGATCTTCGGTCTGGGTATCATCAATTAAGGTTGAAGGATGAGGACATCCATAAAATAGCCTTCAGAACAAGGTATGGGTACTATGAGTTCATTATCCTACCTTTTGGATTAACGAACGCACCTGTGGTGTTTATGAACCTAATGAAAAGTGTGTTCAGGGATTGTTTGGACAAGTTTGTCCTAGGTTTTCTTGATGACATTCTAATCTACTCTAAGAATGAGGAAGAGCACCTTCAACATTTAAGGATTGTTCTTTAGAGGTTGAGAGAGTATAAACTGTATGGTAAGCTCTATAAGTGTACTTTCTTTCAAAGGGAAGTACAGTATTTGGGCCACATAATTTTAGCTAAGGGAATAGCTATGGACCTAGCTACTATTAAGGCTATTTTGGAATGGCCAGTGCCAAGGAATGTACACGAGGTCCAAAGTTTCATGGGCCTTGCAGGTTACTATAGGAAATTTGTGAAAAACTTTTAAAAAATTTCTTACGCTATAACTTCCTTGCGGAGAAAAGGTAAGAGATTTGAGTGGTTAGATAAGTACCAAGAGACCTTTGACCAACTGGAGGAAAAATTGACTTCAGCACCAATTTTGAATGTACCTGACCCAAAACGTCAATTTATAGTCATTATCGATGCCTCAGGGGAAGGCTTGGGTAGTGTACTAGTCCAGGATGGATAAGGCATTGCATATGAATCTTAGAAACTAAAAAATTATGAACAAAACTATGCCCCTCATGATTTAGAACTGACAGTAGTCATTCATTCACTGCAAATGTGGAGACATTACTTTCTTGGAAAACCTTTTGAGCTAAAAATAGACAATCAAGGACTCAAATATCTATTCACTCAACCACATCTAAACACTCGTTAAAGGAGATGGTTAGAGTTTATCTCAGATTAGGATTTCGAGATTAAATATATCTAAGGAAAAGAAAACCGAGTGGCAGATGCCTTGAATAGGAGAAGGCATATCTCTTCAATGATTTCCATACATTCTGATTTTAGGAATCAGGTAATACAAAAGTCTAAGGGAGATGTGTTTTTCAAGCAGGTAAAACAAGCCATTGTGGAGATTTCTCAGAATTTGAGATATGATGGATTTAACCTTAAACCAGATGGGTTATTAAGGTATAAAGGAAGGATGTATGTACCTAACTCTATGGAGTTAAGGAATATGGTGTGGATGGAGGTTCATTATGCACCATATTCGGGACATCCTGAAGTAACAAATTTACTTGCCGATGTGAAACCCTTATATTTCTAGAAAGGAATGAATAAGGATGCTACAAATTTTGTAGCTACATGTATCGAATGCTAGAGGGTGAAGGCATAACACCATCACCCGGTAGGACTCTTATACCCTCATGAAATTCCTGAGTGGAAATGGAAAATTATAAGCATGGACTTTGTGCAAGGACTTCCTATGTCAAGGAATAGGCACAATGCTACTCTGGTTGTGGTGGATAGACTCACCAATGCTACTTATTTTATACCTAGGAACTTAATGGATGGGGCACCCATCATAGCCCATAAATTTGTTCAAAATATCTTTAGATTGCATGGCATTTCTAAGAATACTATCTCAAATAGGGATGCATGAATGACATCAAGGTTTTGGAAAACCTTATTCTCTTCACTTGGAACCTAGTTGAACATAAGCTCTGCATATCATCCTGAGACAGATCATCAAACTGAAAGGATTTGTTGAGAATGTATTGCATGGATCAGCAATACAAATGGGAATTCCTATCATTTTGCAATTAAGATGGCTCCATTTGAACCATTATATGGAAGAAAGTGCCCAACCCCTATAAGCTGAGACAAGCTAGAAGATAGGGTTAGCCTTGGTCTAGAAATGCTATTAGAAATAGAAGAGCAAGTCCATCTGATTAAGAAAAGGCTAGCGGGATCCAATGATAGGAAGAAGAGTTATGCAGATGTTAAGCACATCGAAAAGAATTTCTCAGTGGGAGAAAAAGTCCTTTTAAGGGTAAAACCTCAAAAGAGTTCCATCAAATTTGGGAAGACATCCAAACTGGCTCCTCAATACGTGGGTCCCTTTTGAATTTCTCGAAGAGGTTAACCCAGTCACATATAGAATTGCTCTACCACCAGCCCTTGCCATGATGCATAATGTTTTTCATGTTTCCTATTGGAAAAAGTTTAATGCAAGAGATAATCAAATTCCTATTCTTGATTGGAATGTTATATAGCTGAAGGACCTAGGGGTGGTGGTGATCGAGCCCATCAAGATGCTCATAACGCGTAAGCTACGCTTATGTAACAAAGAGATAACACAATACAAGGTCCAATGGGACCAATATGCAAAGGAATATGCCACCTAGGAAAACTATGAGGATATACATGTGAGATTTCCCCATCTCATTTGAAAAACTTTTTATTATTCTCACAAAACATTTTTCTTATTATGTTCATAACTCTAAAGACATTTAATCACTGAGGACGCTGATTCTTATGGAGGGAGATATGTTACATCCCTAACTTATAATTTAGCTTAATCTTATTTTTGTGTGGTAATCAAGATGATTAACCATAGTTTAATGATTATATGTTGTGGAAATATCAGATTTAATCATTGATTTTGTGGATACTGACTAATCTTAGTTAGAAATGAGATTACATGTTCATATGATTATTTAATTATTGTGAATTATGAATCAGATGATGATGCACTAATCATGATTTCATGATGGTGAGTGTGAAAAGGGATTGAGTCTTCCTTTGAAGACAGAAGGATAGTATCATCCAAGTGGAAGAGATAGATATTGGGAAATGGGTCAAATTGCCATTTGAGTATCAGATTTTCATCCTTATGAACCCTCATAAGTTTCAGTGAGTTGTGTCTTTTCCTTGCTAGTCAATTTCCTTTATGTGTCGACATGTCAGTTTGAGTTATCTCGACAATGTTTATGTCAACTCGACTAAATGACATTCCTAGAATGTCAATGTAAGTCAAGAGGTAGTCTCACCAAGTGGTAGTGTACTTTCTTGTTTCTTTATTTATTTATGAACTAGGATTTTGAATCTATTATTCTTTATTATATAATACTTAGGGCTTATAACAAAGAAGGGGGAGTGGTACTCGACCACTAGATCATAATTTGATTGTGTCACAATATTGGTGATGATGTCATTTATTGACATCTTGAATTGTTATGGTTACCCTCATACATCATGTGGATACATGGGAAGTTTATTAAGGTATAACCATTTAAACCTTATTATTGAGCACCTTTTTATTACTAATGTATATGTGTTTTAAGTGTTTAGGCTGATATCAACCATGGTGAGTGAGATGAATAGAGGCCATTTTAGACCCACTTGGATCCTCACCTCACTATCCACTTGTTAATGGCAAGCATGGACTAAGCAAATAGAATGGGGCCACGGGGTGGCGGAGTGGGGTAATTGCTTACCCTTCGTGGAGGTCAAAGGTGGCGAGCTTATCACATGTAAAGCATGCAAAAGAGAATCAAAGAATTTGTTTTGATGAGTCTTTCATTGACAGTGTTCAAGAAAAAGAGCAAGAACAAGGGATATATCTAGTTTTCTAGAAAGAAAACCTGGGAGATATAGCAGAGAGTTGGAGAATGACAACGCCTAGTCTAGAGCTATTGATAGGCTGACTCTGGTACTCATATACAATACCTATAGGTATGTTTTGAATTCTTGAAATACTCTTATCATTTAGTATGATAACAATATGTTACCACTGTGTGAATGGAGTCAACTATGTCGATATTTAAAAGATAAACTGTTATAACTATTATTCTATGGTTATCATGGAAGACCATCGAAGCTGAAGCATTTGTAAAGGTTATTATAAATAGACACTCAAGGTCCTGATTTCTATTGTTTAAACGTGACATTGCATACATTATGGAGAGAATCTCCAGGCCCTTGAGGCTATATACGAACTTATAATACAAACTTGTAATATTTGTTGATACCCAATCGCTCAAGGCCCTTGCGGCTGAGTTAGTGCTTTTTGTACCATGCATTATACTTGTATGCCAATATGTATTAGATTGAAAATGATTTAATGATAACACTAAAGTTGTCATTGGTGTGCCTGAGCTGACTCCGCTCAGGAAACAAAGGGTTTAAAACTACTATGATATGGTATGTGCTTTGGAAGAATTGGCATGCATGTGGGCCGAGAACCTTCCTCGAACCATATTGATAACCTTCATGAATCTTTAACCTGTGATTGTGCATAGAGCACTTAACTACCATTCATGAGAACTATAACCACATTGATAGCCTGCTATATAAGGTTATTAGGATAACCATAATGCAGTCCATAAATTTAAAATAATTTACGTGTCGACTCTTTGTTAAAAAAGGAGGTTAGATAGATGATAGTTAGTATTATTACTTCAACGCAACATAAAATGCATGCCAATTTAATGGAGAGATTTCTCTTCTTGATGCTTATATCTTTACGAGATTGAGAACTAAGTTTAGACTAAGTCTCTTACATTGTAATGTAAATGGAAGCTATTTTCTTTGTAGTGGCCAAACTCCATGAAGGGAGTATATAATTCTATTAACTCACAAGGGTATATGAGTTGGAGTCTTTGGTTAAGAACATCTTATTGGATTAATGTACTATAAATCTTTGATGTTATGATCTTGAATGTAAACTTTATGGTAGGTCAACATGAAACTATGAACCTTGGGAGGTCCTAAGTTGGAAAACTTGATGTGACTATTGCCATGTTGAGAAATGGAATGGAGTGATGAGGAGTCACAGGTTCCCTATTGTGAAAGCAACCTATTATATTTAATGTACTCCTAGGATAGGAGTCAACTGTCCTAGAATTGGACTAAGAATTGAACTGAACTTACTTGTGCTAGACCTAGAGAGGTCGAATTAAGGCTACTGTAGGACGAGATATCTTCTAAGTCAAGTCAGGGTGGTGGACATATGACTATGTTTATTGTGAAATGTATATGTATGTAAATATTTGGCCAAAGTAATGCATCCGTCTCTACATGCATTGTCAGTCCATAGTGCTCTAGATGGCATAATATCTCCAGTAGGGTCATACACAGTTATAGTGGATCTATAGTTGTGTGACTGCGAGACATTATAAAGGTCACAACACCAGATACTCAGATGGCAAACCTAACGGTTCCTTATATCTATACCTTCCCTGAAGGGTAGGGCTACTTACAGCTAGGAAGTTGTGTCAGGAACCACCGGTCTAGTGGAGGAAAAGCACTCAGATGATGCTCTCCTTCCCAAGTAGAAGACAAGCTGAGGCTTATGAAGACAGATGTCAAAAGGTCTAGATGTAGTGCTTTTCTTTATATGACTTTATAGTCAGTTATTATGTATAATTTTATATGTGATGCCTTGAGCATAGCTTTGTACATGTATAGTGAAGGTTATTCACTAATGAGACATCATTGGATATTGTAATTCTAAGTTTTGTTATATTCTAGAAAAGAATAACATGCTTAATTATTATGATGATGATAGATTACTTTTGTCTAACTATGATTTTGTTAATCATGATGTATCCTAACTCTTAGTTAAGATTCAAATATTTATGGTTAATTTTTGGGTAATATGAAATGTCATGTTACAATAAATCTAAGTCTAAGTTTGTTTGTACTGTATAAAATTGATTTGTGTAGCTTTTTATGATGGAAGGATGCACATGAAATTTAGTCCAAACAGTAAGATTTCATTTTATACTTGTCCGATACCTTCTTTATGTCAATTTAATTTATTTTCTTTATAAATATTTTCTTTCAACATTTGCGATCCAGGATGTAAGAAAACAAACAAAGAGATTGTAAATAAATATTTTCTGCTTCTTTTCCTAAGAAGCTACTGATAAAAAATTGAGTGATGTTATACAATTCTTTTAGTCTTATTTATTCATATATATGGAAAACAGGGAGATTGGGCTATGCACAAGGTCTTTCTGCATTGTTTTTGAATCCTCACATAAAGCCTCCCTAGCTGTCAGTATCACTGGTTTTTGGGGTATGGGAAAATCTAGCCTCATGGTCCAGGTATCATCTAATTTGATTTTAACTTGTAACAAACATTTATGTAGGGCAAGGACATTAACTCAGTTTTTTTTGTTTTCTGAACAATTCAGACTGAGCAAATTTTATTGACAACAGCATCTCAAATTGCATTGTAGCACTCTTCAAATATATCAATCTTAGCTTTATAATTCCCTGATATTAAACCATGTGAATTGTCAAAAAAAAAAGGGGGAAAAAGAAATCTGAAAACATTTACAGATAAATAAATTGTGGAGAATGAGTTAATAGAAAGATATACCTCCAATAAACTCTGTTGATGCAGCTCCTTCCAAGTATATTAATGTGTTATATTATCCTGCATTTTGAGGTCCAAGTATATCCCAATAAAATATCATGAAAAATACATACAATTCTTACTGTTGTATCTCAACAATGTAGGCACCCAGCCCCTCAACAATGCTCCCATACCATGCTTATTTAACAATTTATTCAATCCCCTCATTGCTACACATTTCCATATCTGATTTCTTCTCATTGGTAATGCGATGGTATGAAATTTCAGAAATAATACCTTCATTTCTGTACATACATAACTGCTCGTCTTAATAAACTACTCACAACACTGGAGTTATAATATTGTGTTTTCCGAGGAGAACAATCAGAGTCACAAGTTTTATTGTTATGTTCTTATTGCAAGGAAGTCAAGTGTGAAACCATTCTACTTAAACATGGTCAAACAGTCAATAGCAATTTTACAAGTCATCCACATTAAAAAGTGGTAAATATTGGTCCTATTTTTATTGGCCAAAATTCACATTTGACCATTGAATCCCATAATGTTTAAGAATAGCCGTAACAGAGCATATGACAATTAAAGCTTGAGACTAGCTGTCAAGTTTATTCGGGCATGATTTCACATGGCGACACCGGATGACAACACATGGTGGCAGTTGATAGGTCACAGGTGAGCATAGAGAGACAGGTACACCTGAAGAAACCAATAAGTTACAATTTCATCCTGTGCAGGGCCACACTTTTAAATGCAAACTCTGAATTACATTCTGCACTGCCCATCTCCTCATACATCAAGCACAACTCCTTCATCCAACTTTAACCACCTCTCCCATCAGAGATCTAATTTCTGCTAGAACATTGCTTCATTTTGTTAAAGATGTCTCAGATGAACTTCCCAGTATTGCTTTCCTGTTGGCCTTATATAATAGCAGTTAAATGGATGCATTACAAATGTTCCCTAGTAGTACCAGGGTTTTTTTTAAAGGCTTACAGCAATGGCCTGTGATTAGTTTTCCATTCTAGTAATGAAGGAAAGAAAATAAAAACATTATCGTGGTTGCTAGCAAAAACAAAATTGTTTGTAAGAAAATATAAAAAATGGTCTATTTTGAATAGCATCAGACAACTGCATGAAGTTTATTGTCATCTCTTGTCAATTGGCTATCCATTAGATTACAAGTGATGTTGCCAAAAAAGTATATTTGCAAATCAGTAGTCAAGAAGAAACAGAAAAATGTCTATAGGTTAGCTATTGCTTGTCTAATTAAAAATGATGTCTATTAGATTTACCAAAATACTATTATAAAATAATATTTTGTTGCAGTTTGTATATTGCCTTTCAGTCAGATTATATGCCATATTATATTTGTAGTCTTATTGTTTCAATTGTTTAATCAATCAACTGGTTAACCTGAGATGAATTATTGTTGGACATAACATGGTTCTATTGGAATGCAAGGTTAGGGTTTATTTTATTTTCATGGTTTTCTTTTTTATTTTTATGCAGCTGGCAGAGCACAAGGATCTAGGACTATCTGTAAATCACACGGTTACTTAGTTGAAAATGAAAATACTATTTTCACTTTGTCATGTGAATGTCAAAATGTTCAATGATGATATGCCATAAAATTAATTATGATGCATATTGATGCATGTCGTGTTTATATTGCAGGGATCTCTTTTAGATAACAATTGTATCACACAATTTACGCCACATGTAAGTGTTTCCATGGCAGTGCCTTGAAAAGGTCCAACTTCACAAGACTCCAGATGAAACTTTTTGTTTAGTTTTCTTCAAAAGGTCTCATTGGTTTTGTTAAGTTTGCAACTTTCATGGAATATATCAGTATATCTCATGTTTATTAGTAACAATTTCATGATAGAATATTTTCACAAATAAAAGCAAGGCCTTTTACATGCTAGGGCCAATTGTTGGACATGTAAAAAATTTCACTTAGATTAGACATGTCAAAAATGTTCAAAGATGTTATAACATTTTGTATGAATGTTCTTGCATGTCGTTCATTTTATAGGGAACTCTATTTGTTAACAATTTTATTGCTCAAGTGACACTAAACATTACTTGCTTTATTAAGGTGTTCCCACACAATAGTATCCTGTCAAGGCTATGTAAGAAATAGTATTTTTACATGGTTGGGTGAAACTATCACATAAAAGTTTGTCATTTTCTTGGAAGAGACATAGCAAATGCGTCACAGGTTTTGTTAACTTTACAGATTCTCTCATGGAATATGAGTGTATTTGTCGTATATTAATAGCAACTTCATGATGAAAATGTTGGTAAACAATAACAAGGTTGTTCCAGTCTTGGGCTTCTTGTTGGAAATTCTACCTTTGAGCTTTGTAATAAGGGTGCATCTTCACAAGGTTGGATGAAACTATCATGTCAAATATTGGTATTTTTCTAGGGGAGGGGGGATATAGGAAAGGTCTCATGGGTTTTGTTATGTTTGCAAATCTTGTCATGGAAAATATGAATATATCCTTTTTTAGTAGTTTTTTCATGATAAAAACTTAAAGAAAAGAAAAAAAAAACAATAACATGATTCCTTGTCTTGTAATTATTCACTAATGTTAAAAGGTCATAAAGAAATGACTACTAATAAAGAGTCATTGTGCTAATGTCTTGAGCATAAAAGTACTTCTCAAAAAGTCTCACGAAAATAAGAATTTCTAAATTTAATACACACCACATAAAATCCGACTAAAATATAAGGCTAGTTTGTTTGGTATTGAATATCCCATGTTGCTAATAATTGAGTCAAATCCCCAAAAAATAAAAATACTAATTAAAAATGGCTGCAAAAGCCTTTAGTAATTAACTTAATTAAACACATGATGAGGTTGTACTTGGGTTAATCCTAGATTAGTAGGGATGATATGGGATTAATCCTTGTGGTTATTAAAAGAGTGACATATAAGGCATTATATGCACCAAAAGTTGTGCTAATTGGGGAAAGGTTTAGAGGGTGAAAATCTCAAGGTGGTGAATTGTCAAAAACAATTTGTTACTCTCCAATCTAAAAAATGCTTGTGTGGATTCACTAATGTACATGAGTTGAAAGATGATGAAGTAATGAATACTCTTACAAATTGTGGGGATGACTTGAATATTTAAAATACATCCATGTAGTGAAAAATTACACAAAATGGTTTTGATTAATCATAAGGCTAAGTGCCATGTATAGAAAAGTGACCAAACTATTTATCTATCTCTTCTCTCTTGATGCAATATTGAAAAAGACAGAAAGAAAAGAAAGGAAAGAAAATTTTATTATTCTTCTAAAGTTATATGATCTCCAACTAAGGTGGGGTAGTTATTTTATTCAACCAACTTGTGATATGCCTATGATGTGATGTTTGACATAAATAGAAGCACAAAATCAATTAAACATAGGTATATGTGTGAATCTGCTTTTTTGTGTTACTATTATTGCTTTTGAAGAGTCATGTAAATGTCATTTATGAATATCATTATTTTTCTAAAGTCATATGATCTCCAACTAAATTGGGGTAGTTATTTTACTCAACCAACTTGTGATATGTCTGTGATATGATGTTTGACATATAAATAGAAGAACAAAATTAGTTAAACATAGGTATGTGTGTGCATCTACTTTTTGTATTACTATTATTTCTTTTGAAGAGTCATGTAAATGTCATTTATGAATATCATTATTTTTCTTAAGTTATATGATCTCCAACTAAAGTGGGGTAGTTATTTTACTCAACCAACTTGTGATATGCTTGCAATCTGATGTTTGACATATAAATACAAACACAAAATTAGTTAAACATATGCATGTGCATGCATCTTCTTTTGTGTATGTGTCATAATATATCATGAATTATGCATCCTTAGCAACACATCATTATTTCATGAAGTAACTTTTTTCCTGCTATGGTCAATTTATCAATCATTCTCATGTAAACAGTTGGTGGGTTTGTTGCAAATATATGCCTAATTGGTGTTGTCATTGATGTCAACATATCCTTGTTGTCATTGGTGTCAACTGTGTCCTATTTTGTTGTCTATATTGTTGCCTGTTTAGAAGATTGAAATGTTGAGGATGTTGAGAAAATTAATGAAGATAAATGTATGTAGACCATATGGCTGTGTAGAGGATTGTCTGAAGTAGCTCTAGTTAAGATTTGAGAGGTTCGTATAAAGATTTGAAGAAGTTATGGCCATTTGAGTAGAACTGGGTTCTGCAGTGTTCAGAAGAGACATAGTGACAAGAAATTGGTCTGGATTGCTCTGCAAATGAAACACTATGATCTACGGATCTAGAGACATGTTTGGGAAGTTAAATTGTGTCATCAACTCAAGTGGTTCATGGTTTGGAGGTCCGCAAGCAATCTTTCTAGTGTGACAGTCATGGCAAATAGTGTTTTTAATGTACCAGATGAAGATGCAAGTGGTTCTATTGATTTGGAGTAGTGCGGATGTTATTGCTAAATTCAATGTGCTTGTGGAGGTCTCTGGATCATGTGCCTACTATGTTGGAGGTCTGTATTGAAGATTGAGCTCGTTGTTGAAGATTTCTTCCTTGGTGTTGTTCTTCCCAGTCTTGGCTGACCGGATGATTCAAATGTGTTGCAGATGACCTAAGAGCAATTCTCTGGAGCATGATGTGTTGTTGGAAGAAGATTCAAGTCTCAGCTATGTTTGGTTGACAGTATAGTGATCAGCATCAAGTCAAGATGACCTTGATGTTCATTCCAAGGTTGATGAAGCATATAATTACTTGTTGATGAATTGTGGAAAGTTGTCCTTGTGCGAAAAATGATAAAATCATAAGAAAGGTATAGAAGCATAGTAGAAGAGAGGATAAGTAGAAGAACAAGAGCAGTAAAGGATGAAGAGATAGTGAAGAAGTGTTTGGGAGCAGAGTAGAAGTTTTTGTGAGCTTTCAAAGAGACTGAACTAGACATGATGAAGTTGCTATTTCTCAGTTAAATCTTTCTGTAAAAATAAATTCCTGTAGGTAGTGAGCCTCTTTGAGCAGTGAGCTCTGGGTAGTGTACCTGAAGGCAAGTGCCTTCCCATTTCTTTTAAGTACTTTTAACAGGGTACAAATCTTGTGGGTTAAGCCCCACTGTGATTTTCCCTTAACTAGGTTTCCACGTTAAAAATCTTGGTGTCAAGTGTGTTTATTTTGTTTTTGCTCATGTGTTGTTGATTCATGCTTTAATGGTTACATCATTAATCTATTTGTAAGTTGTGAAAGAAGATTAAAATCAGAAAAGGTTAAATTTGTGGGACAACTGATTCACCCCCCCTTGGTGCAGGAGCATCATAGACTTCAAGGTTTTCATTAGATTTACAAGTGGTTGTCTGGTTAAATAAGGTCTATAAGACCATCTTCAATGTTGTCTAAGGCTCGAATACCATTCTTGTAATGGACTATGTCCAAATAGATAGACTCTACTATTGTCTTGTTGCAAATCCTAGTTAGGACAGTCATATTGCATAGGTAGTCTTAGGGAGTCATTAAATTTTAAATAGGTTAGTCATTTAATATTCTCCATGTTTATTAGCCTTTTAAAGGCATGTCAAAGGGTGTAGATGTATTAACTCCTTGTCAAAGGTTATGAGAAGGTTAATCTAAAGTTAAAACAAAACATTATTTTAGAAAAAAACAGTCCTTGCTATCCAAAAAGACAGTTTCCTTATTGATCTTTTAAAAACAACAGTTACAAATCAGAAAGAAGACAAGAAAGGTCGATGGTTTGGGAATGCCAAACATTTTTTGCTTTGTTGAAGGCTTGTATTAAGCCAAGAGAGATTGTATTGTGAAAGACATTCATAGGATTTGGAGGGAATAGAAAGAAATATCAAAAAGACTGCTGTTTTATGTTTTTTTCTGTTTTTTCTATTTTTTCCTTCACTGTTCCTCAGAAATCCGTACCTGTACGGAAGATTCTTGGCATGAATTTGGAATGGGATGAGAGTATACTAAAGTACCTTGTATTTGAATCTTATTGGAGGTCTTAACATTGAACTTGAAGGGAGAAGTTGTTATGCCAAAAACTATTTTTTCCTATTTTTTCTGTGTTTTATTGTTGTTCCTGGTCCATACACGCGATTGTACGGATGTATTATTGCCCAAGATTGTAATGCATGGAAATTTATTTGAAATACCTTTGATTTGAGTCTATTTTTGTGTCTTGAAAATGATCTGAGTGAAAGATATCGCTGTTTTCCCAAAAACTATTTATTTAGAGTTGCTGTTCATTTCTGAAATTGACTATTTTTTTGCATTATTCCGTAACTATACGGAATTTTCATGGCACAAGGGTATAATGGTTGGATGGGGTGTTGGAAGAGCTTTGCATTGAATCTTGGTTGGACTCCTATCATCAATCTTGCTAAGAGAAATCACCGATTTACCACAGACTGTCTTAAAACTGCTGTTACAACCATTAATTCACTGTTTTCCTGTACTATTCCGTACTTGTACGGCTTGAAGAAGAGTGGTGTCTCTGTTGGGAAAATAGAGGAGTGTGTTGAATTTACCTTACAGGTGATTTGAAGCCTTGACACCCATCCATATCTATGTTCTTCTCCTTTGATTGAAAGTGAGTCTTAAAACCTAGGTTAGAGCTTCTTGTGACAGTCCGATGATATTCTCCACATTCCATTGATTCTTCCTATTATTGATCAATGGAATGGGTGGTAAGATGGTTGGTCCTTGGCCTGGTAAAGAGCTTGGAGGCAGGAGAATGGATTTGGTCTAAGTTTGCCATGTAGAAGGCCTACTAAGAGTCAAGTATTGGAAGATTGAAGGAGGACAGTAGAAATAGGTAAGTTTGATGAACTATTGCTTTGCCAAGGAAGGCAGTAGATATGTGTAGCAAGGTATAAGTTTGTTATGTTGTATGAAGTTGAGGGTGTCTTGAGATATCTTTTCATGTGAAGTTATGTTCATGCTTTTGATGTCCTAGATGCTCTGCATCATTTTTGGTATCAGAGCTAGCTAGTAGATCCTTGAAGGTGTTGTGGATCTTGTGAAGAAGATAAGGTTTGTGAGAGAGTTGTGAAGATGCCTCCAAAGAACCAGATGGCAAGAGAGAATGTTGAGTTGAGAGAAGCCTTAGAGGCAAGAGAGAAAGAGCTGAGGGATAGAAGAGAATAGGATACTGCCAGAGACAGAGAGCTAAGGCAAGTAAGAAGGGAGAATGCAACAATCTTGGCAAGATTGGAAGCATTAGAGAAGAATCCAAGAAAGGATGGACAAAATGAGTTAGAAGAAGAAGAGGATGTAGATGAGAATTCTCCTAAGGATGACTTAGATGTTGAAGAAAAGAAGTTTGTAAGATTGCTGAAGGCAGTCCAAGGAAGTGGAACTAAGGCAAATATAGAGTTACCTATCTATCAGGGGAAGATGGATAGTGAAGAAGTGTTAGGGTGGATAGATGCCCTAGAAAATTTTTATGAGTATGAGGAGATGAGTGATGAAAAGAAGATCAAGTTTACAAAGACAAAACTGAGAGGAACAACACTTACCTACTGGAGTAGTGTGTAGACAGAGAGAATGGCTAGAGGTGCATCAAAAATCACTTCTTGGAGTAGGATGAAGGACATGATGAAGGATCAGTTTCTTCCATCTGATTACTCTATTCAGACAAAGAGGATGAGACAGAATCTAAAATAGAAGGACATGGATGTTATGTCCTATACTGAGCAATTTCATAAGTTTAGTATTAGAGGTGGGCTTGAAGATGAAGAAGAAAAAGTAGCAAGGTACCTTAATGGGCTTAGGTATAACTTGCAAGATGAGATTGGGTTGGCAGTACCAAAATCACTTGGAGAGTGTTTTCAGTTGGCCATCAGGGCTGAAGAGAGAGTGAATAGGAAGCAAGAAAGGCAAGGAGGTTATGGAAGAGGAAATAGAGGTAGGGGCAAACCTACTAATGAAGTTTAGAATAGCAATGAGAAGGGTAAGGAGTTGTCTACAGAACAGAGAGGTGGACATAGAGGTGGAGGTAGATTTGGATCAGGAAGAGGAGTGTTCATAGGTAGATGTTATCACTGCAATGAGGTGGGACACACATCTTTCAACTATCCTAAGAAGGATGGTATTGATAAGAGAAAGGATACAAGAGTTCACTTGGCACAAGAGGAGGAGAAGCCAGAAGAACCAGAAATGTCGTCAGCCTCTCTAATGATGGATGGAGAAATGCTTATGGTGGAAAGAGGTAAGATGCAGCAACCACCACAGGTATCTATTTTCAGAACTAATTGTTTGAGCCATGGCAAGATATGCAAGTTGATTGTAGATTCAGGTTCTCATGATAACTTAGTTTCTTGGGAAATGGTGAATAAGTTGGGGTTGAAGACTTTTGATCATCCCAGTCCTTACCATGTCACTTGGGTGAGTCAAGAATAGCAGGTAATGGTCACTAAGAAGGCTTATGTTGACTTCACAATTGGTCCATATCAGGACTCTGTTTTATGTGATGTTATTCCTATGACATGTGGGCATGTAATCTTGGGCAGACCATGGCAGTCTTCCAGAAGGACAATTCATGATGGGTATACTAATACCTATGTAGTGTACAAAGATGGTAAGAAGTTCAAATTGATTCCTTTACCTTGTGAGGAGAAGAAGGAACAGGTTACAATTTGCTTTGGAGAGAAATTGAAGTTGAATGTGCAAGTTCAGGGTGATTGCACACAGTAGACACAGATGCAACACAAGAAGGTGGATGACAGTCCTAGAGAGCAGTACGCTTGGGACTTGAGTTATGTTAAGGTAGGGGACATTGAGTGTCCTCTAAGGAGCCAGAAGAAGGAAGGCAAACAGCAGAAGGTACAAGGAGGAATGAATCAGAAGCTCCAGTTGAGAAGCACAACAACATTGCAGCAGCAGGGTCCTAGACAAGGACACCAAAACAAGTTTTATGTTTCTAACACTGTTTACAGGAGCCATGCAGGTTGGAGATGGAGAAAGATAACTCTAGGAGAGTTCATGCTTCCTAGCTTAAGGAACATTCCACCATGGTTGAAGAATATTCAGAGCAGATCCCCTAACTCTTGGGACAAGAGTTTTCATCATGCCGGGGAGTATGGTGTAGGAGTATCATAGACTTCAAGGTTTTCATTAGATTTACAAGTGGTTGTTTGGTTAAATAAGGTCTATAAGACCATCTTCAATGTTGTCTAATGCTCAAATACCATTCTTGTAATGGACTATGTCCAAATAGATAGACTCTACTATTGTCTTGTTGCAAATCCTAGTTAGGACAGTCATATTGCATAGGTAGTCTTAGGGAGTCATTAAATTTTAAATAGGTTAGTCATTTAATATTCTCCATGTTTATTAGCCTTTTAAAGGCATGTCAAAGGGTGTAGATGTGTTAACTCTTTGTCAAAGGTTAGGAGAAGGTTAATCTCAAGTTAAAACAAAACATTATTTTAGAAAAAAATAGTCCTTGCTGTCCAAAAAGACAGTTTCCTTATTGATCTTTTAAAAACAACAGTTACAAATCAGAAAGAAGACAAGAAAGGTCGATGGTTTGGGAATGCCAAACATTTTTTTCTTTGTTGAAGGCTTGTATTAAGCCAAGAGAGATTGTATTGTGAAAGACATTTAGAGGATTTGGAGGGAATAGAAAGAAATATCAAAAAGACTGTTGTTTTATGTTTTTTTCTATTTTTTCTATTTATTCCTTCACTGTTCCTCATAAATCTGTACCCATACGAAAGATTCTTGGCATGAATTTGGAATGGGATGAGAGGAGACTGAAGTACCTTGGATTTGAAGCTTATTGGAGTTCTTAACATTGAACTTGAAGGGAGAAATCGTTGTTATACCAAAAACTATTTTTTCCTATTTTTTCTGTGTTTTATTGTTGTTCCCGGTCCATAAACGTGACTGTACGGATGTATTATTGCCCAAGCTTATAATGGATGGAAATATATTTAAAATACCTTTGATTTGAGTCTATTTTGGTGTCTTGAAAATGATCTGAGTGAAATATATCGCTGTTTTCCCAAAAACTATTTTTTTAGAGTTTCTATTCATTTCTGAAATTGACTATTTTTCTGCATTATTCCGTACCTGTACGGAATTTTCATGGCACAAGAGTATAATGGTTGGATGGGGTTTTGAAAGAGCTTTGCATTGAATCTTGGTTGGACTCCTATCATCAATCTTGTTAAGAGAAATCACCAATTTACCACAGACTGTCTTAAAACTGCTATTACAACCATTAATTCACTGTTTTCCTGTACTATTCCGTACTTGTACGGCTTGAAGAAGAGTGGTGTCTCTATTGGGTAAATAGAGGAGTGTGTTGAATTTACCTTGCAGGTGATTTGAAGCCTTGACACCCATCCATATTTCTGTTCTTCTCCTTTGATTGAAAGTGAGTCTTAAAACCTAGGTTAGAGCTTCTTGTGACAATCCGATGATATTCTCCACATTCCATTGATTCTTCCTATTATTGATCAATGGAATGCATGGTAAGATGGTTGGTCCTTGGCCTGGTAAAGATCTTGGAGGCAGGAGAATGGATTTGGTCTAAGTTTGCCATGTAGAAGGTCTATTAAGAGTCAAGTATTGGAAGATTGAAGGAGGACAACAGAAATAGGTAAGTTTGATGAACTATTGCTTTGCCAAGGAAGGCAGTAGATATGTGTAGCAAGGTATAAGTTTGTTATGTTGTATGAAGTTGGGGGTGTCTTGAGAGATCTTTGCATGTAAAGTTATATTCATGCTTTTGCTGTCCTAGATGCTCTGCATCACCCCTCTCAGTTGTCTGGCCTAATTCCAACAATTGGTATCAGAGCCGGTTCCTCTAAAAGAAGCTTGACTGCTTGGTGAGATCCAAGATGTCAACTTGCAAGAAGGAAAGTCTGAGATTTGATGGAACAAATTACTCGCTTTGGAAGGTGCGCATGCAGTGTCATTTGGAATAAGATTCTAACGAATGGTCCTACAACTCTAGACAAACTCAAGGAAGTTGAATATAATATTTGAGCTAAAGAAGCATTATTGAGTGCCCTGAATGATACAAAAATGACAAATGTTCTGGAATTCAAAACTGCTCATGAAATTTGGAATAAGTTGGAAACTCTGTATGAAGGTGATAAACATGTCAAATGTGCCAAGCTATAGAGCCTAAAAGGTAAATAAAAAAGGTTGATGATGAGTGAAGATGAAAACATTACTTCCTACATGCAGAAGGTAAATGAACTTGTGACCATAGCAGGAGTGCTAATGGAGTATTCGATGAATCAGAGACTATTGCCAAAGTGCTCAGATCCTTACCTCTGACATACAAGCATAAAGATGTTGCCATTGAAGAGAGCAGGACTACGACAACTATTACAAGGGATTAGTTGGTTGGTAAGCTTTCAGCATTTGAAATGAGTGAGTTTTGTGATTCTCTTCCTAAGTCTGATTCTACATTTAAAGCCAGTATTCATGGAAAACAAATATATGATCTAGGTGAAAGCTCTTCAAGAAACAAATTCAATAAGACAAGGAAAGATCTTGAAGATGATGAAACTGAGTTTGATGAACTTGAAGCCATTTTTTCCAAAAGATTGCCAAGAGGATCCGGTAAGTATGAAGGAAAGTTTCCATTCAAATATTTTTTTTAATAATAAGATTGGTCATTTTGCCTCAAGGTGTTCGGAGAGGGGTTCAAAGCCAAACTCTAACAGACCTAGAGTTCAGAAGAAATGCTACTATGTCCAAGAAGCTGGTGAAGAAGGAATCACAAATGATGAATCTGATCATGGAGGGTCCACTGAAAGTGATTAGGTGTTCATTACTATCAAAGAAGAAGATCCAGTGCCTACTGAATCTGCTGGCTGTGCAAATGTGGAAATTGCCTTGGTTGCTCAGGTTGTAGAAAAAGATGAATGGGTAATTGACAGTGGATGTTCTCATCATATGACTGGTGATAAAAGTAAGTTTGTAAGCTTTGAAAAATATGAAGTTGGAATTGTGAAATTTGGAGACAACTCAGCTGGTAGAATCCATGGCAGAGGATCCATCTCTTTTGAAGGTAAGATTAACACTAATGATGTTCTGTATGTGGAAGGATTGAAGCATAATCTTCTTAGTGTTGGATAGTTGGTTGACAAGGGTTATGATCTCTGATTCAAGGATGGAAAATGCAGAATCTTGGAAAGCTCCAGAACTAAAATTGCATCCAGTACTCAGACTAGAGTTAACATCTTTCATTTAAATAGTTCTGAGAAAAGTTGTTTCATTGCTTGGATTAATCAAAGTTGGTTATGGCATAGGAGAATGTGTCATGTGAATTTTGATAACATTGTTAAGATAAGTTCTACTCAGGTTGTGACAGATCTTCCAAAACTTGTGAAACCTTTTGATAGCATGTGTAGAGAATGTCAATTGGGTAAACATAACAAAACTTCATTCAAGAGTAAAGAATAATTTTCAAGTGGACAGCTGGAACTTGTGCATACTGATCTATGTGGTCCTGCTGGAATTAGGAGTGTGCAAGGAGACATATATTTTATGTTGTTGATTGATGATTACTCTCAGATGATGTGGGTAACCTACTTGAAAGAAAAATCAGAAGCTCTTGACAAGTTCAAGGTGTTCAAGGTTATGGTGGAAAATGAGATTGGTGATAAAATAAAGTGTCTAAGATCTGACAGAGGTGGAGAGTTTACCTCCGGTGAGTTTGATTCATTCTATGAAAAGAATGGAATAAATAGTTATTTACTCCTAGGATTCCTCAACAGAATGGAGTTGTGGAAAGAAAGAACTGGACCATTCAAGAAGCTGCTAGGACCATGATGATGGAAGCAAATGTTCCTCAAGTCTATTGGAGAGAAGCTATGAGTATTACTGTCTACACTCTTAACTGGGTGCAGATCAAAGGCAATTCTGGTAAGACCCCTTATGAACTATGGTTTGGTCATCCTCCTACTGTGAAATATTTCTGAGTTTTTGGTAGTAAATGCTATATCAAAAGAGATGAGGATCTAGGAAAGTTTGATGTAAGAAGTGATGAAGGAATATTTTTGGGTTACTCTACTCAAAGCAAGGCATACCGGTGCTTTAACAAGAGATTGAAAAATATTGTTGAAAGTGCAAATGTTAGAGTTGATGAGAGCAAAGAAGGACATTCCAGGTTTTGTGGATATTATTCAGATGATCAAGATGAAAGTCAAAGTCAAAGAAGGCAAGTTCAAACCCAGAATTAGATCTAGATTGATCTGGAAAATCTAGTGACTCAAGAGGATAGTGCAGATGTTGAGGAACAAGCTCAAGAAACAGAGGTTCAAGAAAATCCCAAAACTCCTAGGTCTGTAAGACTGAATCATCCTGAAGATCAGATCATAGGAGATAGAAATAACAGTGTTTGAACTAGGATAAGAATTGTTGAAGATCAAGAGGAGATTTGTTTGATTTCAAAGATTGAACCAAAATCAGTAAGTGAAGCTTCCAATGATGAAAATTGGGTAAAAGCTATGGAAGAAGAATTAACTCAAATTGACAAGAATCACACTTGGGATCTTGTTCCTAGACCTAAAGACAAAAATGTGATTGGAACTAAATGGTTCTTCTGAAATAAACTAAATGAAGATGGTGAAGTTGTAAGAAACAAAGCAAGGCTGGTATGCAAAGGATATTCTCAAGTGGAAGGAATTGATTTTGAAGAAACATTTGCTCCAGTGGCAAGAATAGAGGCAGTCAGACTATTTCTTGCATTTGCTGCTTATAAAGATTTCAAGGTCTATTAGATGGATGACAAGTCAGCATTCCTAAATGGAGAATTGGAAGAAGAAGTCTACATTGAGCAACTGGAATGATTTCAATTATCTGATCAGAGAAATATGGTCTGCAAGTTGAGGAAAACATTGTATATACTCAAACAAGCCCCAAGAGTCTCGTATGCAAGATTAGATAAGTATCTACTAAAGCTAGGATATAGAAAAGGTACTGCTGACAGTAATCTTTACTTCAAGATTGATCATGAGCACATTCTAATTGTTGAGGTATTTGTTGATGATATCAATTTTGGTGAAAATGAGAGTATGTGCAAAACATTTGCTGATTAGATGCAGAGTGAATTTGAGATGTCCATGTTTGGTGAAATGAATTTCTTCTTAGGTATGTAAATCATTTAGCCAGATAAAGGTATCTTCATATCTTAATCTAAGTATGTGAGAGAATTGTTGAAAAAGTTTGGAATCAAAGATTCAAAGCCAGTGGGTACACCCATGGTACCCAGATGCAAGTTGAGTAAAGATGATGACTCCCCTAAGGAAAATCAAAAAAGATATAGATCAATGATTAGAGGAATGCTCTATCTGACTCAAACCAGACCTGATATCATGAATGCAGTTGGACTTGTCGCTAGATTTCAAGCTGATCCCAGAGAATCCCATGTTGTAGTAGTCAAAATAATTTTTAGATATCTCAAAGGGACACTTGATTATGGCTTATGGTATCCAAAGGATAATAAATTCACTCTTCATGCATACACAGATGCTGATTGGGTAGGAGATGTGGATGACAAGAAAAATACTAGTGGTGGTGCATTCTTCTTGGGAAGGAGATTGGTTTCTTGGATGAACAAAAAGCAAGAGGCAATATCTCTGTCTACTGTAGAGACAAAGTATATAGAAGCAACAAACAATTGTACTCAAGTTCTATGGATGAAACAAATGTTGAAAGACATCAGAATTGTGTTTGAGGAGCTTGTTACAATCTTCTGTGATAATTCAAGTGCAATAAACATTTCAAAGAATCTGGTGTTGCATTCAAAGACAAAGCATATATCAATCAAGTTTCACTTCTTGAGAGAGAAGGTTAATGAGAATGAAGTCATATTTGAGTTTGTTTCTTCAAAGGATCAAATTGCAGATATTTTCACTAAGCCTCTACCCAAGGATAATTTTGAATATCTCAGAGAGAAGTTAGGGGTTAGTACGCCTCCTGATCAGAGCTAAGATGCACTAGGGTGCATTAATCCGGTGGAATTCATAGTCATATCTTGTGATCTGGATTGATGTTAAGGAGGTACTACTCAGGGGGAGTAGTTAGTATGCATTTTGGAGATCAATCTAAAACAAAAAGGGGGAGAAAAGATTGCAATTATGTGCCCTTTGCCATTGATGTCAAAGGGGGAGAGAAGTCATGTGAAAAACTAGTTGCTGATGAAAGGGGGAGCAGTGAAGAAAGTAGTTGCAGAACTGATAAGAAAAAGGAGGAGAAGTTCTTGTTTTGATGGTTGAATTAGTTTTTCGCATCATATGTTGCCATCAATGACAAAGGGGGAGATTGTTACAAATATGTGCCTAATAAGTGTTGTCATTGGTGTCAACTGTATGCTATTTTGTTGTTTGTATTGTTGCCTATATTGTTGCTTGTTTAGAAGATTGAAATGTTGAGGATATTAAGAAAATTAATGAAGATAAATGTATGCGGACCATATGGCTATGTAGAGGATTGTCTGAAGTAGCTCTAGTTAAGATTTGAGAGGTCCGCATAAAGATTTGAAGAAGTTATGGCCATCTAAGTAGAACTGGGTTCTGTAGTGTTTAGAAGAGACATAGTGACAAGAAATTGGTCTGGGTTGTTCCGCAAATGAATCACTATGATCTGCGGATCTAAAAACATGTTTGGGAAGTCAGTTTGTGTCATCAACTCAAGTGGTTCATGGGTTGGAGGTCTGTAAGCAATCTTTCTAGTGTGACAGTTA
Source organism: Cunninghamia lanceolata (assembly GCA_027924645.1). Lineage (NCBI taxonomy): Eukaryota > Viridiplantae > Streptophyta > Pinopsida > Cupressales > Cupressaceae > Cunninghamia > Cunninghamia lanceolata. Next base: position 3,130,380 of record BSBN01000396.1, on the reverse strand, counting down.
TGGTAGACAGTGTTCTTAAGGTACCAGATGAAGATGCAAGTGATTCTGTTGATTTGGAGTAGTGCAAATGTTATTACTAAATTCAATGTGTTTGTGGAGGTCTCTGGATTGTGTGCCTGCTATGTTGGAGCTCCGCATGGAAGATTGAGCTCATTGTTGAAGATTTCTTCCTTGGTTTTGATGTTCTTCCTAGTCTTGGCCGACCGGATGATTCAAACATGTTGGGGATGATCTAAGAGCAATTCTCTAGAGCGTGACGTGTTGTTGGTAGAAGATTCAAGTCTCAGCTCTGTTTGACCGACAGTATAGTGATCCATGTCAAGTCAATCCAACCTTGATGTTCATTCCAAGGTTAATGAAGCATATAAATACTTGTTGATGAATTGTGGAAAGTTGTCCTTGTATGAAAATGATAAAATCATAAGAAAGGTACAGTGGCAGAGTAGAAGAGAGGAGAAGCAAAAGAACAAGAGCAGTAAAGGATGAAGAGATAGTGAAGAAGTGTTTGGGGGAAGAGCAGAAGTTTTGTGAGCTTTCAAAGAGACTAAACTAGGCATGATGAAGATGCTATTTCTCAATTAAATCTTTCTATAAAAAAAAATTCCTGTAGGTAGTGAGCCTCTTTGAGCAATGAGCTCTGGGCAGTGTGCTTGAAGGCAAGTTTGTTCCCATTTCTTTCAAGTACTTTTAATAGGGTATGAATCTTGTGGGTTAACCCCCACCGTGCTTTTCCCTTAACTGGGTTTCCACATTAAAAATCTTGGTGTCAAGTGTGTTCATTTTGTTTCTACTCATGTGTTGTTGATTCATGCTTTAATGTTTACATTATTAATCTATTTGTAAGTTGTGAAAGAAGATTAAAATTAGAAAAGGTTAAATTTGTGGTACAACTGATTCACCCCCTCTCAGTTGTCTAGTCTAATTCCAATAGGGTTAACCACAACTATCAGTTGTTTATGGACAACGATCATACTAAATAGCCAACACAATGCACTGATTATGTGTTATTGACCAAGTAAAATTTAAATTTGTATTAGAAAATTCTTTATAAAAAATGAGTTCAACTAATATTTTTTTTGTTCATTCATGCTTTTGGATTTAACTATATGATAATTTTTGCTATCAACTACTTTTTTAATTCTCTCTTCTACCTCTCTACCCTTTTTCATATTAGAAGATCCAAGTTGCACCACCATAACATGAAGATTTCATTTAATTTAGTGGCATCGTTCTTCCTCCAATTTTGCTCCTGTCACTCGAGTGACAAAATATTTTAATTATCTCTGATGATCGTTTCTTAGCATTTAAATTTCTTCTATTTTGGTGGAGGTCGTGGCTAGCAAATGCCTTCAAAGAATGGTAATGGCCTCAAATCGTGCAACTAAGAGTGGACATAGCTAGCAGCAATCAAAAGATTCTTTCTAATTTTTCCTTGTTGTGGTTCGACATATTTAGAAACAACTTGCTATTTCTTTAGGTAATGAATTTATGTCTTTCTTTATTTTTTGCCTGACCATTTCATGACGACGGCCATTTTCTGTAAAGCTTCAAGAGCTGTTATTCGATGGTTCTATTTTCTGCATGTTTGACATCGTGGGGGGGTCGTTCCTTTCTTGCAGCGTTATGTTTTGATTTGTTTTCTATAGAGTTCAATGTGTGAAGTCATGGGCATAATGGAATTCTTTTGGCGACAGTGACATGAGGAAGTTTTATTCTTCCTACAAACCATAAAAGATATATATATATATATTGGTTGGTCGGCTTTGGGAGGTGGATGGTAGAGGCCTTTCATATTGGTTGTAAAGACTAGCGATGAAATGGAAATTTGAAATAGAGTAGAGAGAGAATGTGTAGAGTTGATAGTAAGAAATCATAGGGTATTGTAGAGTTCATGTGAGCTAAGAGTAGGGAGAGAATGATCCTGATTGGATCGGCAATTTCTATAATTTTTTATGAGTTCACCAGTATAAATAAGATATTGTGGTTAATGACCATTTTTATTTACTTCTGTTATGATTTCAGTTCTGAATATATTGTGATATCTCAAAATCTGACTTCTTTGTCATTCCTCTCATCGATAGCATTATAGTGGGGAGTGGTGGTTTGAGTCTCTGTTCACATCAATTTTCATCTTGTCTTTGGTGTTCCTTGTTAATGCACTTGTGAATGAGATATCTCTTGTCATTTTGGATATGGAAGTTCCTATCAATTTTAGCATATTGCTTTGACTTTAGTTTATATAATGGGCTTTTGGTCTGAATCTAAAAATGCTCCCATCAGCATTGCAAAGGTTCAAACATCGCTACAAACTACACCTATTATACTCTTCACCAATCAAAGTGACTTGCAGTACTTGTAACTTCCTTGTTGCAGAATAATTTAGGCTATTTTCTCTTGAGAGGACAATCGACACCATATTTTGGTGCTGATGACCTACTTTTAGTAGAAATAAAAAATAAAATATAAACACTAATTGAAATGTTTAAAAAAAATATTTTTACAAATTAGACTTATTGATCTACAAAAGGGTATTTTTAGATTCTTTAAAAAATGATTATTTGCATGAGTAGGAGTTATTAGAACATCAAGTTTTTCAAATAATTTCAATTTTTTGGTAAATGAGCTCCAAAGTGATGCCAAATATGTTTTTAGTTGATGGTTCCAATTGGAAAAGTTGTGGCCTAGATCTAATTTAGCTAGAATGAATTGAGATAGAACATAAGTTTCACCAAAATTAACTTTTAGTTGGAAATACAAAAATTTGTTTATGCTGATAAGTTGGCCCAAAGTGTGACACAACTTTGAACTTTTATTCTTATTTCCAACACCCCCCTTAAGCCACAATATAGGCGCTTGGGGCTCCTAGCATGGCTCTAATACCAATTGTTGAGCTACAACTCATATGGACCAGCTAGGACTTGAACCTAGGACCTTCCATTTGCTACTAGAGTGCTCTACCAACTGAGCTACTTGCCCATTGTGGCCAATCCATCATTGGTCCAGGTGTGGCTTATTTCCAACAATTAGAGGAACATGGTAAACCACCACAAGATCAAATGGAGGAATTGTATGCTTAGGCTACATGTAAAAACCATATTTAATTAGTTTTGTGGGATGCATTGATGTCCCACAATTTAGTTCTTGGCCATGCAAATCTAGAATCTGGTTAACTCGCCAGGTGTTTATGCGAAGCTATAGATGCTTGTACAAGTTGACATATAATACCTCAACTATGCTATAGGGGGTCATAATTGACCTTGTTAACTTTTTCCACATAGCTTAGTTGGGAGTAAACATTCATGTACTATTTTCATATGGAGGTTTTAGAGCCTCATGGGTAAATGGGATTCAACTTCAACAATAGCTTTGAGAATCTTAAACATTTGGGGTGCAAAACAAGTGTCACAATCTATCAAGTGCACATACATAGTGATTTGTCAACAATAGGTGTCTATCCATTGCCTTTGCATGTGATTTGTAGGTTTTTATCTTCAAGTAGTACTTACCTTTAAATGAAGATAGTTGAACTTGTAAATAAGTGAATATTAATACCCATTAAATGCAAATTGGGGAAAGGGGGGTTTGGGACTATCTACTAAGGCCTTCTATTGAACAAAACCTATTAACAATGACTTAAGGCTATTATTTTTTGGGATAAATTTGGTGGTGGACAATGATTTACCCTTGGATAGGTTCCATTGCCTTTGCACCCAAATCCCTTTTTTTCTTTCACTTTTATTATTTTTGTTTCTGTATTTTTGTTGACTAAGCCATGTTTTTAGTCAAAAACCTAATGAAAGTATTTGGATTTTTGCAAATGTGGCTCATGGAGTCCACCAAGTGTCATCTTGTTTTAGTCTTGAATGTTCAAACCCTTTTCGGGTTGCACCATGTGTCATCTTCTTGTAATCAACTGTTAAAACCCATTTTGGGTATATAACCATTCCCTCTAAACCTATTGATACAACATCGATATGATCTTAATTTTTATTTTTCCACTTATCTACATTTGAGCTAAGAGAGAAAATCAGGGGTGATTAGAATTGGATGCAATATGTTAATGTTGATTCCTCTCAATCAAATTGATTGTTATCTCGATTAGAGCAATTGTTGTTTATTTGTTAGGATTCTAAAAGCTATTAAGGTGTATAATGATGTTTGTGAGATTTTTTTTTAGATTCAAACTATCTCTTCATCAATTTCAAGTTATCTTATTGTCTACATTGGATTGAGTGGAGTATTGGTAGATGGGTAAGATTCATTGGGTCACCTATAACTTGGAGAATTTTTTTTTGGATTTCCCCAAGAAGATCTCATAGGCCAAAATCATTTCTTTCTTGACTATAGCATATAGTCTAAAGTTCAATCCTTAAATCCTAAATTTTTACCCAATTAGTTGATAGGGTTTATCTTTTTTAGACTTTCTCTTATTGGTGTATATTGTGTTAGTTTAGTTTCCTCCTTTTGAATTCTCCTCTTATCTTTGATATTGAAGATAATACAAATTAGTTTTATTCAATGAAGTAAATATTTTCCATGAGAAAATAATGGGATATTTAGTATCCTAACAATGTATTAAATTAAAGTGTTTTCTATATTTAAAGTCATCCTAAATGCATAGATATTGAGCGAGTGAAAGTAAAGGAGCTTGGGCATAGTTTTTTTTTTAAATATATATTTTTCTCATTAATTTTGAAAATAGTCATTCTTGTTCCTCATGTCAAGTGTATATGGATGCATACCTTATAATTCCTACTTATCCTAGATATTATTTACTATTTTAAGCAAAGAAAATTTAAATTATTCAAGAGAGCAAAATCTCCGAGTTCAATATTTTACATTTTTTTTTAGATTTTAAGGAGTTTAACTAAAGTACTTCCTGGGCACAACCTTCTAAAGGATCATATATGATAGCACACATGAATCATGATTTGGATCCTTTGAGTTAGAAAAAAAGGGGGACATAAAGAATGTAGAAAGAGTATATGATTCATACTTTCATCTTCAATAAGATTTATAAATGTAATATATTTTGTAAATGAGTAAATCCTAACTAGTGGCTTGTAAAGATATAATTATGTGTATATATATAGATATATCAAGTAAGAATTTAATGAAACTAGTGTTTGAGAAGGAAAATCAAATGTTGATTTTTTATATTTTTGTTTGAAGTGAAGGATACTTTATTTTAATGAACTAGAGATTATCCCCTTTATAGCAGTTGATTGCGAAATGATCCTTCATGTTCTATCATAGTTTATAATTGATATGAATATGACCTTTAGCAATCAGTTGTCCAATTTCCATGCATAGGCCAAACCAAATTCATTGTTTCAACACATAAGCCAAACCAAACTCATTGTTTCCATCACTATCCAAAGGATAACTGTAGCATCCCAACTCGTAACACACATAAGATTTACAAATGTGGAATAATGTTTCATTGTTGTAACCATCGCCCTAACATCAAGTGTGGAAGTTTGGTGGATGTTTGTAAAGTGTTTTATCACATAAAAGAATGGGATAGACTCTCATAGAATATGATTATTGCAGCGTACAGAAGACAATGGGCTTATCTCACACACTCTAAGCTTTGACCTGCTTAAGTGGGGCCTACTTAACCTGTCTATTTCCCAATGTCCTAACAAATAATATCTACATTGTGCATACTCAAAGCTTATCATGGCTACTCTTCTGTATTTTATGTCTATATGCATGCAAGCTTCTCCAGTAGGACTTTCATTTTGGAGAGCATCACCTCTTGTCTTAATAGACACAATATTGTATAGGCTCTACCCATTTCATACACTTGAGTAATATCATCCAGTTCAGTGGTTAAACAGTCAATAGCAATTTTACACCTTATTCACAACAAAAAGTGGTACAATATTAATAAATTATATTTAAGAACAATATTAATAAATTATATTTAAGAACAACCTTTGAGTATGCCCTTCTTCATCTACAACAATATTTATATTTCTGTAAGCCATTGTATATGAGCAACTGCCATACAGAAAATATTAATAAATTGCCATCACATTCAAGACGGATGTTGGAACAGACATTGCCAGGTTCATGTTAGTTCTATTTGGTAAAGGAAAACTATAGGGAGGTGTAATGCAGGCTGTAGCCATTTGACTTGTATTTTAATATGGTAGCTCGAATCATCGATCTAAACACAGTGAGGACCTTTTAAAAAAAAATAAAAACCCGTCCTCCTCGGTCGACAAGATGAACTAATTTTGAGGACAACGTAACAAAAATATTACTTGATGGGTGAGACTGACCGTCAAATTTATACCAGCAAAGCTGTTAACATTCAAATTATATATATTAGTTGCCTTAGATGTAAACATACAATGGGTAATTGGCCCAAATCATGTAATGACATTATTAACATTTTAGTGTGTTTACAAGAGTAGGAGATTTTATTTTTTAGGACCAAATGATTGATTGTTAAAAAGTAATTATTAAGTGGTATTATTTCTAATTGAATTTTTAAGGTTAAGTTACAAATTTTAGGGTTGAAATTTTTGTATGGTTTTTTTTCTTTAATTGTAGATATGAGTATAGTGTAAAAACTGTTGTAGTTGTTTGTTTTAGTGTAGTCACCACGTCTTAATGTGTGGTTGGGTACTCATTCAAGTTGATATAAAGTGTTTCTTAATATCTACATTGAAATAAAGGGGAAGAGGTACTTCCATTGTGGCCTTGCCAGTTCAAGCAAGTCTAAAATTTAGAATTACTAATTTTTTAAAAAAGTTGTAATTTCAAAGTGTTGTATTCAGATTCCTTTGAAAATTTGGGATTGGGGATAAGGTCCTTAATTGTGATATCTTCAACTTTGAACAATATGAAATAGAGTAAATTAAAATATGCAAAAGATTGTGTACATTTAATTTAAAAGCCACATTATAAGTTAAAGCAAGCATAATATGAACACACTTTTAGACTCGATAGAGATAATGTATTAGTGTAAATGAAAAATGCACTTTTTCCTACATGTTCTCTCTAGGTTAATTAATTAAATGCTACCACTAAACACACAATTAATCTAAATAGCTAACTAGGTTAGGAAATTAAATGCAAAGGGACAATACACTTAGCTCTTGATTCAAGGATGGATAATGAATGGTAATGACTTGAAAAATTAATTTACCACAATATCAACAAATACATGACCTTGGACTACTAACTACCCTTGGTCCTACGTAAACCTAGAAATCTAACCTGTAGGTCTCAATCAATTATCCACAACATTGATCTATCCTATAACCCATCGAACTAATCTATAAAAATGTGCACTTCTGCTACTTGATTCCAAACCCAAGACAAGGTCAAATTGTTAGTTGCTAAACAAACTATTGTAATTCACTACTTCTAAATTCATGACAGCAATGTTCATATGCCACAATTGATATGGAAAGATAAAACTAAAAGTATTTCTATTCTTGTTTCATTAAGATAATATTCACACTTGTCACTAAGCTTATCTACTCTAAGTGTGAATATTATCTAGTAGGGGAGGTGTTTAGGGAATATCCACTAAACAATGGATATGGAAAGATAAAACTAAAAGTATTTCTCATCTTGGTTCATATGCCACAAGGTTCATTTGCAAATCAACACTTATACTCAGATTTCAATGAAATTAACCTTGCAATCAGTTACCCAAAACATGGTGCAACATTACAAGGAAATCTACCTATGCCGAGGAAACACATAGTTCTTATCACTTAATGGGGCCCATATTAATGGCTATGTTCCATGTACAAGGAAATTATGTTACAACATATGGTAATAACAAAAAAAGAATTATCACCAAGTAGTGTAAGACAATATTGTTCTTGTCCCTACTAGCATACTAAAACTTTAATCAAGAACCTAATGAAGTTGCAACTAACCTAATATACAAGTAACATTAAAAAAAAGGTGTATGAATCATATATTCATATATATATGGGTGATCCCACAATAGTGGGTTACACTTTTTGGCTAAACTTGACATTGAAATGAACATTTTGGAAAAAATCTTCACTTTCGGACATGTATAGCTACTAAACCGTGAGGAATTTGAAGATGATGCAAACTAGTAATTTGTAACATTTTGTCTATAGATTCTAAATATATTTTTTCAAAATTTTTTGGAATCAAATTGCATTTCTTTTTCCATCTCCTTCTATAACTAGTTTTTAATAGTAAACACCATTTTTTAAAGAGTGATGTGTACTATAAAGCACATAACTTTTTTTCTATGAAGGATAAAATTATAATTTTTTCAAATTTAGATGTGCAAATATGATATCTAAAGGATGCATTTGGTTTCATAATGTTTTATTGATTTCTTTAATTAAGTTTTGAAGTCAAACCAATTACAATTTAGACATAGGTGTACTATAATGCACATAACCTTTTTTGTATGTATCAGAATTCAATTTTTTTTGTTGGATCAAGGAAATGAATACCAAGAGGATAGATATTTTTTAGAAATTTTTTTTGGGTAATATACTATTTTTCCACGTGCAAAATAGAGAGCTTGATTTTTGGTGTAAAACCTATGTTTAATTAAACTAAGAAATAAAATGTATAATAATACCAAAATATATTAAAATTATACTTGATGGAGAGCTTGTTTCGAGGACTATAATCTTGCAGCTAGGTTCATCAAGTTGGTTCCATTTTTATCCTCAACCTGAGCCTGGAAACTAGGCAGAAATCTGCATAAAATTATAGCTGGAGGGGGGCAAGGGCAAAATAAGGGTGTTTGACTGAATGGGTGTTTGAGTGAACCCCTAGAGACCCATTCGAGTGAATTGGGGTTCAATTGAACCCCCATTCATTCCAACCCCATAAAAATAATATTAAAAAAATCAATCCGGGTGGGTTCGAACAAACCCCGACAGTTAACATTATTTTTAACTGCCAACATTCATTCAAACCCCAGGCTGACCAAGTTATTATTATTTATTTTTAAAATGTCATATGCATATAAATATGAACTTATTTTTTCATTTTTTCATATAACATTGCAAGATTAATTTGCATTTTTATTCAAGGGTTTTGGAGAAGAAAACTTTTGGTAGAGGATTTGAGAGAAGAAAACTTGAAGAAGAAAATGGGAGACAAAAAAAAGACAAAATAAGACTCAACAAAAGTATTCAAAAGAAAGAGAACAACATTTGCACAAATTAAATTTGACAAGATATCATAGAAAGAAACAAGGTATGCATATTTTCTTTCCTATTTAACTTATGAGTTTTTAGCATATAGTAGGATGTTATTTCTAGTTTTGAACATTTAGTTTAAGTATATATTTGTTTCCACATCATTTAAACTTGTAATTTAAATATATTCAAATTTCAAAATATATTTTTAATTATGTCTATTAGGACTTCATAAGTTTGCAAATTAAGGACCAAGAAAGTTATATGTTGTTACCAATATCTAGACTACTAGTTGAACATGTTCTTGACCATATATTATTATTTACTAGGTGAATTTGTTGGACATCATTTTCAAACAACTTTAATTTATATTTGTTTCAATTGAATGTGTATTAGGGTCCTTCGTAGGTTTGAACATTAAGTAAATCATACTTGTATTATTTAATCATAAGTTCCTCTCTCTCTCTCTTGAGTAGATCTTTTTAAAGCTCTTTCTTTCTAGCTCTCTAGATCCTTAAATCTAGATAGGTCAACTCTCTCTCTCTCTCTCTCTCTCTACAATTAAGTCTTATTAAATATTTTTCTTTCGCTCTCTCTATCCTTCTCTCTAAGGTCCTCTCTCTCTTGAGAAGTAAGTAAATTTTTAAAGCTCTCTCTCTCTCTCTCTCTCTCTCTCTCTCTCTCTCTCTCTCTCTCTCTCTCTCTCTCTCTCTCTCTCTCGACTTAAGTCTTTTTAAATCTCTTTCTTTCTCTGTTTATCCTTCTCTAGATAGGTCTTCTATCTCTCTCTTGACTTAATTTTTTTTAAATCTCTTTCTTTCTCTCTCTTGACTTAAGTATTTTGTGTATAGAATGGGTTCAACAAGTAGAAATTTCTCAAGTAGGAGTTGAGCCAAATTTAGATATTGGAGCAAATGAGGTTGAAGAACACATAGTTGAAGATAGGGAGGAGGCCCAAGTTCAAACAATGCATGTTGGAGAGGGGTTAGGATCACTTCCTTCTATTGGTATGGATGTGCATATGAATCTAGATAAAGAGGTGAATACAAAAATTTCTTATAGAAAATTAGATCATTTACTTGAAATGGATATGGAGAAATTGAAATGTTATGCCAAACAACCTATAAATACTAGTAAGAGGTCAATGAATAAATTTGTAGGTAAATAATCAATGATCATTTCAATCATCTTTCTACACTTAAAAAAATACAACTGTTATCACTTTTACTTCTTTGTAATGAGTTGAAAGAGCCATTACAATTTCTGGGTGTAGATTTGACATTGAATAAGAGGAAAGATTCATGCACCTAGGAAAAGATATTGTTGAAAATGTTAAAAAAAGTCTCAATTCCATTGGGAAAGGATATTGATCAATGGATAAGACCATTTCAAGAAGAGTGATGTTGACATCTATTTGAAATAAAAAAATATATCAAGAAAAAGAAAAATCTCTTCACTTCCGACTGAAATTGGTTTTAGTAGAAAGACACTAAAAAAATATGTGAAAAGGAGAAAGGTTTTGGATGATAGCTTAGAAGGCAATTGGGTAATTATGTGTAGAGTTCCCCATTCTGACAGGATTGAAGATGTTGTTATGAACTTAGTCTCAAATTTTTGGAATGATCAATACCCATGCATCATCAAATAGTAGAGATGCTATCAAACACAGGATTGGGCTCAATGATTATGAACATCATACAAAATATTGGCTAGACATAACACAACATGAGATGTATGTGAACTTTTCTAATTTGAATCCTCATATAAAGATTGGGTAAACAATGTTTGAAAGGTTGAAGCCATATTATGTGAAGATAAACAAGGTTTTTAAAACTTGTTGTCATTATCATATTGAATTTGATCTCTACTATCAGGTGTTTCGAAAGATGATAAAAGAAAGTGATAGTTTTCAAAATGTACCTCCTAAATGGGTAAGTCTGTTCATATAATCCATCTTATGTGATAATACAATTGGTCAAATAAACTGCACAGAAGGACTTTGTGAAACATGTGGAAATTTGGCTAAATTTCCTTTGAGAAATGAAGATACCGACCCAACAAAGATAGTAAATTGCAAGAGTTACAAGTACGTAAAGTTTCAAACAAATTTTGGGAAAGAATCCACATGGTTAAACTATGTAGAAGAGGAGATACCTATTGGAATATTTATGGAAATTTTTTATAATTGATACAATTGTACATACAACATGCCTTTTTTGCTAGGTGGCAAGAAGAATAGTTTAAAACATTAAGAGATACTTTCCCACCTAGAACAGTTCTATCAGTAGTTAACTTTGTAGAAAATTACTCTTTTGTACATCAAAAAAGAGATTCAGTCAGATTATTACTTTTCAAAGCAGATTACTATTATGGTGCATGTGTGTTATTGACATGCACAATTAGATTTGGATGGTGTTGAAAGTACAATTGATGAACAAGTCATTAAGAAAGAATATCACTTTTATATTAGTGATGATAAAGAGCATGACACACTTTTTGTACAACATTTCTTTTTAATGCAATTTTTAGAGAATTTGGCAAGGAGGTGTGTAAAAATCAAAAAGCATTTTGTATGGTCAGATGGATGTGTGGCACAATTCAAATCATCATGGCCATTTTATGCACTATGTAGATATCATCGAAATTACAAAATATGACATGTTTGGAGTTTCTTTGAGAGTGGGCATGGAAAGGGTTAACATGATGTTGCATGAGCTTGCATCATATGTGCTCTAAGAAAGCATCAAATGAGTTATTCGATAGATCATATAGACAATGCACATGATGTTGTTGAATGGTGTAAGAAAAAAACTTTGCATCAAATGAGGTCGGTACATCTTCAGGAATGAACTGATACATCCCACATAGAGTGTTTTGGAAGATATCAGGTATGTATATAAATTACATAAATGAAAATTTCAAACTTAAAATTATATATATATATATATATATATATATATATATATATATATATATATATATATATATATATATATATATATATATATATACATTTTTGAACATAAGTAAACATATATTTTTTAGTTTTCAATTATTTTAAATGAATTTCTATTTTATATATATATATATATATATATATATATATATATATATATATATATATATATATATATATATATATATATATATATATATATATATATATATATAATTTTTATAATTATTATGTATCTAGGTGTGGATAGAAGATCGAAGCATGGATGCAAGAGGGTAGACAAAACAAGATCTTTGCATTGTGTCATAAGTACAGATCATCACCCTTGATGGAAATTGTACATGAGGGATTACTCTTGTTTCTTTGATGAGTGCATTTTGGAAAACTTTGATGCATGTAACAACTAACAATGTGGATATATTAGTGGATGGAATGTGGTGCCCTTAGTCATTTCTGACATATACGGTGAAGATGAGGATGAAAGATTTGAAGACATTCCTTTGATTTCAATTGATTCTGACCATATTTTAGGATTGATTAGAATAGGTATACAAATTTGTACTTGATAAATTTAATGTAAATTTACAATGTAGTTATTTAAAGTTTAGTACTTGATGAGTTAAATTTAATGATCTTTAGTCTAGACAGCTCTAATTTTTTTACAAATTTTGAACCATGTAAATTTGTTGTAGGAGATGTTTTTGTAGTCATAGTAGAGCCTGGAGACATAGAAGGTGTTAGTTATTATTTAATGTGTTGCATAGAAGAGAGGAAGAAGCTAACATGACCTGAAAGAAGCAATGAAATGTTGTTTCCCATAGGTGGAAATTTAAATTTATATATATATACATGTACATGTACATTACCTTACATTATATTATTATACAGGTTGAGTGAAAATGTTACATGCACATGTCTTACCTCAGGTTCATGTTGTTTACCATGCAAGTTCAGTTGTAGTGCAAGGGATATATCTCAAATAAGTCGAAATTGTTCAACATGTGATTCATTTTATTGAATATCAACCTAAGAACAAGGTATATCAGTATAGTCACCTAGTAGTTGCTACCACCCTATATCTTCATGCAGTTCCACATGCATGTGGATGAAAAAATGGAGACTAGATAGTGATGATCATCAGAAAATATTACATGTTATTGAAGAGCTATTTGAACCAGTGGTTTGAGGGAGAACTTATTGGAGTGTTTGAACTCCATTGTTTTAGTTACTTATAAAACATATTGATGACGATTATTTTAAATTTGGTTGTCCACACAAATTAGTGATTGAAACAAATTGGTGTAAGTTAATTTCTAGATGTTCTCAGCATCTAAACTTAGAAGTAGTATTTAATTCAAAGTACTTTTATATTTAGTGTGACACTTTTTTAAAGGATGAAGTAATATTTAATGTGGCCCACTTTTAAGGATGATACATGTACTATTTAATTAGTGTGTGTACATAGTCCACTTTAAACCATAGGAGATATGAATTCACATTACACTTGTAGACATCCGTATAATTTTTAACCATATCCCATGTTTTGATGATCACAATGTTACATATAATTTCCTTGTGACTTTAGGATTATCTAGATAGAAAATATTATAAATTGAAAATAATCATATGTATATTGTGTATATTTTGAGATCACATGTACATGCTAATTACATAATAATCTGTGTAAATTAATTCACATACGTGGAGTACTAATTGCATATGTTTCTTATATGGCCACAACACAAAATTGACTCTTTAAAAACACATATACTATCAATTTAAATAGAAAGTATTTTATTTTTCTTAGTTTTTGTTATTATTTTTATATAAAATTTGTACAGGCAACATGCCACATAACATTAAATATGTAGTTGTCACTCTATTTTATGTTGCAGGTGGTTCATACAATTAAGACAACATGCCACATGACATTAAATGAATGTGTGTCATTCAGTTCTTATTTGCAGGTGCTTTTATTTAATTTTTAAAATATTTTTTCAATAATATTTATTTATTTAAAGTTGTCTTTCAAATGTTAAAGTATACATTATTTCTTTCTATATACAATTATAATTTAATTTCTTTTAAAATTTATGGGAAATCTCCTTTAATAGGTTTTAAAATATATATATATTTAATAAAATATAAATACAATTTCACCTTTTATTTAATATATTTTATAGAAAAAATACCTGAATATTGTTATGACCATCATATTTAAGCCCTGCAGTCTCCATAAAATCACAAGGTTATAATATGGTCCCTACAAAACCCTACCAAAAGATCTGACAAGTGCCCCTGATAAAACCAGGAATTTATAGTACACACTATAGTGTGGGCCCTACTAAATGGTGGCCTTTCTGGTTAAAGGCATAAAGTCCACATAAATTGATTTCATTGAGGTGACAAAATATATGAATAGTTCCTCCTCTTCTTGTGAAACAAGATTTATCTACAAGCAATTATTCATTCATTTTAGTGCTTTTAACCCTTTAAAGTGTAGGATTTTCTTCAATTTTTCTACTAATTTTACAATGAAAGCGGTATGCATTTATTGTTGTTGTAGTTGTTGCAATGTATATACACATTTTTGGTTTCTTAGGTACATATATTTCTTTTTCCACAAATCATATACTTATATTCATGGTAGGGAAATCTCATGGGATATGAAGATAGCGACCAAGAAGAAGAATTTGTGAAAAAAGATGGCATTCAAATTCACCAAGTGTTACCTTTAATACAAGTAGCTCCTGACAAAAGCAAAAATGAGGACTTTGTTCCCAGAATTACATGGGAAGATTTTTCTTCAAAGGCACCCTAGATTTTTTTCCCTTGTTCTCTTTTATGTGGTATAATGGATAGTTTATTTTTCCTAGTACAGAGGTATTTTCCGAGGTTGTAAGAAATTGAGAAATGTGGTTTAGTGGTAAAGTGGGTTCACTTTCTGGAAATCTTCCGAGGTTCAATTCCCAAGGCCTTTTTGTGATTCTTGGGTAGAACATGAAAATGTAGTGAAATGTGAGATGAGTTACCTAGTGTGAATTACCCAAGTTCTATTCTTATGAAACATGCATGAGAAAATCTGAAATAGAATATGGGCTAACCATAAAATAGTTTCTCTTAACCAAAAGGGGTTTATTAAATGAAGGGAAAAAGGAGCATGCTACATCAATTTTCAGAATTTTCATGAAATCTACCATAAACAAAAGAGTTAAATCTTGAACTTCCGAAAATTATTGTTGTCATCCTGTGGAAGGGATTTAGGAACATCTTGTTGGTAAAATAGTCCCATTATACATTAATTTCTCTGTTCTTCTATTGCATTTCTTTAATATCAATGAAAGCTGCCATAAAGAAAATTAACAAAAGATTTGAACTAATATGCAATTGTCAAATGTTTGGAAACAAATTTATTTAAAACAAAGGATATGGAGGATGTGGGTATTTCTCTTTTTGTCATCATGCAGTTTGACCTTGCAAAGGTTCCATGTGAATGGAATCTTCACTTAATACTTGTTAATGTTGATATAGCATATGAGGTAGAGATTTATGTTAATATTGTCTTCTTTAATCAAAATTTGGAATATATAAATGTGGTTATCTTTGTTAAGAGTAGATTTTTTATGGTTACATGATTATGGCATATAATTGATTTTCAAGATGGCTTTGGATGATAAGGTTAGTTGTTGTTTTTTTATTTTCCATATGTGCTTGAACCATGTAATCATAATAATTTTTGAAAGTTATATATATATATATATATATATATATATATATATATATATATATATATATATATATATATATATATATATATATATATATATATATATATATATATATATATATGTTCATATTTAAATGAACTTGAAGCATGTACATGTATATATATAACTTAACATATACCCATAACATTTAATGTACATTTTTAACATGTTTTTAACATAACATATACCTATAACATTTAATGTACATTTAACATGTTTAACATGTATATAAATCATTTACTCATGAGTTTTCTAAATAGATATAACATAAACACAAACATGTATGTACTTGTAGATGAACATAAACATTAACATAAACAAACAAGCACATAGATGAATATTTAAGCTCAAACACATATGTATATGTATATCATAAGCAAATGTATGTAATCAAGTCCTAGTGTAAATGCACATGTCAATATATCAAACATAAATCATCACCTAGACAAATGTGAACTATCATGTCAAACATGGCAAACACATGTACATATCAGATTGAAAATGTATATATGTAATCAAGTCCAAGGACAAATACACATGTCTAGAGATCATCAAATGTACCATAACATCAAAAACTCATATATATATATATATATATATATATATATATATATATATATATATATATCATTTAGTTAAAACTAAAATCCAAATAATTTAAAAAAAAATGAATTGAACATGGATACACACACACACACACACACACACACATCATTTAGTTAAAACTAAAATCTAAATAATTTTTTAAAAAATTGAAATGAACATGCACATGCACACATACATATAGATACACATGTACTTACATATTAGGTGGCACAGGATCTAAGCCCTCTGCAATGGCTACCTCCACTAAATCATCTAAATGAGTTGTCTGAGTCATGTCATGATCGAATGTATCCGCCTAAGCCCTCTCATGTCATAGTAATGATGAGTGAAGGGGACTAACCAGTTGAGATGGCATCAATGACAAATCTGAACACATCAACATCTCCACAAAACCTGTAGACTACATCCTTTCTAGGCCATCTAAAGGATCAGTAGCCTATGCATCAACTGAATGATCCGTAGGTGGATCTTGATGTGCACTGGTGCTGGGCCTGGCAGGGTGATGAGAATGATGGGATGTTGAATGTGAATGAATAGATGTACCCAGATGAACTTTGACCTGGTCAATACAGATCCCAAGCTCTGATGTGATGAAGGCATATGCCTCCAAGAGGTCCTCATCCAAACAATGCAAAGTACTTTGTGCCATCTCTCATATAAGAATGTCCAATTGTGTGGGTGTAGAGATTCCCGGCATAGCATAAGGATCACAATCAATGCTATTGCACTATGCTATAAATGATGCTCTGGATCATGGATGTTGTGGCATCAAATACTGACCCACACGATCACTAGTTATCCTAGTGGTAGCAACTGCAATATCGCCGACACTGTCAATTGCTTCCCTTTGGGAAGCAATGAAAACATGATCTGGTAAGGGGGCTAGGGCTAGGGAGATAGCAGGAGACCTCTCACCAACCAATTCCCTATATGCTAGGGCTGCTTGATCTTCTTGATGATAAGCATCCCTATCGGCAAGCCTACCATGCCCCTGACCAAAATATCCTGGAAGATCATAGTAGTTGACTTTGAGGCCCAAATGAACCTCAGCATACAACTATTGTGCAAAATATAAGGGAATTTGGTCATTATTTGGATAATGACCAAAGATAGCAAGAAACAGAGGGTAGATCAAACTGGCCGTAGCACCATCCACAATCTCTTGATCTCACTATTAGTTTGTGCAAATAGTTCCTGAGGTGGAACTGGTGCATTTTCCATGTGATGTACATGAAGGAGCAATGAGGTTTTTGCTTTAATATCTATAGAGAATCTAGAAATACTGGATTACACATTCAATTTAAATTATTTAAAATGTAACTATTTACAAGTGATCTAGAATGTATTTCTCTATCCATCTAGTTCTTGTACATGCATGTGTGTGCAATAAATAATGTTTAACTTAGAAACAACAAAACAAGTGAAACTAGTAAATTAATTTGAAGTATTAATATTTATCTAATGTAATTCACTTCATGTGAATTTCACCAAAATGTAGAAACTTGTAAGATATATTTAAATATATATATAAAATAATCTACCTAATCACTAAATAAATGCAACCAAATAGCAATCAATTAAAACCTAGATTAAATTTTCAATTCTAGGTATAAATAATTATAAATTTTAAGCCCACTGATATCACCTCACACTGAATTCCTTTATCCTAATTAAAGATAACATTTAAATAAAGAACCTTATCTCTAAATAATCTAACAATCTTAAAGCATTTCACTCAAGACTGTATTCTTAACATGAGTTAAAAGGTCAATGAAAGAACCATATCTATAGAAGAATACATTGACTTGGATAGGATATATATAATAGGCCGGTTAATAAAAATAATTTTTTATTCATCATCAAGGAAATGTTGTATTGTTTTAGCACAAAGAGATTGGAATTTTGAATGATATAATCATTTATACATGTATTGTACAAGCTTGAGCTCATTCAAACATGCTTTTTACATCTATAATTTTCTCTCATAAGTGATCGTGGAAATTCTAGTTGTTTGATCAAAATAATGGAGAGATATAGGATTCAAATAATAGAACCATTGAGTAGTTCATAGTCTCTAGGACTGTGAGGGAACAAATTATCCAATATATTGTCCTCTTAAAATCATCTCTAGAGTCTAAGAATGTTGAATTAAAGGCTTGTAAATGAGTATTCGGACCACCTAGAACATGATATATACTTCAAAGTGAAGTTCAAAAAAACTAACAATATAGGTAGTGGATAGGTCACAATTTCAGAAGCTAGTGATTTGTGATGTGATGGAGAGTAAGTAATGGAATTTTTCCCACTAGGCATGGAATTAACATTCATTTTAACTCTATCTAGATTTTACAAATGTTCTTAGAGGACCGTGGAGGTGGGGATAGTAGTAGTAGCAATAGCATGAGAAATAGATTACATGCATTACATACACTAGCATTAATAGCTACTATAAATGGATGACACTTCACACCTACATGATTATTTCAGCCCTATTCAACCATCCCACTATATCTTTGTATATGGGTGGATGGAAATAGGTTAAATAAGATAATCCTCTCATCTAAATAAGTACCAACCTAATGACCTTTTAAAATGTTATCTTGAATTAATTGTTGGGGCATGATCTTAACTATAACATTTATAATGAGACAATATTGTGGTATGTTCTTAAATCTTGTGTGGGCATAACTCAAATTTACACATTTAATTACAACTAGACCATGGGCAAAGGAATGGCATACCTAATGTATCATGAATTCTTCAGGAAGACTAGCCATTAACCTTAACCATGAAACTTCCTCATAAATGAATCAACATGAAACTACTTATTGAGTTACATGTAGGTTGCTACCATAAGCCACATCTAATACTAATACTTAGAGTAGACATGTGTTTTCATAGTTTTCTCTATTTAAAAATGTCTTTTGTACAAAACTAAGGGAAAGTTTTTGTGTATAATGCCACTAAAGAACAAGTTCAAAGCAAAAGAATTATGATCATATAAATTATTGTAGATCATCATGCAAAATATGGTTCAGCATAGACAAAGCAAAAGAATTATGATCATATAAATTATTGTAGATCATCATGCAAAATATGGTTTAGCACAGACAAGTCATTCCTGCACATAGTTTGATAGGATGACCCAAAGAAATGTGGTCTCATGGAATGCCATGATTGAAGGATATGAACAACATGGATTTGATGAAAAGGCTTCAGAAACTTTGAAGAAAGTGCAATTGGTGGGTGTAAAACAAAATTTCACAACCTTTTCCAGCATCGTCCCTGGCTGTGCGAAAATGGGAGATTTGGAACGGCGGGTGTAAAGCCAAATTTCACAACCTTTTCCAGCATCGTCCCTAGCTGTACGAAAATGGGAGCTTGGGAACAAGGTATGGACATCAATCGAAGAATAAAGGATAGAGGAATTTTGTCATATTTTGTAGTTTAAACTACCTTAGTTGACATGTATGCAAAATGTTGAAGCCGCCTACCCTAGTTGACATGTATGTAAATATGCACAACATGGATTTGATGAAAAGGCTTTAGAAACTTTCAAGAAAACGCAATTGGCGGGTGTAAAGCCAAATTTCACAACATTTTCTGTTAATTTTTATGTAGCTTGGATAGGTGTTCTAGTCTCGGGTGGTGACTACGAGGCTAGAAACACAGCTGGAATAATTATCTCAATACCTAGATAATTGATTTCTCAAGAGACTTCTAGATATTAGGGTTTAGAGTCTAATTAATCCTAGCCATTGATTTAGATTAAATCATGGCCATTGGTTTCCAATGAGGGGATTATAAAAGAGGATCAATGGGCATTTGGAGAACACAGATCCGAGAAGTATTTGCAGCGATAGAAAGTAAATAAATTTGTGGTGATAGCAAATTGATTTGCAGTGAGAGAAAGGGCGCAGCGATAGCGTTCGAGACAGCAGTAGTGGAATTTCTATAGGAGAAATTGGGAGAAGAATTTCCGGAGGAGAACATTGCTGGAGCTCTGCCAGTAAGAGGCAAGCAGTCTATGTATCTCTTGATTTGATTTAATAAATTCCGCATCTACAGTACTGGTTTTCCCTTCGGGGTTTTTCTAGGGACAATTTGTCCAAAATGTTGTGTTGATTTTATTTTTCTATCTCCGTGATTTTTCCGTGAAGTTGCAGCTGTGTTATTATTTAATATTTGCTGTAAATTAATTAATTTTTTGGCAGCCAAATAATCTTATAAGATAGGAAATTAATAATCAGTAGCTGCAATAGATTTTTCACATGGTATCAGAGTGGATCTGAGGGCAAAACAGGCACAGGGAGAAAGGAAAAATAATAAATAAAAAATCTAGGGTTTATAAAACCCAGTTTGACCTCTTCAAATTATTATTTTCTTTTGAGATGGCCTCAACAGGTTTAAGAGATCAGGACAGATTGGATGGAGCCTCAAATTTTGGTGTCTGGAAAGCCAGAATTTCTTTATTGCTGAAAGAGAATGGTATCAAGGATTATGTGACCACTGTTGTACTTGTACCTACAGATGCAACACAGCTCGTAGCATATAAGAAGGAAGATGCCAAGGCAAGGAGGCTGATTCTTGACGGTGTTAAGGATCATATTGTTCCGTATATTGCAGAGTTAGATACAGCAAAGACGATGTGGGACGCCATTATGAATCTGTACCAGAATGCTACCCTTAACCGAAAGCTGATTCTCAGAGAAAAGTTAAGGAATACCCAGATGAATAAGGGAGAAGACATCACAAGTTACCTCACCAGACTTAGACTTGTCAAGGATGAATTGGTAGCTGTTGGAGACAAACCAAAGGATGATGAGCTAGTACGAATAGCCCTAAATGGGTTTACTAAGTAGTGGGATGTCTTTGTTCAATTTATTAATGGACGAGACACCTTACCGAGTTGGGATCGACTATGGAGTGACTTCACTCAGGAGGAGCTTAGACTAAGTCTTGTCAATGGAACCAGCAGTAATAGGCAGAAAAGTGAGGTGGAACAGGAAAATGTTGCCCTAGTAGGAAAAGGGAAAGCGAAGAAGGGGTCTGGCAAAGGATCAAATCCAAAAAGTGAGAAGAAAGACTTATCTAAAATCAAATGCTATGGCTGTCACGAGTTCGGCCACTATGTCAGCGATTGCCCACAAAGGAAGAAAAATGACAAGAAGGGCAAGAAGCAAACGGCAGCTTCAGCAAGTGTAGATGAGCTTTCTAGTAGAATGGAGGATGAGTTTGCACTCATAGCTTGCCTGACTAGCTCAACCTCATAGGGTGTTTGGTATATAGACAGTGGGGTGTCATTTCATATGACAGGAGTTAGGGAGTACTTCTCCAGATACAAGGAGGAGGACATCAGATTCCAAATTCAGATGGGGAACAAGTCCAAGTGCAATCCAGTTGGGAGAGGGACTATTCTATTTCAGAGGGAGAATGGCAAGCCTATTTCCATTCATGATGTGTTGTATGTGCCAGGCTTGGGCATGAATCTAATTTCCGTATCTGTCCTTCAGGATAAAGGCTACAATGTACTCTTTAGAGGGGTGCATGTTTTAATCAAGCATAAGGATTGGAAATCACCCATAGCTATTGGAGTTAGGAGCGGCTGACTTTATAGGTTGCAGTTTGATACTCCTAAGGCACTAGTGAGCAGCAGTAATCCTAGAGATCAAGGAGAGCTATGGCATAGAAGGATGGGCCATATACATCATGGAGCACTTAAATTGCTTCGTGAGACAGTGACAGGTGTTCCAGACGTGAGCACAGAGCATGATGATGTATGTAAGGGATGTGTATTGGGGAAGTTTGTGAAAGCAGCTTTTCCAAGGAGTGACACCAGATCCAAGGGGGTTCTTGATCTAGTACATTCAGATATATGTGGACCAATGTCAACGAAGTCTCTTAGAGGATATGAGTACTTTGTTACTTTTATTGATGATTTCTCCAGGAAGACCTGGATATACTTCTTGAAGACCAAGGATGAGGTCTTCAATCACTTCCAGGAGTTCAAAGCTCTTGTGGAGAATTCGACAGGCAGGAAGGTAAAGGTTCTTCGGTCAGACAATGGAGGCGAGTACAAAGGGAAAGAGTTCCAGGAGTTCTGTACCAGGGAAGGAATCAAGAGAGAGTGGACCGTTTCTTACAACCCGCAGCAGAATGGGGTTGCTGAGAGGAAGAATCATTCTATATCAGAGGTAGCAAGGGCTATGTTGTATGACCAAGATATGCCATGATACTTATGGGCAGAGGCATGCAGTACAGCAGTATACATACAGAACAGGGTTCCACATAAGGTATTGGGCAAGATGACACCAGAGGAGGCATTCTCAGGGAAGAAGCCAGATGTCAGTCACTTCAAGATATTTGGGAGTTTGGCATTTTGTCACATTCCAGGGGCTACACGTTCCAAGTTAGATCAGACTGCAGAGAGAGGGTACTTTGTGGGGTACAGCAAGACCTCAAAGGCATATCAAATATTTATTCCAGGGACCAGGAGGATTATAGTCAGGCGTGATGTCAAATTCATGGAGGACAAGGCATATAGGAGGTCCAGAGATTTGCCAGCAGATGATCAGAATGAGCAGCCAACAGAAGCTCCAAGGATTGTTCAACCAGAACAGGGGCAGCGAAGCACGAGTACAGTTACTAGTACAAGCACAGGCTCAGGTGCTGAGAGTTCGCAGAGTATGGAGCAACAGATACAGTAAATCCAAGAGATGCATCAAGAAGATATGGAGTTTGATATTTCATCCTCTATAGTTGACAGGAGGAACCGTGAGGTTCAACAGACACATAAGGATACTCAGGAGTTTGTGGGAGCTCTTAGGACAAGTAATAGACAGCAGAAACAACCAGCTAGGTATAATGACTATGTGGCATTGGTTAGCCAGTTGGTAGATAGTGAGCCTTCTAGCTATCAGGAGGCTGCATAGCAACAGGTGTGGCAAGATGCGATGGCTGAGGAATATACCTCAATAATGCAGAATGATGTGTGGGAGGTTGTGCCTAGACCGACAGATAGGGCAGTGGTTGGATCACGCTGGATCTATAAGATTAAGCATGGTGCAGATGGTAGCATCGAAAAATACAAGGCAAGGTTCGTGGCCAAGGGGTTCTCTCAAAAGGAGGGAATAGATTATGAGGAGACATTCGCTCCAGTGGCCAGGTATACTTCTATACGAGCCGTAATCTCACTTGCAGTGCATATGGGATGGCAGATCCATCAAATGGATGTCAAGACGGCATTTCTTAATGGTGAATTGTTAGAAGAGGTATACATAGAACAACCAGAGGGCTTTGTAGCACACAGCAGCGAAACCCATGTGTGCAGATTGAAGAAAGCTTTGCATGGACTCAAGCAGGCTCCCAGGGCGTGGTATGAGCGCATTGATAGATACTTGCAGGGAATAGGCTTTGTGAAGAGTAAGGCGGATGCTAACCTTTACTACTTGGTGGTTGGGGGTGAAGTTCTCATTCTTGTTCTATATGTGGACGACTTGTTTTTAACAGGTTCACTAGGGCTTATAGAGGAGTGCAAGAGGGACCTTGCAGCAGAGTTCGAGATGAAGGATTTGGGGCTTATGCACTACTTTCTAGGCATGGAAGTGTGGCAGACAGATGGAGAGATTTTCCTTGGACAAGGGAAATACTGCATTGAAATCTTGAAGAGGTTTGAGATGCAAGATTACAGAGCCATGTCTACACCTATGATCATGAATTGGAAGAAGGTAGACGCATCCAAGGAAAAGGATGTAGACCCCACCTTATACAGGATGTTGATTGGATCTCTCATGTATTTGGTCAACACTAGGCCAGATATATCCTTTGCAGTAAACTCTCTTAGTCAATTCATGGTTGAGCCGAAGAGAGTGCATTGGATAGCCGCAAAGCATGTATTGTGGTATTTACGTGGTAGAATTGAGTATGGGATCAGATATGCTCGAGGTAATGGTATCAAGTTGATAGGCTATACTGATGCAGATTGGGCAGGTAGTGCAGTGGATAGGAAAAGCACTTCAGGGTGCTGCTTTAGTTTGGGATCAGGAGTTGTTTCTTGGTACAGCATGAAGCAAAAGTTCGTGGCTCTGAGTTCTGCAGAAGCAGAATACATAGCAGCTAGCATGGCAACGTGTGAGGCTATATGGCTTCGGAAGTTACTGGTAGCTTTGTTTGGTTAGAGGGTTGAGACTACAGTGATACACTGTGATAATCAGAGTTGCATCAGATTATCTAAGAATCCAATGTTTCATGATAGGTCTAAGCATATAGACATCAGATATCATTTCATCAGGGATTGTGTACAGCAGAGGGTTGTTCAGCTACAGTATATACCTACAGATCAGCAGGTAGCAGACATTTTGACAAAGGCATTAGGGAAGGCGAAATTCATCTTCTTCAGAGGTAAGTTGGGTGTTATGCAGAACACCTTCCTTGCTAGGAGGGAGTGTTAATTTTTATGTAGCTTGGACAGGTGTTCTAGTCTCGGGTGGTGATTACGAGGCTGGAAACACAGCTGGAATAATTATTTCCATACCTAGATAATTGATTTCTCAAGAGACTTCTAGATATTAGGGTTTAGAGTCTAATTAATCCTAGCCATTGATTTAGATTAAATCATGGCCATTGGTTTCCAATGAGGGGATTATAAAAGAGGATCAATGGGCATTTGGAGAACACAAATCCGAGAAGTATTTGCAGTGATAGCAAATAAATAAATTTGTGGTGATAGCAAATTGATTTGCAGTGAGAGCAAGGGCGCAGCGATAGCGTTCGAGATAGTAGTAGTGGAATTTCTATAGGAGAAATTGGGAGAAGAATTTCTGGAGGAGAACATTGCCGGAGCTCTGCTAGTAAGAGGCAAGCAGTCTATGTATCTCTTGATTTGATTTAATAAATTTCGCATCTGCAGTACTGGTTTTCCCTTCGGGGTTTTTCCAGGGACAATTTGTCCAAAATGTTGTGTTGATTTTATTTTTCTATCTCCGTGATTTTTCCGTGAAGTTGCAGCTGTGTTATTATTTAATATTTGCTGTAAATTAATTAAATTTTTGGCAGCCAAATAATCTTATAAGATAGAAAATTAATAATCAGTAGCTGCAATAGATTTTTCACATTTTCCAGCATCGTCCTTAGCTGTGCAAAAATGGGAGCTTTGGAACGGGGTATGGACATCAATGGAAGCATAAAGGATAGAGGAATTTTGTTAGATTTTGTAGTTTAAACTGAGTTGACATGTATGCAAAATGTGGAAGTTGACTGTCCTAGTTGACATGTATGCAAATTGTGGAAGCATATACAAATCGTTGATGAGAAACTGAGAAAGGGAGGAGAAAAAATGCATACCTAGATGGCTGGAGGGTGATGTGCATAGCATTTTTATCTCATGGGGTTCAGATTGTGACCCTCCTGGCATTCGACAGTGAAACTGTCATTTTTGACAGTTAAAAACACTTTATAAAAAATCTTTAACAAGTGTGTTCGAATGAACACCTGTTCGTGCGAACCCATTATTTTTTCGGTCGGCCGTGGGTTTGAGCGAACCCATTTTTGGGTTCTAGTGAACACCCCCATTCGAATGAACCTGTCAAAAATTTTGTTTTCATGTACGGGCAATTTTCCTTCCTCAATGCAATTGTAACCCACTATTGTGGGATCACCCATATATATATATATATATTCTAAAACCAATAAGCGATTCCATGCAGATCAATTTGCTAAATTCATCCTTCAAATAATATTGCTTATTAATATGTAGGAAAACCCAACTAAGTTCACAATTTAGAATTACAATACTTCCTTGACAAGGCCTTGAGACCAATCATATTAGTAAACCCATAACAACTCAATGAGAGTATGAACAACTTATGTCAAACAACAAATTCAACCATAACTAGTTATAATGGTTCTAAGTATTCATAATAATAAATAGACAATGTTCAATTAATAGATCTTGTACATAATAGTCAACATTTGAAGAACTCAAACAATATTTCTCACCACAATCTGTTCTAGAATAGTTATAACTAACCCATCAACAAATAACCATCTAGTAATAGTATGTGATCTTGTGAAGGTAATGGTCTAATAGCTTTCATACAGACAAAATCTAGGTGCATCATACTATTGCTAGTATATAGTTTTATTTAGGTTCAAAACACAAAGATATTATATATATAGTCCTACAAATACAATAAGTCCAAACTCGTCTTGCCATGGTCCTAGTTACGATGAGTTCACCCATAATGGTCACAATATCTCAAGAATCTATATAAATGGTTACATTAGGCATTACAATTCTCATAGCCATAGGTCACACGGTCTTTTCTCAATTAACAACTATACTTTTCAATTTTTGACAAGCATTTTCACATTCTAGTGTGCACAACCTTCAAATGCTTGAAGTACTTATATTTCTCTTGGGTAGTATTGTTCAATCCCAACCAAAGAGATACAATAGAATATAGACTAAAATGAGAATATCTATTTCTTTTCATGCTTAATCTAAAATCTAACATGAAATTCTTATAGCAAGTGTGTTTATAACATGATATAACCCTCATCAATTATTGGTGGAAAAGTTAAACTAAACACAAAAAATCTTACAAAGGCATTGTATACACATCTACCAAACATAAGAGGAAACCTTGAGAAAGAAACTTCCAACCTAGCCACATCAATCAAATTCCATTTCACTAACAATTATTGTTGGTCTTTGAAGGGTAGAAGATAAGCCTAGCAAATTGGCAAAGTCCTTTCTCATAGCATATAGCCATGGTAAGAAATCAAGAAAGTCAAGTTTATTTTAAGTTTATCTATGTGAATAACACTATCAAGAATTAGCAGCATACATATATTCAACAATTCAGTCATTGTGAATCTATTACATAGAAGAATTACTATTCACTAGAATGGTAAATGGATCAACACTTGGTCATCATCTATAAATTATAAATATAACCGATCACAATGTGTAGCTAGAAATTCACTTATCTTTAATATCATCAAGTTCAATAGCCATGTGTTCAATAATTAAATGGTTGTAACAAGGATCCTTCTACAATCATCTCATGTTATCCTATGTTAGGTGTGAGGATATGGAAAGATAAAACTAAAAGTATTTCTAGTCTTGTTTCCATGGGACCTAACAACTTCTCTATCTTAGTAGAGTGAAAACCAAAAGTGTTAAAAAAACCCAAAATGAGAATGCACCTATAACTTTAACTGCAATGAATCAAACCAGTTGAGATGGCATCAATGACAAATCTGAACACATTAACATCTGCACAAAACCTGTAGATTGCATCCTCTCTAGGTCATCTAAAGGATCAGTAGCCTATGCATCAACCGAATGATCCATAGGTGGATCCTGATGTGTACTAGTGCTGGGCCTGGCAGGGTGATGAGAATGATGGGATGCTAAATGTGAATGAATAGATGTACCCAGATGATCTTTGACCTAGTCAATAGAGATCCCAAGCTCTGATGCGATGAAGGCATATTCCTCCAAGAGGTCCTCATCCAAACAATGCAAAGTACTCCATGCCATCTCTCTTGTAAGAATGTCTAGTTGTGTAGGTATAGGGATGCCTGACATAGCATAAGGATCAAAATCAATGTTGTTGCACTATGCTGTAAATGAAGCTCTGGATCATGGATGTTGTGGCATCAAACACTGACCCACACGATCACTAGCTATCCTAGTGGCAACAACTGCAATATCACTGACACTGTCAATTGCTTTCCTTTGGGAAGCAATGAAAACATGATCTGGTAAGGGGGCTAGGGTTGGGGAGATAGCAGGAGACCTCTCACCAACCAATTCCCTATATGCTAGGGCCACCTGATTTGCTCAATGATAAGCATCCCTATCGGTAAGCCTACCACGCCCCTAACCAAAATATCTTGGAAGATCATAGTAGTTGACTTTAAAGCCCAAATGAACTTTAGCATTCAACTACTATGCAAAATATAAGGGAATTTGGTCGTTATTTGGATAACGACCAAAGATAGCAAGAAATGGAGGGTAGATCAAACTGTCCATAGTACCATCCACACATTTCGTAACCTAGTATACCTTCACCTTAGGCTTATCCTAATAGAATGGAAAACATTGGGATTTAATGGTTTCTTTGGTCACCACACCCTGAATATGAGAAAGGGGAACATCGCCACAAACTTCTTCCCGCATGTGGGAAAGAATAGCAGCTACAACATCAGAGGAATATGCACTTGTGTCACAAATTTTATCTCTAATTTTCTCTAGGCTTTCTAATATGGACTTGCAAGTGTCCTTAGATATTCTTGTGTTGGTGCCATCATCTAGGGATACTCTTAATCTCACTATTAGTTCATGCAAATAGTTCCTGAGGTGGAACTGGTGCATTTTCCATGTGATGCACATGAAGGAGCAATGAGGTTTTTGCTTTAATAACTATAGAGAATCTAGAAATACTGGATGT
This sequence comes from Cunninghamia lanceolata, assembly GCA_027924645.1. Classification (NCBI taxonomy): domain Eukaryota; kingdom Viridiplantae; phylum Streptophyta; class Pinopsida; order Cupressales; family Cupressaceae; genus Cunninghamia; species Cunninghamia lanceolata. The sequence continues at coordinate 3,101,426 of BSBN01000396.1, read as the reverse complement.
ACACATTCAATTTAAATTATTTAAAATGTAACTATTTACAAGTGATCTAGAATATATTTCTCTATCCATCTAGTTCTTGTACACGCATGTATGTGCAATAAATAATGTTTAACTTAGAAACAACTAAACAAGTGAAACTAGTAAATTAATTTGAAGTATTAATATTTATCTAATATAATTCACTTTGTGTGAATTTCACCACAATGTAGAAAATTGTAAGATACATTTAAATATATATAAAATAATCTACATGAACACTAAATAAATGCAACCAAATAGCAATCAATTAAAACCTAGATTAAATTTTCAATTCCTGTTATAAATAATTATAAATTTTAAGCCCACCCATATCATCTCACACTGAATTCTTTTATCCTAATTAATGATAACATTTAAATAAAGAACCTTATCTCTAAATAATCTAACAATCTTAAAGCATTTCACTCAAGACTGTGTTCTTAACATGAGTTAAAAGGTCAATGAAAGAACCATATCTATATAAGAATACATTGACTTGGATAGGATATATATAATAGGCTGGTTAATAAATAATTTTTAATTCATCATGAAGGAAATGTTGTATTATTTTAGCACAAAGAGATTGGAATTTTGAATGATATAATCATTGATACATGTATTGTATAAGCTTGAGCTCATTCAAACATGGTTTTTAGATCTATAATTTTCTCTCATAAGTGATTATGGAAATTCTAGTTGTTTGATCAAAATAATGGAGAGCTATAGGATTCAAATAATAGAACCATTGAGTAGTTCATAGTCTCTAGGACTGTGAGGGACCAAATTATCCAATATATTGTCATCTTAAAAGCATCTCTAGAGTCTAAGAATGTTGAATTAAAGGCTTGTAAATGAGTATTCAGATCACCTGTAACATGATATATACTTCAAAGTGAAGTTCAAAAAACCCAACAATATAGGTAGTGGATAGGTCACAATTTCAGAAGCTAGTGATTTGTGATGTGATAGAGAATAAGTAATGGAATTTTTCCCACTAGGCATGGAATTAACATTCATTTTAACTCTATCTAAATTTTACAAATGTTCTTAGAGGACCGTTGAGGTGGGGATAGTAGTAGTAGCAATAGCATGAGAAATAGATTACATGCAGTACATACACTAGCATTAATAGCTACTATAAATGGATGACACTTCACACCTACATGATTTATTCAGCCCTATTCAACCATCCCACTATATCTTTGTATATGGGTGGATGGAAATAGGTTACATAAGATAATCCTCTCATCTAAATAAGTACCAACCTGATGACCTTTTAAAATGTTATCATGAATTAATTGTTGGGGCATGATCTTAACTATAATATTTATAATGAGACAATATTGTGGTATGTTTGTAAATCTTGTGTGGGCATAACTCAAATTTACACATTTAATTACAACTAGAACATGGGCAAAGGAATGGGATACCTAAAGTATCACGAACTCTTCAGGAAGACTAGCCATTAACCTTAACCATGAAACTTCCTCATAAATAAATCAACATGGAACTACTTATTGAGTTAGATATAGGTTGCTAGAGACAATTAGAATTGGCCATGGCCCCCCATAAGTCACATCTAATACTAATACTTAGAGACAACATGTGTTTTCATAATTTTCTGTGTTTAAAAAAGTCTTTTGTACAAAACTAAGGGAAAGTTTTTATGTGTATAATGCCACTAAAGAACAAGTTCAAAGCAGAAGAATTATGATCATATAAATTATTGTAGATCATCATGCAAAATATGGTTCAGCGTAGAAAAATCGTTCATGCACATAGTTTGATAGGATGACCCAAAGAAATGTGGTCTCATGGAATGCCACAACATGGATTTGATGAAAAGGCTTTAGAAACTTTCAAGAAAATGCAATTAGCGTGTGTAAAACAAAATTTCACAACCTTTTCCGGCATCATCCCTGGCTGTGCGAAAATGGGAGATTTGGAACGGCGGGTGTAAAGCCAAATTTCACAACCTTTTCCAGCATCGTCCCTGGCTGTACGAAAATGGGAGCTTGGGAACAGGGTATGGACATCAATCGAAGAATAAAGGATAGAGGAATTTTGTCATATTTTGTAGTTCAAACTACCTTAGTTGACATGTATGCAAAATGTTGAAGCCGACTGCCCTAGTTGACATGTATGCAAATATGCACAACATGGATTTGATGAAAAGGCTTTAGAAACTTTCAAGAAAATGCAATTGGCGGGTGTAAAGCCAAATTTCACAACATTTTCCAGCATCGTCCTTAGCTGTGCAAAAATGGGAGCTTTGGAACGGGGTATGGACATCAATGGAAGCATAAAGGATAGAGGAATTTTGTTAGATTTTGTAGTTTAAACTGAGTTGACATCTATGCAAAATGTGGAAGTTGACTGTCCTAGTTGACATGTATGCAAACTGTGGAAGCATATACAAATCGATGATGAGAAACTGAGAAAGGGATGAGAAAAAATGCATACCTGGATGGCTGGAGGGTGATGTGCATAGCATTTTTGTCTCATGGGGTTCAGATGGTCGCCCTCCTGGCGTTTGACAGTGAAACTGTCATTTTTGACAGTTAAAAACGCTTTATAAAAAAACCTTTAACAAGTGGATTTGAACGAACACCTGTTCATTCGAACCCATTATTTTTATTATAAAAAATGGGTCGGCCGTGGGTTCGAGCGAACCCTCAAATGACATGGGGTTCACTTGAATGGGGGTGTTAGAGTGAACCCATTTTTGGGTTCTAGTGAACACCCCCGTTTGAGTGAACCTGTCCAAAATTTTGTTTTCATGCACGGGCAATTTTCCTTCCTCAATGCAATTGTAACCCACTATTGTGGGATCACACACACACACACACACACACACACACACACATATTCTAAAACCAATAACCGATACCATGCAGATAAATTTGCTAAATTCATCCTTCAAATAATATTGCTTATTAATATGTAGGAAAACCCAACTAAGTTCACAATTTAGAATTGCAATACTTCCTCGACAAGGCCTTGAGACCGATCATATTAGTAAACCCATAGCAACTCAATGAGAGTATGAACAACTTATGTCAAACAACAAATTCAACCATAACTAATTATAATGGTTCTAAGTATTCATAATAATAAATAGACAATGTTCAATTAATAGATCTTGTACATAATAGTCGACATTTGAAGAACTCAAACAACATTTCTCACCACAATCTATTCTAGAATAGTTATAACTAACCCATCAACAAATAACCATCTAGTAATAGTATGTGATCTTGTGAAGGTAATGGTCTAATAGCTTTCATACAGTCAAAATCTAGGTGCATCATACTATTGCTACTATATAGTTTTATTTAGGTTCAAAACACAAAGATATTATATATACAGTCATGCCATGGTCCTAGTTACGATTAGTTCACCCATAATGGTCAAAAGATCACAAGAATCTATATAAATGTTTACATTAGGCATTACAATGCTCATAGCCATAGGTCACATGGTCTTTTCTTGATTAACAACTATACTTTTCAATTTTTCACAAGCATTTTCACATTCTAGTGTGCACAACCTTCAAATGCTTGAGGTACTTATATTTCTCTTGGGTAGTATTGTTCAATCCCAACCAAAGAGATACAATAGAATACAGACTATGAAATTCTTATAGCAAGTGTGTTTATAACATGATATAACCCTCATCAATTACTGGTGGAAAAGTTAAACTAAACACAAAAAATCTTACAAAGGCATTGTATACACATCTACCAAACATAAGAGGAAACCTTGAGAAAGAAACTTCCAACCTAGCCACATCAATCAAATTCCATTTCACTAACAATTATTGTTGGTCTTTGAAGGGTAGAAGATAAGCCTAACAAATTGGCAAAGTCCTTTCTCATAGCATATAGCCATGGTAAGAAATCAAGAAAGTCAAGTTTATTTTTAGTTTATCTATGTGAATAACACTATCAAGAATTAGCAGCATACATATATTCAACAATTCAGTCATTGTGAATCTATTACATAGAAGAATTCTTATTCACTAGAATGGTAAATGGATCAACACTTGGTCGTCATCTATAAATTATAAATATAACCAATCACAACGTGTAGCTAGAAATTCACTTATCTTTAATATCATCAAGTTCAATAGCCATGTGTTCAATAATTAAATGGTTGTAACAAGGATCCTTCTACAATCATCTCATGTTATCCTATGTTAGGTGTGAGGAGATGGAAAGATAAAACTAAAAGTATTTCTAGTCTTGTTTCCATGGGACCTAGCAACTTCTCTATCTTAGTAGAGTGAAAACCAAAAGTGTTAAAAAAATCCAAAATGAGAATGCACCACCTATAACTTTAACCACAATGAATCAAACTTGCAATCAAAACAAAACAATGGTCATGTACAAAAAGGACACACCCATGAAGTTACAAATAAAAATGTACAAAGAAATATTTCTATTAAAAACAAGATAGAGAGTCATCATCTTCATAATGATGTTTAGAAATGTGGAGAAACACTACAAAAATCACTTTTCATTATCATTTGATGGATTTCCATACTCTATTACAAAGCTCTTGTTTTCGTGCAACTTCATATAGTTAATCCAAATTGTTTCTTAGTGATAACTAAGTGGATTTATATTCATGCTTTCTACATACCCTAGTAAAATCCATAACCTAAAATGGGAAGAATGTCTCTATAAAATGATAGTAAAGCTTCAAACCCTCAAAATTCTACCACTAAATACAAATTAAAACCATACCATAGAAAGCTCCAAACCAAGCATGCCTGTTGTCCTTGATTTAGTTTATATGTGTCGGCGCAGTGACAAAACTTGAAGTAAATGCATTCCTTGCTAGGAATTATGAAAGGGATGTCCAAAAATTCTCTTCTATATATTTTTTTAATAGATGGGCATTCCATACTCTTTTGAGCGTTGTGCCTACATCTACATTTTGTAATGTCTACTGGGGTGATGCCAACTTTAATACCTAACAAAATTCCTCTATTCTTTATGCTTTGATGGATGCCCACTTCTTGTTCCCCCAAAAACTTTTATCAAATCACCAGTATTATTTTCCTATCACCCATTCCTTTGCAGCAAATGGATGCCATACCATCCTTAATGGAGTTTTGCAAGCACAGTCTCCTCTAACAACCTACCTACCTTCTCTTGCCACCTCCCTCACTTTTTTTCCCACTTGGACATTTCATCCAAAGACCTCTTTTATTTAATTTTATTTAATATCATATTCATATATCATAGGAATGTCAATGATAAGTAAAGTTTATGATATTTGCATTATAATTATAATTAATTATTTTATATTTGTTAAAACTATGTTATTTTTTGTATTCTAATTGTAAGACTACAGAGGTGGCTTCTTGGAGGTTCTCTCGATGATCTCCTTCCTTTTGGAGCATCATCTCTCCCTTCAATGTCAGAAGTGCCTACTCCTTTGGTCGATCATCATGCCATTGGTGGATCACTAGATTCTGATTTGTAGGCTTTGAAGGATTCTCCACTACACGATGCTTCCACACTAGATTGTTCACCCCAATCCTTCATGCAAGTTTGGATTCTTCTATGATGATGAGGGATGTTGACTCTCCTCCTTTGGCTTCTAATCATATTAATAAAGGGAACTTTGCCCCCCTTTGGTTCCTAGTCTGGATCTTGAGTGTGGCAATGCTTCTTGGACAATAGTGCATATGAAGAAAGGTCTTTCAAAAAATTTATCAAATCCTCACAACTTGACCCTTCATTCCTAGGTAGTTTAGGGGAATGAGGGGAGCTAGACCTAGTTTAGGGACTATATAGCCTTGGGTTTTTTGTGGTGCTCATAGCCTTGAGGGTTGCCACATATTGGTTTTATGATGCCTTGTGGCAGGTTGTTCATTATTGTATCATGGTTGTTTCAAGTGTTCTTAAGCCTTTGTGTTGTTTGTTTGTTGCTAGCCCTTTGTTGGGTACTAGGCTTCATTGTTATATCTACTCTGGTCATTGTAAAAGGTTTGGGGCCCTTTGAAAACCCCTTTAACAAAAGAATGTTAATTAAAATTAAAATTGTTATTGTATATTAATTATTACATAGTATGATATCCTTTCGAGATGGGGTCTCAAAAATGACACAAGAAGACAATATCATTCGTGCCATTATTCTAGCATCAAACCAAGGTGTTAATGAGCACCATTGACAAATTGAGTAGTGTACCAATCCACAACAAGTTTAAAAAATGGATGCCATCAAGGGATTAAACAAATACATAATTTCCTTCTTCTAAAAGGTAATTTTGTAGATTTTTCCTTTATAAAAGGGTTATTACAAATTACAAAGACTTATGCCACTTTTTATCCTTTTTTTTTTAGATTGAAACAACCTGATCACATAGATATCAACATCTCTACCATTACATTAAGTGGATTACAATATGATGAATGAGTATTCATCTAATTCATAAGTCATACTTTGGCTAAGTTGCTACAAGCACGGGGAACTCATCCACAAAGTCATTTAGGAGTGGAATTTGACCCACTCACACCTCCAAGAATTTAAACCTTAATAGATGGCATAATCAAAAAACATATCCTCACCAATTAATCTACAACCCCTTTTTTTAATTAAAAAATTATTGCAAAATTTTTTTTTCAAATTATATAAAACACATTTATATTTGTAACATGGAAGAAAAATCCCATAACAATTTGAACGTTAGGAAACTTGAATCTTCATTTCATTTTTCTAAAATCTAAAGTATAACAAAAGCTAAAGGCCAAGAAACATCAACTGTCTTAAATTTGTCTTCTTCAAGGCATATAAGACAATATAAAGAATATTGTATGGGGACACACAAAGGAGTATATATATATGTATGATTGATAGCAAAGGCCAAGTTCATGTTTGTTTTATTTGGTAAAGGTCAACTACGGCGAGGTGTAATGCTTATATTTTAATATCATCGATCTAAACGAAGCGACTACCTTTCCAACAAAAAAAAAAAAAAAAAATCATTCTCCGACAAGATAACTACAATTTTGTAATAATAAAGGGAGAACGACGTAATAAAAAATATTGCTTGATGGGGGTGGTTTTAGTTCAATAATTGTCTGCAGGCATTAAAAATTTGTCAAAGTAGATAGACCATATCTGATTTGTACACTGAACATGGCCACAATATATAGAAGAAAACAATATATTTAGTTTCAGTGTTCAAATCATGGTAGGGCACGCTACCCATCCGCCTGCCATGAACAGCCGTCACGTTAGACTGGTTTAAGCATTCTGGAATTTTAAGTTTGACGACCGTTTGGTATATAAAATTACATTACTGCAAACTAATGTGAAGACCACGTAATTCATTGACGGTTCTGCCTTCCCAAAGCCCTATAAATAAATGTCCTGACTCCCTTCACAGTCCACTCCTTTTGATTTTTAAGAAAAGCCCCGCAACAATGAAGAAAGCCACAGACTTCCCTCTTTACACTACAGTCGAACAGCCCTATTCAAATATACGCAGAGCTTATGCCTGCATGTACTTCACTGCAATTCTGGGGTTTGTATTTTATCGTATAGTTTATATCCCAACTGAAGGTTATTTGCCATGGATGTTGATATTTTGTGCAGAATTAGGGTTTGCTTTCTTTTGGGTTTTAGACCAGGCGTTTAGGTGGCGCCCAGCCTCTCGCCAGACTTTTCCTCAAAGACTCTCTAACAGGTAAGGGAGACTTTTAGATGTTTAACATTAGAACTATCATCTTTTTTCATCCTAACTAAACTTTGAAATATGTATTATGTAGCTTTTATTTACTAAATCAAATGAAAAGAAGAGGTTTTGAGACAGTGGTGACAGATAATATAAATTCTTAATTCAAAATTAAGGAGTGTACAATATAATTTTTAATCTCTGATTGTAGTAATTATAGAATTTTGTTTTGGTGGAATTCCCAATCTGATGATCTAACACTGACTACTATAACCTCGTTCTCATGAGTTACCCTCCACCTCCTAGAAACACTTATACTAGCACTTGCACCCATAGGAGGTTCAAGGAATACGCCGATAGGAAACCGACGACCTTAGAAAAATTTTCGGCAAGAATTTAACAGCGTGAGACAATTCTGAGCACTATAATGCTCACATATAAAAACCTATCGGCTAACTATATGTTTCTTGGGTTTCTACGGTTATTCTTAAATATTATCCATTTCAAGAGTCAAATATCAATTTTACCCAATAAAAATAGGACAAATATACCACTTTTTCTTGTGAATAAGGTGTAAAATTGGTATTAATTGGTTGACTATTGAAGTGGATGATATTTAAATCGAATGGGTTTGGACAATTAATTTAATTTGGAATTTTAGATTTAATTTTGATTATTTAATGTTTAAAATAATATATGTTAATTTTTATTGATTTAAAATTTTGATAATATTAACAAAATTATTATAAGAGATTTTATCTCAATTTCCATTATAATTTGTTTTCAAAATATTTGTAAATCTTAATAATAATTTAATTTCATTTTATTCCATCTGCTTGAAATTTCAAGAATATGGGATCTAAGAATATTGTCAATAAATGGGATCTAAGAGTATTATCAATATGATATGTAGATGTGCAGTTTTGAGGAGGAGCTGCCGCCTGTTGATATATTTATATGCACGGCCGATCCAACTAAAGAGCCTCCACTAAATGTTGTGAATACTTTACTCTCCAGTCTGGCTCATCATTATCCCACAGAGAAACTATCATGCTATGTCTCAGATGATGGAGGATCCCCACTCACTCTATACTCTCTGTTGGAAGCTTCACGGTTTGCAAAGTTTTGGGTCCCTTTCTGCCGCAAGTATTCCATTGAACAGAGATGCCCGGATGCATCTTTCTCTGATAGTGATGAGTATCCAAATAAGAGTTCAAGCTTGGCAAGGGAACGAGAAAAGCTCAAGGTGAGGTATAAGTAGATTGATCTACGTCATAGGATATTCCTCAATCAGAAAACATATGTCCTGCTGACGAGATTACTATTTTAGGAAGTAGTATTGATTGTTTTAATTGTTAGCATGACTTTATGGGTTGTTTTCTTGTCTTGTAGAATATGTACGCGGACATGAAGTATTCCATAAATAGCACTGTAGAGAGGGGCACCGTTCCAAGAGATAAATGCAATGAACTCAGAGGCTTCAAAGAATGGAGCTCTGGAATGACTTCACGAGATCATCCCAGTGTTGTTGAGGTCACAAAATGTTTCTTGTTTTCACAACAGAATCACTAGTTCATATTGGCCACATATATCTATATGTGGCACACATTCCATATTTTTGAAGAGGCATATTAATTATTTTTGTTTTGTACATGAGATTTAAAATTTATATATTGTTGTCCACAGGTAACCAAATTAAGTTAATGAGGCGATAGACGGTCAACAGGCTATATCTTTAAAAAAAAATGTGCTGGTTATGCTAAGCTGCTCACATCAGCTATTTAGGATGAGTCCTACTGATTATTTTATTAAACCGGCTTGCAGATTTTGCTAGAGAAGGGAAAGGACACAGACATTGAAGGGCATGATTTGCCAACTCTGGTGTATGTGTCCCGTGAAAAGCGACCTGGACACCCACATAATTTTAAGGCCGGCGCTCTGAATGTTCTGGTAGTGTCCCTGTTTCCATTTTATATAACCTCTCTCAACTCTAGTGAAAAACAGTAATGATGATTTGGGTTAAACCATGTTTTCAGATTAGAGTATCTGCTTTGATGAGCAATGCTCCATTCATTCTTACTCTGGACTGTGACATGTACGCCAACAACTGTGAGGCACTTCGTGAAGCTATGTGCTTTTTCATGGACTCTCAAACTGGACATCAGCTTGGATTTGTACAATTTCCTCATAGGTTTCCTGGCATTGCCAAAAGTGATTTATATGCTAATAATCTCAAGAGAATATATGACGTAAGTATCTGTATTAGTCAACACTTCAGCTGTTCGTGTGGACAGATTAACTGTTTAGCATAGCTATTCTTAAATATGGTCAATTTTTGTCAATAAAAATAAGACAAATATTTAAGTAGAGTGCAACACACCCACCTCCCCTATTTTAAGGCTAATGCCACAACACATCCATTACTAAGAACATTTTGTGTCTCTATATGCAGATACAATTCAAAGGACTAGATGGAGCAGAAGGCCCACTCTACATTGGTACAGGATGCCTTCACCGCAGGGATATCCTGTGTGGAAGTGAGACACAAGAGAGTACTTCAAATTGTTTCAGTGACTCATTCAATCTTTCCTCTGGTTTAACATTGGTGAAAGAAAGTCCATCTCAGATGCTAAATGAAGCAAAAGAACTTGCCAAGTGCAGCTACGAAGAGAATTCCCTCTGGGGCAAAAAGGTATATACCAATTTGAATTGTCAGTTTGAAACACGAAATGGGCCTGTCTGCACATTATATTCTGAAAGAAAAGCTTTTCTCCTCTTTCAGGTTGGCATGCTGTATGGATGTGCAGTGGAGGATGTGTTGACTGGATTTGTGATACAGTGCAAAGGCTGGAAATCTACATTCTGTATTCCAAAACGAAACGCATTTCAGGGGAACGCGCCTGTTAATTTGAACGATACTCTCGTCCAACACAAGAGATGGTCCGCAGGTCTGTTCGAGATTTTTGTAAGTAAGTTTTGCCCATTTGTGTACGGGATTCACCGGGTTAGTATTACACAGAGAATGTGTTACGGGTATTACTGTTTATGGGCTCCATCCTGCTTGCCTATAATCTGCTACGGTTTGGTTCCAGCATTATGCACACTCAGCAGCACATCATTATTTCCTGAGGTAACTTTTTTCCTGCTGTGGTCAATTTATCAGTCATTCTCATGTAAACAGTTGGTTGGTTGAGCAAAACTATGAGCTGTTTATTCACAAGGATCATACCAAATAGCCAGCACAACGCACTGATTGTATAACTTTTTCGATTTTTAACACACTTTATATCCAAATAAAAAATGATCTTTCTGTTATTCTTCGACTGATCAATTCACGTTAGCTGTTTGTTTCCTTTTTAGACAGATTTCAAGCCCATGGTTCCTCCTTTTCATGTTTCTATCACTATCTGCATATTCATATAGTTTAGTAGAGCTTCTTGCAGTGGGAGGTTCAGTAAAAGGTTGGTGGAACGAACAAAGGATGTGGATGATAAAAGGCGTGTCATCACATCTATTTGGATTGATTCAAGTCCTGTGCAAATTAATGGGTATTTCTGAAGTAGGTTTCGAGGTAACAAGCAAAGTATCAGACAGTGAAGCAATCAAAAGATACGAAGCTGAAATTTTTGAATTTGGGGTGTCGTCGACCATGTTTATTCCTGCAGCAACTTTGGCAGTGATAAATTTGATAGCGTTGATGAGCGGAACAGCACAGGTATTGAGGGAAGGGTATCGAGGTGTAGAGGTTATGTTTTTGCAGCTAATGTTGGTAAGCTTCATAGTGGTAAATAGCTATCCAATATTGGAGGGGATGTTTATGAGGAAGGATAATGGACGTATGCCAACATCCCTCACAGTCTCATCACTTCTAGCTGCTGTGGTTGTGTGTTTTATGGCATCAAAGACACCGTCCTGGTGAACACAAGTGCAAGCTCATTCAATCAATCCAAATGTTACAACTGTCCAGAAAGCTATAGTTTGTTTTGTGGAAATCAGTTTGACCGTTCTTTAATAGCATGTTGCGTGAAGGTTTATCATGTTGTGATAGTTGTTGAGAAGGTGGGCACAAAACCCAGCCCCCACCTGATGCCCTGTGAGATTGATCAGGTGTGCTGCTGGAAAGCGAAGTTTTGATCTGCTCCACTGAATGTGCCCAATCAGTGCACCAATGTTAATTCAACTCATAATTTAATATGATAAGTTGTTTTGTACAGCTTATTATAAAATTTCTGAGCAAATCTTCAATATTCATTCTATAAATAATTTTTTTTTATGGTAAATGCAGGTATAATCCGCATTATTTCATTTATTCTCAAAAATAATACATCTTTTAAAATATAACTTCAAGAACATTCATCAATTGCACTCACATGAAAAAACTGTTGGGAAATGAGGTGTCTCAACCTTACATATTTCCGGTAGCATTATTTTGTATTTAATATTTTCCCATGGTCAGTTATTGTTTTTATTTAGCTCCAAAATAATGAAGGGGCGTTTGAATTCTTAATTGGCACTTTTGCCACATGTCGGTGCCTTGAAAATTGAAATATTAGTTGTCAAAAGATGCCCGCATGGTAGTATATCATGGAAGGACTATTTTTAGCGATATTATGATAGATTCTATGACAACTGTAAGAGTAAAAAATGTGGGATATCATTTTTGACGTGAGAGCTTATTTTCAGACTGGAATCTTGGCTGAGAAGTTAAGCACATGGATTTGTAAAACCACATAATGGTTTCTTGGTTGTGAGAAGTATATAAATTGGAGGCTTAAGAAGAGGTTTGTGAGAGGAGAGTTTTATGCAGGGTTATGCTGTCGGTTTTTCCTCCAGAAGAGCAAGATGTAAATCTCCATGTTAAGGCTTTGAGCCTGCAAGTGTATTGTAACATGTTTGTTGTTGCAGATTAATACATTGGTTAGATGCTTTGGAGTGTGGGGTTTTTTACCTGAAAGGGTCCCATGTATATTGGTGTCTCTTCTCTTCTGTCTATATTTCTTCTATTCTTCTTGTTTCATATTCTTAAAGTGTTAATTTATATGCCATTATGCTGTTGAAATTTATTTAGATCTATAAGCAACATTATCTTTCCTCTAAGGGTTAATGTGATGGGAAATCAACTATGTATGTTTCCGCTTTAAGGGCATAGTAGTATGTACTTGCATCAAGTTATTGAATATATATTTAAGTAAAATATAAGATGCTGTAAGATGCATGTTGGGTTCTCTTTTCCCTTTCAATTGGTATCAGAGCTACGGTGGTTCCATGGTTGCATGAGATTGCATGTATTGGTTCCATGGTGTTTAAGGTTCTGGGTATTTCTTTTGTTGTGATTTCTTAGCTTGGAAAGCTTGAGGGAATCTGTAGGAAGGAATTGGCTGATTATTAATCCTTGTTTTAGTGGAAGTCTTGCAATTGATCTTGTTTTCAAGTTACAACAGACATTTGAAGGATGGAAAAGATGGAATATTATGGAGTTGATCATGTGGTTACATTTAATATGATTTTGATCTGTAGCTCCTGTTTGGTAGTATGTAATAACCCTTATGCATGGTGGTTATGTTCTTTCATTCTATGGTCTTTTGTAGCAGAGTATTCATGTTGGGTGTTTGTTCTTGGCTCCCTGATCACATGGAGAAACTTGGGTTGTCATGACTATGGTTTGGTGTACTTATGTTGGGTGCTTGGTTTTAGTCCCTAGCATTGGAAGGCATTGTTTTGTTAACCTCGAATGCATGTAGGCTGTGGAGTTAATCATTGGATGGTCTGAAAGCTTCTAGAATAGCCTAGCTCCTCCGTATGCTTTTACATGGTGGTGGTTGTGGAGTTGGCCTACAAGTGAGCCTAGAGTTCCTAGACCTTTTCTTCCTTTTGGTTGGTTGTACTTTCATGTCTCAGTTTCATATTGATTTGATCTAAGTGTTTTGTATATTTTCCATTCAAAATCTATGGTTATGCATATCTGTGTTATTCCATTATTTTGGTTTAACTATTTTGGTGGTTTTCAGACTTGTGGGTCTTCCAGATGATAAGTGGATATGGATTTGCATGTATGTCAGTGACATGGCAGTTTTGCAGGTTTTACAAGGTTAATCAAAACTTGTGGTTTTGTAGATCCGTGAACAAACTATTTTTCAGATTATGATTCCTTGGGGGTGTTTCTGGATGTAAGAGAGTTGTAGGTTTTCATGTATGCTTCATGCATGGTGTGAGGAGGTTTGACATCCCTAATTTTATCCTGTTATTACTTTTTACTTTTACTTAGACATAAGTAAATCTATACTGATGTTTACATTAATATCAAGGAAAGACATGGATTATATTGAATATCATTTATGAAATCATGGAAATGATTATGTTATTGTCAATTTAATATTTGCATTATGAGATTTGATTTATTGTTTGAACAATGATGCACTAATCATAATTTGTTTGGTAACGAGTTTGATACAGGATTACAGGTTATTAGATGACTCTCAGAGAAAAGAGAGAGAGAGTATCTTTAGAGGAGAGAGATATAGACCTCGGGTTATGAGTGGTCTATTTGCCAAGATAAGTATGATGTGTAACAAAAGTGTAAACCATTGTGATGTGAGAGGTAAGCTTTAACTTGTCAATTTACTTAAACCCAATCGACAGGTAGTCAATACCTTACAAATCTTTGTAAGTCATATTAAATTGTCGTAGTCATTAATAACATTAACGATGTCGTTTGAATATGAACTATGGTTATTTACGTTAAACGCAACTATTATGACGTAAATTGTCGTAAAATGGTTCTCTTATTTTTTTATGTATCTTGGCGTATTATAAACGATTCCTAAATGTTAAGACGATTTTGTTGAGTTAAGAATACGTGAATATTGTCGACAAATTGTGATGGGGAGACAAGCTCAACCCAATCACATTATCTGTAATTCTTGTTTAAATATTATCATTTTATTGATTAAACCATAACTATCTAATATAGAGGTGATGTTATGAGAATTATATTTGATGTAATCAAATATGTAAATGCCATAGCATCGGATGAGCATAATACCTCATAATGAGTCGATGTTGTTATGCTTGAGTAGTCGAAGGCTTACAAATAGGAGAGCCTCCATTATATTGAGTGGTGGAATGAACCACTTTAAGTGTTTATTAAATGAGCAAACATAGGTTTAATGCCTTGGCGCCCTCTTTGAAAGTGGAGTGGTGGTGATGCTAACCACATTCGCTGAAGCTCCCTCAAAGAGTGTTCTTCCCGTCAACATGTGTAGAGATATGCAAATTTTTAGTTATCGGTTGAAACTGAATCATGAAGTGGACTACTTTGTATTCAATATGTTTCCAACTACAAAGTGTGGAGGAGGAAAAAATGGGTGACTCATAAAGAGTCTTGCTTAAGTCTTTACAGACATGACTCAACAGAGTCATGGGGGGATGATTATCATGGAAATGATATGCTTTTTAGGGGAAAACACGACAGAGGCTGGCATATAGAGAATAGGAAAGAAGTTTGTGAGGACGGACAATGGATAGCTGTAGAAGTTTTGGAGAATAGAAGTAGAGATAGTGAAGCTCAGGCATTTGCATGAGTATCTATCAGGTTCTTTATGATGTTTTTGTAGTCATTTATTTCTTTATATAACCTTTATCATTACTGTAGATCTGCCAGTATGGTAAACAACACATTGGATCTATTAGAAGATAAATACTTGATATGTATTAACAATGCTTATTATGTTGTATTCTTTAGAGGCTGAAGCTATATGTGATAAGTATATATCTAACTGTGCCATATAGACTCGAGCATTTCATTACCCTGCGATATATGTATATTTGCATTCTTGTTGTAGTTTAATCAATAGAGAATGTTATGTGAGTTTTTGGTTTTCTCGAGGAGTCTATTGAGGTCTTGAGTGGCATAACTCAACATAGAGAAAACATAAACTATTTTATTTAAGGGTTGTTAAATTGTTCGTAACTCTGAGAAATGCTGCAAATCAGTGACTTAGAATAAGCTAAAACTTCTCTAGTATTATTTCTATATTAGAGTGCATGTTGGATGCCAACAGTTGATTTAAGACTATGTTAAATTAAAGTCTTTATTACTGAATGACTGTATTAAGTAGATAACTAGTTATATTTGTATTACTTAGCCATTAGAAGAAGAATTTATTTTTCTATGTTTTATATTGTCAAACCCTCAACCAAGTGACAAGAACCTCGAGGATTTTTATACTCGATATGTGTCATAGATTTCACATTGTTTTGAATAGCATAATGTGATTAATGTTCTCAGGCTAGAGGTTCAACATTTACTTTAAACTCAGATTCTTTCTAGAATTAGAATACTCAATATCTCGATACTATGGCATAAGGGTTATAAGAACCTAGCCTTTTGGTTATTTCAATACTTATGTTAATTCCAATTGGTATAAAGACTTTTTACAACCTTGGATTCATTTTGAACTTTAGAAAATGACCTTACAGTTATTATAATTAAGTTTTCTTAAGGAGAATTAATCTAGTTGATTACGATTGAGCAAGTCCTTAGTGGACAGATCAACAAGAATTAGTCTACTTTCTGTCAATAATTGTGAAACCTAGAAATAACCTTGGAGTTGAACAATACCTATGGTGAATCCTTTTTGTGAATTATATTATTATATTTTGGGAATATATGGTAGTTATTTCATTATGATGGAATAGGATAGATCAAAACCATAGTATTCTTAACCTTGGTTGAGTTAAACCAAAGATCATTTATAAACTTCAGTCTTGAAGTTATGAGATAGTGTTATTTTGAGATAATGGATTATTCAAGGGTAAAATAAAACCCTATTTTAACCTAGAAGGGTTAAAAATTATTGATGACACCTTTACAGTTATAACCCATTTAGTTATTTTATGGGGGTAGACATTAAAGGGTCGAGAACCCTAAATAATAAATGTTTATATTTATCTTATTGAAAAGAGATTTGTTTTTAGTCGATAATGTTTAACCTTAGGTAGAGGAACCTTTTTTGTCTGGTTATAAGTCAACTTGAGATGTAAGTCATAAGCCTCAGAATTTGCAAGCATGCAAGAGGTACTATTAAATGGTTAGTCAACCATAAAGTTTAATATACCTTTTTAGCCACATCTTCTCTTAGCTATTACTTGTTGATAAGTGAGGAATCTCAAATTTTACAAAGATGTAAAGAGATACCCAAGAATGGATAGTCATTCCATAACGTCTGTATCGCAATGACAGTGTCTTATGAATTCACCTAAGTCAGAAAGACTAGATTTGAGTCAGATAAAACTCTTTAGTTAAACCTTAACTTGACCAAATAAGGTATTTATTTACATTAAATCATTGTGATCATTATATAGATCGTGATTGAAGGGACAAGTGCCCTAACTATGTATAATTATTCTTACTTGTAAGAAGGGAAATAGTTTCCTAGACTATGATGCTTAACCTAGGTAAGGTAACCATATTAGTCATTATTTATCGATTTAAAATTCTTATGAATTGATAAGTCTTGGATCTCGAGTATTGCAATGATGCAATGAGAATCCTCATAATGAAAGGTAGTTGATAAGGCCTATGGATTATAGATAGTGAATGTAAACTTGTCTAGGTCGGGAAGACTAAAATATTGAAATTGTTAGGACTTCATAAGTTAAACGTAGTTGACCAAGTCAAACTGTAGGAATATGATAGTCTCCAAGTTGAGTTGGGGTGGGTGAACATTACGACAACATTCATTACGAATGTCAATTTATATTGAAACTATGGCCATAGTAATGCATATGTCTCTTCATGCATTGTCGGTTCACTATATCTGGATTGCACAACCTATCAGAAATCATACTTAGCTAGAGGGTATCTAGGGTTGTATGGTTGATAGAGTTATGTAGGATACAACACTATGTACTTGGAAAGACAAATTACCATTGGTCATCTTTGGTCTATATTCCTCGTGAAGGGTAGGGCCACTTCCTATGTGGAAGATGTGTGGGAGACTAGCGGTCTGTGGATGGAGGTAAATCATTGGAAAGATACTCTCTCTAGTAGAAGACATGCCAAGGCTTGTGATAAAGATGTCAGATTTTTGGATGCAGTATAACTCCGAGACTTTTGTTTATCGAGACTATGTAAAACATTATCTAATGCAGATATTTGTAATTGATTTACTTTTGTAAACATTGTACTTGAGAAAGACAATATAGTTTATTGTATTTTGTAATGAGAAATCTTGTAATTGTAGTTACTTGATTATATGTTGAATAAAAGAAAAAATTTCTCTCATTTTTACCTTGTTAAATTACTTTATGGTAAATTTTTTGATTTTACTATGTTTTTAGAACGTGGATGTAACATATGGTATCAGAGCTACTAGGTTTGACACTAGGGCTTATGAGTCCACTGTTCTAACCTGTAGTCAACATTATGTGGTTAGCTAATGTTTGAATTTTCTTGTGCCAGAATGGTGTGAAGAAGAACCAAGAAAACTACTAGAAGATCTATTCCCTAGCATTTGCCTGAATTAGTGGTTAAGAAGAAACCTATCAAGGAAGTGAAACTTAAAGAGCATATTATTTACTCTGAGGGTGAATGGCTGGAGGATTTAGAGACTTTTGCTGATGCACTTAAGCATATTTGGCTAGAAAGAAAACAACATTTTGAATTGACCAAGAACTCTACTATTTCTACTTGTGTAGTAAAACCTAGTAAACTATAGCCAGTCATGACATGTCACTTGGAGGTTGTTGGGATGCTTCTGTTTTAGCAAAAGAGGTGTTGGAGGAGTACCTGTGTGTACATCCATCTTCTAAGTTTGCTTAATTGGAAGATTGTTAAATTGATAGTGGCATGTAATCTTGTCGTATCAACTATATAAATAAGGATGTAGTTACTCCTGAATAAAATATAATAAAGATAAAAATGTTTTATATCAATCTATTGATTGTTATGAGATAAATATGTTTGATGTTTTGAGTCGCTTTAGATTTAGAAAACTATGATATAACTTATTTTTTTGGTATGAGAAAAATGATAACATGTTTCATACAAAAACAAACCAGGATGAGAGTCTAGAAGAGAATAAACCACTAGTTAATCTCTTGGACAAATTGGAGCAATCCTAACCATGTTTGTAGAAACCAAGGAGAAACTTGGTATTCTAGAAAAGAACCTAACAAATCAAGGAAACCTTGAAGGGGGAAAATGATATTTCTCATGGGATGAGAAAGGAAAATCACCAAGAATATAGAGTGAGTAATGGAAATCCTATAACCATAGACCCTAAAAGGAAGCAAAGGATAGGCTTGCCTTAGGACTGTCCTAGATATGAAGAAAGTCATTCCACCAAAGTTGATGGAATAGGTGATTGAAGCAACTAAAAATTTTGTTCCTCCTAGAGTTTTGGGATAAGTTACCTAGAAAAAGTACCTTGCCTTTTGACAGCTATAGAATTAATGGAATCAAAGCCCCATAACAAGAATTATTGGCTAAAGGTTTGATTAGATCCAGTTTTTCACCATGGGGTGCACTTGTTATCGTTGTCAAGAGAAAGGACATAACTCTGCAATTGTGTATTTAATATCGTATGCTCATTAAAGCAACGATAAAGAACAAGTATCTTTCACCATGTATTGATGACCTCTTTGATTAGATGCGTGGAGCTGCAATGTTTTCAAAGATTGATTGGCGATCAATATATATCATTAGTCAAGATTGAAGGATGAGGATAACCATAAAACAACTTTTGGACAAGAAATGGGCATTAAGAGTTTGCAGTGTTGCCCTTTAGACTTATAGATACCTCTATCATACCTCTATCATATTCATAAATATCATAAATAATTGATTAGAGATTGTTTAGACAAGTTTGTTCTAGCCTTTCTAGAAGATATACTTATTTATTTTAAGAATGAAGGAGAACATTATCATTATGTGCAAGTGATTCTGCAATGGTTAAGAGAAATTACAATAGCACCAATTCTATGAATTCTAGTCTCGAAGGATAGTTTGAGGGAAAAACTGATGCCTCAGGAGAAGGATTAAGGGGTGTACCTATACATGATGAGCAAGTTAAGCAAGCACTTATGGTAAATCTTAAAGATTTGAGGTATGATAGATTTCATTTTGAGACTGACGGACTATTGAGCTTTAGAGGAAGAATATGTGTTTCTAATTCTGTTGAATTAAGGAATCTAGTATGGAAAGAAGTTCTTACCGCACCATACTCCGGACATCCTAGAGTAACCCAAACTTCTAGCAGATGTTAAACCTCTTAATTTCATGAAAAGAATGAAGAACAATGCTGTGAGATTTGTAGCAAGTTGACTGGAGTGCCAAAGGGTAAAAAGCAGAACATCAACACTTGTAGGATTGTTGTACCCACATGATATGCCAGAGTGGAAATGTAAAGTTATTAGTATGGATTTTTTACAAGGTCTTCCTATGTCTAGGAATAGACACAATGCAATTTAGCTGTGGTTGATAAACTGATGAAGGTAGCACATTTCATACCAAGGAATTTGACTGATGGAGCACTAGTGTTAGCTCACAAATTTGTGCAAGAGGTGTTTAGATTGCATGGCTTCCCTAAAAAGATTATCTCGGATAGAGATGCACGTGTAACATCAAGGTTTTGGAAAACTTTTCTTTCTGCGCTAAGGACTAAACTCAATGTCAGTACAACTTATCATCCTAAAACCGATGGGCAAACTGAGAGAGTTAACCAAGTCTTGGAAGACTTGTTGTGAATGTATTGCATGGATCAACAATATAAGTGGGGAGA
Organism: Cunninghamia lanceolata; assembly: GCA_027924645.1. Lineage (NCBI taxonomy): Eukaryota > Viridiplantae > Streptophyta > Pinopsida > Cupressales > Cupressaceae > Cunninghamia > Cunninghamia lanceolata. The sequence goes on along the minus strand of BSBN01000396.1, from coordinate 3,080,936 downwards.
CTACTTATCACTTGTGAAATTTTTAGCAATACCTAACTTTTGCTATTAAGATGGCTTGAATTGAAACATTGGATAGGAATGATACTGAATTCCTATAAGTGGGGTAAGCTAGAAGATAGGATTAGCATTAGTCCAGAAATGCTGTTAGAAATAGATGAACAAATTAAGCTGATCAAAAAAGATCTGTGGAAACCATTAATAAATAAATAGAAAAGTTACGTTGATGTTAAGCGTACACTAAGACAAATCTCATTTAGAGAAGAAAAAAATTCTTTTGAGGGTCAAACCCCTGAAAAAGTTTCATAAAGTATGGAATGTATTCCAAACCAGTTCCTAAGTATAAAGTACTCTTCTAAATTTTCAAGATTATCAATTATTTTGATTATAAGAATCAATCTATTACCAGTTATTGCTAGGAGGCATAATGCTTTTTGTGATTCATATATGAAAAATATATTTATGTAATATATGAATATTATATTCTATGAATGTTTTACAAGTACAGAACCTAGGAATGGTTATGATCAAGATTCTTAAATTCTTGAAGTTCATAAGAAGTGCTTATGTAACGTAGAGGTTATGTAGTGCTAGGTCTAGTGGGACCAATATGCAAAGGATAATGCTACATGGGAGGATTACCATGAATTTTATCAGAAATTTTCTCATTTATTTTATGCTGTTACCAATTGAAAACAATGAACTTGCTTTTTCGTTACATTTTGATACCTTACATCATCGAGGACGATGAATCTTTAGGGGAAGGATATGTTACATCCCTAATTTTGTCCTGTTATTACTTTTTACTTTTACTTGGACATAAGTAAATCTATATTGATGTTTAGATTAATATCAAGGAAAGACATGGATTATATTGACTATCATTTATGAAATCATGGAAATGATTATGTTATTGTCAATTTAATATTTGCATTATGAGATTTGATTTATTGTTTGAACAATGATGCACTGATAATAATTTGTTTGGTAACGAATTTGATACAGGATTGCAGGTTATCAGATGACTCTTGGAGAAAAAAGAGAGAGAGTATCTTTCGAGGAGAGAGATATAGACCTCAAGTTACGAGTGGTCTATTTTTCAAGATGAGTATGGTGTGTAACAAAAGTGTGAACCAATGTGATGTGAGAGGTAAGCCTTAATTTGTCTGTTTACTTAAACCCAATCGACAGGTAGTCAATACCTTACAAATCTTTGTAAGTCATATTAAATTGTTGTAGTTGTTAATATCATTAACAACGTCATTTGAATATGAACTATGGTTATTTATGTTAAAGGTAAATATTACAACGTAAATTATCGTAAAATGGTTCTCTTATTTTATTATCTTGACATATTATAAACGATTCTTAAACGTTAAGACAATTTCGTTGAGTTAAGAATACATGAATATTGTCGATGGATTGTGATGCGGAGACAAGCTCAACCCAATCACATTATCCGTACGAATCCTTGTTTAAATATTATTATTTGATTGATTAAACCATAACTATCTAATATAGAGGTGATGTTATGAGAATTATATTTGATGTAATCAAATATGTAAATGCCATAGCATCGGATGAGGATAATACCTCATAATGAGTCGATGTTGTTATGTTTGAGTAGTAGAACACTTACAAATAGGAGAGCCTTCATTACATTGAGTGGTGGAATGAACCACTTTAAGTGTTTATTAAATGAGAAAACGCAAGTTTAATGCCTTGTCGGCCTCTTTGAAAGTAGAGCGGTGGTGATGCTAACCACATTTGTTGAAGCTCCCTCAAAGAGTGTTCTTCCCATCAACATGTGTGGAGATATGCAATTTTTTAGCTATCAGTTGAAACGGAATCATGAAGTGGACTACTTTGTATTCAATATGTTTCCAACTGCGAAGTGTGGAGGAGTGAAAAATGGGTGACTCATAAAGAGTCTTGCTTAGTCTTTATAGACACGACTTAGTAGAGTTGAGGGGGGATGATTATCATGGAAATGATATGCTTTTCAGGGGAAAACATGACAGAGGCTGGCATATAGAGAATAGGAAAGAAGTGTGTGACGACGGAGAGTGGATAACTATAGAAGTTTTGGAGAATAGAAGCAGAGATAGTGAAGCTCAGGCATTTGTATGAGTATCTATCAAGTTATTTATGATGTGTGTGTAGTCATTTATTTCTTTATATAACCTTTATCATTACCGTAGATCTGCCAATATGGTAAACAACACATTGCATCTATTCTAAGATAATTACTTGATATGTATTATCAATGATTATTATGTTGTATTCTTTAGAGACTGAAGCTATATGTGATAAGTATATATCTAATTGTGCCATATAGACTCGAGCATGTCATTACCCTACGATATATGTATATTTGCATTCGTGTTGTAGTTTAATCAATGGATAATGTTATGTTAGTTTTTGGTTTTCTTGAGGAGTCTATTGAGGTCTTGAGTGGCATAACTCAAAATAGAGAAAATGTAAACTGTTTTATTTAAGGGTTGTTAAATTGTTCGTAACTTTGAGAAATGGTACAAACCGATGACTTAGAAAAAGCTAAAACTTCTCTAGTATTATTTCTATATTTTAGTGCATGTTGGATGCCAACAGTCAGTTTAAGACTGTGTTAAATTAAAGTCTTTATTACTAAATGACTGTGTTAAGTAGATAGCTAGTTATCTCTATATTGCTTAGCTGTTAGAAGAAGAATTTATTTTTGTATGTTTTATATTGTCAAACCCTCAACCAAGTGACAAGAACATCAAGGATTTTTATACTCGATATGTGTCATAGATTTCACGTTGTTTTGAATAGCATAATGTGATTAATGTTGTCAGGCTAGAGGTTCAACATTTACTTTAAACTCATATTCTTTCTAGAATTAGAATACTCAATATCCCGATACTATGGCATAAGGGGAATAAGAACCTAGCCTTTTGGTTATTTCAATACTTATGTTAATTGCAATTGGTATAAAGACTTTTTACAACCTTGGATTCATTTCAAACTTTAGACAACGACCTTACGGTTATTATAACTAAGTTTTCTTAAGGAGGATTAATCTAGTTGATTAAGATTGAGCAAGTCCTTAGTGGATAGATCAACGACAATTAGTCTTCTTTCTTGTCAATAATTGTGAAACCTAGAAATGACCTTGGAGTTGAACAATACCTAGGGTGAATCTTTTTTGTGTATTATATTATTATCTTTTGGGAATATTTGTTAGTTATTTCATTATGATGGAACAGGATAGATCAAAACCATAGTATTCTTAACCTTGGTTGAGTTAAACCAAAGGACGTTTATAAACTTTAGTCTTGAAGTTATGAGATAGTGTTATTTTGAGATAATGGACTATTCAAGGGTAAAATAAAACCCTAGTTTAACCTAGAAGGGTTAAAGATTATTGATGACACCTTTACGGTTATAACCTGTTTAGTTATTTTATGGGGGTAGACATTAAAGGGTCGAGAACCCTAAATAATAAATGTTTATATTTATCTTATTGAAAAGAGATTTGTTTTTAGTCGATAATGTTTAACCTTAGGTAGAGGAACCTTTTTTGTCTGGTTACAAGTCGACTTGAGATGTAAGTCATAAGCCTCAGAATTTGCAAGCATGCAAGAGGTACTATTAAATGGTTAGTCAACCATAAAGTTTATTATACCTTTTTAGCCACATCTTCTCTTAGCTATTACTTGTCGATAAGTGAGGAATCTCAAATGTTACAAAGATGTAAAGAGATACCCAAGAATGGATAGTCATTCCATAAGGTCTGTAGAGCAATGATAGTGTCTTATGAATTCACCTAAGTCAGCAAGACTAGAGTTGAGTTAGATAAAACTCTTTAGTTAAACCTTAACTTGACCAAATAAGGTATATATTTATATCAAATCATTGTGATCATTATATAGATCGTGATTGAAGGGACAAGTGCCCTAACTATGTATAATTATTCTTTCTTGTAAGAAGGGAAATAGTTTCCTAGACTATGATGCTTAACTTGGGTAAGGTAACCATCTTAGTCATTGTTAATCAATTTAAAATTATTATGAATTGATAAGTCTTGGATCTCGGGTATTGCAATGATGCAATGAGAATCCTCATAAAGAAAGGTAGTCGATAAGGTCTATGGATTATAGATAGTGAATGAAAACTTGTCTAGGTCGGGAAGACTAAAATATTGAAATTGTCAGGACTTCATAAGTTAAACGTAGTTGACCAAGTCGAACTGTAGGAATATGATAGTATTCAAGTCGAGTTGGGGTGGGTGAACATTACGACAACGTTCATTGCGAACGTCAATTTATATTGAAACTATGGCCATAGTAATGCATATGTCTCTACATGCATTATTGGTTCACTGTATTTGGATTACACAACCTATTAGAAATCATACTTAGATAGAGGGTATCTAGGGTTGTATGGTTGATAGAGTTGTGTAAAATACAACACTATGTACTTGAAAAGGCAAATTACCATTGGTCGCCTTTGGTTTATATTCCTCGTGAAGGGTAGAGCCACTTCCTATGTGGGAGATGTGTGGTAGACTACCGGCCTGTGGATGGAGGTAAATCATTGAAAAGATACTCTCTCTCTAGTAGAAGACATACCGAGGCTTGTGATAAATGTCAGATTTTTAGATGCAGTATATCTCTGAGACTTGTGTTTATTGAGACTATGTAAAACATTATCTAATGCAGATATTTGTAATTGATTTACTTTTGTAAACATTGTACTTGAGAAAGACAATATGGTTTATTGTATTTTATAATGAGAAATCTTGTAATTGTAGTTACTTGATTATATGTTGAATAAAAGAAAAATTTTCTCTATCTCATTTTTACCTTGTTAAATTACTTTATGGTAAATTTTTTGATTTTACTATGTTTTTAGAACGTGGATGTAACAGTAGCTTTCTCAGTGTGGATATGTTGGTATGTGATCAGTCACTCATCATTTCTACAGTATATGCTTGATGGGTTCCTTGACTATGGTTATTCATATGTGGACTTGTTTGGCAAATCAAATCTAATGATGATTTGTTGTTTGAGTCTTAAAGTCTACAAGTTGTTTTCTTTGATATCTCAGTTTGCAGGTTACTAATATAATGATGAGTTTGCATGTTACATTTGTTTTTGATCTTTGAGTTATGTAGTTTGTGGATTAGTTACCCATTAGCTGCAGTGGGATGACTCGAATGTGGAATGTCTTTATCCACGAAATTGATTCAGTGTTTATGCAGACATTATTAGTTGGCTTTATCTGTGGTCATTTATGCATTGGTATGTTGCATTGGGATAAGAGGATGGATGATTAGAGTACCTAGATAGTTGGTTATTGGGACTTATAGCATGTTTATCACAATGTTATGGATATCTTGGATGCATGGTATTATGTGAGCTTTTGACAGTGATGGTTTTATCTTCTTGACTTAGAGATATTGGTTCTACTTTATTCATTTGTGTTGCTAGTATTACACAAATTAATTATTAGATTGTGTTAGAGCCATGGATTATCTTCATTGAGAGGATGGTTATCATAATGCCTTGATAAGCTCAGTATCACAGTTTCAGTGGGAGCTTCGGTAGTGATGTGGATGTATCACTTGGTGATGGATGATCTTCTATAGTGGTTGTAGGTGTCATGGTAAGGCTTTTGGATTATGATTCTTATATGATATGAAATTATTTTGACATATTGAGTTCCATTGTTAGAGGATAGTTATCTTCATGTGATTGGAGATGGTATTGTGCCATGATGGATTCTTGTTTCTAGATCAAGGAGTTTTGGCATGATGATGCCCCTTTGGCAAGATATGTTCATTGGAGTAGGTAGTGATCTCCTATGTGGAGATGCTAGATCATGATGTCATGTGTGTTCCTAGATTTTGCAGACATGCAATGGGAGCTTTGACAGTGATCTGGTGAAGTTCCCTTTGGTTTTGAGTATTAATCATTTGCTTGAAGCTTCATGATTTTGTAAGATGCATTTGAAGTTGGCATGTATTGGATGATGGATGCTCATGGATACTAGAGAGACTTGAGGTGAGGCTAAAGATCTCTTGTTGTGAGGATCATGTGTTGGAATGGTGAAATTTCAGCAGAAAGACTGAGGAGCCTTCGCTTGTTGTGGACATGAGTTCATGTTTTGAACTTGAGAGGAGATTATTCTTGGAGAGAGTCTATGAGGCTTCGTGTATCTCAGTGGATCATTCTCATTCCCCACTCTCAGTTCACTTGGCAGAAAATGATCTAATAGGTCATATTGCCCATGTTATTTCAGATTCATTTTGTTTTATGCTTTGATTTCTCATGGATATGGATCTTGAGCTATAGTTTCTAGTTCTGGAGGGTTCATTTGAGGAGTACTTGGCATGGTTATCTCCTTAGGTATATGGTTTGATTTATGAGAAGTTTTGGAGATGTTAGTGGGTTGTATTCCTTTTTTTGGAATGTATTTTTTCTTTGAGTTTGATCTTCTTTGGTTAGAGAAGCTTACATCCATTTTTTGTTATATGAGATATATATGTTTTGTTTGATCTAATGAGATTGAACAGTTGGGTGTTGTTAAGGCTTTTCAGTCAGGGTTTTGTGAAGGACATCATACTTGGCATAACTTAGCATTTGGTGGTGTTGGCAAAAGGACATGATATGGTTTGCAGTTTCTCTTTAGGGTCTTATATTTCTTCCTAGAGGTTCTTATTCATCTAGTATGGTCACTGGGTTTATGGTCATCTACTGTTGTTGTACTTTATTGTTTTTTTAGCAACAGTATGTGTTGTTTTAATGTATATCATTTGAGATGTGGAGGACTTGGGAGAAGTGGAGGAGATAAAAGGTAAGAGAGTGAGCAAAAACTATTTGTGGAAGTATGCTCTATTTTGCAGCAGTTGGTTGCAGTTTATGGATCATTGTGATTGTTCTTTGTATTACATGATTTGATTATAAGCCACACTTTTATGTAAGTGTTCATTGGTAGACTTTGTGTTGCTTTGGTTGACATTGCTCATGCAGTTTGATTCCTAGGATGTATGTATGTCTCTGGTAGATTATTTTCATTGGACTATAGTATCAAAGGTCTTCAGATTTTTTTGCACATCAATGGTTTTGGTGTGTTTGTTATCATGGAAGATGGTAGCTTTGAGCAGGACAATGGATTATACAAGGATGAGAGCTACAGTATGGGCTGGATATGCCATGTGCAAAAGTTCTATCAATGGTGGGTTTTTTAGTTGGATGTAAACAACTAGTTGTGGTTGTTGTTCTAACTATTCTAGAGCATTCATGCTTGATCTTGTTTTGGAGGTGTTTGGACTTCAGAGTTGTGTTCTAGTAATGGGTTTGAAGTTGGTTATATTGGTGTGTCTATGTGATATTTAGTGTTTCATCATGTTTTTGGAATTCTAATCTATTTGTTCATGTTGGTGATCACTTAGAAGATGCTACAGATGCTTCTATAAACCTCGTGAGCATAGTGGAGTTCAATTGAGGCAGTATGGTAACCTTGGTTGTTCATAGACTGGTTGTGTTTCCCTTGGCTCTTGCAAGGTATTCAACAAGTGGGAGAATGTTGGGAAATGAGGTGCCTCAACCTTGCATATTTCCCGTAGCATTATTTTGTATTTAATATTTTCCCACGGTCAGTTATTGCTTTTATTTAGTTCCAAATTTATGAAGGGGCGTTTGAATTTTTAATTGGTACTTTTGCCACATGTCGGTGGCTTGAAAATTGAAATATTAGTTGTCAAAAGATGCCCACATGGTAGTATATCATGGAAGGACTATTTTTAGCGATATTATGATAGATTCTATGACAACTGTAAGGGTCAAAAATAGGGGATATCATTTTGGACGTGAGAGCTTATTTTTAGACTAGAATCTTGGCTGAGAAGTTAAGCACATGGTTTTGTAAAACCACATAATGGTTTCTTAGTTGTGAGAAGTCTGTAAATTGGAGGCTTAAGAAGAAGTTTGTGAGAGGAGAGTTTTATGCAGTGTTATGTTGTCAGTTTTTCCTCCAAAAGAGCAAGATGTAAATCTCCATGTTAAGGCTTTGAGCCTACAAGTGTATTGTAACATGTTTGTTGTTGCAGATCAATACATTGGTTTGATGCTTTAGAGTGTGGGGTTTTTTACCTGAAAGGGTTTTCCCCACGTATATTGGTGTCTCTTCTCTTCTGTCTATCTTTCTTCTATTCTTCTTGTTTCATGTTGTTAAAGTGTTAATTTATATGTCATTATGCTACTAAAACTTATTTAGATCTGTAAGCTACATTATCTTTCCTCTAAGGGTTAATGTGATGTGAAATCAACTATGTCTATTTATGTTTTACGGGCATAGTAGTATGTGTTTGCATCAAGTTATTGAATATATGTTTAAGTAAAACATAAGATGTTGTAAGGTGCATGCTGGGTTCTCTTTTCCCTTTCAAAAACTAAGCTACTATTAAAACTTGCAACCACCACCAATTACCACCCTCCCCTAATGCAAGACAGTCACCATTAACTCCTTCCCAACCATCCATATTAATAAAAACAAACCATTCAACTCCACCCTAATAAAGACCAAACCAAAAGCTCTCCTTTCTAAAATTACCCCCTATCGTCCCTCATATGGTCTCCGCCAATCCTTATACCTACAAAAATAAACCCGCACTACTCCAAACCACAAACAAGAGTCTACTATAGGCATTACCTCCAATACTTATCTCTCCGAAGAAACTAAGGGTCCTATAACGGCCATCAGGAACCTCTACCCATGATATCTCACATAGATCCTCTACATTTACTCTTCCTTTTGCTGCAGGGTTCCTCACCGCCCAATTTTCTAGTGTGTCTTCCACTTCATTTCCTAATTTGTCTATCATGTAGGTATGCAAAATTTTGAACTCTGTAAACGCTTCGAGCTTCTCTTTTATAATCTACACAAAATTGTTTATCCTCCAAATCTGGGAACCATCATTTGCAATAGCATTTACTACAATTTGTGAATCACCCTCCAAGTGTAATTTCTGGAAAGAAAACTTTCATGCTAAATTAACCGCTAACAGGGCATCTTGTGCCTCCGCTTCATTATTAGTGCCATCTTGTAACTTTTGAGCACCCATCAATAAAATGTTACCTGAATCATCTCTAATAACGCATCTTGCACCTGATGGGCCAGGATTCCCTTTTGTAGCTCCATCAAAATTTGCCTTTATCCACCCTGCTTCTGGCCGCTACCATTCTCTCTCCTTTTATGAAGTTTTCAAAGAGTTTCCAGCCTGGGACCCATTCTATAAATATTTTAATTTGTAATTAATATTTTATTATTATTAGGCTGTTTAATTAAAAAATATGAAGTTTATTTTTGAGTGAAGGACAAATATAAGTTTGAAAATGGTAAAGAATTTAAGTTTTTAATATCATTTAAAAAATTATTTTAAAAAGAGTTTTATATTTAAATTGTAAGTATTAACATTTTTTTAAAAAGATACTCTTATGTATAAATTGTAAGATATTATGTTTATCTTTCAAACACATTTTTGCATAATAGATGCATATAATTTGATTTTTAGGTGACATTTTATTAAAAAATTGATGGAAAATTAGTGATAACTTTAAGAAAATTGTCAAAAGATGATATAAAATCTAGGTGAATCTTAGTTTGAAGCAATAATTTTTGTGGGGAAAGTATGTCTATTTTCAAAAACAAGTTAAAAAAAAAACTATTTTTTCAAATTTATCCACATTGGTGGTTTTAATTGATGAATTATAGATAGAATTGAAAAAAATATATTGGCGAATTGTAGTTGTATTCAAAAAAATAAAATAAAGCTAGGTAGCAAATTACATACATGGACTTTTTTAGTGGCGAATATTCGCCAATTGGGTTTAGAGAGAGAGTGGTTTAGGGTTGCTCGAGTTTAGGGTTTAGGGGTTAGGGCTTAGGGCTTACCTGGGCATTATTTAGGTTCTATGAGTTTAGGGTTGCTCAAGTTTAGGGTTCATGGTTTAGGTTTTAGGGGTTAGGGTTTAGGGGTTTAGGATTGCTCAGGTTTAGGGTCTAGAGTTTAGAGTTTAGGGGTTAGGGGATAGGGTTTAGGGGTTTAGAGTTGCTCAAGTTTATTGTTTAGGGGTTAGGGTTTGGGGGTTTAGGGTTTAGAGAGAGATAGAGAGGGGGTTGATGGAAATTGGGAGAGATAGAGGAGCCAGAGGGGAGAGATAAGGAGATAGAGAGTGAGGGACATGTCCAGATACATAGGGAGAGAGATTGAGAGGTAGCAGGATGATAGAGATAGGGAGATAGGGGAGAGACAGGGAGATAGAGGTTTAGGGTTGATTGGGTTTAGGGTTTAGGGGTTTGGGGTTATGGGTTTAGGGTTTCTCGAGTTTAGGGTTTAGTGGTTAGGGGTTAGGGTTTAGGGGCATTATTTAGGGTTTAGGGTTTATGGTTTAGGAGTTAGGGGTTAAGGTATAGAGGTTTAGGGTTTAGGATTTAGAGAGAGAGAGAGAGAACTGATAGAGTATAGAGGAAACCAAGGGGAGAGATAGGGAGATAGAGTGAGGGACATGGCTAGAGACATAGGGAGAGAGATTGAGAGGTAGAGGGACGATAGAGATAGGGAGATTAGGGAAAGATAGGGAGATAGAGGTTTAGGGTTTAGGGTTTAGGTTTTAGGGGCATAATTTAGGGTTTAGAGAGAGAGAGAGAGAGAGTTTTAGGGTTGCTCAGGTTTAGGGTTTATGGGTTAGGGGTCAAGGTTTAAGTGCAGTATTTAGGATTTATAAGTTTAGGGTTTAGAGGTTAGGGGTTATGGGTTAGGGTTTAGGTGTTTAGGGTTGCTCAGGTTTAGGGCTTAGGGTTTAGGGGTTAGGGTTTAGGGTTTAGGGTTTAGGGTTTAGAGAGAGGTAGAGATAGATAGAGAGGACTGATAGAGATTGGGAGAGATATTGGAGGCAGAGTGGAGAGATAGGGAGATAGAGTGAGAGACATGTCCAGAGACATAGGGAGAGAGTTTGATAGGTAGAGGGATGATAGAGATAGGGATATAGGGGAGAGATAGGGAGAGAGTTTTAGGGTTGCTTGGGTGTAGGGTTTGGGGGTTTAGGGTTGCTCAAGTTTAGGGTTTAGGGTTTAATGGTTTGGGGTTAGGGTTTAGGGGCATTATTTAATGTTTATGGTTTAGGGGTTAGGGGTTAAGATTTAGAGGTTAAGGGTTTAGGGTTTAGAGAGGGGGAGAGAGGACCAGTAGGGAGATATAGAGGAGACCAAGGGAAGAGATAGGGAGATAGATAGTGAGGGACATGGCCAGAGACATAGGGACAAAGATTGAGAGGTAGAAGGATAATAGAGATAGGGAGATAGGGGAGAGATAGGGAGATATATGTTTAGGGTTGCTTGGGTTTAGCATTTAGGGTTTAGGGGTTTGGGGTTTAAGGGTTTAGGGTTTCTCAGGTTTAGGGTTTAGGTGTTAGGGGTTAAGGTTTAGGGGCATTATTTAGGGTTTAGGGGTTAGGGGTTAAGGTTTAGAGATATAGGGTTTAGGGTTTAGAGAGAGAGAGGGGATCGATAGGGTGATATAGAGGAGACCGAGGGTAGAGATAGCGAGATAGAGAGTGAGGGACATGGCCAAAGACGTAGGGATAGAGGTTAAGATGTAGATGAAAAATAGAGATAGGGAGACAGGGGAGAGATAGGGAGATAGAGGTTTAGGGCTGCTTGGGTTTAGGGTTTAGGGGCATTATTTAGGGTTTAGAGGTTTAGGGTTTAGGGGCATTATTTACGGTTTACAGGTTTAGAGTTTAGGGTTGCATGTCAAAAGAAGTTTCTATGTCTTTATCTCTCTCCATCCCCTTTTTACCTCATCTCTCTCTCTCTACCTCCTACCCTCTCGCTCCCCTCGATAGCTCCTACCCTCTCTCTCTCACCTCTGTACCTCCCTCCCCACTTTCCATGCACTTAAAACACTTATAACTTTTCATGCATGACAACACTTAAGACTTTCGATGCATGAAAGCACTTAAACTTTCCATGCTTGACAAAACGTGAGTTGCTTGACAAAACACACTCATGTTATAACGCGGACATATTTTGGTGAACCTAAAAAAATAGACAAAAAACATGTGGGATCCATGATTCAGATCCACATGCTCTATTATTCCCTACTTTTAATGCACTGTCAGACAAGAAAATGTTTTTTCATGGTGTTGACATTTTGACAATAATTGTTTGCTTAATCCACCACCTTTTTTTGGTTTTTCAATGTAGAAGAAGTAAATTGGATGTTTTAGACAAAATTTGATTATTTAAGCTAATAGTTTCATGTTTCATATTGTTTTAATCCTAATTTCATGTATTTGGATTGAATTTGATGATATATGTTTGTTTTTTTCATAAATTTCACAGATCCTATTAGATTTATATAGAATTCAACATTGAATATGAAAGAACTTGCCAGAAATATCAAATTTTTGAGGATTTTGAAGCCAAATTTTTTAGGATTGGGCAACTCGAATATTGAAATCTAAGGTATGTTTTTTATTTTTTTGTTTACTTCACTTTATGATTATGTTAAAGCATGAAATCTCATGTTACAGGACAATCGTGAGGGAAGTGAGAGGATTATCATTTTGACAAGTTAAATTATCAAGAGAAAGTGAAAATTTATATTTATTTGAGATAACAATCTATGACAACAAGCCATATCACCATGGGAAGGAAATCATCAAGATAGTATTGGTATATATTTATGAAGGTGGTCTTATCAACGTTCAAGGATAATCCTATCAACTTTCACTGTGGAGTAGATGTGCAATCATGTGTTGCTATTATCCCGATTCAAACACTAACCTAATCAATTAGAAGGATACTAAGGGAAATCATGTTATTCAATGAATTATCATCATGCTAAAATCAAGCTAAGGATTGTCACTTGAGCATACTCACTTGGAAGAACTATCATATCAGCCTAAAGACTAAATTATACTGCAATAGCTATCATGCAACCCTAGGAATAGTTATGACCTCTCACCCATGGGTAGGATAGAAACTGATACAGAAGGTGACAATCAAGACTAAATGATAAGTCAATTAATCTCAAATCCATGCAAAAAGGTATCCATGATACTATATAAACATATCTAGGTGGTCTTGAAAGGATATTCATGTGGTAGGGAAGATTGCCATCAACTAAAAGATAACCATACATGTCATTAGCATAGTTATTATGACAATTATAATCACAATGAGGTTGTCTTGAATACATATTGGCTTGTAAATGAGTTATTAGACAGTTAAGGAAGATAGAGTATTGCTATTGGTGGGTACATAGCCTTTTCATGATTTAATGAAAGAGTCATGCATCATGAAGTAGCAGACAAGATCAAAAGGACACCAAATTTGGTGAAGCTGCAAAAAGAATCTAAATTTGACACTTGATTATACTTACACAACCAATTTGACTAGGAATGGGAGAGGGATTAGAGAAGGGATTTGTCCTAAATAGGAATGGATATGTTACATATTTAAGCTAACTTGTCAGACCTTTCATTGATCTTGATTAAAATCTTTGTGTTTCATTTTTTGTTTATCTCAATTTTTTGCTAGCTAGTAGGAGGTTGCTCTACATACACTATTTTAACAAAAATTATGATAGAGGAAGAAACTACTAAAAGAAAACCTAAGACAAGATCAAGCAAATTTTTTGAGAAGATATGTTAAGAAACTGTGAAATTAACCTTGAGATTGTGCCTACCACCATTTGTAAATGTTGACCATATCTTGGCCATTGAGGTAATGCTAAAAACATAGTAGTGAAAAGTTGATTTCTATATATAGAGAGAGTTAAAAGACATTGTAAGTGTTATAAGAGTTCCTTTGCATTGCTATACATTCTTAAATGTCATCTAAATGATGAATGTTAGTTACTCCATGAAGAAAAAGAATAGTATGATATATGTCATCTTGCCTTGTCATTCGAATGTTATCATAGCTTAATCTTGATTTGTAAAAGATTGCTAGTATATGACATGTGTGCGATCTTTATGTTTTGGTTTGGACCACCCTAGGAAACTATAAATTTTCAGATTTATAATCATTTATTCACATTAATTATATGATTATATTTTGAGATTTGTGTATGAGATTATAGAAATCATCATCATGTTGGACAAATTTATCTATGTCTTATTCATGATGTATATAGAAATCATCATCATCACGAGGAAATGAGGAAAGACTCTAACTCCAAAAGAGCATGAAGCTGAGAATGAAAAGAAAAGAGAAAGAATGAGGTGACTTCACGAAAGTAGGAAATTGTCAACCATAGAAGAAGACATTGCACCATTGCCAATTCAAGAGGAACATGAATCATCTTTAATAATCTAAGAGAGATGGAATTGGTGACACAAAGGAAACGAATGCAAAACCTCTATTCAATCAGGGAATTGAATCTCGAAGTTGGAGGCACTCCATGTTTCACAAGTCAAGTTGAAGGTACACCATCATTCTCTTCTCAAATTAGAGGCACTCCATCTTTCACAGGTCAAGTTGAAGGTACATCTTCATTCTCTTCTCAATTTGGAGGCATGCCATCATTCACATGTCAAGTTGAAGGTATACCATATTCTCAAGGCGCAACATCTTGAACTGACATCATCTAGCAAGAAGAGAAGGTGTGTGGACTATTGGATCAGAAAGAGATTGGGTGGCTCGGAAGCCTCTACCTTATGGTGGGTCCTGCTGCCACATGGAACAATGGTGTAGCATCTAGGGAGTATTAGGCCTATCTTCTTTGAAGAGTTGCATGCTGCTAACATGTGTTTCCTTATCGTACCTCCCTCGCTTCTCTTTTTTAATGAAACTGGGCCCACCTGGTCACCAAGTCATCATTGTTAACCAATGGCACAATGCTTAAAAGTTGTCAAAGGTGATAACTTTTAGACCTGCAATGATGTTGCCACGTGGAACCATATTGAAATCACCTTGGGACCCCACAATCTTCCTTTGCTTCACCGGGTTTCAAAATAAACTGGCCCTGCCATAGATTGACCTAGACAAACCAACCAATGGCGCAAGTTTTTAAAGTTTCAGCGTTGCCATCCCCCAGAATGTGTGTGGCATTGACACGTTGCATATAGAAGCTCTTCCATGAGGGTTTGTTTCCTTTTTGAAAGAGGAACCCACCTCCTATGATGACTCATTCACCCAGCCAGTAGCACAACACTTAGAGTGTTAGCGCTACAGCTTCAAAATCATGCGCGGTGTTGACACGTATCTCAGAGAAAGCCCCCCACGTATTACCTCTTTCTTTCACTTATAGAGTACCCACCCTGTTGTGACTCACACCTCAACCTACGGCACATCAGGAAGAATTTGTCAAAACTGAGAACGTAAACTGATGTACACTACATCCACGTAGCATTGATGAGGCACAAAACACTTGCTTTCATTAAATAAAGAAGGGCCTTGCCAAAACTGACCCAATGATGTATTGACTAATGGCGCACTGTTTAAAAGTTGTCTGAACTCAAATTTTAAGTATGCGTGGTGACTCCAAGTAGCAGCATCTCTTCATAGGAATTGATGGTTCCACAATCTCCATTCCTTCCATTGAACCTCTCTAGTAACATGGCCCTGCCATGCGATGACTCATTCGAACTATGTCAGAACTGACAACTTTGAAATGTTGCAAAAAGCTTCCATGTGGCAAGCACCATGCTTAAAAATGATCGTCCATCACAGATTCAAAAGAAGCTACTGCTCGGCACGAGATCAAAATAAATTTTTGCTGACTCTCGATCTGAAATAAAATGTAGAGAAGGAGCCTCTATAGATGGCAATAATAATAATTACTAATTTAATAATACATTATACAATGAAGCCAAATACATGTTAAATTGTAGAATTACATCCTAGGTAGTCACACACAACGACATTTATGAACAAGGAGAAAGATAAGGTTTATGATATTAAAGACAATGACATGGATTCTTAGACATGGATGGTTAGAAGGATTTAACTAATAATAAGAGCAATTTGAATACTACATTGTACTTATGAATATGAATAGGCATGTTAAGTTAGAGTATCTTGTATCTTCTCTTTTGTACGATATATGAGAGACATGTAATCACTCATTGGAACAAAAAGAAAGATATGATATCGTGACAATTACAAAGATTATGAGGCATTGGTGATTTAAAGGACAATAATAATAATAATTTCAAAGGCATATTTTAAAACAAAGTGAAAAATGTGATAAATTGTATAATTAAATGATCTATCCAATAAATTAAACTAATTTAATTTAAAAGACATTAGAAATAACTACCACTATGATCATCATTAGGATAAATTTTATCAATTTAAATTAAACTTTAAAATATAATTTTATTTATAATTTAATTAATATCAATTTTTTATTTATATAAAAAATATATTATAATGTAATTAAACTTTAATTTTTTTTTGTTTGGAGTCACTCGGGTTTTTAGCCTGGTCCGTAGCTTTATTGTCGAGACCACTGCTGAGGGTCTCAGTCCCCAAGGCATTATTACCAAGTTCAAACCCATGAGCTTGTTGGCCGAGCAAAAGCCCACAGCCTATGAGCATGACAACCCAATGGGGGTTTGAACCTTGGTCGTCGCCACAACAACTGTGCAACTTGACCACCAAACCATGCCCTTATTGATGCAATCATACTTTAACTATTAATTAGATCTAATTTCAAATAAATATACTTATACAACAAACCTATTAAACATAAATATATCAAAAAAAATTTAATAAATATTCCTATTAAACATTATATTAATAATATAAAAATAATACTAAAATAAAAAAACTCAAACTTTGTTACAATTCTTCAAAACAATACCATCAAACGTTTGTATAGACTGGCGACACTCTACTTAAATATCATCCACTTCATTGGTTAAATAATCAATTGCAAGTTTACACTTCATTCATAATAAAAAGTGGTAAATATTTGTCCTATTTTTATTGGCCAAAATTAACCGTTGACTGTTGAAGTGGATGATATTTAGGGCGAAACCGCCTCCAAAATCTATCATTTCTCCTACCACATCGCTCCCTTTGGGGAATATTTGGTATAAGGATTGCACTAGTGGTTTGCCTTCCTCGCTAGCCGATATGTATGCACGAGCAATAAAGGTATGCTCTTCCCAAAGAAACCTGCAACACGCAGAAAAGCCAAAGAGTTGCTTCCATCTATAGTAGGGAGCAAGCCAAGTGCAAAGAGAAGCACCAACTCTAATGCCCTGCGATAAGTGGCAGAGAGTATCGCCAATACTTTCATCATTTTTCTCCATTAATCCCATGTACATTAACAATATGTGAAAACCCTCACAAGAAAGCTCTGCTATTTTCTTCTTCACCATCTCACAAGCCTTCTCATTTGCCGAGGAGCATAGATCACAACATGTCACCAGGAAAACAAATTTTTTTCCACCCGCCGAGAAGGGGCCAGCCGTAAACAGCTGGTGAGTTGTAACTCACCGACTGTACGGCTTCTTCGACAGGTGAGCTAGTCGACTGTACTTTAGAACTATTTCGATTGAATTCTTTTCAACCTTGCCATTCGTACACAACGTCGACGAGATTTCAGCTGTCTTTGACCAGCTGTACAGATCTCGACCAGCCGGTGGTTTGCAATGCACTGGCTAGTTAATATTAACCCCGGGAAGGTGGACGACGACTCTCTCACCACTCCATCAATATTCACAAATATGCTCTCCCCGTGAAATAATGCCCTCGACATTGAATCGAAGAACATACGAAAGTTGGTCAACTCCCATGCTGTGTGTACAAGTAGAGGGTGTCCCTCCTTTATTTCATTCCAACGCTTTATTAGGTTGGGGTTTCGCTGAATATCTAACACCGTCAAGCTCTTCAACTCACTCATTGTTGGATAATTGCTGGCATTGTGCCAGATGTGTAGTTTCCATTTTAGAATTTCTATTTTCTTACTTAGTTTCAGTTAGTTGCTTTTAGGAATTTGCCAACTTTTGTGTTGCATGGTGATGCATGTAAATCATGCTATCTTTGGTTTGTTATTTTCTATTTTTTCTATTTAGTTTCCTTTGTTGCAAATATATATACAATGTAATAAAGAGCTGTAGCTCTCTAGTTTTTCATCAACAACAATAAAAGTTTATTCTCTGTGTCTACATCTATCCTTTTATGGTTTTTTGTTTGTCTGCTATCATATTTGTTTGTTTAAAAAATCTTCATTTGGTATCAGAGCAGGTTAATTTGTTTGAAAATTTATCATGTCAAATTCTAACTCTTTGCCAATCCCAGAATTTAATGGATCTGATTATGATTATTGGTGCATTAAGATGATGACTTTTTTGATAGGAAAAGATTTATGGGAAATTGTAGAAATAGGATATGAAGAGCCAGCTGATTGGAATGTTCTTGCAGCCAATGATAGAACAGCTAAGAAGGAAGCTCAGAAGAAGAATGCAGCTTTATTTCACATTCAAATAGCTCTTGATAAGAGCCTATTTCCAAGAATTGCAGCTGCAGAGACAGCTAAAGATGCCTGGAAGACTCTAAAAGAAGCTTACCAAGGTAGTGATCAAGTCAAAGTTGTGAAGTTGTAGACATTAAAAAGAGAATTTGAGAATTTGAAGATACAAGAAAGTGAAAATATGAGTGATTATTGTGTAAGAGTAAAAGATGTGGTTAATAATATGGCTACTCTTGGAGAAACTATGGACAATGAAGTTGTGATCAAAAAGGTATTGAGGTCTCTAACACCAAGGTGGAACAATGTTGCCATCATCATTGAAGAAAGAAAGAATTTGACTACTCTTCAGTTTGATCACCTTGTTGGATCTCTCATGTCTCATAAAGAAAGATTGAGAGATTCATCTGGAGAAAGTAATGAGAAGGCTTTTGCTTCCAAAATACAAATTACAAAGAATGACAATGCTAGCACAAGTAGCAAAAATAACCAAGGCCAAGGTAGAGGTCAACATCAGAATTCTTCAAGAGGAAACATAGGACAAAGAGGTGGTCCAAGAGGAAGAAGCAGAGGCAGATTTGATAAAAGAAATGTTCAATGTTATCACTGCAATAGGTATGGTCACTTTGAAAGGGAATGCGGATTAAAAGAAGGTAATAACAATAGAAGTGCTAATTTTGCTAATGAGAATGATGAGGCTTCTCCTAGTAATTTATTCTTATCATATGACAAAGTTAAAAATAGTTCTAAAGAAGTCCGGTATTTAGATTCAGGTTGTTCTAACCACATGTCAGGAAATAATGAGATTTTTTCTACAATGGATAAAAGTTTCAAATCTAAAATTAAGCTTGGTGATGACAAGTCCTTGGAGGTTGTAGCTAAAAGAGCTATGGAGGTGAATACAAAAGAAGGTAAGAAATGTGTGACTGATATTTATTACACTCCACAATTAAAACATAATTTATTGAGTGTTGGGCAATTGTGTGAGAAGAATTATAAGGTGGTATTTGAAAATCAGCAATGTACAATTTATGATAAAAATCAAGGCAATAGGGTGGTTACAGTAGTGCCTATGTCAAAGAATAAGATGTTCCCATTGAAGTTTGGTGAACATAGCAGCCATCTTGCCAATTTGGCATATGAGGATAAAAGTTGGTTATGGCATCTCAGATATGGACATTTGAATTTTCATAGTTTGATGTTTCTCACCTCAAAAGCTTTGGTCTATGGTTTGCCTAAGGTTCAAGAACACAAGGAAGTTTGTGAAGGCTGTGCTAAAGGAAAACATGCAAGAGAGTCATTTCCAAAAGGCAATGCATGGAGGGCCCATTACCCACTTCAATTGGTTCACTCAGATATTTGTGGTCCTATGTAGACAAAGAGTTTGGGTAAGTCATCATATTTCATTACTTTTATTGATGATTACTCACGAAAGTGTTGGGTTTATTTTTTGAAGACCAAGGATGAAGCCTTTGATACATTCAAAAGGTTTAAAGCCCTTGTGGAAAATGAAAAGGGTTGTAAGATCAAATGCTTAAGGACTGATCGTGGAGGAGAATTTTGCTCAAGAGATTTTAGGAATTATTGTGATGTGAATGGCATCAAAAGGCAACTCACCACTGCTTACACACCTCAACAAAAGGGGGTAGCTGAAAGGAAAAATCGTACAGTGGTGGAAATGGCAAGGAGTATGCTACATACCAAAGGATTAGACAATTCTTTTTGGGGTGATGCAGTTGCTACAGTAGTGTACATTCTCAATCGGAGTCCTACTAGAGCTCTTGACATGATGACTCCTTATGAAGCCTGGTATGAAAAAAAGCCTAATGTTAATCATTTTAGAGTTTTTGGTTGCTTAGCCTATGTTCATGTGGCTGATCAAAAGAGACAAAAATTAGATCCCAAAAGTGAGTCATGCATTTTTGTTGGATATAGTGAGCAAAGTAAGGCTTACAAGTTATATAACCCTCGTACTAATAGCATTATTGTTTCAAGAGATGTGATTTTTGATGAAGGGGGAGTTTATGGTCATCAAAAAGACCATGTTGAGAAGTCTAAATCTGTTTTGAATGGTGGTATTATTTTTGATATTGATCATGAGTAGCCAGCTAATACTTCCATTCCAAGTGCTATACATCCACCAAATAGCCCCTCATCTAGTTCTTCAGTTTCAAGTACAAGTCCAAATTCAAGTCCAAGTCCTACAAGGAAGGTAAGAAGCTTAAGTGATATCTATCAAAGAAGTACAATCCAAGCACATGAAGAGAATCCTATAGGTGAAACAATAAATTTTGTTTTATTTTCACAAGCTGTTTTTGAACCGTCGTGTTATAAAGATGCATGTGTTAATGAAGTTTGGGTGCAAGCAATGCAAGAAGAGATGGATGCTATTCATAGGAATAGTACTTGGGAGCTTACAGAGCTTCCTCATGACAAGAAAAAGATTGGCACTAAATGGGTCTACAAGACTAAGTACCATAGTGATGGGAGTGTTGAAAGACACAAAGCAAGATTAGTTGCTAAAGGCTTCACACAGAGGTATGGCATTGATTATGAAGAAACATTTGCACCCGTAGCACGACAAGAGACTATTAGAATGTTGATTTCCCTTGCAGCCCAAAAGAAATGGAGCATTCATCACATGGATGTGAAAAGTGCCTTCCTGAATGGGTACTTAGATGAAGAAATTTATGTGAAATAGCCACAAGGTTTTGAGGTTCAAGGAAAAGAACATCATGTCTACAAGTTGAAGAAGGCCTTGTATGGCCTCAAGCAAGCACCAAGAGCTTGGTATGCTAGGATTGATGGGTATTTTCAGAAAAATGGTTTCACGAGAAGTAAGAGTGAGCCTACCCTCTACTACAAACAGGAAGGTAATGATATTCTTATTGTGAGTTTATATGTTGATGATTTGTTGTATATGGGTAGTAGTTCTAAGATGAAGGATGAATTGAAGCATGCTATGATGAATGAGTTTGAAATGAAAGATTTAGGCCTTATGCAATATTTTCTAGGCATGGAGGTTTATCAAAGGATGGAATTTTCCTTTGTCAAACAAAATATGCCAATGATATGTTGAAGAAGTTTGATATGGTTGATTGTAAATCAGCCTCCACTCCAATTTCTCATGGAGTTGTGTTGTGTAAAGAGGATGGTGCTGAAAGAGTTGATGGGACAGCTTATAGAAGTGTGGTTGGTAGTCTAATGTTTCTAACCCACACAAGGCCTGATATTGCTTATGCAGTTTCTCTTGTTTCAAGGTACATGACAGAACCTTCTGAATTACATATGCAGGCTGCTAAAAGAATTTTGAGGTATGTGAAAGGAAGTCTTGCTTTTGGCATTCATTACTATAGTTCTAAAGGATTTAATCTAGTTGGTTTCAGTGATTCTGATTGGGGAGGTAGTGTGGATGACCGAAAGTCTACCTCTGGTAATTGTTTTACTTTTGGTTATGGTTTGGTTTCTTGGAGTTCAAAAAAACAAAGCATAGTTTCTCTTTCTTCTACAGAGGCAGAATATGTTGCAGTCACCTCTGCGGGTACTCAAGCATTATGGCTCAGAAAAATTCTTGAAGAGATTGGAGAAAACCAAGTTCAACCTACAGTTCTTTTTTGTGATAATATGAGCATAGTCAAATTGGCAAAAAATCCCGTGCATCATAGTAGAACTAAACACTTTGATCTGAAATATCATTTTATCAGAGATTTGGTGCAAAAGAATGAAGTCGAACTCAGGTATATCAAAACTACAGAACAACTTGCAGACATTTTCACCAAGGCAGTTGCAAAGGTTCAATTTTTTATGCTTCGAGATCATATTGTGACTCCTCTCCGCATCAAGGGGGAGTATGTTGGATAATTGCTGGCACTGTGCCAGATGTGCAGTTTCCATTTTAGAATTTCTATTTTCTTAGTTAGTTTTAGTTAGTTGCTTTTAGGAATTTGCCAACTTTTGTGTTGCATGGTGATGCATGTAAATCATGCTATCTTTGGTTTGTTATTTTCTGTTTTTTCTATTTAGTTTCCTTTGTTGCAAATATATATACAATGTAATAAAGAGCTGTAGCTCTCTAGTTTTTCATCAACAGCAATAAAAGTTTATTCTCTGTGTCTGCATCTATCCTTTTATGGTTTTTTGTTTGTCTGCTGTCATATTTGTTTGTTTAAAAAATCTTCACTCATCTGGTTCATTGCCTTTCCTTTTAATACAGGACGTGCCGTGATGCCCATATTACAAACACACATGGCAACGATCGGAAATCATCACTAAGCCTCTCCAGACTTTTGCAGTCGTTAAACATCAGACATTCCAAAGACTTTAACTGTCCAAAATTATGAGGAAGACTAGACAACCTTTCATAATTTTATAGAACCAAAATCTCCACTTGTTTAGTTGAGCAAAGCTTTCAGGCGTCTGTTCTTAAATATTATCTATTTTAACAGTCAAAGGTTAATTTTGGCCAATAAAAATAGGACAAATATTTAAACTTTTTATTGTGAATGAGGTGTAAAATTACTATTGATTGTTTGACCATTGAAGTATATGATATTTAAATTGAGTACTTTCAGATAAAGAAGTGAGCTCTTAAAATTCTTCAAAATTAGGTGACGCAGAGACTTCAGTTTACCAAAGCTCTGTGGAAGGCTCGCCATATAATAATGCTTAGTTTGATTTAGTGCCAGGACTTTCAGACGATATAGGCTACCAAAGCTATCATCCAACCCAAGGGATTCCAAAGCGTCCACTCTCAAGTGACGTAAAGAATCAGGTAACTACAGACAAAGTTGATTTTCCAGATCAGCCCTAGAAATAAAAGTAAATCTGATACCTCTATTTTAAACAATTGATAGAAAAAAGAAATGTTGAACTTACGTCGCAAAATCTGTCGTCACTCCTTATCTGGCCCTCGAAAATTGCCAACCTTGGAAGCTTGTTTAACTACATCGGTGAACAATCTCCATTCTCAACCACTAGATACCTTAGATTTTCAAATTTTCTGTTGCATACTCCAATGACTTTTGTTCCTCCTTTAAGATGCAAAACTCTTAAACTCTTGTGCATCTTATATAGATGTTCTGCCTGAAGTTGGACTGGTGGTTCACCGTCGAGAATCCGTGGAAGCCAAATTCCTTTCAATTTGTCAAAGTCTCTGCAAGTTCAAAGTCTTAATACAATAATAAATACGCTTCACAGAGACAATTTACAGCCCCCATAAAAGCTTCTCTACAGTATAGAATAGACTTATCTTGTAAATTGCAAAAAAATTATCTCATCGGTGAATTTAACTGATGTATTCATCAAGAATCGATTCTAACAAGTTATGTAGAAAGTAAAGAACAAAGTGAATATATACCTGTCGATCTTCAAGAATAGTAGTCAGAGATTCCGGGTCGGTTATTCTATCCAATTCTGACAATTTTCTTCTTTGTGTTAAAACGACATCATGAAGTTCTTAACTAGTCGATGCGTTGTAATGGTCGACGTTCGTACAGCCCTCATAAACAGTCAAAAAATGCAGTACGGACAGGTCGAAATATGTGCAGGTCGAAATTTACAGTCGATTGGGATATTATGTTTTGTCAACTGAAGCTCCTAGTCGACCATCCGTACAGCCGGTGAGTTACAACTCACCGGCTGTTTACGTGAGGCGTATTTGGAGATCTTTACCAGTGCTGCTTCCTCCAGCGCCACAAGCTAATCCTCACCCACAATTTAGCTCACTTTGCGCTTGTCCTCTTGGCTAAAGAAAGCGGCTATATCTAGAAAGGCATCTTTATAACGATCGGATTGCAAACTATCATACACCACATCCACTACTTTTTCAGTTAATTCTCGTTCTCCTCCACGCAAAGAATCCTTCAAGGTTCTAATGGTGCTATTACAGGTGGAGGGAGCATTAATATGTTTTCGCAATATTGAGCCAACCAGATCCAACAGCAATGGTATGCCACCACAGACTGTGACCAGGTCGTCAATATCCAAGCTCCTATCAAAAGTTGCATCGGGATTGCTGAAAGCATTTTTTGGACAAAAGCCTCTTTGCCTCTGCGGGTGGAAGAGTATTTATAGCATAAGCTAAGCGTTTAGGCGAGCTTTCTGGTGGTCACAAGCATTCTGCTACCCTTGGGCATGCTTGACAAGTCCTTTGCCAGAAGTTTGCCAGGATCACTGCGCTTCAGCGCGTTGTCGATAAACAGAAACAAAGGCTGACTGGCTGGTTCTCTAACGCTGGGCTTAAACAGCACATACTAAGCTTTGACTTGTTTAGGTGGCTGGTGGGCCCTTTCTCTTACTCTGTTTTGTTAATGTGTTAATAAGAAAAGGGGCCCACCAGCCACCTAAGCAAGTCAAAGCTTAGCTTAGTGTGTGCTGTTTAAGCCCAGCCGTTCTCTAAAGGCGACAAATATTTTTTCTTGACCTTATTTATAATCCCTCAACTCCAATCTTTGGCCAAACGAGTCGTTCAAAATCTGCTGCTGAAGATCCTTGAGATCAGTTTCAGCATAGTCCTGTTTTATTATGAGAGAGCAATATTTGTACGCTTTGAGATCGAGACAGCTAAAGACAGCATTTGCGAGGGTTGTCTTACCCATACCGCCAACGCCATAAATCACTACGGCAATTGTTGATAAATCATCATCAACGGCCAACAGATCAGTTACGTTCGACACCGCGTCATCGATTCCCACTGCAAAATCAATGAAAGTGGCTTAAATTAAGTAGATTAAATTATTGAGAGAGTTAGTACATACTTGTTGGGCACCTCATAATCTATTAAGGCGTGAATAATGAACCTAGTCAACAATAGTAAGAAAATCAAAATACCTGCATCGGGACGCTTCCCCTGTGAGGGGGGTAACACATGACGCATTTGATTCAAAAGTCGAGTTACAGATTCCAACGTCAGATCTTGATACTTCTGACCCAGTTCTGATTGAAGTCTCTTCATCTCCTCAATATCCACCTTAAATTACACCGTTCTTAATTTCAATTATTATCAAATTGGACGAAATGTCACCTGGAGAGTTTGCTAGATTGTATTCGAGAAACACAGAAAACTGTTCCTTTGAAAATGAATTCAGCGACATCATGCAACTTTTCTTGAGGTATGTTCATGTTTAGTTGCTCGATCTGTTTAGCCAGGCCTTACATATACCGTAAAAATTCAACACAGTCCTGCTTGTTAGTGGAAGCATCGTCTACTGTTTGTAATACAAATGCGACAATGGAAATCCCCGCTGCTACCCAATGGATATCAGATGCTTCTTTCAGAACATCTATCACTACTTTCCTTGTTTCGCCACTCATAATTTGCAGACGTTAAAAAAACATAAAACTTTTAAGAGAATGCCTTGGTCATAATCCATTGAAATCAGGAAAAATGGTACTTTAGTACCTTGAAACCATATCTTTTACAACGTTTCAATACATTCCCCACCAAGTTGCTGCCAAACTTGATTGAAGAGGCCACTCCACCCGAAGCAGTACTATCTACTCCAGGCATGTTCTCTTCCTCCTGAAAAAGAAAATAGTTTTATTGCATTTAGCATTACGATGTAAAAATTAAATTAAATGATCTGAAAAGAGTGAAAAATGAATACCGCATACCATGTCAGTGGAAGTGGGTTTTGCCAAGCATTTCCCAACACGAGACATTAATTCATCCAGGTCGCTCCAAAAATCCTCAAGCAAATCAAAAGCATTCTGCTTGTCATCTGCAAAAGTAGAGGATGAACAACATGCGCAAGTGTTAACCCATTGCTGTGATTTGTGGCAAATAAAATAGGCCTACATTCTGATTCTCATCTGGAGAAGTAGAGGATGGACAGAATGCTCAAGTTATTACCATTGCTATGATTTGTGACAAACAAAATAGGCCCAAGTGCATATAAACATACGAATTATATAATTGAAGAGACTCTCAAACACGGGTTGATTAAGTAAACTAGATTAATATCATATTTTGAATTCCAACAAAAACTACTGCTCTCCAAACTAAAAATCACTCGGAGGTTCCGCCCACCGTAAATAGTGGGCACATCATGTGCCGACTGTTTCGACCTGCAAATTTTTCGACATATCTCATAGACTTGATCAATCAACTCCTCTGCACATTTCAACTGCTCTGCTTTGTCAATCAAATCGTCGAAAACTTCTGAATTGATTACATTTCAACTAGCCGACCATTCTACAACATACAAATTTCATCGTTAAGGTTTACCGATCACTAAAGTGCAAATTTGCAAATGTGTGGGGTCCTTTATGTTGGATTTGTGACAACAAGATAAAGCAAAGAAAGAAAAAAGATTATCTTTGAAAGAAAACAAAAATCTTTTGTTTTAAATCTAGTTTTTTCCTAAAGAAAGAAAAAAACTATTTTCTTCTAAATTTGATGGAGGCAGTTATGTGGAAGATATTTTTTTAATCTTTGTAGCCTTTCAAAAGGCAAGTAATTTTGTAATTGCAGCTGCGTGAGGATTGTAATTTTTTCTTCTGAACAATAAGAATATAGATACTTTGCCTTGTGGATGTTTCTCTAGCATATTGCTGGAGTTTTACCATGTAAATCCTTGTGTTATTGATGTGTGATTATTTATTCTGTTTATTCATTATTCTCTTATTATCTCTATTTTCTTTGCAACTAACTTGTGTTGCAATATTATACAATTCTGGGTTTTAAGTTTATTCTTTAAATCTGAAGGAATCTCAACAAGTGGTATCAAAGATTTTATTTTGGTTGTGTTAGGATTTGGTGTTTGTTTTGTAGCATCAAATGGCAAAGGTTTCGAATGCAAGGTTCGAGGTGGAGAAATTTAATGGGAAGAATAACTTTGAGTTGTGGAAGCTCAAGATGTGTGATTTGATGGTGCAACAAGGATTGCACAAGGCATTGGTAGGAAAGACAAAGAAACCTATGAATATGACTAATGAGGACTGGGAAGATCTGGATACAAGAGCTCTCAGTACAATTCGATTGTGTTTGGTAGATGATATTCTTTTTACTATTGTTGGAGAGGAAACAACATCAGGCTTATGGAGAAGAATGGAGAGCCTTTACATGACAAAATCTTTGACAAACTAAATTTACTTGAAGTGGTAGCTATATAGTTTGTGAATGAAGGAAGGTATCAAAATTGTTGGTCATTTAAATGTTTTCAATACTCTTATATGTCAATTAACTAGTATGAGTGTAAAAATTGAAGATAAAGACAAGGTAGTACATTATTGTGTTCATTGCCTGAATCTTGGAATCACTTAGTCACTTCCATTAGCTTTATAACAACTGATACCCTAGAATTTAATTCTATTGTGGGAGCTTTGTTGTCTAAGGAGGTACATAGGAAATCTAATATAGAAACCTCCACTCTAGAAGCAATGGTGACTAGAGGCCGATTCATAGAAAATGAGAAAATTTGAGAGGTACATCAAGATCTAAGTCAAAAGGCAAAAAGGTTAAAGGAAAATGTTGGTATTGTAACAAAAATGGGCATCTCAAGAAAAAATTTTGGAAGAGGAAAGAAGACAATGATGACTCCAAAGAGGAAGCAAATTAGGTTGAAACAAGTTCAGATACAGTTGATGAAGTACTATCTATTTGTACTATTTCACAATATCATGAGGAATGGTTATTAGATTCTAGTACTTTGCATCACATGTGTCCACATAGAAGTTGGTTTTCTTCTTACGAAACTATTGATGGTGGTGTTGTTCTTATGGGAAATAATATTTCTTGTCAGACTGTTGGAATTAGGAGCATTAACATTAAAATGTTTGATGGTATTGTCATGACTTTGACAGAAGTAAGACATGTATCAAAATTTAAAAATAATTTAATTTCCTTGGGAGTTTTGGATTCTAGAGGTTATAAATTTACATGTCAAAGTGGATCATTGAAAGCGTGCAAGGGCATTATGGTGGTAATGAAGGCTACAAATATTGGGAACCTTTACAAGTTTCAGGAGAGTACTGAAATAAGTGAAGCAGTGGTGGTATCTAAAAAAGTAAATGAATCTGCTCGTGTATGGCATTAATGATTGGGCCATATTGTTAGCATAATGTAATACATCATTGTATTACATTGTTATGCGATTTAGTTTCAACTGTCAGTTATATATAACCATATAACTATTGTAACTATCAACCAACTCTCTCATAGTTTATATACATATTTGTATCTGCAATTTGATCATTGAATAAATAAAGAGTTTGCCTTATTTCATATGGTATCAGAGCTTCTTGTGTGATGTGAGGTGTTCGGCTGTAGATTCATTTATTTATGACCTAAGTGGTTTGCCATGATGGAAGGGGAATGAATGCACAGTGTTGTAGGTTGAAACCACTGCTGATGTGCTTATAAATCTAAAATGTGCTGCTGTAGAAATTGTTTTAGTTCCAGTGTGGGGTTTTAATAAGTAGTTAGACCTGTCATTTGTTGAGGAGAATTGAACTGTTATCTAGTGCTTGTCTGCCTTCATGAAAGGCATTTGCATTCTATGAAATCTGTTCAAGTAGTGTAGCGGTTTCCTCAAGGTGTCTGATCATTTTTGAAGTGGCGCCGTGCCTAGTATCTGTTGAAAGGAAGAATTTGGTGCTAAATCTACTAGTGGATGTCTTCTATTTTGAACATTTGTAGTTGCCTCTCTGTTGTCTATTAATAGGATGGTGCATACATAGTTCATTGGTTCAATCAGGTGCCATATGTTCTTTTGTTATTGAAAAGTTTAAAACAGTTATTTATTTTCTGCCACAATAGTTGAAGTTGATAGAAATCATTTATATTTAGTGTTGGGCATTGAAGAAAACTCCATTAATTTTTTTGCACTTCATTTCCACGATGGATCCATATGCAGTGATATTGGCTATGAAGAGGATCGAAGAACAAAAAAATATCAGTACCATAAGAAACTAGTCTCCAGTGTCAGCACATAATTGCCAATAAGATGGACAAGGCATTGTCAAATGAGCCTGAAGCTATGGTAGTTGAACAAACAAATTCCTGCAATACCGCTTGGCAACTTGATTCTCACCATGGAGCTTCAAGCATTGCCCCTACAAAGTGACAATTTGAACCATTGACTACTTATGAAAGATCTGACGGGTGCCCCAAGTTTAGGAAAGTGTCTGTTCCACCTCATTGTTTTACACCTCTGAAGAAAATTTGGATGGAAATTTACACTCCTATTTATGCGCAGATGAAGATTGACATTCAGATGAATATTAAGGCCTGTAGAGTTGAATTGAAGACACGCCCAAACACCCCAGAAATTAGTATCCTCCAGAAATCTGCTAATTTTGTCCATGCATATATGCTTGTTTTTTATGTACCTAATGCCATTACACTTTTGAGGTTGGATGAACTATATGTAGGATCATTCTTGAATATCAAAGCTTCTAGAGATGCTTTGTGCAGCCTTATTTTAGGATCTCCTGCAGGCAAAGTCTATTCAAAATTGAGAGCAGTGAGTGCAAGGATGGCAGAAAAGTTTTAACAGTCTATTGGAGGCAGGTGGCATCAAACGATGGAGGATTTTCCATCATCTCAAGTTAGCTTCTTTCTTTGAGATGATGCTTTGCATGAGGAGCATTTTTGGTTTTGGTTATTTTGTTTTTCTTTGTTGATGTTGATGGATTTGAAGAATGTATGTTTTGTGAAGATTTTTTTTTGGAGACAGGTTTGGGATTTAGTGTTGAGCTCAATATGGATTGTTGTCCAGCGAGCTTTAAAGAGTATATGATCTTGAATTATACCCTTTCGTGGTCACTAGACAATGGTGGAGATCTGTCATATCTCTTAGGGTTCATTGTCAAATACTTCAGGACTCTGTGATTTGAGAGCTTGGGACTAAAGAGCTCAAGAACATAGCTTGAAGGTATGCCTTTCCAAGGGTATATGAGACAGCATGATGGAGCCCCACTTGGTTTAGGATTTGTTCTTTAGGAGAAGATCTTCTACAAAATATGTATTCATATTATGTAATCAGCTTTGTTGAGTATTTTAGCATTCAATGGGGGTCCCTTGGTACTATTGCAGGAACAATGTAATAAGGGGGGAATGTTAGCGTAACGTAATACACCGTTGTATTGCATTGTTATGTGATTTAATTTCAACTGTCAGTCATAGATAACCGTATAACTATTGTAACTTTCAACCAACTCTCTCATAGTTTATATACATGTTTGTATTTGTAATTTGATCATTGAATAAATAAAGAGTTTGCCTTATTTCACATATGAGCAAGAAAGGGTTAAAGGTACTAGAAAACCGTAAGTTACTTGCAAATTTAAAATCTCTAAATTTGAATTTCTATAAGTATTGTGTCTTTAGAAAGTAATGGAGATAAAAGTTTAAAATAGGTAGTCATACAAGTAAGGGCAACCTAGATTATACTCATTCAGATGTTTGGGGACCATCTATTACAGTTTCATTTGGAGGATCATCATATTTGTGACATTTATAGATGATTACTCTAGAAAAGTGTGGGTCTATATTCTTAAAAGGAAAGTTGATGTGTTTAGTGTTTTTAAGCAGTTTAAATCTTTGGTTGAAAGAAGTATTGGCAGGTCAATCAAGTGTTTAAGAACAAATAATGGATGTGAGTTCACATCTTTGGAATTTGAAAATTATTGCAAGGAAGTTTGTGATCGAAAGGCATAGAACCATAGATTATACTCCTCAACAAAATAGTGTTGTTGAATGCATGAACAAGACTCTTCTAGAGAGATCAAGGAGCATGCTTAGTAATGCCAAGTTGGAGCAAGAGTTGTGGGAAGAAACATTCAATACAACATGCTATCAGTCACCATCTATTGGAATAGACTCTAAGATTCTTTAAGAGGTATGGAAAGGTAATTCTTGTGATTACTCAAATCTGAAAATTTTTCGTCATGATGGTTATTCTCTTATTTCAAAAGACCAGCATTCTAAATTGGACAAGTTAATGAAATATGTCTTTGTTGGTTATGGTGATGGAGTTACGGGATATAGATTCTGGAATCCTACTACCTGTAAAATCATCATTAGCAGAGATGTAGTTTTTGATGAATCTCCTCTCATAAAATCAGACATAGTCGAAGTTGAAATGGAAAAGGAAAAATTACTAGAACATCAAAAAATTTAGTTAGAAACTCAACCATCTTCAAAAAAGGTGGAGCAAGAAGAAGCTTCTGAAGAAGAAGATGATGATGTAGAAAATATATAAGAAAATGTGGAAATGCCACAACCAACTCTAAGGAGATCTAGACACGGGTCAAAAATCCTCCTAAGAGGTATGATGATTATAGTTTATCTATTGCTTTGATTTATAATGACGGAGAACATAGTTGTTATCAGGAAGCAATGAATGATATTAAAAGTGCTAAATGGAAAATAGCAATGAATGATATTAAAAGTGCTAAATGGAAAATAGCAATGAAAGAAGAAATGCATGCCTTGGAGAAGAATAAAACATGGGACTTGGTAGAACTTCTAAAGAGGAGAAAAATGGTTGGTTACAAGTGGATTTATAAATAGAAGAAGGGTTTTAATGATAAAGTTGAAAGGTACAAAGTAAGACTGGTAGGAAAAGGGTATGCTCAAAAGGAAGGTATTGATTTCCATGAAAAATTTTCACTAGTTGTTAAGGTTGTTTCTATTCAGGTAGTATTGGCATTAGTTGTTTTATTTGAACTAGAGTTAGAGCAGTTAGATGTCAAAACAACATTTTTACATGGAGATTTGGAAGAAGATATATATATATATATATATATATATATATATATATATATATATATATATATATATATATATATATATATATATATATATATATATATATATATATATATATATATATATATATGGAACAACCAGAAGGGTTTGTTTAGGATCACAAAAGAAACTTTGTTGGAAAACTCAAGAAGTCATTGTATGACCTAAAGCAATCACCCAGGCAATGGTACAAGAAGTTTGATTCCTTCATGGTGAGCCAAAACTTTACAAAAAGTGAGTATGACCATTATGTTTACTTCAAAAGTTTGGATAATGATTTATTTATTATCTTGGTGTTATATGTTGATGATATGCTTGTAGCAAGCAAAAGCATGATAGAGATCAGCAAGTTAAAGGCTTAGTTGGCTAGGACATTTGATATGAAGAATCTAGGAGCAGAAAAACAAATTTTGGGCATGGAGATACATAGAGATAGGAAACATGATAAGCTTTGGTTATCATAGAAAAACTATGTGGAGAAGATTCTTATGAGAGTTGGTATGAATAATGTAAAACTAGTAAATATCCCATTGGCTTCCCATTTTAAGCTTTCTTCAAGTTTATGTCGTAGTAATAAAGAAGAAAAGGATTATATGCCTCATGTACCATATGCTAATGCAGTAGGAAGTTTAATGTATGTGATGGTGTGTACAAGACCATATATTTCACATGTAGTTGGTATTGTCAATAGACACATGGAAAATCTAGGTAAAGAGGATTGTGCAGCAATAAAATGGGTGCTTTGTTATCTAAGAGGCACAAGAATTATTTTATTACCTTTAATGGTTGCATTGATTTGGTTTGTGGATATGTTGATTCAGATTTTGTAGGTGATTTTGGACAAAAGGAGATCTACCTCGGGTTATGTCTTTACTCTTGCAGGAGGACCTATTTGTTGGATGTCAAAGCTTCAAGAAACAGTTGCTTTGTCCGCTACTAAGGAGAATATATGGCCATCTCACATGCATGTAAATAGGTGATTTGGTTAAAGGGTCTTTTGGGTGTGTTTGGAAAAATGTAGGATAAGGTGAATGTATTATGTTATAGTCAAAGTGCTCTTCATTTGGCTAAAAATCTAGCTTATCATAGTAGGACCAAATATATTGAAATTAAATATCATTTTGTAAGACAAGTTATTGATGGAGGTGGACTAACTCTTGAGAATGTCCATACAAAAGAAAATTGTGCAGACATGTTTACAAAACCAATACTGCTAGAGAAGCTGAGGTGGAGTTTGGCTTCTCTTGGCTCACAGAAAAGGTGATGAATGGGCATGAACAAGTATCAAGTAAATTTTTGTCAAGGTGAAGATTGTTGGATTTGTAACAACAAGATAAAGCAAAGAAAGCAAGAAGCTTAACTTTGAAAGAAAATAAAAAAAATTTGTTTTAAATCTAGTTTTTTCCTAAAGAATGAAAAAAAACTACTTTCTTCTAAATTTTATGGAGGTGCAGTTATGTGGAAGATATTTTTATCTTGTATCCTTTCGAAAGGCAAGTAATTTTGTAATTGCAACTGCATGAGGATTGCAAATTTTTCTTCTAAATAATAAGAATATCGATACTTTTCCCCATGGATGTTTCTTTGGCATATTACTGGAGTTTTACCACGTAAATCCTTGTGTTACTGATGTGTGATCATTTACTCTGTTTATTCATTATTTTGTTACTGTCTCTATTTTCTTTGCAACTAACTTGTGCTGCAATATTATATGATTTTGGGTTTTAAGTTTATTCTTTAAATCTGAAGGAATCTCAAAACTTTACCTATGTTCTCATTTCATCATTTGAACATAAATTCGTCATTTGAATGTAATTTCATCGTTAGTGGAAACCGCGTAGATTAATTTTGGTGGGGTTCTTTACACGGGACTCGCAGTCCATATTTGAACAAGTCTTTTTACTTATCCATATTATTTCTATGAGATTTTACCTCAAAGTTAAGATACTTTGGAATTCCAATGTAGCTTGAGGTCTTTGCAAGTACATATTTTTTCAATGAGGGGTCTGTCAATAAATTTTGGAATTGGATTGTTATAGTTGGTAGATTGATTGGTTAGGAATTCTAGTTATCTTATAATTGATATTATATCAATTTTAGTTACTTGATCATGTAATCAATATTATAGTTATCAATGAAAAACCTGAAGATTAAAATAAAGAGAGAGGTAAACTTTTGGAAATCTAGTTACCTCATGATATATCGATATTATAGTTGAATGTTAAGCTCAAACTATTATTCTTTTAAGAGTGGTGCTTATAGAAATATATATTTATAAATAGGCAAAAGTGATTTTGGAAAGTAGGGATTTAGAGATTGAAACTATAAGAAGATTGGGGAAATGTTATATGTCATTTATGTTGGTAAAGCTTAACCAACCAACATGTTGTAAAACAGTTGGTTGATCAAGATTCAATCAACCAAATTATTTTTGACAAATCAATTGACAAACAACATGGTTGGCATGGTTGAGAAAGGCCAATTTAACATGTCGATGAAATCAGTCGGCAAGAAAGGGGGTCAAAAATTGTGTATATAGTTGACACGACTATGTGTCGATTGTTTACGGTGGGCATTTATGTTTAGGTCTATTGATCATGCTCAAGAAATTTTGCACTATGCCATATAGGCTATTTGTGGACAAGTTTACTATCTTCAAGCTTTGAATTTTAAGTTTCATCCTAAATATTCTTCTCGTTTACAAGACTGCATTATGGAGAGAATTGTTTTCTTAAATCTAACATTTTGTCTCTTTTTGAGGGTTATTGTAGCTCAACTTGATAGTGTAATTTAGTGCAAACATAATTCAAATAAATTTTCTAACATGAGAGTTGATCCCAAGATTTATATAGAAATCAATTTGAACAAACCCTTGCTAGAGAACATTAAATTTATATACCCTAATATTAAAATACAACTACAAATAATTTATTTACTACAAATAATTTATTTAAACAAGCCTAATGCAATGGATATTCTATTCTCTCCAATTTCCAACCTATTTTCCAATAATCAACTTTTTGGCGTCTTTGATTTTTTTATTTTTTAACATAATATGTGGAATTTCAATATTATGTTCTTTCATAACGACTTCAATCATAGTACTCATGTGAACCGGGTATGAAAACATATTTAGACGCGGGAACAAAAGTGAATAGTTACCTTCATCCGGATACCGTCCCAACTCTGGATACTTTATTGTCAATTGGGATTGAATATTCTTTATCTCCTCCATGTCCACTAGTGCAGAGAAAAAACTGTCGACACTGTAAATTTATCAGCATTCGCGCCCGTCTATATTCTAGTTAAGAGTAGTAGATAGTCTAGGAGGAGTTTTACCTGGAGAGATTGGTAGATTGCATTCATGACACGCAGAAAAAGGATCCTTTTACAATGGACACAACCATGTCGTTCAGCTTTTCTTAGGGCAAATGGTTGACTCGTCGATTAATGTGTTTGGCCACGCGACACATTAAACACAAAAAACTCAACGCATTCGTTCCTGTTGGTAGAGATTTTGTCCATTTGGTCCAATACGTTGGCCACAACACCAAGCCCCGCTACAACCCAATGAATTTGCTCTGCTCCTTTCAGTATATCAATAACTACTTTCTGAATGTCGCTGTTGAGTTTTACTATCTGCAAACATGAAATATGGAACTTTTCACTATCACTGTAGACGGTTTTGTGGCATGACAACACTGAAAATAGAAAGTCGTTTAATACCTTGCAAGTGCGTCTTTTGACACGTCTTCGCACTTTCTCCAGGAAATAGGAGCCATAGTCATTGAAAGAAGCCACTCCAGCTGAATTAGTAGTATTAGCTTCTGCTCCAGACGTGCCCTCTTGCGGCTGCAACGAAATGATTTATGAGAGGTGAAGCATTACATGAAATAGAGCTGAAAGAAAGTGAAGGATAATTTTTAAATACGTTGTCAATGAGAATGGCGTCCAACCGCGTCTCAATGAAAGAGATTACTTCGTCAAGATGGCTCATGGTTTCTACCTGAGGAAACGTAATTGCATGGGAGCAGAAGAAACATGGGTTACTCATTCTATATGAAAAATATAAGACTAGACTTGGAAAGTCTTTGAACACACTAAAAATAACAGCACAACGTCGATCTCTGCTCTTTGATCTCCTCTGATCAAAACTAGACAAATGCAAACCAATTTAAATTAGTGGAAAGGGGAATTTTAAGAAAACCTCAAAGTAAGTAATATGTTTCGTTGTCGACAGAGTGAATCACGCTTCTTTATTTTGAAAACGCTTAACCAAACATATGCCATCATGCCAGAGTGGAAGTCCATAGATATTTACTTTTTTCTTTTCCTTTTCGTAAAGCAGATGCCATTATGCTACAGTGGGGGAACCGATATTTAATTTAATGTCCCTTCTTCCTTTTCGTACATAATGTTTTATGATTTTTATCCGGCGAAAAAGATGCTTACTTAACGCCACTATGTCTTTTTCTTTTAAATCTCTCTTTCCTTATCTTCACTCATCGAGATCCATGCTTGGATATTGCCAACGTGATTAGACCCTCTTGGTTGTTGTAGACACTATAAAGTAGCAATCGCACCTTCCTCGGCACAAATCATTATTTATTTAGTTTACTCGAGTAGACTATCATACGCATTATACGTGTCACCCATGAATATGCTCTTTCTCAAATGCATTCCTTCAACGCTCCTAATGTTGTTGTTAAATATGTGGTCATAGTTTGGCAATTTTCATTTACCTACCTTCACGCTTTACATTTTATACCGCTAAATATAAGAAAGAAATAGATTTGATGATGCCCAACATTTCTATCATCTTGTATCATTATTAGATGACGTCAATGGTTGATTGAAAGTCAACCTCTCTTTTCTTTAAGGTGAATTATCAGGGCCTTAAGAAAATGACATTAAGTCCTAACTATAGTTTCCCATGGACATGTGCCATCTTTGGATTGTTGGCATAAAATGGCTGAACAAAATTTACTCTCTCTCTCTCTCTCTCTCTCTCTCTCTCTCTCTCTCTCTCTCTCTCTCATATTTGGATTGTTGGTACGATATAGTTGATTGTAAGTTAGTCTCTCTTATCTCTATCTCTCTTTCTTTATTCCTCTCTATCAATCCACCCCCAAAACAAAGCACATCTCAATCAAATATCATTTTTTGAGAGAGAAAGTTGTAGATCAGGAAGTCAGATTGGATTATGTTGCAACGAAGGAGCAGTTTGTAGACATTTTTACAAAACTGCTTCCTAAGGAGACTTTTGAGTATCTCGGGTAGAAGCTAGGAGTGATGGCTCCTTCTTCTCATGTTTAAATGAATAGATGAAGCATGTGTCAAGGGGGAGCATCTAAAAGATCTATTCTTAATCCCTGGAGTATATTAGAGTTGCAAAATGAAAGAGAGACCCCTTTGGGGTAGTAGACATGTATGTATGGACAAATTCAAGGGTAGCTCATCATTGCATTATCTTACAGCTCCAGGGACTTCTTTGCCATTGATTGCAAAGGGGGAGAAGTAGTGCAAGGGGGAGCATTACAGTTAGAGGGAGAACTATGTTCATGTTGTATTCCATGCACATGTTACTTCTATAAGGTGTTGCCATCAATGACAAAGGGGGAGATTGTTGCAAATGTTGTCATTAATGTCAAGATGGAATTCATTATCATTGATTGTTGGAAGACTATTTTCATTAATGACAAATCAATGTCAAAGGATGCCAAAGTATTGTTGCAGATGTTAATGTTATCTTTATTTTCAAATGTTGGTACATAAGCTACAAAGAGAGAATTCATACCAGAATCAACTATTCCTGAATCTCTACTACATTTGTGGAAATCTAGAAATGTTTGCAGTAGATTTCTGAGGTTTGTTTCTCAAAAGTGGTGTTAGACTGTCATTATTTTTGGTACCGCATTCTACTGCAGTTGGTTGTTTTGGCTTGTATTTTGGAAAATAAGAAAAGCTATTCAAGAAGCATGTTGTACTCATGTTTCAGAAGATTTGTGTTAGATTTCTGAGGCTTGTTTCTCAGAAGTGGTGTTACACTATCATTGTTTTTGATACCACATTCTACCACAGTTGGTTGTTTTGTCTTCCATTTTGGAAAATAAGAAAATCTAGTCAAGAAGTATGTTATACTAAGATTTCAGAAGATTTACAATACAAAGGAGAGATCTAGAAGTGATAGAATGAATTTTGTGTTCGCTGATTATCTGTACAAATGTTTTAATTTTTGTGCTAGGTAAAGGAAATGTGCACCAGCAAGAGGAAGCGTGTGAAGGTAGCATGTGACCAAGACAACTCCTGGTATGAAGTGCATAATGTAAATTCATTCCTATGTTACCACATATGATTTGGAGTTGAGTCGACTACACATTACATGTTATCTTGAATTAAGGATTGATGGACGACATGAGTTGTCTTGGAGAGATGTGTTAAGTGGTTCTAAGACGACATTGTGATGTTAATATTGTGATGAGATAGATATATACTACTGGTCTTGTTTCTGTAAGGAGTGGAACTGAGTGGTAATGTGCGGTAAGCAGTGAGCAACATTTTTGTGTATGTGTAGTGTGCAAAGGGCATGAGTAGAAGTTAATTTGGGATTTGTATAGTATGTATCCATGTTTGCATGAGCATATTGCTTTATTCTAAATTACAAAATGGAAGAGTTGAGAAGTGTGTGATGTTGCATAATTGAATGTATGTGGGATAAACTTGATCATGTTTTCAACTGCTTGAAGTTGGTGCTCAGTGGCTCGGTTGGTTATCGGTTTGATAAGGGCATTGGAATCTCTTGTAGGTTGGTTCCTGCAAATTAGAAAAGGGGATTGGTGTCCTCCCAGGTTGAAACTCTTGAGGGTTGGTGCCTACAAAATATTTGTAACACAATTTTCCATTGTGAGGCTAGATTTGGCCAGTAGATCCAAGCAGCTTTTCTCACCATGGTTTTACCCATCTAGGTTTCCACGTAAATCTTGTGCATTCCATTATGTGGATGTGTTTATTTCTTTCATAGTTTGTTTGATGTATTGTTGATGCGGTAAAGATATTGATGTTGCGGTAGGTTTTGAAGTTAAATTTGGTATAACTGATTCACCCCCTCTTAGTATATATCTATGTTTTATAACAAT
Organism: Cunninghamia lanceolata; assembly: GCA_027924645.1. NCBI lineage: Eukaryota > Viridiplantae > Streptophyta > Pinopsida > Cupressales > Cupressaceae > Cunninghamia > Cunninghamia lanceolata. The sequence continues at coordinate 3,041,578 of BSBN01000396.1, read as the reverse complement.
AATTGATTCAATAGTATATTTAATCAATTTATTTGGGCGAATTGAAGACATGAAATGACATTATATATTTTTGTGAGCCATTTGGAAAATTAAATTAAATTAAATATCGATGAAGGTGGATGACCAAGGAAGAGCCCTAAAAATGAAATATCAAGCACCCAAAAGAGGTTTGCTCCTCTTGGAGAAAATAATAAAAATATTTTTTGGCACCTAGCATGAGGTAGCCAAATTGTAGAAGATAAAACAAATAAAATAAAATATATTTGCCAAGAGGAGGTCGGCTAGGAGGAGGTCGGCCAAGGTTAAGTTGGGAGGAAAGGATGGCTATAAATAAAGGTTCAATTGGAGTCATTTCATCATTCATTCATTATAATTTTCTTCATTGAGTTTTATCAATTGGCTGCAACATTCATTGCGCTATATTCCAAGGACAAAAACCCCTGTGACTATCAGTGAGTTGGACAAAAACCTAGCTCATCTTGTGGTGGACTCATAACGGAGTTCAATTTGCACTTCATTGGAGACTTGGAGCCTATTTGCATATTCAGATTTTTAGATCAGAACTGGAGAAACATTCTTTTGTGGTATTTGAGTTGTCATTGAATTAGAGTTTTACCCTAAATCGGAGCACCACCTTTGGAGGAGGCTGATTTTTGTTGTCGGAAGCAATTTCACCATTTGGAAGGTTCCCCAACCCTAAACCTAGCAGTTGCCATCATTCCTTGCAAGCACTGCCATTTAAATGGCTCGTTGAGCATCATTCTTAATCATTTGGTATGTACAAACCTACGGTTTAGATCTGATTTGGACAGAAGCATTCTATGCCATGTTTGATCATGTTGTAGCCCATGATTTGATAAAATTTCTAGTCATCATATTATGATTTGTAACAATAGAATTATATTCAGAAAATTAGACTTTGTATTTCATTTGGATGACTATATCTTGTGTATTTCATGGTGGAATTCATGTTTGATGTGATCATCATTTAGAAGTATTATTTGGCATGTTTGTCACTTGTATGAATCCTGAAGATAGAGAATATATCACATACAAAAGAAGGCATCAGTTTGTTGGTTCAGATTTTGAAGAAGAAGCTATCATGGGTGATAGAAACCATGAGGATCCTAGCACTAGAGTTATCCTCAATGATACTGGTAGAGGACAACACGATCTAATGCAACCTTTGTCTCAATTTGTGTGGCATAAGATGGCAAATAATGGAGACATTGGAGGCAATAGAAGAAATGAGAACAATCGTAACAATGGAGAAGCTATCAATTCTGGAAATAATGTCGACACTCACACACATGCATCCATATTTAGACCTCTTATGCCTACTTTCTTGGATCAGAAAGGAGCTCTAGAGAATGGAGACCAAGTTGCAGGTGAGAGTTTCAATGAATACATGAGAGAGTGGCAATCCTTAGGTGAAGAATTCCAAGCTACCATGTCTTTACAAGATTTTTGTTAATTGAAGTACAAAAACAAAGATAGACCTAAAGGAGAATGAAGCAACAATAATCATGACTTGCAAAGAAAATTAGGTAAAGTGAATATCACTCCTTTTGATGGTTTGGGAAAAATCATAGGACGAGCATGGATCCAAAAGTTGGATAACTATTTCACATTGAATCCAACATTTGAGAGGGATGCCATCCAGCTTGCTACCTTACACTTGGAGGGAGATGCTCTTCATTGGTGGTACAATGGTATGATGACCCAGGGACTTAGCCTTGTTGTACTACGTATGTTGATTTCTCATAGAGGCTAATTGACAGATTTGAAGAGACTAATCCAGAGTAGTTCTTCAGAGAGTTGGCCCAACTCAAGCAGAAGGATTTAGTGGATGCCTACATTTCTGAGTTTCAGAAGCTTGTGGTATTGGTTCCTAATGTATCAGAGAGTAGATTGACCTATGTTTTCATTGAGGGTCTATAGAAGCCACTTCGTGGATGGGTGAAAGCCCTAGATCCACCATCTTTGAGGGAAGACATTAAGAGGGATAGAGGAATGAAATTTTTAGAACCTTCCAAGCCCAAGTTTCAGGGTAAGCCTTTTCTTCATCAAGCAAGGACCTAAGGAAGAGCTTTTAGAAGGAATGGACCAAAAGGACAACACCAGACATAGAAGTGAATAATGAGCTAATAAGGATAAAGTTGTGCTTCTCATGCAAGGAACCTCAGGAGCCTAGTCATAGATGTCTTGGGAAAGGCAAAGTTTAGTACATCGAGGTCACTTCTGACTTAGACGATGATGAGGTCTAAGACACTACTACTACAGAGAGTGATCATGACGAGCAATAGTTGGATCTTTATACTATGACACAAGGTACCATTTTTTTTTATTAGGTGTTCCTATGTACCATCCTTTTAGACTAAGAGGAATTGTGAATGGGCAACAGGTCTCATGTTTGGTTGACCATGAGATAGCACATCACTTCATTGATGAGGGATTTGTTGTCAAGAGAGGATTGTAGGTAGACTATTTTCCTAGATTCAGCATCATGTTGGTTGATCGATTCAAAATGAGTTGCACTAGGAAGATTTCAAAATTGAGCATTCAGTTGGATAACTATACATTTGTTGGTGAATTCTATGTAGTTGGAATTGGTGAGACTAATATTATGTTGGGAATCCAGTGGCTGCAATCACTTGGTAGTTATATCTATGATTTCCAAAAGATGGAGATAGAGTTCACATCAAAGGGGAAGCAAATAGTGTTGAAGCCTATAAATAATGGTGCAACAAGGGACATGATAGCCAAGAGGATGGAGGTTCAAATCAGATTTGGGAAATATATTATAACTAGTGAGGCATGTGATTTTCAATAGGATACACTTCTTGGACCAGCACCTAATGATGAGCATCTAACAAATGAAGAAGATGTGCATGATATCTACGAAGTCACCACAAAGAGGTATGAAGAAAATGTTGATTTTCTAATAATGAACAACAGTCCATTATCTTCACATGATAGATAAGCTCTATGTGGATGACATTGGTGAGAAGCATTACTTGGTTCATACTCAAGATTTGATATCTAATCATGAGTTAGCGGTTGTAGACCCAAGCTACACACAAGCTGATTTTGTAAAACATGGCATAGAGGATGTTGTCAAGACTCAAAACATGTGTGATGAATGTCTTAGGAGGGCTAATGAATCCAAGTTGTTTTTCACTCAAGCAAAACAGCACCTACAAAAGGTCAAGGAACAATTTGTTCACATGGACCATGAAAGGCAACAACTAGATACATTTACTCATCAAACTTCAATGCTTCAGAGGGAAGAAATTATGATGGTAGAGCATGAAGAACAATTAGATTTGCAGGAACTTGTTGAGAGGTATGAATTTGAATATAAATAAAAAATTCATTTTTTGCAGATGATCTTAATCATAGGCCCCATGAGTCACATCATTTGGAGAGTCGGTTGAAGGTTCAACTCATGGTTAAGAAAGAGGAATTTGAGCATATGCTTTGTGGACCAGAAAATAATGATAGGTATGCATGTTTGGAGAAGAAAATTCTTGATTTAGATTTGATGAAGAACTTGACCATTCAGGGAGAGATCAATGAGTCTACTTGTGTTTTGACACTATACCATTATGATGACGGTTCTTTGATTGGGCATAATGTTGTCCTAGCTTCGTATAAAGAGGATGTCATGGAGGTATCTGATTTTGAGAGGTATATGTATATGGATGTTGGGTTTTAGCTGGACTATAATCCAAGGCATAGAGGAGAGCATGAGAGAAGAAATTTTTTAGACTTGGTTCGTTGGTTTTCAGTTTACACCTTGGTGATTAATGGTTGTTCTACATTATTGATCATGAAGTTTCTAGACTATGCATTTATGTCAGCAACTGATTGGATGAATTTGTATGCATGGTATTGTAACTACAACACTTGGAGGGTGAATGATGATGAGATCTTATCAATTTATGATAGAAAAAACATTCCTAGGATGATTATAGATCTGATTTTTAGTTTTACTAGTGCTGTCTTGATTTGTACTAGCAATCTAGAGTGGATATGCATGCTTGGTTATGCACATATGGTGGACAACTTTCAAATCCATATGCAACAATCTAGATTTAGATGGATATCTTATGATGGTGACTTGACAAGAGACAATCATCTTTTCATTTTCAATCTATATGATGGTGCAATAAATTGGGATCCAGACATTTATATGATTAGTACATTGCTTGACACTATTTGGTTGGCTGACATTTGCATCAAAGTGGGGCAGTGGAAGGCTGAGATCAGGTGTTTGTATTCTGGAGGGCATTTTTATAATACCACCTATCACATGTCGATAGGCATGTCATTTTTTAGAGCCTTGGATAAGTATGATGCTTGGTCTTGTGAAGACTTAGCATTTGAGGTTATGTAACATCCCACCCCGCGACCCCGAAGGGTAAGGGCCAAAAGAGGACAAGATAATTTTTTTTTGACATAAATAGATAACATACACGTGATAGAGTTGCCAATCCGGTATGTCGACAACATTCATGGCTAAGTATGGCCAAATTGTACAACCCAAAGGAGAGGACAAAATCAACATCTCTAAGATTACATTCATTTTAAACCACCAATTCAGATGCTCCTAATACCCATTTCCACTATACACGTGAATCCATAATCATCATAATACAAGCAGATCTGATACCCACACTAGAATTCGTAAGTAATTAAATTACATGATTACATCCATTCTCTTAAAGAGTACAACTACACAAAAGAATATACAAGAACAACGGCATAGCCATGAATATGATACAATAACTAATAAAATGAATACAATAGAGAATATCTCCAACTGGTGCTTCAAAACTTGTACACCAGTCCCCAATGGCAGTGGCAACAGCTCCCAACCATGTGGACTCATAAGAGACCACCCCACTGCACTCAAAGGTAGTCACAAGGCCCAAACATAAGTAACAAGGTAAGGATATACATGATGGCCAACACTCACATCAATCATAGAGCAGACATGGAAAACAATGCATAAAGCTAATGTCATAACATAGAGATGCTCATCCAAATCATAGGTTGGGTACTGCTCACGACTACTAAGATACAAGACACAAGGGTGCAAATCAGATGGAATGCCATCATGTGTGCTCAAAGGGATGGCACCACATGGAAACAAGTACATCTCTCACTCAAATGAGGAGACTCAATTAGGCCTGAATCAATGCCCTACAGATGGATAGGCTTCCTCCTATGCATCCTTAGCCTTTACAAGCACTCAAGGCCATGCACGAGGACTCAATATCCTAGACCTAAGCTCATGTCGTTTAACCAACAAGGTATACATAACCAATCAAAATAATACGATAACCACTCACGATCCAAGATAATCATCAATTGAATCTGTCAAGTAAACAAATTCTATTTAAATATACAAATCAACCAAGCAAGAACAAAGTGATCTACAAGGCAAAATCTTTCCACGACAGTGCAATTTTATTGAAAATAGCCCTTTGACAATTAGTTCAATTGTGAAATAACTCTAGTGACCCCAATTTGGTCACTCTTCACAAAGGAATGCACGGATAACATAAGAAAACACGACAATTGGTATTGCAAGGCTACTTAGCCTAAATTACATATTGTCAACCATATTTAACATAGCAAAGTAAAATGTTAAAAGGACTTACAACATGGAAATCTTAATCATTTCCTTCTACAGTAGCTCCCTTAGATCTTTGTGTTGTGGGACAACTTTTCATAATTAAAAATTATGTGAACAAATTTCAATCCAAAAACACAGATCAAAGTTTCTAAGGTAATTTAGTGCCAAATCATTCTTTAACTCAAATACTACAGTTTTCACAAGGCTAGCCATTTAGTATAAAATAAATGACTATGTGACCAAAGAAAAAGGCCACCCAATTTTCTAAGAAGAGTTGAATGAAAATCTTATCACTAAGTCAACATATATCACAAGGGTTCCATAGGACTGAGATCACTTCAATCTCTATCATGCATCCCAGCTTTTATGTATGGCTGCCTTAATTAAATTCTCTATAACTCAAACCCTCACTATATTCTCTGTAAGGTCGAACCCATGTTTACCTAAAACATTATAATCAGAAAACACATATCTTCCTTTGAAAACCCCTATATCAAAAGAATTCATAATATAGTTCTGCATGTTTAAAATCGATTTAGGGAAGAAGGCAATGTAAATATCTTGCATTGAAATAAATTTCAGGCATATGTTTTAAAACATAGTGATGGGGTTTTAGTTTTTTTTCTCTGTGGTTGGAAATTGCAGCAGACAAACTTTAGTTTTTGTAAAGGAAAAGCAAAGAACCGAGGCAAATACCTCTCAACAAATCGTACTTCCCTTTAGCTCCTCAAATCTTGCAATTTTATATGCTCGCCTCAGTAATTGTTTTCCTCCAGTGCTGCATATCTACAACTGCACTATTAATGGCTTGTTGTTCCAAAACAATGTTCAATTTCACCGCATACTTCCTGAAGGCATCTGTACTATGAATCCACAACATCTTGGAGGAAAACTCTAGTTTGGAAGATTTGAATTGGAGTCTCCACATTTCCCATCTAAGTTAAAATACTATCACCCAGAAATTCATGGTGAATCTCATGAGTAACACTCCCCTTTACATAGTTATCAAAGTTAGTCTTGAGCATATACTCAATGTTTGTAGGACCCACAGTGAAGAGGAATCCGAAACCCATGAAGCTTGCCTTGAATGTGGCCATTTTTGTTGCATAATATGTGATCCAATCATATAGGTGGTAGAAATTTGCTGAGACTTCGAGAGTAAAACCAAGCAAGGGGCATGCTTTAGGTCCTTGTGGGGGTTCGATCCCTCATTCTCCTAATCCAAATCCAAACGCCCCATGATGCTATAGCTACTATTACACACAAAACCAGACAAGAAGACATTGTCTGCCAAGAAGTAACAAGCTCTATCGACCTACATGCCAAATGGTGGAGGCATAGACAAGCCACGTGAACTGCTAGGCAGAATGCCTCAAAGCAACCTCACCTCATCAAATGCGTTCCCAGTCACGGAATTGTTTTACAAAATGTCTCAAAAAGATCTAATCTCCTCCAATCCATCGATGGAAGAATACCCCCCCTGAAAAAAAAGACACCCATGAGAAATGATAGATAAGTATGAAAGAATGTGGTGGTCAAACACATGTATGTAGGTTAGATGACATTGAAGGTAAGCAGAAAACAACCAGCAGTTAATAACATTCAATTTGCTAAGCTCTCCCATGCCTTATCTGGCTGCGTACAAATATAGGAATGGACAAAAGCAGTAGTTGATACCATTAAAGATGGTACGGGCAAAAGATTTATGTGCAAGTTGCAAGTTGCAAGATATTTCTGATGTCTACCAAGGACGGTCAAGATGAGCCCAATAGTCATGAATGAATGGAGGGTCATTATAGGTTAGAAGAGCTCCTAGAGTGAGAGAGTTGATACAGGACATGCACAGGACATTTGAGGTTGGTGATTTGGTTTTCTTGTTCCTACCACCATACAGGCAGATTACATTGAGGAAGAGTGGTGCAAGAAATTTGAATCCTCGCTTCTACAATCCTTATAGGATTCAGAGTGAAGTTGGAGAGGATGCGTATGAGTTGGAGTTGCTTGAGGGTATCCAAATTCATAGTATTTTTTAGGCATCTTGCCACTAAGAGGACAATTGAGCAGCATATTACATATTCTCCTAAGCTTCCTCCTTTGGATGAAGAAGGGGAATTGATACTTGTACCTGATACTAATCTGGATGATATGAGAGTGCCAACCTTGAGGAGGAAAATTTTAGCATTTGAAGGATGGGGCAGATCTGAGTTTGAGTGTGTATGGTTGGTATTGTCTCATTGCTAGCCACTAAAACTCATTTTGCATGCCATTCTTCATATTCACTGTGGGGAGTATTGCCACAAGTTGAGGAGTAGGGTGATGAAGGAGTACTCGACTAGTTGGAGAGACTTGCCACTTGAGGATGCTCTGCAGCATCCAAGTTTGCAATTACTTGAGTGTAAGTAATTCTAGGAAGGGAGGACTATAATGTCCCCTTTTTCTAAGTGATCACCTAATGGAGTCGGTTAGCCTATCCTATTCCTGTAGGCTAATCCAAAAGGGCTAGGGAATGACCTAATTGATTAAATACTATATTTAATCAATTTATTTGGGAAAATTAAAGGCATGAAATGACTTTCTATATTTTTGTGAGACATTTGGAAAAATAAAATAAAATAAATAAAATAGCGATGAAGGTGGATGACCAAGGAAGAGCCTTTAAAATGAAATATCAAGTGCCAAAAGAGGTTCACTCCTCTTGGAGAAAATAATAAAAATAAAATAAAAATATTTCTTAGTGCCTAGCATGAGGTTAGCTAAATTAGAGAAAATAAAAGAAATAAAATAAAATTTACTTTCCAAGAGGAGGTCAGCTAGGAGGAGGCTGGCCAACGTTAAGTTGGGAGGAAATGATGGCTATAATTTAAAGGTTCAATTGGAGTCATTTCATCATCCATTCATTATCATTTTCTTCATTGACTTTTCTACATTGGCTACAACATTAATTGGGCTATATTCCAAGGATGAAAACCCTTGTGAATATCGGTGAGTTCAATGAAAACCTACCTCATCTTGTTGTGGACTTATAACGGAGTTCAATTTGCACTTCATTGGGGACTTGGAGCCTCTTTGCATATTCAAATTTTCATACCAGAATTGGAGCAGCATTCTTTGGTGGTATTTGTGTTGTCATCTCATTAGGGTTTCACCCTAAATTGGAGTGCCACCTTTGGAGGAGGCTAATTTTGCTTATGGGAGGCAATTTCACCATTTGGAGGGTTTCCAAACCCTAAATCTAGTAGCTGCCATCATTCCTTGTAAGCGCTATCATTTGGAGGGTTTGTTGAGCATCATTTTTCATCATTTAGTATATACAAACCTAGGGTTTAGATATGATTTGAATAGCAGCATTCTAAGGCATGTTTGATCATGTTTTAGCCTGTTATTTGATGTAATTTCCAGTCATCATATTCTAATTTGTAACAACAAAGTTATATTCAGAAAATTAGACTTTGTATTGCATTTGGATGGCTATATCTTGTATATTTCATGATGGAATTCATGTTTGATGTGATCATCATTTAGAATATTATTTGGCATGTTTATTTGGCATATTTGGCACTTGTATGTTTGTTTCTATATTTGTTTTGTAAATCAGAAATAAAAATTAGAATTCAGAAATTAGGGTTTTAGAAGGAACAAAATTTAGAATTTTAGGCTAGATACAATTAGGGATTTTATAGTACAGAGAGAACTAATTGATCCTCCTTTTTATATATTCCACATTATTTTAATTGTAACCTCAATGATTTAAATTTAGTGAAATAATCCTCTAGGGTTGTAAAGTTTTTAGGACTTAGACCTATGAGTTCATTTTCTAACTCATGACTCTTGAGTTCATCAACTTTCTTGAATAGTTTTTCAAGGGCTTCCCAAACTTTGTTGGATGTTTTCAAGGACTCTACATGCAATAACAATTTAGGAGACAAGTTTAGACATAAGAATATGAAGGATTGATCACTTTTATTAAACCACTTTTCTTTGTTGTTTGCAACATTAGGTTCCTTTTATGTACACATTGTCACCCTAAACAACCCTTTATTTTTAAGAACAAGTATAAATTTTAACATCCATTCATGATAGTTAAAAGGTTTTAGAGGTGTGATGTTCACATTATAATCCATGCTTAGAGTTTTTGCAAATTTGTATAGAAGTGCAGAGATAGAAAGTGTAAGAAAAACACAACACAAATGCACTCCTCGAGGAAGTGTGAAAGTGAAAACTACACAAAGACACCCCCCTTGATTAATATTTTAGACCATCAAAATAAGTTGGCACTTTATAATGATAGTGCGTAGGCAATCCCAATTTGAGCGAAAATAGACACTTTATAATTTGAGTATGACTATTTTCCTAATGGAATCATAACAAAAAATTTACCATTTTTAAAAAATGGCACTCGAATCTGAGTTGCCAGTAAAAAGTTATAGGAGTTTGAATTTTTTCCCTCTTTTCCTCAAAAAAAACTAAAAAAAAATGCCTTTTACAAAAGAAATTTCAAGGAAATAAATTTTTACAATTTTGGAGGTGAGAAAAACATAGGCTTCACTTAAGCCCCCTTGGGCTGATATCCCATGTGATTAGGAGTTGGGAGAAAAAAATGGTTGCCTAGTTCCTTCCACTGAAGTCAACCCTCGTGTGCATGCTGACCTCAGTAAATGGGCTTTTTAGAGGATGAACAATGATCCACCCTTTGTATTTGGGTTCAATTTTGATGGTCGTCACGTGTAGGTGTAGGGGCATGGGTGCAGGGGCATGGGATGACTGTTGTGTGCAGGGGTGTAAATACAAGGGTGTGGGATGACCATCGCATGCAGAGATGTAGATGTCAGGGCTTGGGCACTGGGGCATGGGTGTTGGGTGCTAGATCATAGGAATTTGGATGCCTATACAGAGGTGTTTGGATGCTTGTATAGAGGCATTTCAATGCCCGCATAGAGGCTAGCACAATCACAACAAATAGGGCTAGACTCTGCCCAAATTAGGCCTCCTCTATTTGGTTTTCACACCTCCTTTGTGAGGTTTCTGACATAGTAGACAAGGGCAGCTCCACATCAACCTTCTCTCTACCAAATCACACCTCCTCTTTGATGGTCTCCTACAAATTGGTAACACACAGAGAAAACAAATAAAAAATACAATTTCTATGCAATAAGAAACAAATAATGCTTCAACTTGCCCATGTGCTCAAACTGTTCTGATACCATGAAGGAACTCAGAATTTGTGAGACAATTAAATAGGTAACGGAAGATTGCAAATCAAATACAAAGTATATAGATTGCATACAATTCAACACCCATAGATTAGCCATTAGAAAGAAGTATAAATAACAATGAAGGAGGAAACCACCAGTCACGCGTTGAGGAGAGTACTCCTCCAAGCAATGAGTGGTTGCGAGTTGTCTTCCAAAAAAACTAGTGCGAGGTGGCTAGTTTGTTAACTACTTCTTGACACCTCAATATGACATGTGCCAAGTATGCCTAACTATGCTTAGCGCCTATGAGGTATGTAAATAAATAAATGCATACACTAAAAGAACTATGATTGCAAGGTTGGGCCTATAGATTATAGATGGTTAATATTTTTCATCTCTATATTTGCAATTAGTGGTTTGGCATTGGAGATTTGTGGTTTGCTTGTGACTTGTTTGAAACCATAGTTTATTGAAGAGTTGGAGGTTTGTCAAAAGGGGGTCATTTGATATAATTTTTTTTAAAAGAATGGTAAGGAGTGTGGCTAAGAGAGTATAAGCATCTACATTTTCAATTGTGATGTGAATGACTATGTATTATGAAATAGAAATTGAGTTTTAGTTATACATTGAAGTGCAAAGTTATAAGTTTAAGTGTTCCAATATTATTTTTATTTCATATTGTGTTTTTGGAGATATAAGAAGTTTTGTAAAGGGTTATTAATGTGAAAAGTGTGAATTTAAGGAAGATCTACTTTTTGAGACGCTCTAATTAGAACTATAAGGACACGTTGTATACACAAAAAGGTTACATTATAAAAGGTGTATTATCAACAATGTCTAACCCTTTAAAAATGAAGCTTTTTCTTTTATCACTTCATTCTTGTGTTTGCAGAGCTCTTAGTGCATTCCATCATACATTCAAGAGCTAAGATCAAGGAGGGCTCAAATAAAAGGCTAGAGGCATTGGAGGATAGAGTGATGCAGGGGCATCTCCTTAATTTTCAAATTTTATGTGAATAGTTGATTTTTGGGTTGATATGCTAGGTCAGATGGTAGGATACGGTAGAAGGAATCTCCTGTCGCCAAAGCGATAGGAACATTAACAATCAATTAGTAGTTTTCAAGAGGACCGATAGAGGGAAGATGGATGGTCGAGCAGGTTGGAAGAAGTTAGTAGTTGCAAGGCTTCACTTACAAATGTGGAAGACAGGCAGTAATGGTTGAAGAAATGGGTATGGTTGCAAGTAAATGCTGACAGAAGGGATAAGAGGTAGAAATAACAGTGGTTGGAGGGTGATTATGCCAAGGCCAAATCACCATTATTGTAAAGTGAGAGAGAGAGAGAGGCTGATTAAGCCAAGAAAAGGCACACGGCTGAGATGAGAAAGTGTAGCAGGTAACACGCAGCCACACTAGGCATAGTGGTCAGAAGACATAAAATGGTTGCAGAACAGTCTTAGAATGATAATGACTCGCCATCACTTCTGTAGGAGGGTCAAGAATATATCGGTAGATGGTTGAATGCATATAGGAGGAGGAGGTCGATTGATGAAGGCCGAAGGGAAAATATTGAGGGTCTTCTGATAGAAGGAAATCGGTGAGAGGCCGTCAAAATGAAAATAGTAGATGTTGAAGGTCAAAGTTGTGGGCAGTTAGAAAAGTGGCTGAATGTAGGAGTCAAGACCAATTAAGAGTAGGCCGAAATGTTGCAGATAAAAGAGGCCAAACACAATAAAGAAGAGAGGCTGAATGCAGAGGGTCGTTAGAGGAACAGAGGCCATATAAATAAGAAGGCCAAGTGTAGAAGGAAATAAGAAGAAGTGGAAGAAGATAGAACAATAGGGAGAATGACCCACAATGGTAGAACCAAAGCAAGGAGGACGAGTAGAGAGTGAGGCCGACCGCAGGCCCATAAAATATGTAATGTCATGTTTGACAGTAGAATATAACAAAGAAGAATCTATTTTGAGACATTGTCTTTGTGATTTCATAGTTAATAAAAGTTGCACATTAATGCTTCTATCATTTTGGGTATCTGATTATAAGACTATAGAGCAGACCCGTTTGGTTTTTTAGATTATATTTGTTATCAATTTAATTAAGTTCATAAGATCCTGTCTCCTCGATTGTAGATTCTTGTAGAATATTAGAACTGAGATTAATTTTTATTGACTTCCTGTCATTAAATAATTGCATTGAACTTTATAGTTCTTGTTTAGTCTAGTCAGTAAAGCATAGAAGTGTGTTTGGGTGTTAGGCTGAGAAAGATCTTATCTAGTAAGACTCTGATTCTCAGCCCTATCAAGTGGTATCCGAGAACAAAAGGTTCTAAGTGCTGAGTAGATAGCTGAAGTGAGGTAACTTAGCCAGGAAAACATGAAGAAGCAAAGTATAGATTTTAAAAGAGAGCTGGCAGCATTGAGACAAGACTTAAAGCAGTACATGATTGCGAGGCAACAATGGCTAGAATAAGGTAGCTAAGAATATTTTTGGGTATGGCCAATGACGAGAAAAGTGAAGTGGCCTATAAGGGAGCTTGTTGAGAGGAGAAAAAGGTAGAATGTAGAAGTCTTAAGAGGAAAAGATAAGAGTATGAGAGGATCCCTGAGAGTTTGGGATAGCAGAGAGTTACCTATTGAGTAAGATGGACCGGCAGAGGTTGAAGAAGTTCTCATAGTGGAGGACTTAAAGGAAAGAAGAAAGAAAGAGGAGAAAGAAGTGCCACAAGTAGCACTTGTGGAAAAGAGAAATGAAGAGAGAAGACACTGAGAGAGACATTGTGATATCTTATTTTGTTCATTAATATTGTGTTTGTAGCTGTGTATGCAGGTATGAAGAATGCAATAGAGAAGGTCAAGAATGAGACCTTGAAGATGATGATCTAGATGGGGCAAGAATAGCTCCCAAAGAGCGAGTGGAAGATGAAGATGAGGGAAGAAGAAAACAAAATGTAGTAGCTGGTATGCATGAATGAATTGCAGTGGTATAATGGGAAGAGGTACAATATAAAGAATTTAAATGTGAAGAAAAGAATAATATTATATTGATTTCCAATGATACTGTAGATGTTGAAGATATTTTTGAATTTCAATATGCTTTAAAAGACGTTGTAGCAACACAAGATGCTTATGAAGAAGAAAAGTTGGAAAGCCAAGAAGCCAAAGGTGGATGCAATGTGGAGCAGCAGGTAAAAGAGTTTCCTAATTTTGTATTTAGTTATGAAGATGGAAAGGAAAATGTTGATTTAGATGATAAAAGCAATAGTGTGAAGGAGCAAGTTAATAAAAAGAAAGAGAAAGTGATTGATCATGGGTACATAGTCCCATGTTGGAAAAAGAAAAAGATTGGTGAGGGCCAGCAATTAAATTGTATAGAGGTAGATGCTTTTGGTTATGTTTTTTCCAACAAACAAATGCAAGGAATGAGGGTTGTGTAGATGCATAAGTGGCAACCAGATGTGAGGATGAATTGGCTAGAAAAGAGGCCTAGGGAAGATGATTTGAGGCTGAAAGCCAAGCAAGCTATCCAAGAAAAGGGGAGTATAAGTGTAGCAAAAAAAAGAGAGCAGCCCAAGGTTGCGACAAACAAAATATGGAGAGAAAAGAGTGTGGTAGTAGTAAAGGCAAGTGGTGCAACAATAAACGAGGCTAAGACAAATAAAATAGTGGACGTTGAAAAGGGAGATAGTGTTAAGAAGCAAATAGAGGAGACCAAGCCACATGAACCTAGAAGCATGGAGCAACCAATAGAGGATGGCAAGGAAGATAATAGCCATGAGCGTGTAGTGAAGTTGCAGTAGGAGAAGCAAGATGTATGTAAGGTAAGCACAAAGCAAATTGATTGTGTTGTTGATGATTATGAGACTTTGAATGAAATTTATGAATATGAGGAAGACATGTGGAGGATTGTGGATGAGAAAGAAATGAAGAGTAAATACTAGAAGCAGTAAAAGGGTGAGAAAAAAGTGGATTCGAATATATAGAAAAGAGGAAAAGTTGGCTGGAAGAGTTGAACAAGAAAAGAGGACAACAATGGCATATGTTGCAAAACATGAAAGTGTAGATTTGGATATGGGAGTAGTAATGAATGATGAAGATGATGTAGAAATAGAATTTGAAGGAGGAGAAGCAACATAAAATGCTAAAGAAGATTTGTGGAAACAATTTGCACCCATTGAGCAAGAGTGGAACGAAAAGGTTGAAGGTTTTAGAAAATGTGGGACACCCAAGAACACCCTTAGGGAGGTTGAAAATAATGAAACAGAAGTTGTTGTAAAAATGAAGACCAAAGATGTTGTAATCATGACAAGTTATGAGATGAATGTGATGAGTTATGAGAAGGAAAATGAATCTGAAACTGATTTGTTACAGCAGTTGTCCATAAAGGAGGAGTGGCTAGAAAAGATGTTAGATAAGCAAGTTGAGCATGAAGATGAAATGTGTAATGTTGGAGGCATGGAAATCCTTCCATTGAAGTATGATATGTTGAATGTGGAAGAGAGGAGAATTAGAGATTGGAAGTGGGCAGTAATGGATGAAGATCATCTCATGAAGGTAGCCTACAGTGTTGCACAACAATATTGGAGGAAGTTGGCTAGTGAATTGGAGAGAATGTGGAAGAAGTGGAAGAAAAGGAATAGTGAGGAATAAGTTTGATCGATGACTCCATGTGTAGGACCACATGATTTTGTCCCCTAGGGAGTCTGATGCAGGGGCATCTCCTTAATTTTCAAATTTTATGTGAACAGTTGATTTTTAGTTTGATATGCTAGGTTAGATGGCATGATATGGTAGAAGGAAGCTCCTGTCGCCAAAACAACAGGAAGATGGATGGTTGAGTAGGTTGGAAGAAGTTAGTAGTTGCAAGGATTTAGTTACAAATGCAAAAGGAAGTCATTAATGGTTGAAGAAATGGGTATGGTTGCAGGCAGATGTTGACAGAAGGGATAAGAGGTAGAAATGACATTGGTTGGAGGGCAGTTATGCAAAGGCTGAATCACCATTCTTGTAGAGAGAGACAATCTGATTAAGCCAAGAAAAGGCACGTAGCTGAGATGAGAAAGTGTAGCAGGTAACACGTAGCCATGCTGGGCATAGTGGTCAAAAGACAAAAAATGGTTGTAGAATAGTCTTGGAATGATAGTGACTCGCCATCACCTCTGTAAGAGGGTCGAGGATATATCAGTAGATGCTCGTTCATGCAATAGAAGGAGGAGGTCGATTGATGAAGGCTGAAGGCCAAATATCGAGGGCTATTTGACAGAAGGAAATTGATGAGAGGCTGACAAAAGGAAAACAATAGATGTTGAATGTTGAAGCTGCGGACAGTTGGAAAAATGGCCGAAAGTAGGAGTCAAGACCGATTAAGAGTACGCTGAAATTTTGTAGATAAAAGAAGCCAAACACAATAAAGAAGAGAGGCTGAATGTAGAGGGTGGTTAGAAGAACATAGGCCATATAAAGAAGAAGAAGGCCGAGTGTAGAAGAAAATAAGAAGAGGCAACAGAAGATAGAATGATAGGGAGAACGGCCCACAATAGTAGAACTGAAGCAAGAAGGACGAGTAGAGAGTGAGGCCGTAGGCCCATAAAATATGTAATGTCATGTTTGACAGTAGAATAGAACAAAGAAGAATCTATTTTGAGACATTGTCTTTGTGATTTCATAGTTAATAAAAGCTGCACATTAATGCTTCTGTCATTTTGGATATCTGATTGTAAGACTGTAGAGGAGACCCATTTGGTTGATTGGATTATGTTTGTTATCAGTTTAATTAAGTTCATAAGCTCCTATCTCCTCGATTGCAGATTCCTGTAGCATATTAGAACTAAGATTAATTTTTATTGTCTTCCTGTCATTAGAATTGTATTGAACTTTATAGTTCCTGTTCAGTCTAGTCAGTAAAGCATAAAAGTGTGTTTGGGTGTTAGGTTAAGAAATCTCTTATCTGGTAAGACTCTGATTCTCATCCCTATCATAGAGGAATATTATCATCTTGAGCGATCTTACTTGGAGATAATATTTTACATAAGAAGAACTTGTCACACATGTGATTCCCTTCATGAATCAAGGGGAGCTTAGCATTCTCATGGATTGTGAATAGTTGAGTATGTATCAATCCACAAACTTGGTGATTTTTATCTATGGATAGTTCATCATATCTCAATTCATAGACTTGCATGTGTGTATTTGTGGATACTTGAGTATGTCTTGATCCACAAAGAGAGCAATGTTACTATGGATAGTTAATGATGTGCAAGGTTGGTGGTTCTTCCTGTGGATAATTGAGTGTGTCTTGATTCACAAGAATGGTAGTGTACTTATGAATAGTTGAGTATGTCTTGATTTACAAATATTATTGGACAATCAGGATATTTTCTTAGGCATGGGTAGTTGGGTTGTTTTTAGGACATTTGGTGGTCACCTAGGACATTTTCCTAGACACGAGTAGTTTGGGATGTTTTAAGGAGATCTGGTGGTTAGCTAGGAGATTTTCTTGGACATGAGCAGGTTGAGGTGTTTTATGGAGATTTGATGGTTAGTTAGGCCATTTGCCTAGACATGAGCACCTTGGGGTGTTTTGGGTGAGCAAGGAGATTTGGTGGAGACGCTTTTGTAAATTTCTAGATGGGCTGCTATAGTCAATCCATGTTGCAATTTTTTCATTCTCTTTTAATTTTTTTAATGTAAATCTTAAGGGAAGGTGTTGGAAAATTAAGGTTTACATTTTGTAATAATGGTGTTATCTTTAATGTTTAATTAGCTGGGAGTCAATTACATATAAGCTAGGGAGTTTGGGGAAGATGTATAGAAATACAAGAATGCAATGCTTTATAAGTATTTGCATCATATATTGTCAAAGCCAAATTAAGTGAAATCAATTTAATATTTATTATTATCATTTGGTGTTATTTATTGTGCAATCATGATTTAATTTGGTGTTATTTTTAGCAATCATGATTTAATTATCAAACTCAAAATCAACTAAACAATCAAGGAAGACTCTTTACTAAATAATCATATGTTCATTAATATTTAACAAATATTTTTCTAAGGAATAAACTCAACTTCAACTACACTAGTCACAATTGTTCCTAGTATGAATCAAACCTAGAGTTAAGGTGAGTCCTGACAACTTTAATCTTCATTGATCTACAAAATCACAATACATACAACTTCTAAGAATTTTTTGATCTCAAAATATTATCCAATCATTGTGTCATAGCCCATCTATCAACTAACCAACAAATACTACTATTGTGAATAATACAAAATTACACAAACCCTAAATTATTATTATTTCTATATTTACACCGATAGGCGTTTCACTATGAAGCTAAGTGAGATACATACTATGTAAAGTGACAATCAAACTATCTTGGTTCTCCTACAAGTACAAGGATGACCATTCTGCTTATCGTCTCCGTTGGTTGAAATCATTTGGTACATTGGCATTTAGTGATGGATCTATGTGGAGATTGGTCGACCATATCTTCAGAGAATTCGGTGGAGATTGAATGGGCACAATTGTAGAGATATGTACAACATTTATCTTGGCTAGAGATTGACTGGTAGGGGAGATCGATTGCTTTCTCCATTGGCCTCTGTAATGTTGATGCTTCTATTAGTTAACTGTTACCATTTTTTCACCACAACTCAAAATTTACTGAGCTGGTCCAACAAATTCATTTTATGGGTGAAGGTCAACATTTTTTGGTTATGAGTTAGTTGCATAGTTATTATGTTTCAATGTTAAATGTAGTTCAGTTGCTCAAAAAGGAGGAAAAGGTTTTAGATCATTCATTGCATTACAGAACATTTAAGGGAGATATCTATTTCATTCATTGCAATGATTATCCATTTACAATTTGAAATACATAAAAGAATAAGCATTGCATTGAAAGAAATAATGACATATCAGATGTCCCACACAAGCCATGGGTTATAGCTGAACATATGTAGATATAAAGAAAATACTATGCATCTAATAATGAGAAAAGGAAAGACATAGCCATCATTTCCTTAAGGGTTGTCGATCTTCAAAGTTGTCTCCTATCCTTCTCCTAATCTCGACATGAACCTACAAAAATGTGGGAAGGGTCCTGTTAGAAACTCCAGTTATGAAAATCCTATATCCTATCAGAAGAGGCATAATATTTTGATTATAGTGTATTGATCGAATGAACATCATCCATTTGCAAAAGGAATTGAGAAAGAAACAATCATGGGACATCATTATTTTATTCTAATCTATTTTTTTCATGTGTAGGTATAGGACACGTCATGTAGCTGATTGAAGACATTCAGCATGTGGTGTCAAGTTGGCTCCCACAAGGGTTGAGCCCAGCATGATGCTTCTCCTTAATCTTAGAAGGGATGAATGGAAAAAGAAAGAATCGTTATTCACATTTACATGACAAACTGAAAGAATAATAAAAGCAATCATATGCATCAATTTCTCTTACAGGACATAGTCATGATTATAGTTCAAGTAATGAAATACAACCATGGAAATGAACTGAACTGTATAGGGGACTGCATTTAATACATATGGTAGTTGTCATCATTACTTCAGCTGACATTGGAAAAATGACATTCACAAGTATTTCATTTTATATCTTTCATAGTGTGCATCAGAGAAGTATGGAATAGCAAGTACATTTCATCATTTGAATGTTAGAGGTTGTTAGTGGACATATCATGTAACAGTATCTAATTGTTTGCTCACAAAGAAATATCAGAAATAGGTATCATTTTTTATATATGATTTAAATAAATTGAAAGTACAAGTGGACAACAAAACATGGAACATCATATACTATCATTTCCCTTTCATGTTGAAGTAAGTTTGAGCTGAGTAGACAAAGATGCCATGAAAGATTTATTCATAGTTGTGAGTAGAGAAAAGAATCATTATATGCCATCAATAGTTCATGAGTATATAGGTGTTTGGAATGAAAGGAAAAGCTTGCAAATTATCTATCAAAACATTATACATTTCAACTTGGTTGTTATCTTCATGCCATATAGGTGCTACAGGAGAAAGAGAACATGTATATACCATGTGGTATACCTGTGTCTCAAGAAAGAAGAAGCATTGTCATTCATGGGACAATCATATAAATGCCATGCTAAAGCTACATGGAGGTCGCTCATCAAGTACTTAGGTCATATGTGATTAAGATACAAGCGGATTATAGAAAGGTAAGTGTTCATGTCTTTTACACTACTCAAGTGTCATCATGATTAAGCAAAGGTATTTCATACAAGCAACATGAATACAATATGAAATAAGAAGCTATATAGCACATACCCATTATGGGCTGAGTCAAAAGTGTACGAGATGAATAGATTAAAATGATACCTTCATCAAGTTTGAAACATGCTAATGTATTGTATATAATGGAGTAGCAAGATAAGAGTATTCTACAGGTTGTCAAACTTTTTTAGGAAAGTCTATAGAATATCATGAGTTTTATATGGACAACTGATAAAGAGAAGTTGCACCGCATGGGGTGTATAAGAAGAGATGATGCATTACATTAAATTATACTTTATCAAGTATGTGTATATAAAATGGTGACATCTTTAGGAGATGCAATCACCCAGGAAAATGCAGTCAGCCAAATACCACTATCATAATATCAAATGTATGCTACAAGAATGAGGTATGTATGTCTGAGATAACATCTTATGCATAGGAAAATGAAATGAAGCTTCTTTCATCCAAACCCTAGGGTTTTGAACCATGAGATGTAGGGATGTATCTTGTCAGCCATGACCTTATGACCACAGAAACTATTTCATTTTGTGAAGGAATGCTAAGTTCAAGCCGTGATTTCAAAGGTATCATATGCAGTAATACATGAGAGAGAAGTAAATTTTGTTCAAACCCTCTTAGGGTTTTAAAAGAGCAAATGCAATACATATTGAATCTGTGCAAGTATGGAGCTCCAGGAGAGGGGTTCGAACTTTGAACCAGAGACATATACACTAAGGAAATCACAAACATAAGACTATATAATGGAGGTCGTGGCCATACAAGTAGAAAATGCAGAGATATGAAGAGGGTTCAAGCCATAAAAGAAGATAAAAAAGCCATTTCATTTCTGTGCAAGAGTGTTAGGTTTGTCGCTACCAAAACCACATTTTTCTTCAAAAAATTTGAAATCCATTTCATATTTCGATGTCAGATATAAGCTACATGTAGTAAAGGAAATGACTGAAGGTTTTAAAACCCGACACAGAGAATGATACAAAGAATGAAGGATATAATGGTAAACATGAAGTTACCTATGTATGAAAATGATATACAGTATGTAGGGCTGAAAGGCTTCTCTTTTTTTTCATTCTTCCTCTCAGAAATACAACAGTTCGCAGTGTTGATGTATAAATCTGTGGGTATAATCTAGCAGCAACATGGGAAGTTTCCAAGATGTGGGAATGCTTCTCAAAAACAACCTCTAGATTTTAGGGAAGCTGGTTCTTCCATTCTTTCAGTGGGGTTTTGGGAAAAAGTTAGAAAGAAAACCATATTGCAGAAAACAAATGCCTAATACTAAGGCGATCTGCCAAATTTGAAACAATTAGTTGCACAGTGTTAACTTTGAAAGATTTAACTGGAATTAAAAAGCATCAATGCATGATTAAGACTCAGTTTAAGAAACATGCTTAACAGAGGCAGAGAAATAGAGAAATTAAAAACAAGAAATAGAGATATCCAAGTATGCATAGAACACCATCTCATTATTTGAATAACCAATTATAGAGGCAAAAGTTGCTACACAAAATAGCTGTTACATTCTCATAAAGAAAGATTTTCTAAAGCAAAAAGAAAGAAAATCTATGTCTGCTGCTCTAACTCTCTAATCTGTAAAAATGTAGAACTCTGAATGTGTATGAAGAACTCCTTTGAATGTGACCCGGATATGGCTATTTGTAGCCCCAAAACCTCAATAAAAATACCTAAACGGCCTCAACTGAAAATCTACAAAATCTGGCACCAAATCTGGCACAAATCTATTATTTAAAACTGAACTGTGGCTATAACTTAAATGGCAACTGAAACTTAGAATTGAACAGTGGCACGAAGAAAATCACTTGCCGTCACCACTTCCTGTAGCTTACTCACAAGAATGAAACATTGCTGCTCATATTTTAGGGTTTATCTTTTAACTCTCGTGGAAGAACAAAATAAGAATAATAAAGTCTTACTTTATTATTTTGCTATGTCTTTTGAAAAAAAGTGACTTATCAAAAATAAAGCATTTAAGCTTTACATAGGAAAGAGGGCCCACCACCAAATGTATCTAATAAGAAACTTTATTAATAAAAGACTCTTAAAAGATTTCACGTGAGAAATGATGCAATTTAAAAATGAAACAAAACACTTTATTATTTCTCCTATGTGCGGGATGCTCCACGTGGCTCCTTCTGCATCTTTTTGAAGCTCTTTTCATTGCTGCACCCACGTGGTGGCTTCTGCATAAATTTGAGTTGCTCTTTTATTGTTGTGCCTCTGACACGTGTTAGACTCTGCAGCATTCTTAAGTTTCTGTGATGAAAAATAAAGTGGCTCATTTAATCTTTGGGGCTTTCACCTTTTATTCCCGTGACTTTATTCCATGAGGGACCCACTACTGATATTATAAGAGACTCTTTCATTTATATTTAACTCCTTGAAGTTCCCGTAACATATGATGCACTAATGACATGAAATAAACTTTTCCTTGATTCGAGCTCACCCACGTGGCCTCCTCTGCATCATGCTTTTGGTTCTATCTAATGCTTGCACCATGTGGAGCATTCCGCAACATTCTACTGTTTCTTTCATTGCTTTGGGTGCCTCCAAATGTCACACTTCAATTGTCTATAATTTAACTGCATCTATTATTGACGATGGTTGTGGCTTTTAGTTGCTGTGTTTTCTGTTTCTTGCTTTTAGACTGTATTTTGTTCGTCATTGTGTCCATTTTAGTACCATTCAATAGCTACACCTACACGGGCCACAATTCCTGAAGGAACCCCAAACCTTATGCACCTGCACCATTTTATATGACTGTGACTTGCTTATAATAGCTGTATGTGGCTTGAGGGATCACCGATCTTCTTGATCTGAGTGCCAAATTTCATGTAGTGAGCTTTATGTGTTTGCATTAGAGGCATATGTTGCTCTATTTGTATTGACCTATGCTTTGTATATTGTGCATTGGCAGCGTCATATAATGAGCATCTTATTACTGTGCTCTCTTTGCATTTTAGGCAACTCCTTTTAGACTTTTGCCTTTGTAACTTGAATGTGACATTGTGCTATTTACTATGAACCACGCCCTTGTATCTATGACTGAAGTTTGAACACTGTTGTGATTATATTGTTGTGACCACACTCTGTGTCATCTGAAGACACCTTTGACTTCATCCATGCTATATATTTTGAGGATGGGAAACATAATGTCTTTGAATCAGTTCTCATATAGACAGCCACATTACAGCCACATTAACAAACTGGCACTGATCCCACATGAATTTGCTAAACTAAAACAAATAGACATAGATTTTTCTTTAATTTGAAAAAGTTTTGAAATGGTGCAAAATTTTTGTCACCAGTTCATGGTGATTGACTGGGAGAGTGAGGTTGCTCACTCCGAACCCAAAATTTCTGGTTTTACATACCAATGCCTTAATCATTGGGCAATAGAGTCATGAATATTCTAAAACTAAAACACTCATGGAAACTAAGGACACATCTGAATCTCAAACTAACTGAGCATTGCATACTGATCATTAAATCTAAGATACTGAGACAAGTTGAACCACTGAGACTAACCAGATCCTCATACACTGCAGTTGAGACTTATTGAAAGAAAACTAATTGAACTGAAAACTAGTGCTACTATGAGCAATTTTATTCTGAACATTGAAGCCAAATTACTCACAATTGAAACATAGAGGAACATATCCATTCATCGGAACAACAAAATAGTTGCCAAATCTGATAATGTTTCTCCAATGAATCCTCATCAAACTGAAAATGAACCAGATAAAACTGTATGAAGAAATACAACAATATTTTGTACCTTTTTACTTCTCTGTACTCAGGAGAGTCCCTTTTTGCTTCAAAACACCAGTCAGGCTGACCCGCATGCTGTTCCTATTTCAGTGGAGGGCGGGGAGGGAAAATAGAACACTGAAACTCTTCTTTCTGGTTGGATTTTTAGGTTTTTGTCCACCATACTTCCTTAGTGACCTCTCTTACAAGTTCTTCCATAGAATGGTAACCCATGATATTACCAAAAATAGGCATGCAAGTGATAGGGCTGCCAAGAACAGTCTTGAATCTGATCGAGATTCCTCTATGCAAGAAGAAGTGTGTAGAATCTAACTCAGTTTGTGACATCATATGTGGCACTACACCGTGGCAAATGTCTCTCTGGATCTCATCATCTTGTAGAGGCAAAACTTCATCAAGAAGATGACAATAACTATTTGTAAAAATAGTAAACAAATCAGCTCTTGAATCTTCCTATGTTTCAACATTTTCTCCATGATCTGTTACAAGAGGCTTTGTAAATGAACCATGCATATGCTCAATAGCAGGATCCTCTGCATCAAGAATCTGATAACCTTCTTGCAAAATTGAGAATAAATCCTCATCATGCTCCAAATGTTGGTCATGCATCTCTGTGCCTTCTTCATGCAGGTGTGAATCATTGCAGTAAAAAAGACACTCATTTGGTATAATGTCATTTGTAACTTCCTCAAAATGGAAAACAGAGGCAACATCACCATGGACCTAGTACTTTTTAGCTTCAAAGCCCTTCTTGTAGTACTTTTCAGCTTCTAGAAAGCTCACCTCATAAGCATCTTCTGAATCTAATTTAAGATTTGACAGTAACTCTGGATCTCCCTTTGCCACATATGCTTGATGCTGGTAACCAGAAGGACACACAGGAGCCACTTTCTTGCTTGTAATTTGATTCTTGATACTTGATTCTTCTTGAACGTCAAAGTGACAGAGGACCTAGTCCGTGACTTCTATGGAATGACTAGCAGCTATAGAAGTTTGTAAAGGGTAATTTTCAAGACAATTGGGCATTCTCTAGATATATTCATATTGTTGTTCATAAGAATCTTGAGGTATTAAACATAGATCAGCATGGTATAGGTTTTGTCCTTTTAACTCATTGATCTCATGGGAGAGGGTTTTAATTAGTTCTTTCACAGCACTCATCTCCTCATGATTTGTCAAATTAGTAGGGAGGGTTGGTGGACTAAAATTTGCATGCATCTAGCTACAAGAAAGAGTCTGAGACAGGCTATGAGGCATCAACTGTTTTAAGGGTAGAGGAGGCAATTTACTAGACATTATGAGATTACTTTCAACCTTAATGGCAAGATCATATGACTGAGGAAGAGTTTCACCTCCTAGGGATTGTATCATGATAGAGATCTCAGGGTCTAAAGCCTTTAAATAATACAAGAAAGCAAAGGCTGGAGGAGGCCTCAGATCAACAGAGAATTTTTTCCATACCTTGTCAAATCTTGAATTGAAATCATGTATGGGCTCCATAGGATGCCTCTTGATTGTAATCAGGTTCTAGGTGAGAGTACTGACATCCGTCCTGTCTCTAAACCGATTGTAGATGAGTTCCCCAAGTTGATCCCATCCAGTGATTGAACCGGGCTGCAAACTTCTGTACCATTCTTTTGCTTTGTCCTTGAGGGAAGATGCAATCAAAAAGAGAGCATGATTCTCAGTCATGACATTATGAACAGAGCATAGATTTGCAACATCTTGAATGTGATCTATAGGGCAAACAGAGCCATCTCCAAGAAAGTGAGGCAATGCCTTCCAGGATGTGTCAGGAACTTGACCCTACTGCTGAAGAAGAAGAGGACTTGAATCCTAGGCTACAAATGGTAGATCTCTTTGGATATTCAGATGCACATATATACCAGGGGCTGCCATGATTTGCAGGGGCAAAGATTCAAGAAAGATCCACCAGTAGAGTTGCTAGATGGATGATTCATGCTCCTATGAGAAGATACTTTTGTGATTTACCACCAAAATCACAAAATGCAGGGCAAAGATTCAGAAAACAAAGACCCAAGTCTGTGAATCGAGTCCCACCGGGCGTGCCAAATGAACTGGTGACAAAATTTTGCACCACGTAGCTAGGTATAATGGAGAGATCACATAGTGAAACAAAAGTGACAACAAACCATCAGAACGTGCACAGGCCACAGCTTTTAAATCCTTCTTATCTCAGAAATTCTTCACAAACTAAAAGAAATCAAAGGGGGAAAGTCAAACATGTATCAAATAGACCATTTACCTTCCTTCTTCTACAAAGTTCATGAGGGTCAAGCATCAGAGCACCAGTAAAATCCTTTTTTTAAGCTTGAAACCCTAAGTTCATGGCTGACGGTAGCAGAGCCCATTTACCAAAAATTGCAAAGTAAGAATGGCCCAAAAAGATAGGGCTCTTTTGTTTTGTTGTTAGGGTTTCATTTTACCCTAATCCAAATGAGTGATTTTTATCACATTTCAAACTCATTTATTTGTTCAAGCTAATACCCATGGGGGTCATATTGTTTTCACATTGGTGCCTAGGTCACATGACTTAGTAAGAGGTCAAGCTATGCTCCCTCTAAATATTTTGCCTTGAACAAGTTAAGTCACCATCATGATGTATGCCATATGAGATACCCCTTGGAGATAGGGATGAACTCCTTGCCTTAGGAATTATTTTGCAGGACCATGGAGATTAAGTCTCCAAGGCTTTTATTTATTTTTGCAAAATATATAGTGATATGTTCATCATTTTTATGATTTTTTATAGAAAAATCAATTGTAATGCATTGTAAAATATTTGGCAAAATTATGAGTCAAATATTATTTATTTTCTGCAAAAATCAAATCAAATAGGGGTTTAGATTAAAACTACCAATGCATTGTAGAGTTAGTTTTAAAGCAATCAATTATAAATTGCTTTTAAAACTTAACTATTTTTAGGTAGTTAATAGGCTAATAAAACAAATCAAATATTCCTTTTTTATTTGTTTTATTTAGAGGCACATATGGACAAAATTTGAAATCTCATGACAAGGAGAAAGCAGATTTGTGGTGGGGACACATCAAGAGATCCTTTGGCATCATGATTTGGCAGTTTGGTCTCCTTTTGAGAGCTTTTATTTTTGCTTTCTCGAGTAACTCAAAAATGGACTTGGAGTCTTTTTTTAGGAGCTTTTTTCCAGCGTTCAGGAGGAGATCAATTTCACAGCATATACCTTAGATATCCCTTTCTTTTCAGTAGTTCCAAGTCCTAGTTCCAGTTATATTTTTTTAGAGATAGAGTAGAGATTAGAGTGCAGAGATACCAGAGTCTTCCTCTCACATCAAGAGTGTTGTACTTATTTCATTGTACTCATTATTCCTTCAGATATAGAGCAATAGTTTTCCTTCATTTTTGCCTCTCTTTTGCAGAACTAATTTGATATAACACTATGATAAGCATTTATCCTCTATTTTTGTCTTGGTTTTGTGATAAGATATGCATTTTTTTGTGTAATTCAGGTTGCATGTTGTGTTTAATCAAACCTTCATGCAAAATATTTATGAATTGGGTAAAATAAGAAATTTTGTGAAGATCAGAGTTCCATGATCTGACTATGAGTAAGATCTAATTGTGTATCACCTAGATTATATTTCAGTTATTTATTTCAGCATATCATTCTATCCCTTTTCCCCTGCAAGTCAACTAGATTAGGAAAATCATAAGGAGAACCAGCTCACTCTGGAGATTCCCTCTCGCAATAAATCACCCACATCTAGGAGGGTTTCCATGTTTCAATAGGATAGTCAAGCTTGACTTGACTAGTGGCGCAATCCTGATTGACAACACTAACTTTTTGACTCTGGAAAGCTTCAAATGGTTGGTCTTTCACTGCTAGGTATTGTTTATACTCTCTTGATGTTTCAATTAGAAGATCTACACAATTGTTTAGATGTTTTAAAAGGTGACTCTTCATCTCATGCATCACATAAAGCCCCCAAAATTTATTTTATACAAATGCGAGAGAGGTTAATGACTAAAGAATTTTGAAGTTTCTTTGCTCGTCTAGAGAAGGTAACTTTTTCAGATATATGGACAAATTTGACTTTAAAATATGTACATTCCTCAAAAACCATGTTGTGTTTTGGTGATATTTGTAACATTTTTTTCTCTGTTGATTTTTCAGATCATTTAACTTGAGTTTTTCCTTTGCATTTTGCTTTTGAATTTGAAGAAGTTTGAAAGTTGTGTCACGGACTTGTTTGATGGTGGTTGTTTTTCTTTCTAGAATTTGAGGGCTTAATAACGAATCTGTCATTATCTAAGGTGGTGCAAAATTAAGTTTTTGATGATCAATACCCAATAAAACAGTTACATCTAGCTACTGATCTAGCCGATTAGATTTTGTTTTACAGATTACTTTTGTGTATACTTTCCTTTCTAGACTTTTTTACATTTTTAGGAGTGTAATTTTGAGTTTTGATAGGGCCAGTAGTTTTTTTTGAAAAGTTTTTACTTAACCTCTGATCTCCCTACTTAGCTTTCATTTATTTTTTCACTACTTATGTAATTTTGAGTTTTGACTTCTTATAGCACTTTATGCCTTTGTAGAGAACATGTTCTCCATATTATATGTAATTCCACATGTAGTGTGGGAACTAAAGGAATGTGATTAGAATTAAAGTAGTTCACAAATTTTCTTATTGTCTCCCAAAATTAAGTGCATAAATTTATTAAGTAGTGCAAGAGGTTTCAATGTTTGAATCTTTTATTTTGAATAAAGTGGCAACATTTTTATGTTGGATTTTCATGGGTTTAAATATTGGTTTGACATGAATGTCATTTTATTGTTCAAGGATATTTTTAGTGACTAGTTTTTGTATCTATATATTGGTGGTTTTGGTTCTAGTTTTATTGGGTATTGAGAATGTCATAGTTGCTCTTAGTTTAGGTTGATCTATTGAAACTTAAGTGATTTAGGGGTTTTTGGGTATTGAGAATATTGTTTGATTATCTTTTAGGTTGATTAAAATATCTACAGATTTTGGACACCATTGAGTATTAGGGTGGTTTGTGCAATTTAGGTCAGATATTAAAGAATTGCAGTAATAAGTGGTTGTGCATTATTGTTGTTTGTGCCTGGAAAGCATTTTTGTTAGGTTTTTTTTATACATGGAACAATTCTGAATGATTGGTATGCAAATAACCATGGTAACATTCATTTCATAATTATTTTGGGGGTGAAATGATGCTAGGTTTACTAACTTAGGCTTGATGAGTAGTGAGAATGTTTTGAACATTTTGTTTTGTTTGGAGCTATTGTTGTAGCTTTCAAAATAATGAGTAATCTATGGATCTTTGGCATGTGCATTTTGTAGAAAAATATTGGGTATTTGGTAGGGGTGCTGAAATTTCTGATTACGTTTTTAAGAATATGTAAATGTAGTTGTTACCAATTTTTCACCTACATCTCAAATTGGCAGAGCTAGTGCATATCTAGTTTCATTTTTTAGATGAAATATTTTTAACATTTATTCTGTTGCATAGTTTAAGGTGCTTGAGAAAGAATTTAGCTAATCATTCATTTGCATTGCAGAAGATTGCATGAGAGATAAGATGTTTCATTTCACTACAATGATTATTCATTTTACAAATGAGATACACAAAAGAAATAAACATTGCATTGATTGAAAACATGATAGATCAAATGTCCCACACAAGTCGTGGGAATAGATGAACTACTACAAATATAGGAAATATACTATGTATCTAGAAATAAGAAAGTGAAGGATCATAGCCATCATTTCTTGATCAGTGCCTTTGGTTTCCAAGGTTGCTTTCTGTCCTCACCCTCAATTTTCATAAGAACTTGTACGATTGGAAGAGATTTGTTAGAGCTCCAGTTATGAGTTCCCTATGTGCCTATCAATAGAGGCATAATACATTGCCTATGGTGCACTAAATCAAATACAAATCATTCACATGTAGGAGAAACTGAAAGAGAAACAATCATTGAGCTTCACTGATTTTATCTAAACATGTTTGTTTCCTGTGTAGGTATAGGTAAAATCATGTTGAGCTATTCTGAAGATCATTTCAGCATGTGGTGCAAAGTGGGCTCCCACAAGGGTTGAGCCCAACATGTTGCCCTTGACTCTTAGAAGGCGATGGAATGCAAATGTACATATGGAAATCAAGACATATTTTTGTACTGCATTAATTGAGTGTGAGGACTATAAGTTCACTATCCATCTATGAGTATCTTAAGTCATAGGTGAACATTGAGCTCATTCGACACAGCTCAATAATGTCTAAAACATAGTAAAAGCATTAACATGATTATTCATTTGTTTGCTAATACAACATGATTTCAATACGCTCAAGGAGAGGACAACACTCTTATGCTGATCAAGAAGTGTGGTATTCAATGCCAACATAACATAACAAGTGCTAAATGAACAATCATATTCATAGTTGAACAACCAAAGCATCAGTGGTTACAGATAAACAACCATACAACCTTCATGATCAACCATAGGATAGTCAAGTTGATGCCATGAAGATACAAATGAGGAATGCATATTTAGATTATCCATGTTGTATAGAAAAATAGAGAAGGAATGAAAAAAAGGTCCACATGTAAGAAACAACAAAGAGCATACTATCCATATGGAACAATCACTGTCCGTAGTACAAAATATTGTTTCATAAAGAGAGCCAAGGACAAAGAAGTAGCAGAGTTTCACAAATGGCTATGTGCATAAAAGGGGTATTGACATCGTAAAATGCAGGTATAGCTATAGTATTTGTATGCCAAATAACAATTGCAAAATGAACTACATCATCTCATGATAAAGGTGCAGCTATCAAGAAAGCAGTTTATACATAATGAAATGAGTAGTTATCTTTTGTTGCTATGGAGTATCAATTTATTGATCAAATACAAAGACAACTATCAAAACATCATAGGTATACAGTGATCACTACTCGACATACTATTAGGAGAAAGAAGTTTTATGACTACCTTCATTATGTCTTGTGTCAAGTCACGGTTATAAAATGTCTAACTTAACCTCATGATATATAATGTTTCAACCATGTGTGTAGCATCAATTGCAGGAAAAATACACAAAAGCATATATGCCATCTTACAGTTTAAATATGATCAATGCCAGTGTATAGATCATCAAATGGAGCACAGAGGTATAACTGCATGAGTTAAGACATCAGAAGACATTATCTTAGTTGCATATTCATCTAAATGTAGTTACATTTGGTATAAAGGCAAGGAAAAATACACAGATGCAAGACTGTGTGAGTTGAAGAAGCCAAACATATATTTTCATTTGTAGTTGTTGCAGAGGGAGCAATAGTATGTATATCGTCATTACATAATTCTTATGGAACAGCAGTTTGTGATGCCTTATCTCATAAATGAAAATGTTAAGAACAGTAATAGCTTGTGGCCACCATAAAACTACTAGGTATGGAAGAATAAACAAAATATCATATGCAACTATCTTTACAAAAGTCAAAACTCATATCAAATATATAGAGGAAACCCAGTTTGTGCGGCTACCTGATAGTTGTTTTCTAAAAAAACCCTTATCATTATATATGCAAAGAGTTATGGACAACAAGAGAGGATAAGTTTGAGCCATGAGGATTTTGAAAGAATGCCTAGAAATGATTAAAAGAGACCATTTTTTATGGCAGAAGTATCAGCCATTCACGGCTAGAGATGGTCAAACCCACTTTGGGGGTTTTAGGCAAAAGTCATGGTCAATAGAATCAAGAAAGCTTTCAATCATAGATCAATCAAAATGCTCAGAAGTATCAGTCATTTGCAGCCTTCATTGAGAAATGCATGTGATCTCTTTGGTCAATGCTTAGAGTTAAGTAAAATTCTTCCTTTTAGTTTACACATACAAAGATAGTAACCATGTATTGGTTATTTTCTATAGTTTGAGCATTATACTTGCAGATCTTCAGGTAAAAGATGCAAAACATAAAAGATGAAGGTTACCCTGAAAACCATTTTTGAAGACCGCCTATACATTGTTGCTGAAAGCTCAAACCAGTAGTCTCATGGTGCCAAGAGCATGGTACATGACAGAAGATAAAACAAGATGAAATTGCATTAGAAAAGAGTCTTGGCCACAGCCTGTAGGACCAGATTTCTTGAGAAAGATGAAGCAAAATATTAGATTCAAGATTCATAATGACTTACCTTGGAGTTCCTTTGAAGAATCTTCACCATAAGTGCTCAGAAACAAGAAGAATCGAAGAGAAACTAACCAAACCCTAGCTTGGTGGCAGTGGGAAGCAGAGAGGGAGCATTTTCTTCAAAGTTGCAAGTGAAAAATGAGCCTGAGAAGATAGGGAGAAAGTTGTTTTGTGATTAGGGTTTGCATATGCTCTAAATTCGATGGTGATTTTATCACATCATTTTTATTTTTTAGGGCTCAACTAATACCCAAGGTGGTGTTATGTCCACTTAGCCATGCCTAGGCTTTATGCCTATAAGACTTTTTAGCCACCTTGAAGGTGAAGCTGAATGCATTTTCATGATGCCCTTAATATGCAGATCAAGTGGGGGTCGAGCCCTAAGGGGCTTTTATTTTTCAAAAACCTCATATGCCCTTAGTTAATTTTTTGTAGATTATTTGAAGGGTAGGCATTATAGGCTTCTATTTTTGCACAACCATATATATGCCTTGATGTATTTTTTATGATTTTTATGGAAAATCATATGGTTGTATATGCATGTACTTGGCAATTATTTTTTTTTAAAAGATAATGCGCCTGGTAAACTTTTTAACATGACCGGTGATGCTGGTACAACACACTCTCTGGCTCCACATGAATTCTTTTGTCTGGAGAAATGAACTGGTGAGGCCACAACATGGGGGACCTCATCCCATAGCAAGAACACTTCAAACCCGTGAGCTTGTTGGCCCAGTGAAGGCGTAAATCTTGCAAGCTCGTTGGTCCAATGGGGGTTTGAACTCTGCTGGTCACCACTACAACCAAGCTACTTAACCACCGAACCACACCCTCATCGGCGATGTACTTGGCAAAATTATCAAAAGCCTTA
The DNA here is from genome assembly GCA_027924645.1 of Cunninghamia lanceolata. Classification (NCBI taxonomy): domain Eukaryota; kingdom Viridiplantae; phylum Streptophyta; class Pinopsida; order Cupressales; family Cupressaceae; genus Cunninghamia; species Cunninghamia lanceolata. The sequence goes on along the minus strand of BSBN01000396.1, from coordinate 3,008,591 downwards.
TATTTGTCATTTTTTGCAAAAATCAAATCTAGGCAAATTAGGAAAATAAAGTTGTGAATCATTGTAAAATGATGTTTTGAAGCAATGTGTCTATAAAATGCTTTAAAATATTCATTATTTATGTAGTTAAAGAAAACAATATCTTATTTTTTTTAGTTTTCTTTCTTTTAGGCAGATATGGACAAAATAGAGTCTTTATTGGGCAGATAAAGCTTTTTTTTCCAGTGGGGCCACCTTAGAGGGCTTTTTGGTAGTTTATTTCTTTAGTTTGGGAGACAATTTGGCATAGTTTTTGAGGCTTTTTTATGAAGCTCAAGAATGGATTAGTATAACTATTTTTAGGAGCTTTTTCCTAGCTTTTCCAGTGAGATCATTCTACAGGCATATATTGGAGAAAGCTAGTTCTTTCTCAAGAGTTGAGATCATTGTTTCTTCTCTCTTGAGCACAGGCAGAGAGTTATTAGATATTTTTGACTCAGTTTTTACTAGATTTTCATGTACTCCTTCCAGTTCTATAGAGCAGATCTTTCCTATTCCATCTATTTTCCTCAAATTTGTAGTTTTTCTGATCTGATGTTTCATTGTGACAACACTTTGTCCTTTGTCATGTCTCATTACTTTGAAATTGTATGCAAATATTCCTTTTGATCCTAGTTATATGTTGTGTCCAAATTGAGCCTTCATATAAACTATTTTTGGATTGAATGTTCTAGGTGGGGTTGTGAAAGATTATGCTTAAGGGGCTATTTGTGGGTGAGAGCATTCAGATATATTAAAGTTTAGAGTTTTAAATTTCATTTCAGTTCATTCCCTCCTTTTCTCTCTCTGAAGTTATTTAGATTAGAAAAATCATTAGGAGAACCAGCTCACTCTGGAGGTTCACTCTAAGCTTAGGCAACCACAGGCCTAGGAGTGTTCCCATGTGTCAATAGATAGTTAAGTTGAATAACTTAGCATAGGGTGCATATCTGATTGATAATAGTTTTTGGCATGCCCAGTGGGACAGATTGGACAGTTCTAGTCCAATAGCATGTTCATATATCACTGATATTTGGTGTGTGTGTCAGTGATCTTAGCCTTTGGAGGTAGAAGAAACAACACATCTGGCGACTCCGAGCTCAAGTTTACTAGTTTTGGTATTGTCAAGTGATGGTATGTTACAAAAATCATCAATTCACTCTAGTTTCTAGCTTTCATATGAGTAAAAATGTCATATTTTCATAGCCAACATGTATACCGACCCCCATACTATGAAAATGCCACTTATCCATCTCCATATTAGACCAATCATGTCATTGTTTCTAATCCCATGGTTTTTAAAAATCAACATGCACAATATAATTGCCACCCACCCACCCCTACTCAGCCTCCTTACTAGCCATACATAAGCATCCATAATGTTAGTTTTAGTCCAAATACTCAGGATGCTTATCGCATACCCATTCCTGCTCAATCTCCCAACCAGCCAAAACATTCTGAAGTGATGGAGCTTAAAGACATGATTAAAGATACTTTAATAGACTTCAACAAGCAGATTGATGAGATTAAGAGGCAACTCGAGTATAATCAGCACCAGGAGGAACTGGCTTATCAAGCCTATCTTAATGAGCAGGAGATAGAGGCACAAAGGACACAATTTGAGTAGGAGATTGCAAGCATAAAGAGTTATCAGTACCAACAAGAAGGGGAATTTCAAGGAAGGCCATATGAAGAGTCTAATTTGCAGCTGCAAGAGTTAGATCACCAAGCTTACCTCCAACAACTGGAGCAGCAACCCTGTCAGACCTTTAGTTCTAACCAAGAGTTGGAGACATGAAGGAAACAGTTTGAAGAGAATCTAGAGAGGGAGGTAGCTACACAAACAAAGCTTTTGCTTTCTTGAGCCCAAGAAGCTCCTGCCATTCCAAAACAACTGACTCAAGAAGAGGTGCGTAAGTGTAAATTTCTAAGTTTTAGACAGAATGAACCTCTTAATGCTCCTAAAGTTGAAATTCTAAGTTTTACGTAGAGTAAAGTTCCTAATTCCTCAAGCCAGCCTCTTAAGCCTAAAATGCCTAGTTTCAGAAGCCCTCACCCCTTGCAAGTTGAGGAAAATACTCATTTTCAGCTTAGTATAGTTGTAGATCAGAATACCTTACTCTTCATTGAGGAGCTTAGAAAGGTAAATCCACTATGTTCAGCTTTGGAGGTTTATAGTTTGCAGTAGCAGAAGATCGAACAAGACAAGATTTCTCCTAAAGAGTCTTTCAATGTTTCCACTAATGATCCTCCTTGTTTTATTGAAGATGATCAACCAGACAAACCACATGTGAAGCAAGAGGCTGTTGTTGTTTGTGCTACATCCCTAGTTGAATATGAGCATAATGCATGTGTAGGGAAAGTTGATTCAAACTTGCCACTGAACCCTTTGCATTTTGATTCATTTGAAAATTTTTCTAATGTTGTTTATAAGACGAATCAAAGTATGATACAGAGATTGGAGGGAAAATTGCAAAGACAAAATACCTAAGCTTCGATGGAGAATAAACTAGAGAAAGAAGAGGATTCAGTTTCTTTGTTTGATCAGTTGCCCGCTTATGTTGGTGATGATGAAGACAACATGCAGGAATACAACTTACCAGCTTATTTGGGACAGCCAGAAGATATTGCAGAAAATGATGTATTGTTGTTTCGTAAAGGCAATGGGGAAATGGAGGCCTCAATTTAGTTTGAAGAGCAAAGAGAGTTTGGTTTCTGAATCTAGCAGGCTTGTTTTGCATGAAGATCTTGACTACCAAGCTGGACATGAAGTTAAATTAGATCAGATTCTCTATGATGATGAGGCATCTAGTTTGTTCTCAAAGCTCCCATCATACTACAATGAAGAGGCTAGCATGAATGATACTAAGGCAGCTTGCCTTGATGAGCAATCAAGTGGACCAACTAAAGATGATCAACCTTTTCAAGACAGCTTTATGCCTGATTGTCAAGATCCTGACTATTTGGCTTGTAGAGAGCTTGCCACTCTATTGATTTCTTGTAGTGACCAAATGCCCAGTTTCGAGCAGTAGGATGAAAGGTATCAGTTCGGTGAGGTGCAAATTCAGGAAGAGTCAAGTAAGGACAGTCATGTTTTTGAAAGTCAAGAAGTTGATTCACAAAGGAAGGTTCTGATAGTTATTAAAGGTATGAGTTTTGAAAGCCATTATGAAGATAAGTTAGAGCATACATTGCATGATGAAATCATTCATCAAGAGGATTTATTCTCAACTGTCATTTAAATTTTTTTCTCTAACACTGTTGATAGCTTAGCACCTTTCAAGATGAAGGTTTGTGATCAATATGATCAAGTGATCAAGGAGGTTGTGGTGGAAGAAACAATTCCCAGAGGAGAAACCAACAAAAAGAGTTTTTAGTTTATCATCTCAAAAGGATGACCAATCAGGCATCTTTCTAGGATGGAGCCTAAGCATAAAAGTGTAGTTGAAGAGGAACAAATTGAGGTCATTCTGCCACCTCAGGGTAGCAGTGTTTCTCTTCCAAATGAAGAGGTTAGTGATCTTATATATATTCTTCAAGATGTGGTGTAGCTAGGTCATGGTCTTTCGATCATTGTTCTTTCTCATGTAGCTGTCTAAAATTATGTGAAACATCAAATATTCTATAGAAAAGGTAGCTATTTCACCCAATTAGTGACATTTGGGTTTGTTTGATTAGCTTCTTTAGCTGATTAGAATAGGTTAGAGTTAGTACTTTCAGTTAATAAGTGCTCAGGGCACATTTGTTTTAGTTATTTTCATTTCCCTAAGTGCTACTGCACATGTTTTCTAGCCACCAGGGCCTTCTAGTTTGCTTTTAGTTTGGTTTGTTTTAGTTTTTTGTTTCTATTTGGAGTAGTTTAAAGTGCTAAATTTTAGTTTTCTAAGTTGGAGAAGAGCATAATATGACTCCGTGCCCAATGGATAGTAATGGCAACTGGTCTTGATGCTTAGCAGGCAAGCATGTAGCAGAAGTCGCTAGATATGTTACCAATTTTTCACCTACAGCTCAAATTGGCAAAGTTGGTGCATATCTAGTTTCATTTTCTAGATGAAAGATTTTTAACATTTATACTGTTGCATAGTTTCAGGTGCTTGAGAAATAATTCAGCTAATCATTCATTTGCATTGCAGAAGATTGCACAAGAGATAAGATGTTTCATTTCACTACAATGATTATTCATTTTACAAATGAGATACACAAAAGAAATAAACATTGCATTGAATGAAAACGTGATAGATCAAATGTCCCAAACCAACCTAGGAATAGCTAAACTAGTACAAATATAGGAAATATACTATACATCTAGAAATAAGAAAGGGAAGGATCATAGCCATCATTGCATAATCAGTGCCTTTGGTTTCTGAGGTTGCTTTCTATCCTCACCCTCGATCTTTATAAGAACTTGCAGGATTGGAAAAGATTTGTTAGAGCTTTGGCTATAAGTTCCTTATGTGCCTATCAACAGAGGCATAATACATTGCCTATGGTGCACTAAATCAGATATAAATCATTCACATGCAGGAGAAACTGAAAGAGAAACAATCATTGAGCTTCACTAATTTTATCTAAACATATTTATTTCTTATGCAGGTATAGGTGAAATCATGTTGTTGTTCTAAAGATCATTTTAGCGTGTGGTGCAAAGTGGGCTCCCACAAGGGTTGAGACCAACATGCTGCCCTTGACTCTTAGAAGGGGATGGAATGCAAATGTACATATGGAAATCAAGACATATTGTGCTACTGCATTAACTGAGTGTGAGGACTATAAGTTCACTATCCATCTATGACTATCATAAGTCAGGTGAACATTGAGCTCATTCAACACAGATCAATAATGTCTAAAACAAAGTAAAAGCATTAACATGATTATTCATTTGCTTGCTAATACAACATGATTTCAATACATTCAAGGAGAGGACATCACTCTTATGTTGATCAAGAAGTGTGGTATTCAATGCCAACATAACATAACAAGTGCTAAAGGAACAATCATATGCATAGTGGAATGACCAAAGCATCAGTGGTTACAGATAAACAACCATACAACCTTCATGATCAACTATAGGACAGTCAAGTTGATGCCATGAAGATACATATGAGGAATGCATGTTCAGAATATCCATGTTGTATAGAGAAATAGAGAAGTAGTGACAAAAGGTCCACATGTAATGAACAACAAAGAGTGTACTATCCATATGGAACAATCACTATCTGTAGTACAAAATATAGTTTCATAAGAGAGCCAAGGACAAAGATAGAAGTTGCAAAGTTTCACAAATAGCTGTGTGCATAAAAGGGGCAGTGGCATCATAAAATGTTGGTATAGCTACAGTATTTGTATGCCAAATTACAATTGCAAAATGAACTACATCATCTCATGATAAAGGTGCATCTATCAAGAAAGAAGTTTAAACATAATGAAACAATTATTTATCTTGTTTTTCTATTGAGTATTAATTTATTGATCAAATTCAAAGACAACAGTCAAAACATCATAGGTATACAGTGATCACTACCTGAGATACTATTAGGAGAAAGAAGTTTTATGACTACCTTCATTATGTCTTGTGCAAAGTCATGGTTATAAAATGTCCAACTTAGCCTCATGATATATAATATGTCAACCATGTGTGTAGCATCAGTTGTAGGACAAATACACATAAGCATATATGTCATCTTACAATTTGAATATGATCAATGCCAGTGTATAGATCATCAAATGGAGCACAGAGGTATAACTGCATGAGTTAAGACATCAGAAGACATTATATCAGTTGCATATTCATCTAAAGGTAGTTACATTTGGTATAAAGGCAAGGAAAAATACACAGATGCAGGACTGTGTGAGTTGAAGCATCCAAACATATATATTCATCTGTAGTTGTTGCAGAGGGAGGAATAATATGTATATCATCGTGACATAATTCTTATGGAACAACAGTTTGTGATGCCTTATCTCATAAATGAAAATGTTAAGAATAGTAATATCTTGTGGCCACCATAAAACTGCTAGGGATGGAAGAATAAACAAAATATCATATGCAACTGTCTTTACAAAAGTCAAAAATCATATCAAATATATAGAGGAAACCTAGTTTGTGCGGTTGGCTGGTAGTTGTTTTTTTCAACAACCTCTTATCATTATATATGCAAAGAGTTGCAGATAACAGGAGAGGATAAGTTTGACCCATGAGGATTTTGAAAGAATGCCCAGAAATGATTAAAAGAGACCATTTTTATGCCAGAAGTATTAGTCATTCGTGGCCAGAGATGGTCAAACCCACTTGAAAGGAAGCTAGGTGTGCAGAAAAAGATTCCTACACTAATCTAATGAGGGGAGAACTATACAAATTCAATTTAATCCTTATCACTACAAAAACATACAACATCTAATAGAGTTATTACAGCAATACACAAGAACCAGAAAGAAGACAAGAATAGAGACAAAGATATACAGTGGGGAAAACCCTTATCAGGTGAAAAACCCCACACTTAGAAACATGCACAATGTATTAAAAAATTTGAAAGTTGTTTAAAATAAACTTGCAATGCAAGCTTCAATGGTCTTTGACACTTGTGTCTGGAGTCAATCCGATAGCATAACAGTACCTATAAAGTTGTGATACAAACTCCATCTCCAAGCACCTGTTTATATAGAAAATAAAAGGTAATATTGGACCTATCTTGGGATGGGTGTCCAACATGGCTTCATGGACCAAAACCCATGCCTAAGGACACTTGGTCAACATTGTAGAATGTGCCTGACACTTGTCCATAGCTCCCATTCCAAAGAGGTCACCTATTTCTAAAATGGGCTATGACAGATGCTCTTACGACACTTACGACCATCATAGAATCTATCATAGCAGTTACAACTTACAGCTGTAAGAGAATCTATCATACACATTCTATAAATAGCATATTCTCTTACAACAAGTCATAGTCCACCTTGGGGTACCCAAATATGCCTTATTCAAAGATGCTTCATGACACATGTCCTTACCTATCTTACAAACTTCTATTTCTGACTCTTACATGTCATAGATTCTATCATAGGAATCCGTCATAACCATTTCAGTCAATATTCCCTTACACAACATGGAAGATGCTGACATATGGCAAAATGCTCCTACCACAAAGTAGGATGCCTATCTCCTCATGTGAGGACAAAATTACAAGTTGTCATATTCCATGTAGGATCGACACATCACCGTGCCACATCCCACAATATGACAATATGGAATTTACAAATATATACAACATAGGCAATTAATTAATAAATACAAACATAATAAATGAAAGGAATTACCAAGGTTTAGACACCTTAATTCCCAACACCACTTTGGGGGTTTTAGGCAAAAGTCACAGTCAACAAAATCAAGAAATCTTTCAATCATAAATCAAACAAAATGCTTAGAAGTATCAGTCATTCGCGGCCTTCATTGAGAAATGCATGTGATCTCTTTGGTCGATGCTCAGACTTAAGTGAAATTCTTCCTTTTAGTTTACACATATAGAGATAGTAACCATGTATTGGTTATTTTCTGCAGCTTCAGCATTATACTCGCAGATCTTGAAGTAAAAGAGGCAAAACATAAAAGATGAAGCTTACCCTGAAAACCATTTTTGAAGACCACCTATACATTGTTGCTAAAACTCAAACTAGTAGTCTCATGGTGCTAAGAGCATAGTATGTGATAGAAGATAAAACAAGATGAAATTGCATTAGAAAAGAATCTTGGCCACGACCTGTAGGACCAGATTGCTTCAAAAAGATGAAGAAAAATATTAGATTCAAGATTCATAATGACTTACCTTGGTGTTCCTTTGAAAAATCTTCACCATAAGTGCTCAGAAACAACAAGAATTGAAGAGAAACTGACCAAACCCTAGCTTGGTGTTGGCAAGATGCAGAGAGGGAGCATTTTCTTTAAAGTTGCAAGTGAAAAATGAGCCTGAGAAGATAGGGAGAAAGTTGTTTTGTGATTAGGGTTTGCATATGCTCTAAATTTGATGGTGATTTCATCACATCATTTTAATTTTTCAGGGCTCAACTAATAACCAAGGTGGTGTTATATCCACTTAGCCATGCCTAGACTTTATGCCTAGAAGACTTTTTGACCACCTTGAAGGTGAAGATGAATGCATTTTCATGATGCCCTTAATATGCAGATCAAGTGGAGGTCGAGCCCTACGAGGCTTTTATTTTTGCAAAACCTCATATGCCCTTAGTTTTTTTTTTGCAGATTCTATTTTTGCACAACCATATATATGCCTTGATGTATTTTTTATAATTTTTATAGAAAATCATATGATTGTATATGCCTGTACTTGGCAAAATTATCAAAAGCCTTGTATTGTCATTTTTTGCAGAAATCAAATCTAGGCAAATTAGGAAAATAAAGCTACGAATCATTGTAAAATGATGTTTTAAAGCAATGTGTCTATAAATTGCTTTAAAATATTCATTATTTATGTAGTTAAAGCAAACAATATCTTATTTTTCTTTAGTTTTCTTTCTTTTAGGCAGATATGGAAAAAATAGAGTCTTTATTGGGCAGATAAAGCATTTTTTTCCAGTGGGGCCACCTTGGAGGGATTTTAGCAGTTTCTTTCTTTAGTTTGGGAGATAGTTTGGCATAGTTTCCAAGGCTTTTTATGGAGCTTGAAAATGGATTAGTATAACTATTTTTAGGATTTTTTCCCAGCTTTTCCAGAGAGATCATTCTGCAGGCATATATTGGAGAAAGCTTGTTCTTTCTTAGGAGTTGAGATCATTGTTTCTTCTCTCTTGAGCATAGGCAGAGAGTTTGTAGACATTTTTGACTTAGTTTTTACTAGATTTTCATGTACTCCTTCCAATTCTATACAACAGATCTTTCCTATTTCATCTATTTTCTTCAAATTTGTAGTTTTTTGATCTGATGTTTCATTGTAACAACACTTTGTTCTTTGTCATGTCTCATTATTGTGAACTTGTATGCAAATATTCCTTTTAATCTTGGTTATATGTTGTGTCCAAATTGAGCCTTCATATAAACTATTTTTGTATTGAATGTTCTAGCTGGGGTTGTGAAATATTCTGCTTAAGGGGTTGTTTGTGGCTGAGAGCATTCAGATAGATTAAAGTTTAGAGTTTTAAATTTCATTTCAATTCATTCTCTCCCTTTTCCCTCTGAAGTTATTTAGATTAGAAAAATCATCAGGAGAACCAGCTCACTTTGGAGGTTCACTCCGAGTTTAGGCAACCCACATGCCTAGGAGTGTTCCCATGTGTCAACAGATAGTTAAGTTTAACTTAGCATAGGGCGCATATCTGATTGATAACAGTAGCATTAAGGGATTGCACATTAAGAGTTGCTTATTGAATCAATTTTCAATAAGTTTTGAATAAAATTAAATATATTTTTGTTTCTGATATAGAATAAAATTAAATAACTTTTGAGTAAAATTATATTTCTAATATAAAGATTGTTAATCTTCCTTAAAAGAATATCATTTAAAAATTAAATTCCTAGATACCATCATATACCCATCAAATCTGTAATCCTCACTCATAATAGGATTTCCCTTGCCATCTATGGTAGCCTTGAATGTCCCTTGCTCTATATTGGAGGTTGGAGGGCTAGAGTTGTTGACCACATTCCAATTTGAAGGCAAAATAAAAAACTTTGCTTTAGAGAGATTGATCAAACACACAAAAATCCAACTGCACAGAATTCTTAGATTCCCCATGGCACAAAACTTTACAAACAACCATGAATTCATTTAGCTTTTTCTTCTCTTTTTGGATTTCACTTGCTTGATTGTATCCCATGTACTAAATATGTGTCATTCATTGCAAATTTGTGAATTTAATCATATGTGAAACTACAACAAAGGTGATTTTGATTCATGTAGACACACATTATTATTAAAGGTGCCTCTAACACTATTAAAACATTCAAAAATGAAAAAAAAATTGGTGCATTTATGTATATGCACACTCCTGTTGAACTGTCTTCCTCTATCAATTTTGCTTTAGGTAGTTAGGGGAAAAAATGGAAGAACCAGATGTGAGACTTTTGCCTATGTAGAAGCATGTTTAAATCTAAACAAGGATTAACTTTCACGAGTAGATAGATTCAAGGGTAAACAAGAAGCAACTGGACTGGTGTTTCAAAATCTTAATTATTTCTTTTAACTTAATAAAATACATTATTCAATTACTTAAGCTAGATTTAATTTACATACAATCATTTTTTTTCCTTTACAGGTAGCCATAAAATATATTTTTAGAAATAAAATATATTTTCCTATATATTCAAGAAAGAGTCAAATCAACTTTTGATCTTTAACCATGAACAAAGAGTCAACTATATGATTTACAAAATATATAGTTCAACTATACAATGTATATGTTTCTATCTATGGCATATTATGCATGCTTTGTTCTTATGGTGTTTGATATCTTAATGTTTTCAAAAGATATATCTGGTCTTTTGGATGTCCTAAATAAATTCATGTCCATCCATAGCTTCTATCCCAATCATATGAATACATTAGTGATTTGGAGGAGTACAAAATCAATTTCCTAATGGAGTAAGGTAGTTTTTTTTACTAGTTAGAAGGTACTCATTTCTTAAAAAATGTATTCTTTTGAAGAGCTTGTGGCTTTTTATGTTGTAGGTTGGTCATAAAAGTTGAAAAGGCAGTAAGTGATGTTGTTCAGGATTCTGTTTCTCATGTCAAGTTGTTTATATTTAGCCTTTTTAGTTTGCGGCTGAGTAAGTTTGATTGAATTCCTTCTTTTAATTGATGGTGGTCTTAAATGTCAAATAATCTATTCCCTTGCCTCTAAAGACATGGCTGGAAGTAGTTTCTTTAAATAAAGTCATTTAAAAGTTCCGTGGAGGTAAATTATTTATTGTTGTGCTGTATTTGACAGGGCTTCTTTCTAGAAATCCCTAGCTTCAGGATCTTCTGCTGGTAAGGGACCGCATGTCAATGACAACGTCATACCTGAATTTACAATTTTTATTCAGCCTTTTGTTGATGTTGTTATTGCATATTTTTTTATTTCGTAATATGTGTTTAAATAATTATGGGATTTATTGATGAGACGATTATGAAGAATGTATTAGTGCTAAGCTTTATTGTTATATTACTTAAGCTTATTAAAGTTTTGAGACAATATTTGTAATATTGTATCTTAGTCTATTAAAGAGATTATTATCTTTTTCTTTAAATTTTAATAAAAAGGTTTAAATGCTTCATATTAAATAAATTTAAGTTATTTAAAGAAATATATATAATTGGGATTGTAGTTGGAGTGTCTCATATTTGTACAATGACTTGCACCTATGCATAGAGAGGTGTGCACTATCATTTTAGACCTTCAATCTTGATTTTGGATTATCTCTATTAGTTGTCCTTGTACATCATGGCTTTGTTTTCAATAATTTTATTTCACTCTAAACAAGAATCAATTTTCTATTCTCAATTCTTTGCACATTTGGTGGGGTGTTAGATGTATTTATAAAATGGTTTAGCACCATATAATTATTTCTTCTTTCTACATTTTAAATCCACTTTCTAAAAATATATGTGATTTGTCCCTAGTTTTAAATTAACTTTTTGTGCTGTAAGCATTTTATAAAGTTAGAAAAGCTTTTAAATGCTTTAAATAATTATAGATATAATCTTATTTTAGTATGCTAAAAAAAATAAATTAGAAAGGTAATCCTTGAGAAAACAATGATAGTTTAGATGTACTTAAATATCTTGACATATTAGAAATCATTGCACTTAATCAAATTTCCAAGTAGTCTATAGAGACATGCCCACTTGTTGGAAGTAATAACCACAAAAAATTGTTTATGAGTATTTTAAATGTTTTTGCTCCTTTTGAAAATTTGTTTCTAGATATAATCCTAGGAAATGGCAACTCCTCAACATCTTATTGAGCTTGTGGAAATCTTGAGAAGTAGTTCAAATGGGAGTGTGATGGGGCTAGTTCATAATGAGCCAGCATTTAATGTAACACTTGATGTGAATGCACCTTTGGGGCTACATGAATTATCCTACACATTGTATCAGTCTTTCTCTAGAATTGTTGATCATGCTAGGAATGTGTCTCTTCCTGGACATTTTTTGAAAGAGGGTGAGATGCAAGCATTTCAGGGTGCCTTGACTGATTTCAAAATTGTATATGAAAAAATTGATCACTTGTTCTTTTATTTTAAAGATCTCTACTATGATTAGTTGTATGGAAGGGGTGCTTTGGCCGAGATATTGATTGCACTTGCAGAATATATGATTAGTACTGTAGTGTTTGTTATGGCATCTTACAAATATTTTGGCAGCCTTTCCTTGTCTATATCTTGCTTTCCTTGTAATTAATCTATGTATAGATGGTTCACTATGGCTCTATTGCTTCTGTGCATGCATATCTTGTAAGAAAACTATTTACGTGTTTTGGCTACTATGTATAAATGGCCTTGCAAATAAAACTCTCATGTGTAAATGGTCTTGTAGATAAATTTGCCATGTGTTGTTTATGTTCCACCATGGTAATAATGTTGCATATAAAATCTTGCATATATTATTTGGAGAGTAACTAACTTTGGATGAAATGTGTTTTTCTAGGCTTCTTCTTCGTTGGCTATGTGTTGTTTATGTTCCATACTAGTAATGGTATTAACGTATGCTTACTATGGTTATCTGTAAAGTGCTCATGTGTTGTGTGCATTTTAGAAGCTCATTTTCTTTGTGGTTGGCTCCTCTTGTGTTTCTCTACTATTGGGATTGCTTTTAAGATTCAATCACTTTACATGAACACCTCTTAAAATGGTCTTTATTATGTCCATAGTAAATTTAACAATTCTCATTACTATGTGATGCTTTCTTGCTCTTTTACGATTGAACATGTTACCCTTTGTTATGCTTTACCCACTCCTTATTATACAATTGTTTGAATTGGTTGCAAGCTTGTTACGGTCATTAGGGGAGCTCATTGCACAGTGTAATGTTGAACAAACAAGGGGGGGTCTGTTACAACTCTTCAAGATGATCAGTTGCCTTCCATGATTCATTTGAGTGTTGGCCAAAAGGTTATGCTCACCTCAAATTTGTGGGTGGTTGCTATACTTGTTAATGGGGCATTGGGAACTATTGTAGCTATTGTCTATGTAACATTCCATTCCATAATACTCAAAATTTAACATAAACATTCATCATAATTAATAGATTAGATAACAACATGATTATCCATTTCAAATTAAACAACAATGGTTCACTATCATTTCATCAATTAAGTATGTTATTCTAAATAGAATATAACAAAGCTTACAATTAAAATAACCAATTACATATCATCAGTGAAATACTCTCACTATGCATGTACAAAGCTATGCTCAAGGCATCAAATATCAAATTATACATTACAATTGACCAACAGGTCATAAAATATAAAAAACACTGTATCAGGAACAAATGACATCTGTCTCCATAAGCCTCAGCTTCTCTCATGCTTGGGAAGGAGAGCATCATCCTAGTGCTTTTCCACCAACCACAGACCTACAGTCCCTTGTTTAACTTCCTAACTAGAAGTGGCCCTAACCTTCATGGAAAGGTTAGATATTAAGAACCATTAGGTTAGCCATCTGAGTATCTAGTGTTGTGTCCTTAATATCTCATGGTCACACAACTATAAATCCACTCTAAATATGTATGACACTACTAGAGACACTAAGCCATCCAGAGCATTATGGATTGAAAATGCATGCTGAGACGGATGCATTACTTTGGCCAAAGATTTTTATACATAAATGTTACGCATTGAATTCTGTCGTATGTCCACCACCTCGACTTGACTTATAATCTCTCATGTCCTATAGTTACATAGTTTGACCCTTCTCGGTCTAGAACTATTCATTACAACTTCAGATTTAGTCTTGTTAACCCATCTAGAGGTTCTAGTTATTTAAGCAACTGGGGACTAGTGACTCCATGTCACTTTGACCCACACATGGTTGCATAAAATAAGGTTCTATCATATTATCCATATCTGCCTTACTAGCTAGGAGTTTACTTTATTTCCATAGTGTACGATTTCACTTAATACGTATAGTCAATGTTTTGTACTTATTGTGAATGAAGTTTGGTCTTAAAAGACCTTCATGTATGAGACTCAAAAGAAGTAACTCAACCTTTATGAACAAGGTAAGCATATTCTATTTGCAGCCAAATATAGAGTGATAAGGTATCTTATCACAAGATACCTTCTTGAATACATAATTCTTTAAAAAGTATACTTAGCCTTTTTGAAACAATGCTTTCATGTACTAACACATAACATATTATTGTTACCAATTTTTCACCTACAGCTAAAATTGGTAGAGCTGAAAACATTTAATTCATTTTAAGATGAAAGGTTCTTAATATTTTTCTTCTATGATGATTTGATGCATAGTTTGGAGTGCTTGGAAGAGGAAAAGAGGAAAAAGGGTTTAGTTTTATCATTGTTATAACAAAAGAGAGAAATTCAAATTCAGTTTATCATTCAATGCTTTGTGGGGATTTCATCAGTGATATGGAGTTATTTGATTTCGTACTACAATGTTTTATTCATTTAACAAGTGAGATATACACAAAGCTACATAAGTGTTGTCTTGGATGAAAGCAAGAGAGATCAAAGATCCCACAGAAACCGTGGGAATAGATGAACTGACACATCATAAAGAATGTACTATGCATCTGAAGAACAAAGAAGCAAATAAGGAGAAACATAGCCATCATTGCATGTTTAATGTCTTGAGTTGGTTTCTATTGTTGCTTTCCCATCCTTGCTCCTAATCTTCAAGAAAGCCTGCAGTGATTGAGAAAATTTTTTAGAGCTCCGGATATGAGTCTCTCTATGTGCCTATCAATAGAGAATATAGTGCATTACCCATGATGTACTGAATCAAATAATCAAATCATCTATATGCAAGAGAACCTAAAAAATGAAACATCATAGGAGCTTCACTATTTTTTATCTAACATGTTCGTTTCCTATGCAGGTATAGGTGAAATTATGTTGCTGATCTAAAGACATCATAGCATGTGGTGTAAAGTGGGCTCCCACAAGGGTTGGTCCCAGCATGCTGCCCCTGAATCTCAAGAGGGGATGAAATAATAATTCATATTGATAGTGCTCAAATAGAACATATTCACCTAAAGGAGTGTCACATTAAATGAGTACATGAGCTTCAAGTTCATTGCCCATCCATGATTATCAGTTCAAGTGATGAAATGAGAACCATACATGAGCAATGAACTCATTCAAGACAAATCAATAATATGTGGAACCGAGTAAAGGCATTATCAACATTATTCTATTGTGTTATTTCAATCACTATCTATCTCTCATGATTATTTATATTCATTCAGAAGTAGTACTCTAATCTCATCATGCAGCCTTTTAGAGGAGGAAATAATTCAAATGAAGGTAATGACAGAATGCAGCCCTTATTAAGTGCTTACATGTTCAAGACAACACTCTTATGTTAATCAGAGAATAATCAATGCATCATATGAAGTATAATCATAGGAGAAAGGTATGTTGTTCACAAGAAAATTAGATGAAGTAATCTCCAAGTATGCAGTGCAATGTTAGGGCAGATACATCATAAAAGAGAGCAACCACTATTGTCAATTGTGGAGATATGGAACATTAAGCCCTTTTTATTTTAGTTATCACTATTTCAATCATGCTTTTGGTAATGCTCAGGGTTGGAGCAAAGGTACTATGTTACCATAAGATGCTGAGAAAGTGGCTACCATATGCCTAGTAATCAAATATCTCATTCAGGTCCTCTTCAAAGAAAATAATTGGACAACAATACAAAAAGTATCACCTTTCTCATCAGCTACAATACAAATCAGGGGCTATGTTAACTTTTTGTTATGTAAAGAAAGGTCATAAATTACATATGTAGCTACACAAGGTAGCACATGAAGTTGCAAGTTATACACAGAATATCCATGCATATAGTTGAATGTAGTCATACCAAGTATATACAAGATAAATGGGCTTATTTGTCACAGTGAGCAAATAGTGGACATACCAAGTGTAGACACACTGATATAAACATAAAGTAGGATAGCATATATAGTTCTCATTTATATATAGGCTGCCACAGATTTAAATGAGAAGGTTATGTCATCATGAGGATAAAACAGTCATGTGTAAACATATCAGTTGACAGATGAACAAAGGTGCCGTCATTGACCAATAGAATAAGATAACATATATGCTTCCATCATTAAATGTAACTAGAGTGTATGCTCAAATTGAGCTAGTGGGTCGAGTGTCTTCATACAAAGAATGAGAAATGCAGATACAGAGGAAGATAGAGGGTTGGAGCCACAAGGTTTTGTTGAAACTGATAAATCTTGAAACATGACAAACCCATAAGGGTATATGGCTGTGGTATTTGGGGTGTCATTACCTAGTTTTACTTCACTAAATCTTGCTTGTTATATTGTAGATTGAGCTTTTTCACAAAATGAAGACAAATGTAACTATTAGTGATCCTTAAGCCATGGCCATAGATATGTGGTGCTTCATAAATATCAAGACTGTGTAGAAGAGATAACATAGATGTAAAGGAGAATGAAAATATTTTGAGTTATGTCAGCCAAAGTGATACCCAGGATTGAACAACATACAGAATATAGTTTGCGGCCTAAAGGCCTGTAGAGGTTTCCCATAATGTCTTTGTAGAATATAGAAAGTCAAAAACTTTCATCTTATAGTTCCCTGAGCTTGTGATGAGAAGCAAGAAATCTTACAGAGCCAAGAGGTAAGGCTTACCTTTTTTTTTTTGTTCCTGAGTGAAGACATGTATATGAGGCCATGAAATCTTGTCTTTATTTTGCCTTTGAAAAGTTCAAATTACTTAGCCATGGTGGCCTCGAACAAAGAAAGAGTAAACCACAGTAAAAACACCAAGCAAATGTATCAGAAGACTGTGATGGCCGTGGCATTAAGAGTAAAAAAAGAACTTTGATAAGGATGAAATATCATTCAAACTAATGTTGTAGAGAGTTTACCTTGTTTTCTTGCAAGATCTTCAAAGAAAGAGCATCGAAATAGTAGAGGATGGAGGGTTTTCAACTTCAAACCCTAGTTTAAATGGCGGCCAGAGGTAGAGCCTCTTTTCTTCAAAAAAGCCAAATGCAAATGAGCCTGATAATTTAGGGCTTCAAGTGGTTTTGTTTTAGGGTTTCCTTTGTTCCCTAAGTCGATTTGGGCTTTTTTATCACATTGTTTAAAAATTTAAATGCCTTGACTAATACCCATGGTATTATGTCCCCTTTTCTTGAATTCGATGCCTAGGTTTAT
Organism: Cunninghamia lanceolata; assembly: GCA_027924645.1. Taxonomy (NCBI): domain Eukaryota; kingdom Viridiplantae; phylum Streptophyta; class Pinopsida; order Cupressales; family Cupressaceae; genus Cunninghamia; species Cunninghamia lanceolata. Next base: position 2,991,200 of record BSBN01000396.1, on the reverse strand, counting down.
GCCTTAGGGATACTTTACAATTTGGGAGGAGAAATGGACCTTCAATATGCCTTGAATATTTTATGATTTTTATCAAAAATCAAAATGCCCAAATAGAGAAGGACTTAATACTTGGCAAGTTTAAATCAAAACCATAACTTTTGCCTTGTAAAAATCAGGAAAAATAAAGCAAGTAAGGTGGGCCATGACTCATGTATTTTGAGTCTTTTTGGTAAGTTAAAAATGCAAAAAATCATTGTAAACATTATTTAAAGCAATGTCTTTATAAATTACTTTAAATAATTGTTATTTAGATGTAGTTAGCAAAGAAAATATAGCAAAATCTTCCCTATTTTAAGGTGGAGTTCCTTTGTGCGAAATAGAGAAAAGATAGGCAAACTGCACTTTCTATTTCAGCTTCTAGTCAAGTAAAGCCTTATTTTTAGCATCCTTTTGGTGGGTCCACTTGATAAGGGAATCTTGATAGCTGTTACACTCAGTTTGGAGGCAGTTTGGGCACTATTTTAAGGGCTTTTCTTTGGAGCTCAAAAATGGCTTAGGAAGTTGCCTTTTTAAAGAGATTTTGCTCATATTTTTTCCATTCTCATGTTTAGAAACCCTTTTGGCTTTATATATGAGGAGAAAAACTTAGTTTTTTCTCATTTGAGATTTGCTTCTCTCTTTCTTGTACACTGTAGAAAGTTCTGTAAGCCTTGATCTGTACTCATATCCTTCATTTTTTCATACTCCTTTCAGCTTTAATAAAGCAGTAGAATATTCCTATTTCACATTTTGTCTCATGTTTACAGTATTGGTTTGATATTTCATTGTGATCATAAAATCAGGTCCTTTGTTATGTTTTATTGTTGTGAATCTATGTGCAAAAGCTTCATGTAATACAAGTTGTATGTTATGTTTAGTCTAATTAGTGGGTTGAAGTTATAATAAAACCTTTGTTTGTCCTTCATGCAAACCTCTAGTTTCAAACTTTCATGCAAATCACTTATGTATTGCATTGTTTTAGTGAAATTGTGAAGATAAAAGGCTTTGTGAGGCTGATTGTGAGTCAAATTAGTGAATAGATCCATGACATTCTGGTGCATCACCCTTTAGGTTTTAGGATTCCATTTCATGTTATCTTTCTATACTTTTTCTCAGATAAATCATTTTAGTCTAGGTGATCTTCCAGGGGAACTAACCCTCTCTGGAGATTCATTCTCATCATAAGTTACCCACAGCTTGAGAATGTTTCCATGTTTCAACAAGAGAGTGAAGTCTAACTTAGCTAGGGTGCAATCCTGATTGATAAAAATTATATCAATATGACTCAACCCATGTGAGTCTAAGTTAATAATGTAACCAAATGAGACCTTTCATTATTGTATTTAACATTATAGAAGTAAGTACATTGTATGCACAAAGACTCATTACATGCCGTCGATGTTCTGCATATTCCACTTCATGGTATTAATGTTAATAATAATAACACTAGTTTCAAGAGAGTTCTATATCAAAACTAAACCAGACAATATCATAAATGTGTTTGTACCTTACCAGCTATCATAGCAAGCTCAAGCTATTGAACGTAGATTTTCAAGGCTCTCAGCTATTATAGCCATTTAATTATAGTCGCCCTTTCGGGCTTGATAGTTTTAAACAAAGACTATAAGCCTTATAGATTCCAACCAAACATTACAATATAAATCATAAGTAGCACAAGGCTGTTCAACAAAATAGTAACCCTATCGGGTTTAAAAATGGGCGAATGATGAAAGCATATCACTTATCACCGCCATCATCTTTCGATGACATATCACATTAAATTATTAAGCAGGGTTTAGTTTCCTGTTGGGTGATGCCTTGAGAGCTTATCCTTTGCATTTCGCATTTGGTAATCACTCGGTTAACTAAGGATTGAATGTATACATAGTGGTATACTAATGAGTATATCAATGATAAAAGAAAAATTATTCACATTCAAAATACATAATATCAATAAGAGTTTGATACGGCTTGAAGCCACACATTAACAACATATTCTTGTGTATGTCAACACCGTTGACTTTATCTTTCGAATACATAATAGGAAGATTATGGTAATAAATAAAGTATTGGATAAAGAATACAGAGATTGTAGTTTCTACCTCCACTAGTGTACCTTGATTATTTTGAATATAAATAAGATTTACAGAGTCTATATCCACTAGGCACACATAACCTCGCATGCAAAATGACTATCTATATCCCTTCGTGAGTCATAACATAGCTCCACATTGTAACTCAGATAACTTTCTCCCCAAATCCCAAAAAGCAATTGGTAAGAATAACGAAAATAAACAAAACTCTATACCTTCAATCAGTCATAACTGATTCTTTCCTTGCATGCATGTGAGAACAAGATTGTTAGGCTTGCCACCTTTCCATCATGTGATCTGATGGCAAGAACATAGGCATGAAGATGGATTACATGGCTGCGACCCTCCTTCCCACTCTTCGTGGGTGATGGAAGGCCGTGTGCCCCACCATTAATAACAATATGGGATAAAAAGAGAAAAAAAGATTATCAATCACATTTGATCTCACAAGAAAATTCAATCAAAAGAATTTGATAAATAATTATACTTACACACCCTTATCTAAGGGTTTAGGGTTATATGTAAGCAATAGTAATAATATCAACTCCATCATATAAGATTGCATACTTAAGATGCGACTATGGGGTTGAGCATTGCTCCCCTAGAAAGCATCATTCACCCCAGAACATAGATAATCAAATAAACATAAATAATAAACAACATGCAGATCAAGAGCATGGAACCAAAGGGTCCCCGGCAACTCTGCCAAAAATTGACAAACAACTCAACGTGACATCCTTGCGACCAACGTCTCTTCGACAATTCATAACTAAGGATGTCAAGAAAAGTCTAATTGAACAGTCGAGAGAAACAGAACATAACTTACCCTAATAGGGGTTCAATGGACAAAGTCTAATACTCAAATGACTATTTAACCTTATTTTCTCAACATCTAACCCTTCCTCCAAGATGATACTCTCCTTCCTTCTTCCAAGGACATTATGTTTTCATGTTCATAGTCAGGACCACAAAACCATGACCAGTGCATCATTTTCATAGTCCATAATTCAAATTAATTAATATTCATAACTAATTAACATCAATCATTAACCTCATAATCAAGATTAAATCAGATACTTCCACAATATCAAATTAGTTAACTATGATTAATCCTCTTGATTATCATGCAAGGTTAATGATTAAGTCTAATTGTAAGTTGGGGATGTAACATATCTCCCCCATAAGAATCATCGTCCTTGATGATTAATTGTCTTAGAAGTTAATCAACATAATAAGGAAACGTTTTCAGGAGCATAATAAATAAATGTTCAACAGAAAAGATGAGGAAATCTAGAATGAAAGTCATCATAATTTTCCCAAGTGGCATTTTCCTCTACATATTGGTCCCACTGGACCTTGTACTGTGTTATTTCTTTTTTACATAAGCGTAGCTTATGCATTTCGAGCACCTTGATGGGCTCGATCACCACCAACCCTAGTTTCTTCACCTATAGAGCATTCCATTCAAGCATAGGAATTTGATTATCAGTAGGATTAAACTTTTTCAAATATGAAACATGAAACACATTATGCATCATGGCAAGTGTTGGTAGTAGAGTAATTCTGTTTGCTACTGGGATGACTTCTTCAAGAATTTTGAAAGGACCCACGTATCTTGGTGCTAGTTTGGACATCTTTCCAAATTTAATGGAACTTTACTGAGGTTTTACTCTTAGGAGAACTTTCTCTCCGACTGTGAAATGTATTTCGATGCACTTAGCATCTGCATACCTCTTTTGTCTATCATTGGCTTCGCTAGCCTTCTCTTAATTAGATGGACTTCCTCTTTCGTCTCTAACAACATTTCTAGACCAAAGTTAACCCTATCTTCCAGCTTGTCCCAGCTTATAGGGGTTCGACACTTCCATCCATATAATGCCTCAAATGGGGCCATCTTAATAGCTAAGCGATGGGAATTATTGTAGGAAAATTCCACCAGAGAAAGATAATCCTCCCACTTGTACTATTGATCCATGCAGTCCATCCTCAATAAGTCCTCTAGCACTTGGTTTACTCTCTTAATTTGTCCATCAATTTCAAGATGATAAGCAAAGCTTATATTTAACTGGGTTCCAAGTGAAAAGAATAAGGTTTGCCAAAACCTTGATGTCATTCGTGCATCCTTATCTAAGATGATTTTCTTAGGAATGCCATGCAATTTAAAAATCTCTTGAACAAATTTTTGAGCAATGACGGGTGCTCCATCCATCAAGTTTCTAGGTATAAAATGAGCAACCTTGGTGAGTATATCCACCACAACCAAGATAGCATTGTGCCTGTTCCTTGACATAGGAAGCCCTTGCACAAAGCCCATGCTTATAATTTGCCATTTCCACTCAGGAATTTCATGAGGGTATAAGAGTCCTACTAGGTGATGGTGTTCCGCCTTCACCCTCTTGCATTCAATACATGTAGCTACATAATTTGTAGCATCCCTCTTCATTCCTTTCCAAAAATATAGGGGTTTCACTTCAACAAGTAACTTTGTTACTCTAGGATGCCCAAAATATGGTGCATAATGAACCTCTTTCCATACCATATTCCTTAACTCTACTGAGTTAGGTACATACGTTCTTTCTTTAAACCTTAATAACCCATTTGGTTCAAGGTTGAATCCTTCATATCTTGGATTTTGGGGGTTTTCTTCAAGGGCTTGTTTTACCTGCTTGTAAAACTCATCTCCCTTAGTTTTTTGTGACCGTTGATTCCTAAAATCAGAATGTATAGAGATCATGGAGGAGATGTGTCTTCTCCTACTCAAAGCATCTTCCACTCGATTTTATTTTCATTAAATATATTTAATCTCAAAATCATAATCCAAGATAAATTCCAACCATCTTCTTTGTCATGCATTAAGATGTGGTTGAGTGAATAGGTATTTAAGTCCCTGATGATCTATTTTCAGCTCAATAGGTTTTCCAAGTAAATAGTGCCTCCACATTTGAAGTGCATGAATAACTGCTACAAGTTCCAAGTCATGTGGAGCATAATTTTGTTCATAGTTTTTTAGTTTATGTGATTCATACATGATGACCTATCCATCCTGAACTAGTACACCACCTAAGCCTTCTCTTGAGGCATCGGTAATGACTACAAATTGACCCTCTAGGTCAGGTACTTTGAAAATTGGTGCTGAAGTAAATTTTTTCTTCAGTAGGTCAAAGGCCTCCTCGCACTTATCTGACCACTCAAATCTCTTGTCTTTTCTCTGCAAAGAAGTTATAGGATATACAATCTTAGAGAAGTTTTTCATGAACTTCCTATAATAACCAACAAGGCCCATGAAACTTCAGACCTCATGAACATTTTGTGGTATCGACCATTATAAAATAGCTTTGATCTTAGCTGGGTCCACAGCTATCCCCTTGATGAAATTATGTGGCCCAAGTATTGTACCTCTTTTTGAAAGAAAGTACATTTGGAGAGCTTTCCATATAGTTTATGCTCTCTCAACCTTTGAAGAACAACTCTTAAATGTTGCAGATGCTCTTCCTCATTCTCAGAATAGATTAGAATGTTATCAAGGAATACTAGGACAAACTTGTCGAAATAATCCCTGAACACACTGTTCATAAGATTCATAAATGCTGCCAGTGCATTCGTCAATCCAAAAGGTAGGACAGTGAATTCATAATGTCCATACCTGGTTCTAAAGGTTGTCTTATGGATGTCCTCATCCTTCAACCTCAATTGGTGATATCCAGACCAAAGATCGATCTTGGAAAGCACGGTTGCTCCCATCATCTAATCGAAAAGATCATCGATGCGAGGTAATGGGTATTTATTCTTAATGGACCTTGCTTTATTCAACATGCTATAATCTATGCACAACTGCAAAGTGCCATCTTTCTTTTTCACAAAAATAACTAGGGCTCCCCATGGTGACACACTGGGTCTAATCAACCCTTTGCCTAACAACTCCTGTAATTAAGCTTTTAGCTCCATTAGTTCTGTAGTAGTCATTCTATAGGGGGATTTATAAATAGGTTATGATCTAGGAATTATATCAATGGAAAAATCAAAGGCTCTTTTAGGAGGTAATCCTAGTAGTTCATCTAGAAATACATCCTCAAAATCTCCAAGGAAGGAATACCTTTCCATATTTGACCTTTCCTGACCTATAGACTCCTTCTTCCCAACTTGATTAAGTTTCTAAGATTCATAAAACATTAAGTCATCTTGGAAATAACTTTCCTCAGTCTCATTTAGTTTTTCCATTTTGACCATGAAAAGATGGCACCCTTTTCTTTGAGCTCTTTTCATTTGCAGAGAAACAATTTGTCTTAGTTTGATTCCCTAGGTTTCCCTTGTAGAAAGACTTTGTTTCCTAAATCATCTAGGCACTCTACTACTTTGGCATAACAGTCCACCTTGGCTCAATGTCTCCATAGCTAATTTATCCCTAGGAAAACATCGTACGAGCCTAGTGGGGATGCATAAAGATCTACTTCCATGGAAAAGATTGGAAGCTCAACCCTAGCCTCAAACAAGCATTGCTCTACTTGAGCCTTGGTGTGATTTGCATACTTTACAAACCATGTTCTTGCCATGAATCCAACTTTTCTAGGAATTTTACTAGCAATTTTAGAGGAAACAAAGCATTCCGTAGCACCAGTATCAATCAAAATTGAAATTAGAAGTCTACATAAAACACTAGTTGTCTCAATGGGAGTTATTTGGTATTTGGCTTGCCTGTTGTCCAAGGCTACATGACTACATTGTTGGAACGCTGCTTGTTGAGAGGGTAGAGGGTTTCCTCTTGGTTGTGCTCCATGTGTCTTGTTAGGACACTGGTTGGTGTAATGATCTTTGCCACAAGTGTAGCACTCTCCCACTGGTCCTCACCTCTCCTGAGGTTTTCCAGAATTGTCTCCATTCTTCTTGGAGTGGTTATTCCCCTTTTTCTCTCCCTTGGACTCAGTTTTCTTATGTTTGGTCCCCTTATCATTTTTCTCAAAATAATCCTATTTCTTCCCCTTTTTCTTAGAGGATTGCGAGGATTGAGACCAATTATATCTCTTTCAGTTCCTTTCTCTATAAGTTGACATAGCCTTCAGTTTTTGTTCCTGTTTGATGGCCTTTTCATAGACCTAGTCCATTGTAGTAGGACTGTAAACATCAACCTTGCCCCGAATATGGGCGTTCAAGCCCATAATGAGCTTTTGAATGCGGAATTTCTCATCCTATTGGTATTGTGGCACATACTTTAGTAGTCGAGTAAATTTTTCCCAATATTCATTCACAGTCATATCAGCCTATTTTAGATTCTAAAAGTCTATAAGTTTCTCATCATAAAACAGTTGAGGCAACCATCTTTGCCTAAAAAGTTTTATGAACTTGTCCAATGTAAGGCTTGTAGACCTCAAGCCTAGTTCCATATTTTTGTTCATCCACCATGTGGATGCTTCACCTGCCAGCTGGAATGCTCCCCACATAGCTTTTGTGACCTCATTATAGTTTATGATTTCAAAATGTATTTCCATTTCTGTAAGCCATGCCTCCACAGCATCTTTGCTTATGGATCCATCAAATTTAGAAGGCATGACCTTCTTCATGTCTCAGGATAGTTCCAAAGCCATATGGCTCCTCCTATCCTCTTCTTTCCTAGCCTCAGAGTTATTCTCACCATGCTCACTTTGGGTGGTGTCATTATGGCGTTCCTCACCATCACCCCCATCATAGGCATCCCGCCTGGGTCCTTATCGGCCTCTTACCTCCTATTAAAGAGTTTCTACCCTCATTCTTATTTCTTTCAATAAAGTTAGGATTTGCTCTAACTTAGATTCAGAGTGCCCTGAAGGATATCCTTCTTCCTGGTTGTCTCCCATCCTGGTTCTAATTTGAACCATTATTGTAATCTACTTCTTCATGAAGTTTGCAGATTAATCACAGATTAGTTTTTCCATGTTGATGTATTTAATTCATTCATTATACAAATCTATTCTCATTCATGTAATCTTTAACAAGAAAGGAAAGATTGTTAGAATTTACCATTGCATTGTAGTTTTTAGTGGATTACATATAATCCATCAAAATTCCATAAAAATTGTTTATACCTTGTTACTGCAAGTCATTAACAATTTGGGATAACTTCCCATATTCATTTCTCAATCTTGAGATTTATCATTTCAGTTTTAGGAGGTGAGGGTACACGCAAGTACTCCACAATCTCCTTGGGTACATCATAATCCCTAGGACTATTTTCCATAATTGGTGCTTTAGGTGTAGAGGGTTCTATTGATGCATCAGTAAAGTTAGGGGAAGCCATCCTTTCTACTTTCCTTAAGTCCTGCTTGATGTGTTTCATGGCATCAGCGAAGGTTTCCTCATCAGTTAACCATGCTCCTACTAGGCAACTAGTCTGTTCAAGTTTTCTCATCCTTGAGGCTCTTTCTTTTTCCTTCTAGAACTTAAGGTAACACCCTTTATCCATTACCTTCTTTTGGGTTGTTGTTCTAGTTCTTACCATTCTGGCATAGAACATCCAAACATTAGCATTCTTAATGTTGGGTAAAGTAATCATCAAGTAGTGAGCTGATAGGTCCATGTATTGAACCTGGTTGCTCTGATACCATATGTAACATCCCATTCCATAACACTCAAAATTTAACATAAACATTCATCATAATTAAGAGATCAGATAACAACATGATTATCCATTTCAAATTAAGCAACAATGATTCACTATCATTTCATCAATTAAGCATGTTATTCTAAACATGATATAACAAAGCTTACAATTACAATATCCAATTACATATCATCAGTCAAATAATTTCACTATGCATGTACAAAGCTATGCTCAAGGCATCAAATATCAAATTATACATTACAATTGACCAACAAGTCATAAAATGTAAAAACACTATATCAGGAACAAATGACATCTACCTCCATAAGCCTCTACTTGTCTCATGCTTGGGAAAGAGAGCATTATCCAAGTGCTTTTCGACCAACCATGGACCTGCGGTCCCCCGCTCAACTTCCTAACTAGAAGTGGCCCTACCCTTCATGGAAGTGTTAGATATTAGGAACCATTAGGATAGCCATCTGAGTATCTGGTGTTGTGTCCTTCCTAATGTCTCATGGTCACACAACTATAGATCCACTCTATGTATGACACTACTATATACACTAATCCATCTGGAGCACTATGGACCAACAATGCATGTTGAGACAGATGTATTACTTTAGCCAGAGATTTACATACATAAACATTACGCATTGAATGTTGTCATATGTCCACCACCTCGACTCGAGTTATAAGTTGTCATGTCCTACAATTACATAGTTTGACCCTTCTTGGTCTAGAACTATTCATTACAAAAATGTCTTAGTCCATTCCTTCGACTTCAGACTTAGTCTTGTTAAACCATCTAGAGGTTCTAGTTATTCAAGCAACTAGGGACTAGTGACTCCACATCACTTTGATCCACACATGGTTGCATAAAATAAGGTTCTATCATATTCTCCATATTTGCCTTACTGGCTAGGAGTTTCCTTTATTTCCATAGTCTACGGTTTCACTTAATATGTAGAGTAAATGTTTTATACTTATAGTGAATGAAGTTTAGTCTTAAAAGACCTTCATGTATGAGACTCAAAAGAAGTAACTCAACCTTTACAAAACAAGGTAAGCATATTCTATTTGCAGTCAAATATAGAGTGATAAGGTGCTTATCACAAGATACCTTCTTGAATACATAATTATTTAAGAAGTATACTTAGCCATTGGAAAGAAGGCTTTCATGTACTAACACATAACATATTATATTGATATGACTCAACCCATGGGAGTCTAAGTTAATAACTTAACCAAATGAGACCTTTCATTATCGTATTTAACGTTATAGAAGTACATTGTATGCACAAAGAGTCATTACATGCAGTCGATGTTCTGTATCTTCCACTTCATGGTATTAATGTTAATAATAACACTGGTTTCAAGAGGTTTCTATATCAAAACTAAACCAAACAATGTCATAAATGGGTTCTTACCTTACCAACTATCATAGCAAGCTCAAGCTATCGAATGCAGATTTTCAAGGCTCTCGACTATTATAGCCATTTAATTGTAGTCACCCTTCGGGCTTGATAGGTTTAAACAAAGACTATAAGCCTTACAGCTTCCAACCAAACATTATAATATAAATCATAAGAAGCACAAGGCCATTCAACAAAATAGTAACCCTATCAAGTTTAAAAATAGTCAAATGATGAAAGCATATCACTTATCACCGCCATCATCTTTGATGACATATCACATTAAAGTATTAAGAAGAGTTTAGTTCTCTGTTGGGCGACACCTCAAGAGCTTATCCCTTGCATTTCACATTTGATAATCACTCAGTTAACCGAGGATTGAACATATACACAATGGTATACTAATGAGTATATCAATGATAAAAGAACAATTATTCACATTCAGAATACATAGTATCAATAAGAGTTTGATACGGCTTGAAGCCACACATTAACAACATATTCCTATGTATGTCGATACCATTGACTTTATCTTTCGAATACATAATAGGAAGATTATGGTAATAAGTAAAGCATTGGATAAAGAATATATAGTTACAGTTTCTAGCTCCACTGGTGTAGCTTGATTATTTTGAATATAAATAAGCTTTACAAAGTCTTAGCTTGGTTACCACAAGCTTCTGTTGTAGGTACACATAACCCCACACGCAAAACAACTATATATCCCTTCATGAGTCATAACACAGTTCCACACTATAACTCACACAACTTTCTCCCCAAAGCCCAAAAACCAATTGGCAAGAATAACCAAAAAAACAAAACTCTATACCTTCAATCAGTCATAACTGATTCTTTCCTTGCTTGCATGTGAGAACAAGATTTTTAGGCTTGCCACCTTTCCATCATACGATTCGAAGGCAAGAATATAGGCATGAAGATGGCTTACATGGCCACTACCATCCTTCCCACTCTTCATGGGTGATGGCAAGCTATGTGCCCCACCGCTAATAACAATATGGGATAAAAAGAGATAAAAAGATTATCGATCACATTTGATCTCACAAGCAAATTCAATCAAAAGAATTAGATAAATAATTATACTTAAACACCCTTATCAAAGGGTTTAGGGTTATACATAAGCAATAGTAATAATATCAACTCCATCATATAAGATTGCATACTTAAGATGCGACTATGGGGTCAATCATTGCTCTCCTAGAAAGCATCGTTCACCCCAGAACATAGGTAATCAAATAAGAATAAACACTAAACAACATGCAGATCAAGAGCATGGAACCAAAGGGTCCATGGTAACTTTGCCAAAAATCGACAAACAACTCAACATGACATCCTTGTGACCAACGTCTCTTCGATAGTTCATAACTAAGGATGTAGAGAAAAGTCTAATTGAATAGCTGAGAGAAAGAGAACGTAACTTAGCCTATTAGGGGTTCAATAGACAGAGTCTGATACTCAGATGACTATTTAACCTTGTTTTCTCAACATCTAACCCTTCCTCTAGGATGATACTCTCCTTCCTTCTTCGAAGGACATTACTTTTTCCTATTCACACTCAGGACCACAAAACCATCATCAGTGCATCATTATCATATTCCATAATTTAAATTAATTAATATTCATAACTAATTAACATTAGTCATTAACCTCTTAATCAAGATTAAATTAGATGCTTCCACAATATCAAATCAATTAACTATGATTAATCCTCTTGATTATCATGCAAGGTTAATGATTAAGTCTAATTGTAAGTTGCAGATGTAACAGTCTACCCAAATGGTTGTAATCCTCTAGACTTGCCAACCTTCATTGTTGTAAGGTTTGACAGCTATGTAGGACCTCCTTGGGATTCACATGAAATGTGCCTTGTTCCTATTTCTCTAGTGACACTTGGCTCTTTGAGGCAGATCCCACTAAAAATGGCATGGGATTTGACCATACACAAAGCCTAGGGTCTTACACTTGATAAGGTCACAATAGACATTGGCCTTACAAAACATCAGGGTTTGCTCTTCATTGCTATCTCCCATTTTTTTTCCATTTGCAAGACATACACATCTCACCCACTTTCACATTCCAGCATTATGCTCGAATGCAGGACAATGCCTACATTTCTTTACGGAAAAGGGAGGAGGCATGCCTCAAGGCCCTTGAAGCCTTGGTTCCATAGCAGTTTTGTCTAATTAACTTGATAGTGCTTCACTACAACTCATGTGTACTGTATTGTTTTTGTCAACCCAAAAAAAGCACACTCATGTAAATTCTCATGTGCCTACTTTCCTAGAAACCTATTGTTTTCAAATTTGTACCTTTTGTTCTATACTTTTATTTCAGTTCTTTGTTAAAAAATATTTAAGGTTTATATATGTGCCCATCAATTTTCCAACTATATTTACAAATACAGAACGTTCTAAAATTGGAGTACACATTGCATCTTGATAAAGGGGGGGCAAATCTGAAGGCTCTTGAAGCCTTTGGTCCATAATACTCTTTTCTATTTATGTGCTTGGTTGTGCTCCATTCCAAATCTTGCAGATTCTATTATTTTTCTCATGTAAATTTTTGAATGCAACAACTGTTCGTTTGCAAAATTGTTGTTCATGGGAAAATTGTCTTTTGTATTGCTCTTCTCCTTCTATGAAATCAGCTGTCCTTGACAATGTCTATCGGCGTGCCCATTGCACATTTCGTGTGATTGCAAGTTTTCTAATAAACCATTAATGTCAAAGTTATAAATTATTTATTTAATCCCTTACAACCAGTATGTAGGGTCCCTCCCAATTATTTCTGGCAATATGCAAGTCTCACGTGGGCAACTAAATTATAATGGCCAGTACAGTAATGCCGAGAGAATATTTCAGGGAAGTTTTATTCACACCAACTAGTAAAATTTGTCAAAGTAGATAGACCATGTCTGATTTGTACAATCAACATGGCCCACAATAATGAGAAAAAAAAAAAAATCTGAGGGATCTCATAAAGCCTTTCATATTAAAGTTTTAGTGTTCAAATCATGACAGGATTTTAGAATCTTTGATATCATAAAAATCTACGGTATAATTATTGCAAGCTAAAGTGAAGACACGAAAATGACCTCCACTCAGTCTTCGTTGGTGTTTTTCCCTGCTCAAAGCCCTATAAATAAATGTCCTCCTACTCTCTTCACAGTCCACTCCATTTGAAATTTAAGAAAATCCCAGCAACAAAGATGGAGTCGATAGGTTTCCCTCTTTACACAACAGTCGAAGAGCCCTATACTAATTATACGCAGAGCTTATGCCTGCATATACTTTTCTGCAATTCTGGGGCTTATATTTTATTGTATGGTTCATCTCCCAAGTGAAGGTTATTTGCCATGGATGTTGGTATTTTGTGCAGAGTTAGGCTTTGCTTTCTTTTGGATTAAATAGACCAGGCGTCTAGGTGGCGGCCAGTCTCTCGCCACACTTTTCCAGAAAGACTCTCTAATAGGTAAGGAAGACTTTTAGATCTATTTTTGTTAACATTACGTTAAACATGTATTTTCATT